>OU342745.1:334832500-335432500 GCA_910589775.1 Avena eriantha
ATGAAGAAGGGGATGCCTTGGGCATCCCCAAGCTTTGACGCTTGTACTTCTTGAATATTTCTTGGGGTGACATGGGTGGCATCCCCAAACTTGAGATTTTGTCCATACTTCATCTCATCACATCATTCTCCCCCTACACTTCAAAACTTCCTTCATACAAAACTTCACATAATCTTCATTAGCAACATTAGTGTATTAAAAATAATAATCCTTGGGTTCAGTTTCAACTCAAGTAAATCATCCATTAAAACATAAGCTACTGTATAAATTTATTTTAAAAGCTCAAGTGATCCAAGAGAACTCAAAAAGAAACCGATTAAGAGGCAAATGCAAATAATGACAGAAATCTGCCAAAACAGACCAGCAGGTAAAGACCAACTTTTTAGAAAATCTTCTGTTGCTCAAATAGAAAAGTGGAAAACTAACGAAAGTTGGGTAATAACCTGGGGCATAAGCACAAAATATTACCGCTCAATCCGACGTACTGAGATTTTTCAAGATTTTTTACACTGACCCAGAGAAATCTGTTTCAGGACAGCAACTTCCACATATCTTACTTCCCTATCATTAGAGGTTAGTCTTGGTACAAAAACCAAACAAAAAGGATAAGGAGATATATTACAGAGGCAATAACTTCCAAGACTCAAAAAAGCAAAAATAAACTGAGAGTAAAAATATAATGGGTTGTCTCCCAAAAGCTCTTTCTTTATAGCCATTAAGATAAGCATGCTAATTTTGATGATGCTCACATAAGAAATATGAATTGAAGTAAAAGAGAGCATCAAGAAGCAAATATGGAACAAATTTAAGTCTAACCCACTTCCTATGAAAAATAATCTTGTAAAGAAACAAGTAATGAAAGCACAAAGCAACAAGCATTGGAAAGCAAAACAAATGCAACTTCAAAATTTTCAACATAAAGAGGGGAAACTTAATATTGTTGAGATACATAAAACCATGTTTCCCTCTCTCATAATAACTTTCAGTAGTATCATGAATAAAATTAACAATATAAATATCACATAAAACATTCTTATCATGAGCCACATGCATAAAATAATTATTACTCTCCCTATAAGCATAGTCATTCTTATTAATCGTAGTGGGAGCATATTCAACAAAATAGCTATCATTATTATTCTCATCACCATAATCATCAAATATAGGAGGCATATTGTAATCATAATTAATTTTCTCCTCAATAGTAGGTGGACTGAAAATATCATATTCATCATTGTAATCATCATATGCAATAGAATAGTTATCTTCCAAAGTGTGTTCATTTGTAAACATATCATCATTGGAAGGAACATGGATAGTACTAATAGTACAGCAATTATTAACATCATCATTTTCAGAATTGGTATCTAAGAGATTTTCAATATCAAAAGTAGTGTGTTTTTCCTAATCATTATCACTACTATAGGTAACAGGCATAGGAACATCATCGAGTTCAGAATCATCAAAAACTATAATAGGAGCAACATGCTTAGGGGAAATACCATTTCCTCCCTCCTTTTACTCCTCCTCTTCTTATTTTTCTTCTTCTCTTTAGGAGGGAGAGGCTTGAAAGGAAGCTTCTCCATATACCCTGGTTTATTGTTAAAGACAATAGAAGAAAATTTGGAGGATTCCTCCTTTTCTTAATAAGAACAAAACATATATTAGTCATGTCATATTTTGGTAAAACCTCATCTTTTATAATATTTTGTATGTAAGTATTTGTGTGGCAATTATTAGCACAATAAAGATGACAACCATCCAGGATGCTATTCATATCAAAAGCACTCATATCTACCAGTTTTTTTCTTGATAACTCTTCACACCCCAAAAATAATGCTGATTAGGAGTGATCATGTTATCATAAAACAAACTTACAGTACTCATTGGATTGGAAGGGTTATTATTATGGCCTGAGCATTGAAAATTTAAATGACCCACTTCAAAGCAAAGTTCACAAATAAAAGGATAGAAGGCACAATTTTTTTTACCAAGATCATTTAGAGCCCTAAACCATGTTCTAGTTTTTTAATTCTTGTGGGTGATACAATATTCTTCTTCAATTGGGTTCTTTTCACAAGGTCTATGTACCTCACAAAAATTAACATGCTTATAAGAAATAGTACTTTTATTGGTTTGAGCATGTTTATTGCTATCATTAATAACAATTTAATTTTTCATGCAAGTGTCTTTAAAAGGGTCAAGATACATGTCCCATTTTTTCGGAGCATTAATATGAGAAGCAAAGGCTCTACAACAATCAACAAGAATTTGAGGATCAAGACCATATTTAGCACTAAGCTCTTGAAAATCAGCAGTTTTAGCGAAAGACTTAATGCAATCATACTCATAGTTTATACCTGGTTCTTTACCTTCATCGTTATCCCAATCTTCGGTATTGCTTTGGATTGTTTCAAGAAGATCCCACTTAGCTTTGACCTCCTTCCTTGTGAAGGATCCCTCTAAACAGGTATCTAGGTAGTCCTTGTAATGTCCTGCAAGCCTTGCATAAAAATTATTAATAACAATATTACTAGGAAGCTCATGAATGCGACATTTGAGCATTAGTGACTTCAATCTCCCCCATGCTTGGGCAATACTTTCTCCATCATGAGGATGAAAATTATAAATATAATTACTATATTTATGAATTTCATGAGGAGGATAAAATTTAGAGTAAAAGAGAGATTCAAGTTCCTTCCACTCCGAATGATGAAGATCGTCTAGTAGCTCATACCACTCCCTTGCTTTGCCCTTTAGTGATAAAGATAATAGCTTCCTCTTAACTTGGTTCATTGAAATACCTGCACACTTGAACAACTCGCATAATTCATGTATAAAGAGTAAATGATCACCAGGATGGACAACTCTATCTCCAAAATAATAGTTATTCATAACACGTTCAACAATTTCCATAGGTATTTTAAAAGGGACGCTTTTAGTATGTGGATTTAAAATATCACAAGTATCATTAGAATTACCACATATGGGAGATAAAGTATCATTAGAGCAAATTTTCTCCTTTAAAGCTGGGGAACTAAAAAATCATTTTCATAAAAACTAACATCCCCAAGCTTAGACGTTTCCATAGCATTAGTAACAAAGGTGTTCAAAAATTCATACTAATAACATTGCTATTAGCATGCAAAGAAAGTTCCATGGGTTTTTAAATTTTCTTTTCAAACCATTCATGTTCTACCTCAGGAAAAATACTGAAAACTCTCTAATTTTGTTGTTGTTTTCCATTAAGCCTAACTAGTGAAAATAAAAACAAGAAATAAAAGATATAATTGCAGAATCTAAAGAAAATAACTTCGAGCACTCACACACCAGCAACAGTACTAGAAGATAGCTTAGTAGCCAAAGGATGTGAGTACCTTTTACCTTACCTCCCCGGCAACGGTGCCAGAAAATAGCTTGATGTCTACGCACGCTTCTATTCTTGTAGACAGTGTTGGGCCTCCAAGTGTAGAGGTTTGTAGAACAGCAGCAAGTTTCCCTTAAGTGGATCACCGAAGGTTTATTGAACTCAGGGAGGAAGCGGTCAAAGGTATCCCTCTCAAGCAACCCTGCAATCAAGATACAAGAAGTCTCGTGTGTCCCCAACACACCCAATACACTTGTGAGGTGTATAGATGCACTAGTTCGGCGAAGAGATAGTGAAATACAAGTAATATGGATGATTATAAGTGGTAATTGTAATCTGAAATAAGAGTGGCAACAAGCAAACATGTAACATGACTGATTGTAAACGGTGTTTCAATGCTTAGAAACAAGGCCTAGGGATCATACTTTCACTAGTGGACACTCTCATATAAATATCTTCTATTTATTATGCTACCCTGAACTACTCTTCGGTTAGACGATGTAGGGCTGCTGACTCATGTATTAACGAGCTCGTTGGGGAACCCCAAGAGGAAGGTATGATGAGCACAATAGTAAGTTTTCCCTCAGATATGAAACCAAGGTTATCAATCCAGCAGGAGCAAGGAAACACCCCAAAGGTGAAGCTAGCTGAACTTTGGCAGGGCGCACTACCGGTGCCAGCAGCAACGTGGAGACCTGCACAACACAACCACATAACTCTGTCCCCAACTTGCGATGAGGTTGTCAATCTCACCGGTTTTGCTGAAAACAAAGTATTAAACGTATCAAATGGAAGGAAGTAATAGTTTGCAGAAAGTAAACACAAAGCAGTAAACAGTTGGTTGTAGATTGAAAATAAAAGAAAGGACCAGGGTCCATAGTTCACTAGAGGTGTGATACGTTGCTAACGTA
Organism: Avena eriantha; assembly: GCA_910589775.1. Taxonomy (NCBI): domain Eukaryota; kingdom Viridiplantae; phylum Streptophyta; class Magnoliopsida; order Poales; family Poaceae; genus Avena; species Avena eriantha. Next base: position 334,836,779 of record OU342745.1, read on the forward strand.
TCCATAATTTTTGATGTTCCATGCTTGGTTTTATCTACTTTCTTATGTTATGTCCACACTTTGGAGTAATTTCTACACACTTTCTTGGACTAACCTATTAAAAAGATGCCACAGTGCTAGTTGCCTATTTTCTGCTGTTTTTGGTTCCAGGAAAGTCAGAAAATGAATATTCTCGGAATTGGACCGGACAAAAGCCAAAGTTTTTATTTTTCCGGAAGACTCACGGAGCCAGAAGGAGAGACGGAAAGGGGCCACAGGGTAGCCACACCACCCCTAGGCGCGGGCCCCCTTGGCCGCGCCAGGGCATGGTGTGGCCCCCCTGGCCGGCCACCGACCTTGCCTCTTTCGCCTATATATCTCTCCTGAGGCAAAAACCCTAAATCGTCAATCATAAATCCACAAAAAGTTTCACAGCGCCGCCGCCACAGAAGGGGAGATTCGGGGGACAGAAAGCCTCTGTTCTGGCACCCTGCCGGGACAGGGAAGTGCCCCCAGAGCCATCTCCATCGATCTCCACCACCATCTCCATCATCGTTGCTGATTCCCATGATAAGGAGGGAGTAGTTCTCTCTCGAGGCTAAGGGCTCTACGGGTAGCTATGTGTTCATCTCTCTCTATGCATGATCATATTATGATCATGAGCTTTGTAATCAAGTAGATCTACTTTGCTACTCAAGTGCTTTAATAGATCTCTGCTCTCCCCATGTGTGTGAAAGTGATAGCGTGCACTATTGGAGATATGGCCAAGAGGCAATAATAAAAGTGATTATTATTATATCTTTGTGTTTATGATGAATGTTTACATCCCATGCTATAATTGTATTATTAGGAAACACTGATACATGTGTGTTTTGTAAACATATAAGAGTCCCTAGTAAGCCTCTTGTTGAACTAGCTTGTTGATTAATTGATGATCATGGTTTCCTGATCATGGACATTAGGATGTGATTAATAACAAGGTCATATCATTAGGAGAATGATGTGATGGACACACACCCATAGTAAGCATAGCATAAGATCAAGTCATTAAGTTCGTATTGCTGTAAGCTTTCAATCACATAGTAACCTATTCCTTCGACCATGAGGTTATGTTAATCACCATCACCGGATGAATACTTTGATGACATCAAACGCCGCTTCGTAACTGGGTGGTTATAAAAGTGTCATTAGGTATTCTGAAAGTATGTGTTGAAGCGCATGAACCAAGATTGGGATTTGTCCATCCATATGACGGATAGATATGCTCTGGGCCCTCTCGGTGGAATGTCATCTAGTTAGCTTGCAAGCATGTGACTAGGTCACAAGGGATGACATATCACGGAACGAGTAAAGAGTACTTATCAGTAACGAGGTAGAACTAGGTATGGAGATACCGACGATCAAACCTCGGATAAGTATAGTATCGTGAGACAAAGGGAATTAGTTTCGTATGTAAGTGGTTCAATCGATCGCAAAGTCATCGTTGAGTATGTGGGAGCCATTATGGATCTCCAGGTCCCGCTGATGGTTATTGATAGGAGATGTGTCTCTATCATGTCTACATATTCATGAACCGTAGGGTGACACACTTAAGGTTCGAAGTTGTTTTAAGTAGATATGGAATGTGCGTTGGAGACCGAATGTTGTTCGGAGTCTCGGAATGGATCCGGGACATCACGAGGAGATCCGGAATGGTCCGGAGAATAATATTCATATATAGGAGATCATTTTATGAGATAGGAAACGTTCCAGAGTGTTTGTATGAGGATTCTAGAAGGTTTCGGAATGTTCCGGAAGGTTCTAGAAGATATCTTGGAGTTTACTTGAAAATCAAGATAGGGATCAAGGAGTCCTGTTGGGTCAAGATAAGGAGTCGTGGGGGAGGAGGATTCCTTCCCACCTCCCCAACCCGCCGGCCCCATAGGAGGGGAGTCCTACAAGGACTCCCCTTCCCTGGCGCGCCCTCCCCTCTTTAAATAGAGGGGCAGGGGTGCCTCCTCCTCTCACGCTCTCATAACGTCCAATCTCTGCCGCCTCTCTCCTCCACCATATTCTGCACAGGCATAGGCGAAGCCCTGCAGAATTCTCTACTCCACCACCACCACCACGCCGTCGTGCTGCTGGGATTCCGTGGAGAAGATCTACTACCTTCGCTGCTCGCTGGAACGGGGAGAGGAAGGTCTGCTTCGACTCCGCACGTGTGACCGATTGCGGAAGCGCTGCCGAATTGCGGCGCCGGAAGGATCGTCTACTTGACCAAGGGCGGAAGCGCTGCTGGAACGTGACGCTGGAAGGATCATCTACTTGACCGAGGACGGAAGCGCTGCTGGAACGCGACGCCAGAAGGATCGTCCACACGATCTTGAGATCGGCAAGTGATCGACTACATCAACCACGAGATCTAATCTCGTTAACGCTTTCGGATCTACGAGGGTTAGTTCCCATCTATCTCGTTGCTCATGTCTAATAGATTAGATCTTGGCTTTTATCTAGATTAGATCTAGGTTTTGTTCGTTCTTGCGGTAGAAATTTTTTGTTTTCCATGCTACGAACCAATCAGTGGTATCAGAGCCGTATCTATGCGTAGATCTGTTGCACGAGTAGAACACAATGTTTTTGTGGGCGTTGATACTTTTGTGGTCGGTGTCTTAGCGTGTACTTTGCATCTTGCGGCATGGTGGGATGAAGCGGCTCGGGCTAACATTACATGTCATCGCACATGAGACTTGCTCCACGCTTGACGTGCAACTTGCCTTGCACAAGTGGCTTTGCGGGTGTCTGTCTCTCCCACCATAGTTAAGATTCAATTTACAATGAGCATCTTGACAACACTTGTATCAACGTTGTGGTTCATGTTCGTAGGTAAGATCGGTCTTATGCGAAAGCCCCAAACCACGTAAAACTTGCAAAGAAAATTAGAGGCGTCTAACTTGTTTTTGCAGGGGTTTTATGATGTGATATGGCCAACATGTGATTGTGATTGTATTTGTTGTATGCAATGATCCTTGTTGTAATATGGCAACCGGCAGGAGCCTAATGGTTGTCTTTAATTCTGTTAAGACCTGCGTGTCTATTCATCTTGTAATAGCTTTATTCCAAGTAGTTGTAATAGTTGCTGGCGATGGAGGACAACCATGAAGCGGCGCCACTGACCTTGACGCAATGCTGGTGATGATGGAGATCATGTTCGTGCTTTGGAGATGGAGATCAAAGGCGCAAGAAGAAAAGGCCATATCATATCACACTTATTATGAATTGCCTGTGATGTTAATCCTTATCCATCTTGTATTGCTTAGATCGCGACGGTAGCATTATAAGATGATCCCTCTCACTAAATTTCAAGTAATAAAGTGTTCACCCTTAGTTGGCACCGTTGCTAAGACTCGTCGTTTCGAAGCATCTCGTGATGATCGGATGTGATAGATTCTACGTGTGCATACAACGGGTGCAAGCCAGATTTGCACATGCGGAAACTAAGGTTGTCTTGACGAGCCTAGCATGTACAGACATGGTCTCGGAACACGGAATACCGAAAGGTAGAGCATGAGTCATATAATTGATATGATGAACATGAAGATTGTTCGCCAATGAAACTACATCTTCTCTCGTGAAGATCGGACTTGGTGTAGTAGATTTGGTTCGTGTAATCACTAAGACAATGTGAGGGATGTTGTTTTGAGTGGGAGTTCACCTAGTTAGTTTAATAATTAAATTTGAACTCAATTTATCATAAACTTAGTCTAAACTACTTGCAAATTGTTGTAGATTATGGCGACCCCCTCCATCAATTTCAATGCGTTCCTAGAGAAAGAAAAACTTAAGAACAATGGAAGCAATTTCACGGACTGGTTTCGTGGACTGAAGATCGTCCTCAGGGCTGGTCAGTTGACCTATGTGCTCGATGCACCGCTAGGTGACCCACCTGCAGATAATGCCACCGATGACGAAAAGAATGTTTTCGCCACTCGGAAGAATCATTACTCCACAGTTCAGTGTGCCATCCTGTACGGTTTAGAACCGGAGCTCCAACAGCGTTTTGAGCACCACGACCCGTTCGAGATCATTAAGGAGCTCAGGCTAATTTTTGAGACTCGCGCGGCCATGGAGAGCTATGAGGCCTCCGAAAAGTTCTTTAACTATAAGATGGAAGAAGGAAGCTCCGTTAGCGAGCACGTGCTCACCATGTCTGGGTACGCAAAGAAGCTCCAAGAGTTGGGAATATCGATTCCTAATGAATTGGGGATTCACCATCTCCTTCAATCACTGCCACCAAGTTACAAGAACTTTGTGATGAACTACAACATGCACTGCATGAACAAGACGTTGCCTGAACTGTCGTCCATGCTGAAAACTGCTGAAGTGGAGATCAAGAAGGAGCAACAAGTGTTGATGGTCAATAAGACCACCAATTTCAAGAAACGGGGCAAGCCTAAGAACAAGGGCAACTTCAAGAAGGACGGCAAGAAAGCTGCCGCACCTGCTAAGAAGCCCAAGGCTGGTCCTAATCCTGAAACTGAGTGCTTCTACTGCAAGGGTGCTGGTCACTGGAAGCGTAACTGCCCCAAGTACCTGGCGGATCTGAAGAACGGCAACATCAAGAAGAAAGGTATATTTGATATATGTGTTATAGATGTGTATCTTACTAGTAATCGTAGTAGTGCCTGGGTATTTGATACTGGTTCGGTTGCTCATATTTGTAACTCGAAATAGGAGCTACGGAATAAACGAAGACTGGCAAGAGACGAGGTGACGATGCGCGTTGGAAATGGCTCCAAGGTTGATGTGATCGCCGTCGGCACGCTCCCTCTACATCTACCTTCGGGATTAGTTTTAAATTTAAATAATTGTTATTTGGTGCCTGCGTTAAGCATGAACATTATATCTGGATCCTGTTTATTGCGAGACGGTTACTCTTTTAAGTCTGAGAATAAAGGTTGTTCGATTTATATGAGTAATATCTTTTATGGTAATACACCTGAGATGAATGGTTTATTCTTACTGAATCTCGATAGTAGTGATACACATGTTCACAACATAGATGCTAAACGAATTAAATTGAATGATAATTCTACATATATGTGGCACTGTCGTCTTGGTCACATTGGAGTGAAGCGTATGAAGAAACTCCATTCAGATGGACTTCTTGAATCACTTGATTTTGAATCACTTGAAAGATGCGAAGCATGTCTAATGGGAAAAATGACTAAAACTCCATTCTTTGGTACAATGGAGCGAGCTACAGACTTATTGGAAATAATACATACCGATGTGTGCGGTCCAATGAGTGTAGCATCGCGTGGTGGATATCGTTATGTTCTCACTTTCACAGATGACTTGAGTAGATATGGGTATGTCTACTTTATGAAACATAAGTCCGAAACTTTCGAGAAGTTTAAGGAATTTCAAAGTGAAGTGGAAAATCATCGTAACAAGAAGATTAAGTTTCTGCGTTCTGACCGCGGGGGTGAATATCTGAGTTACGAGTTTGGCATGCATTTAAAGAAATGTGGAATACTTTCACAGTTGACACCGCCGGGAACACCACAGCGTAATGGTGTGTCCGAACGTAGTAATCGAACTCTCTTAGATATGGTTCGGTCTATGATGTCTCTTACAGATTTTCCATTATCATTTTGGGGCTATGCATTAGAGACAGCCGCATTCACTTTAAATAGGGCACCATCTAAATCCATTGAAACGACACCGTACGAATTGTGGTTTGGTAAGAAACCTAAGTTGTCGTTCCTTAAAGTTTGGGGTTGCGAAGCATACGTAAAGAAGTTACAACCTGATAAGCTAGAACCCAAAGCGGAGAAATGCGTCTTCATAGGATACCCTAAAGAAACAATTGGGTATACCTTCTATCATAGATCCGAAGGCAAAGTTTTCGTTGCAAAGAATGGATCCTTTCTTGAGAAGGAGTTTCTCTCGAAAGAGGTGACTGGAAGGAAAGTAGAACTCGATGAGGTTATTGAACCTTCTCTCGGATTTGAGAGTAGCGCAGCACCGGAAGATGTTTTTGTGCCGCCTGCGCCAATTAGAGAGGAAGCTAATGATAATGATCATGAAACTTCGAACGAAGTTACTACTGAACCTCGCAGGTCAACAAGGGCTCGTACCACTCCTGATTGGTATGACTCTGCCTTGAACGTCATGTTGGTGGACAACGATAATGACCCTGCAACGTATGAAGAAGCTATGGTGAGCCCAGATTCCGACAAATGGCTAGAAGCCATGAAATCCGAAATGGGATCCATGTACGAAAACCAAGTGTGGACTTTGGTGGACTTACCGGATGGCCGTAAGGCTGTCGAGAACAAATGGATTTTCAAGAGAAAAACAGATGCTGATGGTAATGTTACCGTCTATAAAGCTCGACTTGTCGCGAAAGGGTTCCGACAAATTCAAGGAGTTGACTATGATGAGACATTCTCACCAGTAGCGAAGCTGAAGTCTGTAAGGATTTTGTTAGCAATTGCTGCATATTTCGATTATGAGATTTGGCAGATGGATGTCAAAACGGCGTTCCTTAATGGTGACATTGAGGAAGAGTTGTATATGGTACAACCCAAGGGTTTTGTCGATCCTAAAGATGCTAACAAGGTATGCAAACTTCAGCGCTCCATTTATGGACTGAAGCAAGCATCCCGTAGTTGGAATCAACGTTTTGATAAAGTAATCAAAAACTTTGGATTTATACAAACTTATGGAGAAGCTTGTATTTACAAGAAAGTGAGTGGGAGCTCTGTAGCATTCCTAGTACTATATGTAGATGACATATTTTTGATTGGGAGTGATATAGAACTTCTTAATAGCGTCAAAACCTATTTGAATAATAGTTTTTCAATGAAGGATCTTGGCGAAGCGGCATACATTCTAGGCATCAAGATTTATAGAGATAGATCAAGACGCCTAATAGGGCTTTCACAAAGTACATACTTGGACAAAGTTCTAAAGAAGTTTAGAATGGAAGATAGCAAGAAAGGGTTCGTGCCCATGTTGTCAGGTAAGACCTTGAGTAAGACTCAAAGTCCAGCTACGGCAGAAGATAGAGAGAAAATGAATAATATTCCCTATGCCTCGGCCATAGGTTCTATCATGTATGCCATGCTGTGTACAAGACCGGATATAGCACATGCTGTTAGTTTGACTAGCAGATATCAAAATGATCCTAGAATGGAGCACTGGACAGCGGTCAAGAATATCCTAAAGTACCTAAATAGGACTAAGGATATGGTTCTTTCTTATGGAGGTGATGAACAGCTTGTTGTAAACGGTTACACCGATGCTAGTTGGAACACCGATCCGGATGACTCGAAGTCACAATCGGGATACGTATTTATTTTGAATGGTGCTACAGTGAGCTGGAGGAGTGCGAAGCAAAGCGTTGTGGCGAAATCTTCAACTGAATCGGAATACATAGCTGCTTCGGAGGCTGCACAAGAAGCCGTTTGGATGAAGGAATTCATTACTGAACTCGGCGTGGTTCCCAGTGCGTTGGACCCGATGGCCATCTACTGTGACAACACAGGTGCCATAGCTAATGCGCAGGAGCCAAGGTCACATAGCAAGCTGAAGCACATCAAGCTACGTTTCCACGCTATTCGCGAGTATGTCCGGGATGGTGACATAAAGATTTGCAAAGTACACACTGATCTGAATGTGGCAGATCCGTTGACTAAACCTCTCTCTAGGGCAAAGCATGACCAACACCAAAACGCCATGGGTGTTCGGTATATTACCATGTAATCTAGATTATTGACTCTAGTGCAAGTGGGAGACTGTTAGAGATATGCCCAAGAGGCAATAATAAAAGTGATTATTATTATATCTTTGTGTTTATGATGAATGTTTACATCCCATGTTATAATTGTATTATTAGGAAACACTGATACATGTGTGTTTTGTAAACATATAAGAGTCCCTAGTAAGCCTCTTGTTGAACTAGCTTGTTGATTAATTGATGATCATGGTTTCCTGATCATGGACATTAGGATGTGATTAATAACAAGGTCATATCATTAGGAGAATGATGTGATGGACACACACCCATAGTAAGCGTAGCATAAGATCAAGTCATTAAGTTCGTATTGCTGTAAGCTTTCAATCACATAGTAACCTATTCCTTCGACCATGAGGTTATGTTAATCACCATCACCGAATGAATACTTTGATGACATCAAACGCCGCTTCGTAACTGGGTGGTTATAAAAGTGTCATTAGGTATTCTGAAAGTATGTGTTGAAGCGCATGAACCAAGATTGGGATTTGTCCATTCATATGACGGATAGATATGCTCTGGGCCCTCTCGGTGGAATGTCATCTAGTTAGCTTGCAAGCATGTGACTAGGTCACAAGGGATGACATATCACGGAACGAGTAAAAAGTACTTATCAGTAACGAGGTAGAACTAGGTATGGAGATACCGACGATCAAACCTCGGATAAGTATAGTACCGTGAGACAAAGGGAATTAGTTTCGTATGTAAGTGGTTCAATCAATCGCAAAGTCATCGTTGAGTATGTGGGAGCCATTATGGATCTCCAGGTCCCGCTGATGGTTATTGATAGGAGATGTGTCTCTATCATGTCTACATATTCACGAACCGTAGGGTGACACACTTAAGGTTCGAAGTTGTTTTAAGTAGATATGGAATGTGCGTTGGAGACCGAATGTTGTTCGGAGTCTCGGAATGGATTCGGGACATCACGAGGAGATCCGGAATGGTCCGGAGAATAAGATTCATATATAGGAGATCATTTTATGAGATAGGAAATGTTCCGGAGTGTTTGTATGAGGATTCTAGAAGGTTTCGGAATGTTCCGGAAGGTTCTAGAAGATATCTTGGAGTTTACTTGAAAATCAAGATAGGGATCAAGGAGTCCTGTTGGGTCAAGATAAGGAGTCGTGGGGGAGGAGGATTCCTCCCCACCTCCCCAACCCACCGGCCCCATAGGAGGGGAGTCCTACAAGGACTCCCCTTCCCTGGCGCGCCCTCCCCTCTTTAAATAGAGGGGCAGGGGTGCCTCCTCCTCTCACGCTCTCATAACGTCCAATCTCTGCCGCCTCTCTCCTCCACCATATTCTGCACAGGCATAGGCGAAGCCCTGCAGAATTCTCTACTCCACCACCACCACCACGCCGTCGTGCTGCTGGGATTCCGTGGAGAAGATCTACTACCTCCGTTGCTCGCTGGAACGGGGAGAGGAAGGTCTGCTTCGACTCCGCACGTGTGACCGATTGCGGAAGCGCTGCCGAATTGCGGCGCCGGAAGGATCGTCTACTTGACCAAGGGCGGAAGCGCTGCTGGAACGTGACGCCGGAAGGATAATCTACTTGACCGAGGGCGGAAGCGCTGCTGGAACGCAACGCCAGAAGGATCGTCCACACGATCTTGAGATCGGCAAGTGATCGACTACATCAACCACGAGATCTAATCTCGTTAACGCTTTCGGATCTACGAGGGTTAGTTCCCATCTATCTCGTTGCTCATGTCTAATAGATTAGATCTTGGCTTTTATCTAGATTAGATCTAGTTTTGTTCGTTCTTGCGGTAGAAATTTTTTGTTTTCCATGCTACGAACCAATCATGCACACCATGGTGGCACTTAGGCTAGAGATTACAAATACTTGTTATGAGTTATATTTGGAGTTGGATGTCTTTATGAAATTGTGGTGTTTGTTGGACCCATCTAGTACTCAAGGTGACAGTGTGGGGTTATCTAGATGGGAAAGATGAACTTTGAGGTGTGCTGTTATAGCCCTACCATGGATTAGAGTGTCCAACCGGAGAGTAGTTAAGAGTAGTATCATAAAGAAGAATATATTTATATGAGAGTGTTCACTAGTGAAAGTATGATCCCTAGGCCTTGTTTCTAAGCATTGAAACATCGTTTGCAATTAGATCTGTTACATGTTTGCTTGCTTCCATCTTTATTTCAGTTTTACTTTAGTCTTTTCCACGCCATCAAGCTATTTTCTAGCACCGTTACCACTTATAATTATTTATACCACTTGTATTTCACTATCTCTTTGCCGAACTAGTGCACCTATACACCTGACAAGTGTATTGGGTGTGTTGGGGACACAAGAGACTTCTTGTATCTTGATTGCAGGATTGCTTGAAAGGGAATACCTTTGACCACTTCCTCCCTGAGTTCTATAAACCTTGGGTAATCTACTTAAGGGAAAACTTGCTGTTGTTCTACAAACCTCTGCACTTGGAGGCCCAACAACTGTCTACAAGAATAGAAGTGCGTAGACATCAAGGTGGCTCTCCTTAAGATAGATAACATGTTGGGTGAACAAATTACAGCGGGGCAATTGACAAACATCGAGAAAGCATACAAGCATACACTAATCATCTTGACTCCTTTGAGATTCGATTGGGCATTACAACATTATACATACACGGCCATCCAACTGCATCTATGACTAATAATCCACCTTCTGGTTATCATCTGAACCCCCTCCAGTATTAAATTGCAAGCAATGGATAATTGCATTACGAATTGTGTGTAAAGTAAACAATACGATTGTTCTATGAACAAAGGATTGTTGTTTTCTCCCTAGTAACAATAGCACATCTAGTACCTTAGAGATTTCTATCACTTCCCCAGATTACCAGAGGCATGAACCCACTATCGAGCATAAATACTAACTCTTGGAGTTGATAGCATCTACTTGGCCAAGATAGCTACTAACAACGGAAAGCATGCAAGATCACAAATAACAAAGACATGATAGAATCAATAATCAATCTGAAATAGCATCTCAATATCCATTGGATCCCCGCAAACACAACATGCAGAATTACAAATAGATGATCTGCATCATGAACGGAGCTCACAAGATCTAAACATGATAGCACAAAGGAGGAGAACCAGCCATCTAGCTACTATATGGACCCGTAGTCCAGAGATGAACTACTCACGCATCACACCGGAGGCTTGCATGATGATGAAGAAGGCCTCCACGGTGAATTCCCCTCTCCGGCAGGGTGCCGGGAAGAGCTTCAGATCCCTCCTGATCTAGGGATAGAGATGACGACGGCTACAGACTCTTTCGTGGAATTTTGATCAGGTACTTAGGGTTTCCATATTAGAGGCAATATATAGGCGGAAGGAGAGGCCGAGGGGGTGCTTGGGGCGGCCATACCACCCCCTGGCGCGGGCCAGGTGGTGTGGCCGGGCCCTATCCCCTCTCCATCTCGTATTCTGGCTCTAGGTGTCCCTCGGTGAAATACTGACTTTGGCTTTTGTCCCGTCCAATTCCAAGAATATTCATTTTCTGACTTTCTTGGAACCAAAAATAGCAGAAAACAGGCAACTGGCACTGTGGCTCTTGTTAATAGGTTAGTCCAAGAAATCATATGAAAAGTACCCCAAAGTGTGGACAAAACATAAGAAAGTAGATAAAACCAAGCATGGAACATCAAAAATTATAGATACATTTGCAATGTATCAAGGGCTATAACAACACACCTTAAAGTTCGCATTCCCCATCTAAATAACGCCTCACTGTCACCTTGAGCGCTAGATGGTTCCAACAAACAACACAATCTTATAGAGACATCCAACTCAAATTAACTTATGATAAGTATTTCTGTAACCTTAGCCTAAGTGACACACGGTGTGCACACTGTCAACTTCACACATGTGGGGATAAGCAGAGATTAATTAAAGCACTTGAGTAGCAGAATAGATCTACTTATTCAACTAGATTACAAAGCTCATGATCTCAATAAGATCACGCATAGAGAGAAAGAGAGATGAACACATAGCTACCGGTAGAGCCCTTAGCCTCGAGAGATAACTACTCCCTCCTCATCATGGGAGTCAGCAACGGCGATGGAGATGGCTCCGAGGGCACTTCCCCGTCCTGGCAGGGTGCCGAAACAGAGACTTCTATTCCCCGAATCTCCTCTTCGGTGGCGGCGGCACTGCGAAACTTTTCGTGGAATTCTGATCCTCCTCCTAGGGTTTTCGTCTCGGGGGGTTTATATAGGTGAAGGGGCAAGGTCGATGGAGGCCCGAGGGGTACCCGCACCACCATAGGGTGTGGCCGCCTCAGTGCCCTCCTCCGTCTCTGCTTTGGACTCCGTCTTGTGTTGGAAAAAATAGGAACTTCGGCTTTTATTTCGTCCAATTCCGAGAATATTTCTTTACTAGCTTTTTTGAAACCAAAAACAGCAAAAAAAGGCAACTGGCATTACGGCATCTTGTCAATAGGTTAGTTCCAGAAAATGTATAAAAATGCCTCAAAGTGTAGACAAAACATAAGATAGTTGATACAAAACCTGCATGGAGCATCAAAAATTATAGATATGTTTGCGACGTATCAACGGCCGTCTTCACCGTCATCTTCGCTGACTTGCCCTTTGGTTTTTGGACACCTCCCACTGGCGCCGAGTGCTTGGTGGCTGTTGCCCTACCCTTTCGGCGATGCGGGTGCTAGAAGATGCGCAGCGTCTGCGCTGTTGTGCAAGGTCGGTCGTGGCAGCACGAAGAGGATGAGGGCGGCGATACCTGCGGCGGTGCTAGGGTTTGGCGCGGGCGGCGATACCTGCGGCGACACTAGGGTTTGGCGCGGGCGGCGATACCTGCGGCGGTGCTAGGGTTTGGCGTGGGCGGTGGCAACGGAGCTTCTCCACCAGCGGCGGCAATGAGTGGGCTGCGTAGGGAGGGGTCGGTGGCGTGCCTGACCTGTCCATCGCCGAAATTTCACCGGTAGCCGCGCGCAGAGGAGTATTGGGGAAGAAAATGGGCATGGGCGCGGGCGCGGGTGAAGTTTCCGTGGGCGGTTCCGTCTTCGCGCGCTGGAGTCGACACCCCAAATATGTCGCGTACGATAGCGAAATAAAACAACACGCACAATTTTTTTACACCGCGTGCACATTTGCAGTGCCTGGAGCGCGCGAACAACATGCCAGCGTTGCAAATCGGCGGTTTATTTAGCGCATGCGCCATATACAGCGGCTGATGGAGATGCTCTTATGTAGCTTTTGGGCAGCTCTCTTGCACATGTACAGTGTATTCCCAAAACCACATCGAACAAGATCATCCCTTCTTTTACAACACACTGAATAATATCCTCGCTTTTTTGTTACACGCAGAAACAATATCCTAGTTATGTACTCTCTATGTCTAAAAATAAATTAAAAATAAGTGACTTGGAATTGTTTAGATTCGCATATATCCTAGGGAGGGAGTACTTTTGTGTTCTTTTCATATTGATCGAACGAAACAGGTTGTTCCAAACTTACATACCAGTGCAATGCCACGGATTGACCAAAATTATGTAGAATTTAAGAATGTTTTACAATTCATCATATGTCACATCTTGAAATACGGACAATCAAAACTCCGCCCGACGCGACAAAGTTTCCAGCACCTGCCGCTGGACCAACTATGGGCTCCAGCCGCCGCGACCTTCCATGATACGGAGGCGGGAAGGTTGTGCGCAGCACCGAGTCGGGCTCCCCCACCGTTGACATCTCCACCAACGAGTAGGAGGCGTCCAACAACGAGGAAGTGGCCTCCACCAACAAGGAGTAGGGGAGCGAGATCGTGGACTGTGGATTTCGTCGACCGCGACTCCAACGAGGAGAGGGTGACAACACGGTTGATGAGGCGCTCTCTCCAGTCGGAGTTGATGAAGCCAAGAGCCGCCACGAGGAGAAGCGATTGGATGACCTGCTACTATAGGGACTCACTGCGGAGAAGGAGCACAAGGTTCGCGTGGCGGCGTGGAGCCGGTAGGCTCAGCTAGTTCTCCATGGCGGGTGAGATGCTTGCGGACGTCGTCGCCGTCCTTGAAGGCTTGGGTGAGGTATCCTGGAGTCCAAATTTGTTTTTTGGGCTAGGGCTAGGGATGTAAATGGTACGGATAATTTCCGCTCCAAATCCGCATTTACATCCGTTTTTGAGCATATGGTATATTTTTTTAGATATCCGACGGATATGGACGCGTATGCGGGTATTTGCCAAGCGGATATCCGACGGATATGGTATTGATGATATCCGACGGATAATGATAATCCGACATTCTATGCGGATTATCCGAGGTACTCAAATAGGATAATTCGCTAAATTTAGCGCAACCCCAATATCTAGACAGCCTAGTTAGTCTATCAGCCAACAATGCATGCTACGTATGAATATTATATTATGTTATTACCAATCTTGCATATTTATACTATTGCTATCTAGTGTTGCACGTATTCTTGTCATTTTTCTGCATAAACTAATTGAATTTTTATTTTTCTATGTGTATTTGTTCGATTATCCTGTTCTGATCCTAGTCCGCTCCAAATCCGCTCCATATCCGCAATCCGATATAATCCGCATTTGAATCCGCATCCGGCTATTATCAACCGTAAAAAAAAATATGGTAAAGAATATGGCAATATCTAATCTGATCCGTTTACATCCCTAGCTAGGGCTAGGCGGCCCCAAAATCTAGTTTTAAGATTTTGTTAAATCCAGCTAGGTATGCATGTATGTTGAACTATGATCGATGTTTTATGTGAACTGTGATCGATGTTTCGTTGTTGCATTTTGCCTTGAACTGTGATATTTGAATTATACAGTTTGAAATTCGGTTTCTATTTTGGCAGTTACATTTGGATTGAAAATGCACTTTTAGGTGCACTACGGTTTTATGAGGTCAGTTTTTTAAGAGGTCTGCTAGAGTTGCTCTTAGTCGATAGTATGGCTATCTAGCACCACGTTGAGCAACCAAAAGTACCAACTACTACTCACTCGGTCCCTCAATAGGTCGCACAAAAAAAAAACTTTTTTATCCATGAAATTGCTGATTCCACTTTCAACTTTTTAGAAGTTGAATATTCACTTTTGTATCGAAGCTGTTTTTTTTTAGTTGATCTATATCCACTCCAATTGCTTACTTGATTAGGAGAAGCCGTTTTTTTTAGTTGATCTATATCCACTCCAATTGCTTACTTGATTAGGATACACATTGAATAAAGGGATACATCATCTTCTATACAGTCACAAAAAGGCAAAGAGAATGAACATTCTGTCCTAGTCAAAATGATAGATAAACATATACTCTCTATAAACATATACTCTCTTCATTACAAATTAATTGAAGTTCTCAGTTTGTGCTAAGTCAATCTTTAAAAAAAATACTATCACATTTTTCTATAGACTTAGTCAATTGAATAAAGTTGACTTTGAGCAAAAGATAGAACTTCAAATTTCGGGAAATTGTGGGAGTAGCAGTCTGTTGAGTACGCAATTTGCATCAGCATAGTCCTTCTAGGTGAACAACATCTTTAATTTGTTCATTGTGATCAACCATTTCAATTTTCATCTCTTGAGGTGTTATAGCAGGCTACCAGCTGCAGCAACAGCTAAGGATGGGTTTGGAATGGTCCATGTAAGCTTTAAACAAGCTGCAACAAAGATAAACTAGAGCTATTTATAAGTTGTGTTTGGGAAGGCTTGTAGATTTGAGCTTATTGCCTACAGGGAAAGATACAAAGTCTGAAATACTCCTGAAGTTGCCATTACCACCGGCACCAACTACTTGCCCATCTCCAAACTTGAACAATAGTTTCAGTAAACACTCAACTTTACACTCCATGGTCAATGGCCTGAATATTAACCACACTGCTGGGAGTAGGCTTTATGAATCTGGACGCAACTAGTGAAATAAATTAGTAATAAAACACAGTTTGCCACATCCTACATACGACTCCCTTTCAACATTTGGGAACAGCACCTGAATTTGATTACTTTCTGTATCTCCTAGGCCGCTCCGGGCACATATATAGCGTCTTCCCAGGAGCGCGCTGAACAAAATCCTCCTTTTTTTTACAGCACGCTGAATAGTGTCCTAGTTTGTACTTCTGTGTGAATTTAGAGAAACGGGCCATTCCAGACGTAACATGAGATGAATGAATCATCCATGAAAAAAAAAGCATGGGTACATGACCAACTGCAGCTAATAACACTTGTTAGACCTCTCGATCGAGTTGACAAATCAAATTGGCGTTGAATGTTTACAACACTATGGTACCATATACATATCCAATGTAGACTATGCATGTCGAATGTGGAATTGTAGACTAAATTGTAGCATAAGCAGATACGCTGTGAAGATTCACTAATAAGAGCTTCATACACTAGATTGGGGTAGAACACCTGAAATCTGAAGCCAAGGTTTCCAATGCAGTGAGCATAAGCAATGTAAATTTCATGAAGAAGAAAGAGTAATCATGTTACAGCATCAATACTACTGTACTAGTAGTTGTCAATTGCCATTTGCAATGATCAAAAAGTGAAGAAACCACAATCTGGCAAGCAACCGTGTTCGAATTCGAAGTCTCTTCACGCAAACCCAATTCAAGTTCAAGTACTGCTAAATACAACCCGGGTGTTCGCAAACTGAAATTGCTCACACAAAATTGCGCTTACGTCATAGTAGCAATGACAGTATAAACAAAATCATGCAAGAACAAGAGTTCAGCATACAAGAAAGCTGCCGCGGCCGCACAAAAAGGTCAAGATCAAGTTGCTGAGCCAGGCCTCCAGCACGCCGAGCCAAGCCCCGGCGACGACGTCGAGGACGTAGTGCCGGCCGAGAAGCACCCTTGACGCCGAAGTGGCGGCCGCCCAGAGGTACAGCGCCTCGCGGGGGAGACCGCTGCCGGCGAGGAAGGCGGCGACGAGGAAGGCCCGGGAGGAGTGGCCGCTGGGGAAGGACCAGTGGTCGACGGCGACGGCGACGTACATGTCCGCGGCGTTGTACGCCGGGCGCGGGCGGCGGAAGATGAGCTTGGCGAGTCCGACGAAGGCGATGTCGAGCACCAGGCCCACGACGAGGCCCACGAGGAGAGGGGAGACCCTGGATGAGGAGGTGGTTGTGGAGATCAGGAGCAGGGAGATGGGGACGGGGAGCCAGATGCGGCCGTCGCCGGCAACCTCGAGGGCCTTGAGGAGGAGGCGAGGCACCGGGAGGAACAAGGCGTGGAGGCGGAGGGACACGGCTGCGTCCAGATCCCCCACGCCGCCAAGGAGAGTGGACTTAGCCAACGCCTGCGGTGGACGGTGGTCCGCCGCCGGCGAGGTGGATGCGGGAGCCATGGGCGCCGGCAGAGGTATCTATCGGTCTCTCCCCGTACGCTTCCGTCTGTCTGGCTCGCGGGATTGGGAGGATCCGGATGGATGATCTGAAGTTTAATCACAAACCGTAGAGTCCCGTGCATGCTGATTTTGCCGGTTGCGATCTCTCATCAGAAACTCAGATTGCTCTTTGGTACAGTAAAAAAAAAGTCACATTATTCTCTGTCTATGGCCTATGGCCTATGGGTTGGTTATCTACCCGCTGGGCTCTTTCTTCTGCTTGTTTGGGCTATTGGGCCTTCTGTTGTATTGGATGTTAGGCCCTCTGTTTACATCGTATTTTGGGCCGGGATGCTTTGCACATCAGTCGCTCTATAAGAAACAAAAGTGGCACATTCGATGAGTCTGCAAGCTCTCGATTCACACCAGTTGGTACAGCACAGCAGGAGGATATAGCAGACTTGAGGAGCTAGCATCTAGGGCCTGTCTGGCAGGAACAGCCAACGGTGCAGCGCATCAGGCAGACTTGACGAGCCACAAGTTCATCGAGGCATCAAACGCCTCTCCTCCTCTCGTATCGGGCAGTGGGCGCGGCCTCGGCAAGCAGGCGCAAGCAAAGGCTGGGCCCTGTATTAGACTGTCAGCTGCCTCTGAACTACTTAAAATCCTCTCCACTACCTTCGTTCAAATCCTCCCTCGTACTCGTCCTCGGCCTAGTAGTGGATTATCTTTTTTACCACGGCAGGCTTCCGGATATCGATGCTATCAATCACACACCTTCCATCCTCGCTCTTGCTGTCGATGGCCTCTTAAAAGCGACTGTTTAACTTGGTTTGAACTTCGAAATTGAACTTAACATTATAATTGTATAGTACTCCGTACAGCAACTACTGTACACAGTGATAGTACTAGTACGTGCTCTACTTAAATTTGGAGCTATCAACTCGAGGCCGTGGCCACATTTGGTTTGGTGAATATTCTCGCGTGTCCCAACACTTCACTACTGTAGTTCAAAGACATCACCGTAACGATTCAAATTAACCAATCGGCATGGGGCGTGTGTTTTGAGCGCGCTGTCTAGCAGAAGCTCTAAGGAAGGAAGGACCGAGACGTCAGAGGCTCAGACCGCATGCACGCGTACGTACCAACTTTGATCCTGCAAGTGTGACGAAGAGAAATGTTAACTTTTTCCAAAAATTAATTGGCCGATTGCCTTTCGTTCGAAACTTCAAACATCGAGTGGGTGTTGTCTTACTAATTTATCAGATACCTTAGTAGAGTTTATTGCTTGGTCTTACGAAAAGAGTACGACCTAGGAGCGTGTGATGCTAGCGCTAGATGCACCTCAACGAGCACTAGTAGAAAAACTGTCTTTGGTTCGCTGCAAGCATTTGTCCCGATTCGAGGGGGCCGAGCGACGCACGGGAGCCAGAGGCATTCGTCCCGGTTCGTAATACGAACTAGGACTAAAGGTCCGGCCCCTGCCGTCCACCTTTAGTCCCGGTTCGTATTACGAACCGGGACGAATAGCGCGCCTATAAATGTGCCGCCCCTGCTAGCCCTCCCTCTGTTTTTTCTCTTGGTTGAAAGAGTGAGGTGTGGTGTGCTAGTTTTTTTCCTATGCACATTAGGTGTTCGACGAAATGTCTGAGAGAATGATACACTTGATTTCACACAAAATAAAAATGATATGAGGTGCCCGAGCCACACTTAAGTCTCTGCCTTCCTCTTTCTTTCCTTCTTGATCGAGGTTAGCAACCTTATGCTTTATCTTTCATTGATATAAAAATTCATGCGTTGACGTAAAGTGGTCATCTCACTATTCATGGTGTTCTGTAATGATGCAGATGAACCGGCAAGGATGGATGTACGGTGATCGACGTGAATCCATGTACATTCAAGGCGTGAATAAATTTATCGATGTGGCTAAGACAAACAAAAAGAATGGATTTATGTGTTGTCCATGTGTTCAATGTCGGAACATCAAGGAGTACTCTTCCTCGAAAATCATTCGCGGCCACCTGGTTCGGAGAGGTTTCATACCCAGCTATAATTGCTGGACCAAGTATGGAGAAAGAGGGGTTATGATGGAAGAAAATGAAGAAGAAGAGGATGATGACAACTATTGTCATATGTTCTCTGCATACGATGATACTGCAATGGAAAAGAATGAAGAAGGAGATGAAGAACGGGCATCAGATGAGCCCGTTGATGATCTTGGTCGGGCCATTTCTGATGCAAAGCGAGACTGTGAAACGGAGAAGGAGAAGTTGAAGTTGGAGGGCATGTTAGAGGATCACAAAAAATTATTGTACCCACATTGCGAAGATGGCAGCACACAGCTCGGTACCACACTGGAATTGCTGAAATGGAAGGCAAAGACTGGTTTATCTGACAAGGGATTTGAGAAGTTACTGAAAATAATGAAGGCGAAGCTTCCAAAGGATAACGAATTGCCCGAGAGTACTTACGAAGCAAAGAAGATTCTCTGCCCTCTAGGATTAGATGTGCGGAAGATACATGCATGCATAAATGACTGCATCCTCTACCGCGGTGAGGAGTACGATAATTTAGATAAATGTCCAGTATGCACTACACTGCGGTATAAGATCAGACGAGATGACCCTGGTGATGGTGATGGCGATAAGGAGCCTCCTAGGAAGAGGGTTCCTGCTAAGGTTATGTGGTATGTGATACATTGCAAATGTATCTATAATTTTTGATGTTCCATGCTTGGTTTTATCTACTTTCTTGTGTTTTGTCCACACTTTGGAGTACTTTTCATATGATTTCTTGGACTAACCTATTAACAAGAGCCATAGTGCCAGCTGCCTGTTTTCTACTGTTTTTGGTTCCTGGAAAGTCAGAAAATGAATATTCTCAGAATTGAACGGGACAAAAGCCAAAGTCATTATTTTACCGGAGGACACCTAGAGCCAGAATACGAGACGGAGAGGGGCTGGGGCCCGGCCACACCACCTGACCACGCGGCCAGGCCTGGCCCGCGCCAGGGGTGGTCTGGCCGCCCCAGGCACCCCCTCGGCCTCTCCTTCTGCCTATATATTGCCTCTGATACGGAAACCCTAAGTACCGATCAAAATTCCACGAAAGAGTCTGTAGCCGCTGTCATCTCCATCCCTAGACCGGGAGGGATCTGAAGCTCTTCCCGTTACCCTGCTGGAGAGGGGAATTCACCCTAGAGGCCTTCTTCATCATCATGCAAGCCTCCGGTGTGATGCGTGAGTAGTTCATCTCTAGACTACGGGTCCATGTAGTAGCTAGATGGCTGCTTCTCCTCCTTTGTGCTATCATGTTTAGATCTTGTGAGCTCCGTTCATGATCAAGATCATCTATTTGTAATTCTGCATGTTGTGTTTGCGGGGATCCGATGGATATTGAGATGTTATTTCAGATTGATTATTGGTTCTATCATGTCTTTGTTATTTGTGATCTTGCATGCTTTCCGTTGTTAGTAGCTATCTTGGCCAAGTAGATGCTAGCAACTTCAAGAGTTAGTATTTATGCTCGATAGTGGGTTCACGGCTCTGGTAATCTGAGGAAGTGACAGAAATCTCTAAGGTACTAGATGTGTTGTTGCTACTAGGGAGAAAACAACAATCCTTTGTTCATAGAACAATCTTATTATTTACTTTACACGCAATTCGTAATGCAATAATCTGTTGCTTGCAACTTAATACTGGAGGGGGTTCAGATGATAACCTGAAGGTGGATTATTAGTCATAGATGCAGTTGGATGGCGGTCTATGTATAATGTTGTAATGCCCAATCGAATCTCAAAGGAGTCAAGATGAGTAGTATATGCTTGTATGCTTTCTCGATGTTTGTCAATTGCCCCGCTGTAATTTGTTCACCCAACATGTTATGTATATTAAGGAGAGCCACCTCTAGTGAACTATGGACCCCGATCCTTTTTTTTAATATTCAATCTACAATCAAACTCTTTACTGCTTTGTGTTTACTTTCTGTAAATTATTACTTCCTTCCATTCGATACGTTTAATCCTTTGTTTTCAGCAAAACCGGTGAGATTAACAACCTCATTACAAGTTGGGGGCAAAGTTCTGTAGTTGTGTTGTGCAGGTCTCCACCTTGCTACTAGCACCGGTAGTGCGCCCTGCCAAGGCTCAGCTAGCAACATCTTTGGGGTATTTCCTTGCTCCTACTGGATTGATAACCTTGGTTTTGTACTGAGGGAAAACTTGCTGTTGTGCTCATCATACCTTCCTCTTGGGGTTCCCCAACGAGCTCGATATATTTTGGGCCATCAGTATGCTCCTATAATACCAAGGTTGAAACGTCTGTTTAGAAACAAAGAGCATGTCAGGTTGTTGCGATGGCACAATCAAGACTGTAAGAAAGACGGAAAGTTGAGACACCCTGCTGATGGGTCGCAGTGGAGAAAAACTGAGAGGTAGTTCCCGGACTTTGCAGGTGACACGAGGAACTTATGGTTTGGTCTAAGTACATATGGCATGAATCCTTTTGGGGAGCAGAGCTGCAGTCACAGCACCTGGCCCGTGACTCTATGTATCTACAACCTTCCTCCTTGGCTGTGCATGAAGCGTAAGTTCATTATGATGTTAATGCTTATCCAAGGCCCGAAGCAACCCGATAACGATATTGATGTGTACCTAAGACCATTAGTTGAAGAACTCTTACAGTTGTGGGGAAAACCAGGTGTACGTGTGTGGGATGAGCAAAAACAGGAGCCATTTGGCCTAAGAGCGCTGCTTTTCGTAACCATCAATGATTGGCTTGCTCCTAGTAACCTTTCAAGACAGACAAACAAGGAATACAAGGCATGCACACACTGTTTAGATGATACTAAAGCTACATATTTTCATAAATGTAAGAACGTTAAGTACCTGGGGAATCGTCGATTTCTTCCGATCAATCATCAAGTAAGAAAGAAAGACAAGCATTTCAAAGGTGAGGCAGATTACCGGAAGAAGCTTGACGTCCCTACTGGTGATGATGTATTTGGTATGGTTAAGGACATAGAAGTAATCTTTGGAAAGGGTCTTGGTGGTCAACCTGTTCCGAACGACGCCACTATCGGACATGCGCCCATGTGGAAGAAGAAATCTATATTTTGGGAGCTACCCTATTGGAAAGTCCTATGTGTCCGCTCTTCAATCAACGTGATGCACGTGACGAAGAATCTTTGCGTGAACCTGCTAGGCTTCCTAGGAGTGTATGAGAAGACAAAAGATACACCAGAAGCACGGGGGGGGGGGGACCAACAATGTATGAAACACCCACAAAACATGTATCCACAGAACAAGACGGATAAATGGCGTCAGTTAAGTCCTGCTAGCTACGCTCTTATGAAAGCAGGGAAGGAAATCTTTTTTGAAGTCCTTTACAGTATCAAGGTGCCGTCTGGATTCTCATCTAACATAAAGGGGATAATAAATCTGGCAGAGAAAAAATTACAAAACCTGAAGTCTCATGACTATCACATGATTATGACGCAGTTGCTTCCGATTGCATTGAGAGGGCTTCTACCAGAAAATATTCGAGTACCCATTGTGAAGCTATGTGCATTCCGCAATGCAATATCTCAGAAGGTGATCAATCAAGATATTCTGACAAGATTACAAAAGGATGTGGTTCAATGTCTTGTCAGTTTTGAGTTGGTGTTCCCACCATCCTTCTTCAATATTATGACGCATCTCCTGGTTCACCTAGTCGAAGAGATTTCCATTCTCGGTACTATATTTCTACACAATATGTTCCCCTTTGAGAGGTTCATGGGAGTGTTAAAGAAATATGTTTATAACCGTGCTAGGCCAGAAGGAAGCATCTCCAAGGGCTATGGAATAGAGGAGGTCATTGAGTTCTGTGTTGACTTTATTCCTGACCTTAAGCCGATTGGTGTTCCTGAATCACGTCATGAGGGGAGACTAAGTGGAAAAGGCACACTGGGAAAGAAAGCAATGATATGTAGGGATGTACAATCTTTCACTCAAGCAGACTGCACGGTTCTACAGAATTCCACCTTGGCAGCTCCATATATCGTGGAACACAAGAATATTGTACGCTCCAACAACCCGGAAAAGCCAGACTCCTGGATTAGAGATGAACACATGAAGACTTTCGGCAGTTGGTTGTGAACACATATAATGAATGACACCACTGTTGGAGATTAGCTCTACTTGTTGGCTGGGGCACCATCTTCTACTATATTGAATTACCAAGGGTACGAGATAAATGGGAATACATTTTACATGATCGCCCAAGATAAAAAGAGCACCAACCAGAATAGTGGTGTTCACTTTGATGCAACCGACTATAATGGCAAAAAGGACACATACTATGGTTACATAGAGGAGATATGGGAACTTGACTATGGAGTTTCTTTTAAGGTCCCTTTGTTTCGGTGCAAATGGATCAACCTGAATGGAGAAGGGGTAAAGGTAGACCAGTTGTACAAAATGACAACAGTAGATCTCAACAATCTTGGTTACAGAGATGAACCATTTGTCCTAGCCAATGATGTGGCACATGTTTTCTATGTGAAGGACATGTCCTCCATACCAAAAAAAGAAAAGATAAGCAAACGAATACATCACACGATGAGCCAAAGCGTCACATAGTTCTTTCAAGGAAAAGAAATATCGTGAGAGTTGAGGACAAGACAGACATGTCAGAAGATTATAATAAGTTTGATGAAATTCTGCCCTTCACAGTGAAAACTGACCCAAGCATCCCGTTAAGCAAAGAAGATGCTCCATGGTTACGGCTGAAGCGACCATATACGGGCATAAGAAATTCAAAAATGGTCTGAACAATGTAAATCCTTCGCGTGGTGTCATCTTATATGACATAGTTGCAATGAAAAATACCAAACTTGGTATATTGATTATGTCTCAAAAAAACCTTCACAAAATGACCTATCATGTCCGAGGTTTCATGGCTTTCGGTCCAAATGACCAATGTTATGTGCATAATCGAGGCATAGTTTGTGATACTGTGCCCATATTGTGCATGCATGTGCATCTTGGGATGGCTAACAATGTTGCAGCAGGAAGTTTTATTTTAGGAGGCTCGTGGTTTCTTCAGAGATCCATCCCCTATGGCCAGCTTAAGGGAGATGCCTGAGGACTAGATCCTCCGGCATCTCCCTGAAGCTGGCCGTAGTATTGTCCCTACTCTCGCACACCATCTTGGAGTTTATAACTTCTGTAGCTAGATCAATATGCCAGGTAACTAACTAATTTCACATATTAGTGAGTGCCTCTATGGCCAGTTTGTTGGAGATGCCGGATGACTGGGCTCCGTCGGCATCTCCCTCAAACTGTCCGTAGTGGTGTCTCTGCTCTCACACAACATCATGTTTGTGTTTGATAACTTCACAAGGATGCCTATTTATAGATTAAGCAGCACAACATAGTGTTAACACTCACGATATAATGGCAACACTCTTGTCGATAGTCCCGGTTGAAGGCACTAACCGGGACTAAAGATATTTCCTGCCATTTCCCACCGCTTCCCGCTATGCTTTCCCGCCCTTTTCATCTAATCGGGTCTTTTAGTCCCAGTTGGAGACACTAACCGGGACTAAAGATATTTCCCGCCATTTCCCACCGCTTCCCGCTATGCTTTCCCGCCCTTTTCCTCTAACCGGGTCTTTTAGTCCCAGTTGGAGCCACTAACCGGGACTAAAGATATTTCCCGCCATTTCCCATCGTTTCCCGCTTTGTTTTCTCGCCCTTTACCTCTATATCTAGGCCGACCGTGCCATGTATATCCACACATCCACACCTTCATCTCTCAACAATGGACACCCCATACTAGGCCATTCTCACACTCGAAGAGACCGAGGCGCTGTGCGCCTCCAGCTACCCATGCCCGACGGGCTATCGGGTGCCCACTGACTAGATGCTGAGTGTTGGAGGAGTTCCTGTCCCTCCTATGCCTCAAGGTTCCGCCCACTAGGAGGCCATCACGAACCACTTCTACCTAGAGCTCACGCTGAAGCAGCGGATGGATCCCCATTGGGATCCCGACAACTACGACACCTGGAATGCCTTCTTCGCTAACCGGCATGAAAGGGAGCTTGCTAGGTACGAGGGTGACGGCCCGCCTCGGTGAACCACAATGAAACCGGTCATTGCCTTTGGTGGGCAAACCAGACAATCGCTGGTGTGATGTGCTACATTGCCGAGGGAGATCATCCTCGCCTGCGGTACCCACACTTGCACCCACTGCAAAGCCACATAAGGGTGGCTGTGGTGAAGGGCCGCGGGCATAGCAACATCATCATCCGGGAGCCCCTTCCCCTCCCACGTCGTGCATCTGAGGCCGGAGTGGCACGTGCCCCCGGAATATGTCATGGTTCACGGTCCCCGGTTCCCTCCTACACAAGCCGGGGAAGTGCCGAGGTCCCCTAAATATGCCATAGCGACGATGACGAAGATGATTCGGAAGATGACCCTGAAGCTGTGTACTATAGGGCTAGATATGATTATGACTAAATTCATTGGCTAGGATGAATGGTTTGTTTGCGTACCCAAGATTGTTGAGAGATCCACTGTTTTCATTCTGTAATGCATTTTTATTTGAAAATGGCTAAATGGAAAATAGTTTGAACAATTATTTTAAGAAACTGAAAATGGTTCTGCATTAGTTATTCAAATTCAAACACTTTTCATGTTGAAAGTGTTTTCAAATTCTAATTTAAACCATTTCAAATTTAATAGTTTGAATAATTATTTTATAAGACAGAAAGTTTTTCAAATTCAAATCATTTCAAATGTGAGCACCTAAATAAGAAATAAGGCAGGAACATCTTAAAAGTGTGAAAAACTTTTGAAAAAAGGACTTTTAGTCCCGGCTGGTGCCACGAACCAGGACTAAAGGTCCTCTGCGCGCGCCGCTTTGGTGGCCATCATACGTCCCGGTTGGTGGCTCCAACCAGTACGTATGCTCTGGTCTTTCGTCCTGGTTGGAGCCACCAATCGGGACGTATGGCCTCTACATCCTGGTTGGTGGCTCCAACCAGGACAAATGGCCACAAAGTACTTAACCGCGCGCATGCCCCTTTCTCTCCTTCCCCAATCTCTTTCACTCTCTCACGCACCACTTCAGATCGCCGCCGCCACCAGGAGGAGTTGCTCCGACGCTATCGATGTCGTCTATGCCGCACCACCACGCGTCGTCGTCTACGCTGTACCACCGACCATCGCTGTTGTCCCCATGCCCCAGGTGCGCCCCGGCTCCTCTCCCTCCCTCTCAAGCTCCATAGGGTTAAGCGGCAGGCGGGCATGCAGGGGTGACTGAGCAGGGGCGGCCGCAAGCATGGGCAACCGAGCAGGGGCAGGCGTGAGCAGGGGTGGCCGCAAGCAGGGGAGGTCATGAGCAGGGGCACGACCGCGAGCAGAGGAGCCGACGACACGAGCAGGGGAGGCGGCTGGCGCGAGCAGGGGCCAACGCGAGCAGGGCCGGCATGAGCAGGGGAGGCGGCCGACATGAGCAGGGGCCAGCGCGAGTAGGGGAGCCGATGTGATTTTTTTTGTCTTTTTATTATTATGTGTTTATTAGTATTTTTAGTATTTGTCTTTTTAGTATTTTCAGTAGTACTACTAGTATTATTAGTAGTATATGTAGTAGTATATGTAGTAGTATTAGTAGTATTTGTAGTAGTATTAGTAGTATTTGTAGTATATTACTATTTTACTAGTACTATAGTATTAATTAGTAGTATTTGTAGTAGTATTAGTAGTATTACTAGTAGTATTTGTAATAGTATTACTAGTAGTATTTGTAGTAGTATATTACTATTAGTATTATTTTACTAGTACTATAGTATTAATTAGTAGTATTTGTAGTAGTAGTAATTAGTAGTAGTAGTAGTATAGTGGTAGTTGTAGAGTATTATTAGTAGTAGTATAGTGGTAGTGGTAGTGGTAGTATTAGTATAGTGGTCGTGGTAGTGGCTCGCCACGACGATGCGGAGTCAGAGAAGAAGCTTATATTGCATTATTATTAGTCCTGAAATTATGTTTGAATATTTTAAGAAATGTTTTCTATGTTTAAATGAGTTTGTACATGGTCGTTATTGCTTATGAGCATTGGAGTTACACGATCCCATCGGCATTTGAGGTTAGGGATGGGTGCAGCAACACGCGCCATATAGGGACGATGGACGGGTGCGGCATCACGCCATATATTAGGATTTCTTCGAATTACGGTTTATATCCCTTAGACAACGTAGGGTTACATTTCGTCAAACCACAGAACCCTAGCCCGTCAAACCACGCCTACCTAACCTCCTCGCTTGGCCGCTTCGACTCATCCACTTTTCCCCTTTGCAGAAAAGATATGTAACCCAGAGACGAAGAAAAGGAAATGACGCTTGAGGATATGATCAACGAGGGAGGACATATCGATAACGATGTCACCTCGCTATATCTAAACAACTCCGGTGAGGGAGATCCGGGTTTTGAACGAACAGACGGCTCCGGTGAGGGAAAAGTCAACGAGAGAGAAGCCGTCGAGGGAGAAGCTGGCGAGGTGCATATATATATATTAATTAATTAAGCCTTTGTTGTCTATATACATATATATTAACGCTCTTTCTTCTTTTAGCCCTCCGGATCGAGAAAATCTTCTGCAAAGAATAAACGAGGCCTAGCCAAAAAGTTGGGAGACCATAAAAGGTACAAGATCGAAGAAGTCGCTCTAGACGGCGAACCGAAGGCTTCCATTGATGCTGCAAATAAATTTATAAGGCAATGCGGAGTTATTGTTAGGGACTACATCCCGATCACCGTCAGAGAATGGAATAGGTCATCAAAGGATCCAGAGTCTCTATATGTCAGTGACTTAGCCAAAGACACTCTTTGGAAAAAGATCATGGTTAATTTCACCCTACCGACGTTAGAGGTGTATCCAGATGACTACGCTCCAGATGAGGAGATTCAACTCAGGAGGAACTACAGAAACACATGGAGCAACAAGTCAACGAGTACGCTCTTAAGAAGATGGCCTAGCAATTCAACAACTGGAAGAAAAGATTACACCTTGACTTTGTCGTGAAAGAGAAGACTCCGGATTTCACTACTGGAGCATATGAGAAGATAAAAGACTACTGGGTTGATTTTGTGGCATACAAGACAACGGCGCCAGCTAAGAAAAGGTCTGAAAAGAATAAGCAAAATGCAGCTAAAGAGCAGTATCACCATACTATGGGGCAAGGTGGCTACAAGGCTGATACATTGCAAATGTATCTATAATTTTAGATGTTTCATGCTTGGTTTTATCTACTTTCTTGTGTTTTGTCCACACTTTGGAGTACTTTTCATATGATTACTTGGACTAACCTATTAACAAGAGCCACAGTGCCAACTACCTGTTTTCTGTTGTTTTTGGTTCCAGGAAAGACAGAAAATGAATATTCTCGAAATTGGACGGGACAAAAGCCAAAGTGCCTATTTTTTCGGAAGACATCTGAAGCCAGAATACGAGACGGAGAAGGGATTGGGGCCGGCCACACCACCTGGCCGCGCGGCCAAGCCTGGCCCGCGCCGGGGGGTGGTCTGGCCGACCCCAGCACCCCTCGGCCTCTCCTTCCGCCTATATATTGCCATTGGGACAAAAACCCTAAGTACCCGATCAAAAATCCACGAAAGAGTCTGTAGCCGCCGTCATCTCCATCCCTAGATCGAGAGGGATCTGAAGCTCTTCCCGGCACCCTGCCAGAGAGGGGAATTCACCCTGGAGGCCTTCTTATTCATCAAGCAAGCCTCCGGTGTGATGCGTGAGTAGTTCATCTCTAGACTACGGGTCCATGTAGTAGCTAGATGGCTGGTTCTCCTCCTTTGTGCTTTCATGTCTAGATCTTGTGATCTCCGTTCATGATCAAGATCATCTATTTGTAATTATGCATGTTGTGTTTGCGGGGATCCGATGGATATTGAGATGCTATTTCAGATTGATTATTGATTCTATCATGTCTTTGTTATTTGTGATCTGGCATGCTTTCCGTTGTTAGTAGCTATCTTGGCCAAGTAGATGCTAGCAACTCCAAGAGTTAGTATTTATGCTCGATAGTGAGTTCATGCCTCTAGTAATCTGGGGAAGTGATAGAAATCTCTAAGGTACTAGATGTGTTGTTGCTACTAGGGAGAAAACAACAATCCTTTGTTTATAGAACAATCGTATTGTTTACTTTACACACAATTCGTAAAGCAATAATCTGTTGCTTGCAACTTAATACTGGAGGGGTTCAGATGATAACATGAAGGTGGATTATTAGTCATAGATGCAGTTGGATGGCGGTCCATGTATAATGTTGTAATGCCCAATCAAGTTCCAAAAGAGTCAAGATGAATAGTATATGCATGTATTGCTTTCTCGATGTTTGTCAATTGCCCCGCTATAATTTGTTCACCCAGCATGTTATCTATCTTAAGGAGAGCCACCTCTAGTGAACTATGGACCCCAGTCCTTTATTTTACATATAATCTACAAACTGTTTACTGCTTTGTGTTTACTTTCTACAAACTATTACTTCCTTCCATTCGATACGTTTAATCCTTTATTTTCAGCAAAACCGGTGAGATTGACAACCTCATCGCAAGTTGGGGGCAGAGTTCTATGGTTGTGTTGTGTAGGTCTCCACGTTGCTACTAGCACCAGTAGTGCGCTCTGCCAAGGCTTAGCTAGCAACACCTTTGGGGTGTTTCCTTGCTCCTATTGGTTCGATTAAACCTTGGTTTCATAACTGAGAGAAACTTACTGCTGTGCTCATCATACCTTCCTCTTGGGGTTCCCCAACGAGCTCATCAATCACGAGCCATCAAGTATTTTTCTGGCGCCGTTGCCAGGGAGTTAAGGACATCTTCACAAGGGGAGTCCCTCATAACCAATCTGTTTACTTTGTTATTTTTGTTTTGCTTTGTTTGCTTGTTTTTTTTTTCAAAAACACAAAAAAAAAAATTAAGTCTCCTTTAGTTGGTGCCCCTTCCTTAGCTCACCATTTTGATCCCTAAATTCACCCTGAAAGACCTTTCAATTGGTAGTGGTTCTATAATTAGGAAATATAATATTGAAGAATTCTTTAATCATGTTAGTAAGCATGAAGATACTGAGGATAGATCCCTTGCAGAACTTGCTCCAAACTATGAGATTGCTGCAGCTTCTTTAATTCACATGTTAGAAGCTCGGTTTGTTAACCTCAACCCCTTAATGCAAGTAATGTTTCTTAAGCTTAAAGAAATTGAGGACCCTGAAAAGAGTGATTATATTCTAGAAACCTTGTTTAAGGAATTCTATGATGTTGCCAAAGAAGCTAGAAAAGTCTTTGAACGTTTCAATATGCTAGGCTCATGTGTAGATGTTGTTGGTACTCGAGAAAAGATGAACAAAACTGAACCTAATGGGGAGGAAACTAAGATACCAATCCCCTTTAAACTGGTAACAATACACGAAACCATAGAAAACAATCTTGATTGGATTATTCCTGAAAACCCTTTTGATGAAGATAGTGAACCTAAGAGCATTCAGAGAGGATCCTCTAGAACTTATTTAGATGATATACCTTTCCTTATTGAAGATATTTCATTTATTAATTTTAATGCTTCTTCATTTGAGAACACTAGATTCTTCTTGTTGCTTCTTATGCCTAACTTAAAGGCGTTAAAAAAAGTACTTATTGGGAGATAACCCAAAAGTTTTAGATGAGTCTTGGAAGTTATTAATTTAGTAATAACCGCTCCTTATCCTTTCTATTTTGCTTTTTGTGCCAAGAGTAATCTCTAATGAGAGAGAAGTAATTATTGAGAAAGTTGCTGTCCCGAAACAGATTTTTGTGCTTCACCATAAAAATTCATGTAAAATCTCTGAACGTCCTTTTGAGGCGTGAATTTTCGTGCTTCTGACCCAGGTTGTTATATAACTTTCGTTAGTTCAACACTTTTTGATTTGAGCAACAAAAGGTCTTTCAAAAAATTCGTATTTAACTGCTGGTCTGTTTTCATAGATTTCTGCCATTTTCTGCATTTGCTTCTTGTTGATTCCTTTTTGAGTTCTTTTAAGGAATTGAGATTTTTGAGGGAAGTGCTTCAGTAGCTAGTGTTCTAATGGAAGTTTATTTGGTGTTAGAACTGAACCTTAAGACTTATTATCTTGAGTGCACTAATGTTGCTAATAATGATTGTGTGAAGTTTTGTATGAAGGGAAAATTTCAGGTGTATGGAAGGAATGAGTAATGAGATGAAGGATGGACTAAAGCTCAAGATTGGGGATGCCAAGCTTGTCACCCCAAGAAATATCCAAGAAGTACAAGCGTCAAAGCTTGGGGATGCCCAAGGCATCCCCCCTCTTCATCAATAAAAATCCCAGGTTTCTTCCAAACGCTTCATTTTTATTGTTTCATGCACAGTTGTGTTGTTCTTGGAGCGTCTTCTTTTTCTTTTTCGTTTTGGTTTTTCGTTTTCTTAGTTTTCTTAGTTTGCTGAATAAATTTTTTGGACCCCCTCTTTCATGAATTGGTTTTCAAATAGTTTGGTTTGGTTTGGAAAGAGTAGGAAAGTTCATGCTTATGTGGTAAAAAGAGATTGTTTTTGACTGTGGCCTAGGCTTTGTCATGCCATGCTTGATATTTTTTTGGCTTTATGCTTAGTATTCTTTGCTGTAGCATGACTTGTTATAAACAATTGAGATTGCTTAATGTTCCTTGGATGAATCATGCGTTGTTTTAGCATATTAAAGCATATTATAGTGGTATTCTCCTTTGATGCTTTATTTGGGTTGACTTGGCGCATGCTCACACCATGTTATGACTATCCAAAGTCACCATCAGCCTTTATAATCCTTTAGTTTTCAACTTGTAGGATCACTTTATGCTTTGATCAATGATGTTTTGTCACTCTGCATGATTATGGCCATTATTGCTCTCTTAGTTTGTCGCTCCCAGTCTTTTGCTAGCCTCCACAACCAAGTATGAGTTCCACTCATGCATCCAACTCCTTAAACCAAGTTATTCCAAAGAGTACACCATACCTACCTACTAGCTTATGCTATTCCAAGTATATTCAGACTTTTGTTTACCTTCCAAATTAAACTTGTTATGAGAAAACTAGTGATTAAAGCTCTCACAAACTTGATGGCACACTTTACTTTTCTTGCCCTTAATAAACTTGAACCATTGTGTCGTCTATGTTGTATATGCTTGCACTTATTTGTCGGGAATTAGCAGAACCATGTTGTCATGGCGAACGCTTTCAACATTGCACTTGATACTTTGTACCTAGTTGATATCATGCTCTTTTGTCTATGGATGTCCTCGGTGTGAAATGAAAGGGGAGCTTGTAAGTCCATGGAGTTATGTATATGTGTTAGAGAAACGCCTGGGCCGCTGGTCTAATCCATGCTAACATGGTGGAAACCTGCAGCGTAACCATAATGAGCTGTCTATGAAGCATTCTTCTTATAAAAAAAGAGTCCTATATTGAGAAAAAAGAGAAAAGAGAAAAAAGAGATTATGAAAAGAGGAAAGAGAGAAAAAATCACCATATTCCCATGGTAAATAAGAAGATTGCTGAGATGCTCGTTGTCTGCTTGCCTTGTCATTTTGATATGGGGATTCTTCCGTATCATCAGGCAAGGGGTACCCCGTTGGCGGTTCTCTATGATACACATGTACTTACAATGACAAGAACTTACCGATGACTAAACTTGAGTAGCATGAGGAGCGGCCCTCGTATTCAAGGGACATGAGATTTCTAACTTATACTTCGTCAAGCATGTACACCATAGTTTGTTCACTTTAACCTTAATCACTTCAAGATGCTTATGATAGGGGCAATGAGAGCTAAAAGCTATAAGTAACATAATTTTTGGAAGCTCTTTATGAGACTTGAATCCCTGCTTCCTTCTATGAAGGCCTATCTTCCACCATTATATTGAGTCTCCACCTTCTATCTTTATGCACTAACTTTGAGAGCATAGTGGCCATTCTTAGTTCTATGTGCATTGTCCCAAGACTAGTTGATTGATGCATAACTTGATATTGCTTTTTTAAACTATTTGTATCTAGTCACTCTTATGAACTTTGAAGGTGTACTATGCATTTATATTTTCTACTCTATGAGGGACAAGCTGAATACTATTATGCTATTTGTTCTTTATGTGAAACAAACAAACGTCTTGCAAAGCATTGTTATTCATGAATCTTTTGTTTGTGCCTTTTCATGTTGCATCATAGTTTCTTTGCCTTACTGCTAGAACTTTATCTTTCATGTTATGATTGAAGTACTATGATCCCAGCTTTGAATGTTTTACAAATACTTTGATAAAGTCTTTGGTGGTGCATGTCACCTCAAAAATCATTCTTTCTTTTATCACTTACCTACTCGAGGACGAGCAGGTGTTAAGCTTGGGGATGTTGATACATTGCAAATGTATCTATAATTTTTGATGTTCCATGCTTGGTTTTATCTACTTTCTTGTGTTTTGTCCACACTTTGGTGTACTTTTCATATGATTTCTTGGACCAACCTATTAACAAGAGCCATAGTGCCAGCTGCCTGTTTTCTGCTGTTTTTGGTTCCAGGAAAGTTAGAAAATGAATATTCTCGGAATTGGACAGGACAAAAGCCAAAGTGCCTATTTTCCGGAAGACATCTGAAGCCATAATACGAGACGGAGAAGGGCTGGGGGCCGGCCACACCACCTGGCCGCGCGGCCAGGCCTGGCCCACGCCAGGGGGTGGTCTGGCCGACCCCAGCACCCCCTCGGCCTCTCCTTCCGCCTATATCTTGCCCTCGGGACCAGAACCCTAAGTACCCGATTAAAAATCCACGAAAGAGTCTGTAGCTGCCGTCATCTCCATCCCAAGATCAGGAGGGATCTGAATCTCTTCCCGGCACCCTGCCGGAGATGGGAATTTACCCTAGAGGCCTTCTTCTTCATCATGCAAGCCTCCGGTGTGATGCGTGAGTAGTTCATCTCTGGACTACAGGTCCATGTAGTAGCTAGATGGCTGGTTCTCCTCCTTTGTGCTTTCATGTCTAGATCTTATGAGCTCCGTTCATGATCAAGATCATCTATTTGTTATTCTGCATGTTGTGTTAGCGGGGATCCGATGGATATTGAGATGCTATTTCAGATTGATTATTGATTCTATCATGTCTTTTTTATTTGTGATCTTGCATGCTTTCCGTTATTAGTAGCTATCTTGGCCAAGTAGATGCTAGCAACTCCAAGAGTTAGTATTTATGCTCGATAGTGGGTTCATGCCTCTGGTAATCTGGGGAAGTGACAGAAATCTCTAAGGTACTAGATGTGTTGTTGCTACTAGGGAGAAAACAACAATCCTTTGTTCATAGAACAATCATATTGTTTACTTTACACGCAATTCATAAAGCAATAATCTGTTGCTTGCAACTTAATACTGGAGGGGGTTCGGATCATAACCTGAAGGTGGATTATTAGTCATAGATGCAGTTGGATGGCGGTCTATGTATAATGTTGTAATGCCTAATCAAGTTCTAGAGGAGTCAAGATGATTAGTATATGCATGTATTGCTTTCTCGATGTTTGTCAATTGCCCCGCTGTAATTTGTTCACCCAGCATGTTATCTATCTTAAGGAGAGCCACATGTAGTGAACTATGGACCCCGGTCCTTTCTTTTACATACAATCTACAAACTGTTTACTGCTTTGTGTTACTTTCTGCAAACTATTACTTCCTTCCATTCGATACGTTTAATCCTTTGTTTTTAGCAAAACCGGTGAGATTGACAACCTCATCGCAAGTTGGGGGCAGAGTTCTGTGGTTGTGTTGTGCAGGTCTCCACGTTGCTACTAGCACCGGTAGTGCGCCCTGCCAAGGCTTAGCTAGCAACACCTTTGGGGTGTTTCCTTGCTCCTACTGGTTCGATTGAACCTTGGTTTCATAACTGAGGGAAACTTACTGATGTGCTCATCATACCTTCCTCTTGGGGTTCCCCAACGAGCTCATCAATCACAAGCCATCAAAGGCTAGCAAGCCTAAGTGGGGGAAACTCGAGTCCGACCTGATGGCTATAGGAATCACCCTAGAGCCATACAATTGGATCGAATGGGTAAGGAATTGGTTTTACGGACATGGGGCACGTTGGGCTCAGAAGGGAAGTGCATATATATCATAAGACATAAAGAAACTCCCATACCCATCGAAGACATTAGAAATGCAGTAAAGGCAGTTGAAGATGGGGAGTTCATTCCCGATAGAGAGATGAAGGAAATATGCCCTGAGAGGCAATAATAAAGTTGTTATTATGTATTCCTCGTATATGATAGATGTTTATTTTGCGTGCTATAATTGTATTGATAGGAAACGTCAATACATGTGTGTTTAATAAACAAAAAGGGTTCCTAGTTATGCCTCTCTTATAAACTAGCTTGTTGATTAACAAGATGATCAAAGTTTCCTGATCATAGACATTGGATGTTGTTAATAACAAGGTCACAACATTTGTGAAATGATGTGATGAATATTCATCCAAAGTATAGCATTACGATCAAGTCATTATGTTTATATTGCTATAACATCATACGAAGTAATCTTTTTCCTTAGACCATGAGATCATGTTAATTGCTAACACCGGAAGAGTATCTTGATAACATCAAACGTCACACCGTAAGGGAATGTGAACTGGCATTTTAATGTGGAGGGGTTACCACCACATGAATGGGGGAGGTGAGGGGTCACCCCGCAAGAGGCGCCGGCCATGGGGAGGGGCACCCCCTCCTCCTATAAAAGGCCCCCCTCTTCCTCCTTCTTCCTCACACCTCCTCATGAAGGATCTCTCTCCCCCTCTAGAATTATTCCCCCATGGTCTCGGATTAGAGAGATACATGTTCTCGGTGGCATTTCTCTCGAAGGAGTTGCTGCTTCCGCTGCATCGCTGGAGCGAGGAGGTGGAGGTTGTCCGGTGGCTTGAACGTGTGTGCGAGGACGGATGCGCTGCTGATTTACGGCGCTCGGACTTCCACGCGATCTTGAGATCGGCAAGTGTACGACTACATCAACCACGAGTTCCTACTCGTTAACAAAACTCGTTATCTTCGAGGGTAAGTTCTCGATGGATGTATGTCCACCCATTGTTCTGTATCTAGTAGATAGATCTTGGCGTATAGTTCTCATCGTTGGAAATTTTTTGTTTTCTATGCGGCAGACCCAACAAGAGAATGACGAGCTCACACTCACCCTTGGGAACAAGGAACACGAGGGACGAACACGAGGCACAGAAGGCTCCAAACCATGGAACCTTGGTTTTGCCGACCATAGGAAGAAATATCCCGATAGAAGCCATCGAAGGAGAAAGGAAAGGGAGGAACTTGAAGTAATGAAGCAGAAAGAACGGATGCGCGAAATAGAACAACAATTAAAGCAGCATCAGAATCAACTTGAAAAACTTAGCCAGCAAGCTACCGACCCATCTCAGGGGAACATGGTAGACGAAGCTGCCTTTGATGCTACCGGCCCATCCACTAATTGAAAAAGCAGTGTGGCTTCCACGGAGATCCCCAGTGATGATGCTGATGATGCACCGGCGATGGCTCCTCTTCGCTACCCAGTGGATGATATCATGGAGATGACACATTGTGAGCTGCATGTGAAAGTTGTCAACATAACCATGAAGGTGGCGGTCGGCTATGCCTTACCATTAGTTGGACCGGTACCAACTTACCATTGTTGTTCGGTTCCACAAGGCTACGCTATTGCCGGGGTGGATGAAGTTATGGACGGATTCGCGTAGCTCAAGCTTGACTACCCTGCAGGTGAAGGGGATGTGACTGAGCTGGGAGAAGCAAAAAGCATGACCATTCTATGGCGGAAGGAACACATCGTGCTTTCAAATCGGACACCAAGGCCATCCACTCCTCAGAGCACAACTCCATCTCCGTCGCAGCCTCACCCGTCTCCAGTGCATCAGCCGTCTGTGCTGTCA
The DNA here is from genome assembly GCA_910589775.1 of Avena eriantha. NCBI lineage: Eukaryota > Viridiplantae > Streptophyta > Magnoliopsida > Poales > Poaceae > Avena > Avena eriantha. Next base: position 334,873,814 of record OU342745.1, read on the forward strand.
CCGCGACAGGCGCCGTCTCCGCCACCATGTCAACCGTCTCCAGCATGGCGTCTTCGCCGCCACGTCAGTCGTCTCCAGCATGGCCATCTTCACCGCCGCGTCAGCCATCTCAGCCCCTCCCAAAAGTACAAAAGGGTTAGGGCCAAAAGCGAAAGAGTAACCCATCACCGAAGTGTCTACCAAAGCCCCTCCCAAAAGTACCAAAGGTTCCTCCCAAGAGAGCTTACGACTATACTGAAGAGGATAATGCGGTGATCGCAAAGTCCCAAACGCAACAGTGGTTTGATAGCCTCAAGCGGACAAAAGAGCCACAGTTCCCCAGCACTAAAGAAGAAAAAGCCAAAGTGCAAAAATGTTGAAGACCCTTCATCAACCTGAGCCAAGGCTTTCATCAGACTATGACCACTCTATTGTCAAGTCACATCAGTCAATGGTGCAGTCGAATAACACTAGTGCAAGCGGGAATTCAGTTTCCCGGCTCAGTTTATAGAAAAATAAGGAATGCCCCCCGCTCAAAGTGATTTCCGATACCATGGTGGAGTCGAGCAAAGCTGCAAACGAGCATTATGATCTAGAAATTATTGCACTGTATGGAGAAGCGGCCGCTGCTCAAGGTATGCCTATTGCTTAGTACTTAGACCAGTTAGATTTCCCCATGGCTGAGGAAGCATACAAATACAAGTACGGGAAACCTCTTGGCAGACCCGAGGACGTCAAGTATCTACCAACAAAAATGCGAGGATTGCATAATTGGTACATTAAAGCCACAAAGGAAGGGGCAAACTGGACAGTGATCGGAGTTCGAAACGAGCATTAAGGGTATGAAGATGCCCAAATACTGATTCAATTTCTTGAACTACATTAGTTTTTCAATCAAAACACCCTCGACAAATCGATCGTTAGTGCCTACTGTCTATAAGTATTATTTCTCTAATAATTAAGTCTCTAGTTAGCTCACCTTGTTTATATCGCATGTATAATCATACTCAATATATTATGCAGACTGAAGATTCTCGAATGTAGAAGAGGACAGATCTATGACATTGGGTTCATTGACCCATATTGGGTTCATGAAATTACTGTGAAACTTAATCCCAAGGACACAGAGGATAAAATCATAATGGCTGTAAGGTTTCAAGAAACCAAAAGGGAAATATTATTACCTTACAACTTCGAGTGAGTGTTATTGTCTTGTACACATTCTATTTCGCTTACTTGATGTTAAGTGTATAATTGATGAGTTATGCATGCAAAGATTCCATTATATTCTGCTAATCATTCAACCTGATAATGGAGTAGTACAAGTCATGGACTCTAAACGTAAACCCCTTGAGAAGTGAGAACCCATACAGGATATGCTCCAGCGGTAATTTCAGTCATTATGACACTATATCGACAACTTTTGTTCATTTACATGCATCAAGTAATTAATAACTCATTTCATTCATTTTCTGTGCCGGGGAGCGCTTGGAAACGATTCACCAACAAGGCTAAGGGTGCCTGGAAAGAGAAGCTTACATTTAAACCACTAAATGTAAGTACTACTAGCTAGATCCATCTCTTTGATTCTAGTTTCGATACCATTATCATGCTTAATTATTATTATTTTGATTGAACTTTGTTCTCGTAAAGTGTCTGAGGCAGCCAGACGGAAGAAATAACTTATGTGGATACTATGTCTGCGAGTTCATTCGTTAGACGACTTGTGAGAAGGGTAGAAACTTAGAACAACTTCAAGTATGTAAACAATATTCAGAAATTTGTTTTATTACCATCAATTGTGTTTAGTTTCATTCATATATGTGGACTCATTCTTTTAAATTAGATTGAACGGTTGCGGGACAATCTTCTACCAAAGGATCGCATACAAGCAATCCAAGAGGAAATTGCGGGATTCTTAGATGCAGAGGTCCTAGATCCAAAAGGAGAATACTGTCGGAAGATTATGATAATGTAATAGGGATCATAAAACACTTTATATTGTATATATGCATGAATGTAATATATTCGATACTTGCTGTGTAATATAATCGGGAGATGTTTTGTAATATAATGGTTCCCTTAAGGTAGATGACACTTACCCCAGCACTATGATGTGAGGAATGCTCGTCCTCATAGTAGATGGTGCGAGGTTGATGTTACCGAAAGTGGATTCGCATGGGGCATGGTGCGGATTTGAGAGACATAACATGATGTCCCTCAAATCCGCATCATGCCTACATGCGAATCCACTTTCGATAACATCAACCTCGCACCATCTACTATGAGGACAAGCATTCCTCACAACATAGTGCCGGGGTAAGTGTCACAAAATAAATGCTGCCCAAAACACAAAAAAGGAAATAGGTAAAGTGGAAACAAAATAAATGAAAAATATACAAAAAAAATCTCTGCCACGGCACAAAAAGTGTCCAAAATGCTGCCGCGGCAGAGACGCATAGATCCCGGTTCGTATTACGAACCGGGACATATGCCCCTCCCCCTAGCGACAGCCAGCGGCCACGTGTACCGCCCTTTTGTCCCGGTTCGCAGTCCAACCGGGACTAAAGGATTGGGACTTTAGTCCCAATTGCCCCGTCCCGGTTGGGCAACCGGGACTAAAGCCCCTTACAAACCGGGACAAAAGCCCCTGTTTCTACTAGTGGAGGGAGATGAAGTAAAGTACATCACACAGGAGGAGAAAGGGGGAAAACAGGGGAAAAACGATAAATAGGGGGAGAGGGAGATGGGTTGCCGCGTAGGACAGATTTTACTTTTTTTGTTTGCCGTTAGAAACCATCTTCTCTCAAAAAATTACTTAAAATTTTCTCTGACACCATTTGGAAGAGAGGAAAGTAGTTGATGGTGCCGTTCATTGAGATTATGTAGTTTCAAGTAGTTTAAGTTGTGTTGTTTAGTTTAGTAGTGTTTGAAGCAAGGTTTGTGAGCTGTACTTTGAAATATGTTTGAATTCTGTTGTATCACGTGTTTGAACTATGTGTTCGATGAGAATTGTTGTTTGAAATATTGAACTTCATATGATTGTACGCAAGAGGAAGAGATGGGAACCAAATAAGCTTTAGCGAGGCATTTCTACAAGTCCACTCAAAATGAGGAACTTTTGCTAGTACCAATTTTCTTCTCTCCGGAGTGATTTTCTCTCTCTTTTTTCTCCTTCCGCTTGATTCAGAGGATGCGTTCAACCTGGCCGGTTTTGCGCGGTGGTAGATGGATATACAACTTGGCAATATTGGTGCACGAGGATGAAACGTCGATAGTGCAATATGATTGGGAGGAGAGGACATCTTACATTAGACTTGTAAGGGGAGGGGTAGAGTAAGTGGAATGGACAGTAAGCGGACCGTAGGGAAGGTTTGAGATATTTCACCGGGTAGGATCAAACAGGGAACAACACACAGGAGTCTATTCTTTAATTATTGTGTTTCCATCGCATGCATTGTACATCTATCTATATATATATATTCCTTTGCTCCATAACAAAATTTTAGCTACCAATTGAGAAGCAAAGACATCTGCATGGCGGATTTCTATAGTACTGATAGTCGTTGGCTCACATGGTTTAACATCTGTGCCTCTATTCCTTGGACAACTTATACATATTTTGGAGATCCGAGAGCAAAAATTTTAGCAGCTCATATCACGAAAACGGTAGCTGATTTCCAACATGTATAGGACAACATCCATAGAGCAGGTGAGCTCAGGGGTGGGGGTAGGAAGGAGGAACAGTGAGGAGGTGCAGAGATGAATAAGTGGTGCACATATGACTTTGAAGGCAACAACGACGTCGTTGTGAGGTTGAGGTCGGCCGCCTACATGAGGAATATGTCCCAAGGAATACTTTGCACTATATTTTATAGGAAATCCAACATCCACCCAAACCTCTTTTTATAATCTCTTGCTTTTCATATGTTGAAATCAAACAAACTTTTGAGCATGCAAATTCCGTAGAATCATAGTGGGCATGACATTACAATCATGTGTTTTTTCTAATCCAACGCTAGAATCAAAGAGGCCCCCCTTTTTAAAATACGCCATGAAAAGACGTATCATTTCAATACATAAAAATTCCAGTCAGCGCCCAAAGGGCTTATACAACAATAAAAGAAAAAAGAAAGAAACAAAAGGGTTGTCGCTGGCAACGTGTTCTTACTTACACATTTCCCTTGAACTCTGCCGATTATAACTACTCTCCTGACCGAGACCTCGTCAATGATATCCTCGCATAAGTGAACAACTCCCCTCATATAGGAGCCTCACACTCTTCGCTTGTTTGACCTTATTTCTAACTTTATCAACGACTCAAATTGTCGAGACCGAGGCGTCACTAAATACCACGTCATTGCGGTCTGAACATAAGGGTATTGTGTGTGTTCTAGCAGCTAGGGTGAGCAAGGGCTAGATCCCCCAAGCCCCCTCCCCCCCCATAATCTGATGCACGCGTATAAGTGGCGGGAGCGATCTACGGGGCAAATTGGCGCAGATTTCTTCCTTTTCTAGGGGAGCTAATTGACGCATATCACACTAATTGACTTAGATCGCTAGTAGTATCCAAATTCATTAAGGAGGCAAACTTCTAACGAGCGGAGCGAAACCCGTCGCCGGAGGCTTCGCCACCCTGAGGTACGGATCGTTGAAGACCTAGGTTTTCACCTCAATTTATACCTCTTGTAAGCCGTCGGCTGGGATAAGTTGCATCTGTGAAATCTCTGACATTGTGTAAACATTCTCCGTTCTAGTAAAGTTCGGCGCCTGTGTTTTTTTCTCTTTGTTGGAGAGGTTTTTCCATGTTAAATTTGTGTCCCCTTGCTACGATTTCATTTTCATTCTTTATTATTTGCTTGTCGCATTTATACACCGACAACATGTGACTATGCACTTGTAGTACACCGGAGCCCAACCAAGTTTAGGTCTACCTATAGAGCTCGATCTTTTCCTAACTTCCATCTTCTGTACCATGGCCAAGTGGTTATCTTCTTACCCTAATCTCAGATCGATATGCCATTGCGCCTGCCGCAGTTGCAAACTACACTAAGAACGAGCCACTAGGAAGCTCTCGTGATGCCGTCATCTTCTAGCCATTGTGTTGACGTATTGGTCAGGCAGATTGATGTGACATGGTCATGGAGGACGTCGATCTCCTAGTTATTTCTAAGCATACGCTCAAACCAAGAGGTACGTTAGGGTAATGATATAAATTTTTTTTACAAAGAGCATATATTAATATCGTGAAGATACTAATTATACCAGCATTTGCAACGTATGTCCTATCAGCTTTACAGATGCACATATCACAGAAAAAAGGAAGAAGAATTACAAAAAAAAAGTCCCACTATAGCGAACGATTCTTTGTAGCAACAACACCAACACCACCAGAACAATACTAGTAGTCCAAACACTCCAATATTAATGCATTCAAGAAGGAAACCGTGCACAAACGCCGTCGTCGTTCGATCAAAGATCATAGGTTTTCACCTCAAGAAAGTCCTCGCTCACAAAACAATGTCCTCAACATGGCCTTTGTCAGACACAACCAATTAAGGCTAGACTTTGGATTTTCACCCTGCAAGGTAGGACTGTGAAATCCTCATGTGTTGTCGCCCCGACAAACAGTCGTTGCCGCGAGTCACAAATCAGACAACCTCATCGCTACAAACACTCAAATCACTATCGATAGCCCTCATGTTTCTGCTTTCATGACACTCTCCGTATGTGACTTCACCACGGATCCTCTAGGACATGACGCATGATGGTAATAGATAGTAGAGTTTCACAACGCTCTCTCTGAAACCAAACAGACAGAAAAAAGCATGGGTACGCACGACCGAATACCTTCTGATCCAGCAATCTTCATGCATGATACGCTCATGGGAGTTCGCCGGCGGAACCTTCGGAACTCGCGTCTCTAGTCCAGAACAACGACGGTAGACATCAAACAGATCTTCGTCTTCGTGCGGAAGAAACTCTAGGACCACCTCCTTTATTGATGCCGATGTAGTGGTCCCCGCACCGGAACTGGTAAATCGAGGCTGAGTCCGCAAGATCCAAATTTGTAGCACCGCCACCTACGGGTGACCTAACCTTCGCCATGGACACACCGCCGCAATAGGCATGCAGCCGAGTCCAATCCACCTACCTCCTCGTCTCCCAGCCGCGAGTAAGCGAGCCCCTAGCATCGGTGAACACCACCGTCCCGCAGGCCGCCCACCGTCCGCGCCGCCTCGGTCCTGACCTCCCGCGCCATGGAAGACCGACAAGGCGCATGAAGGGGGGCCGCCTGCCACCTTCGGAGGCGAGGCGAGGCCGCCACCGCCGGTGCCGCTTCGGCAACAGCTGGAGAAGACCGTCCGAGGGAGTTTTGACATATTTGACAATATCCAACAATTTCTCTGTAATATAGTATAGAAAATAAACTTTATATTCCTGAGCAATAATTATGATGGTTAGGGCTCTAAATTTATGATGGGTCCACTATTGATGAATTGATAAGAACTTGAAGTTCATACTAGGAAAAAAATCTCAAGTATATATCTTGCCCGAACACTGAATGGTTTTTTTACTCCGTTCGTGCCTAGCCCCCTACCCTAATCCTGGTTCCGCCCCAAGCTAGGAGCTCACTCCCAAATTATAAATTATATTAGTAGCTCGTTCAGATAAAAAAAATCAGTTTATATGGATGGCGCCGTCTGATTAAATCTCTTTATGCTTTTGTAGTTATATACAATCTGAATTTTTACAGCCGACGATTTCTGAGCTAACCTAAAAGTAGTTATCGCTTAGCTTAAAAATCGAAAAAACAGACAATCATATGCCTGGCGTGGCGCCATGCGCATGGGACGAAAAACTTGCGGTCCAAATTAATGTACGCAGATTTAGCTAGATTTGCATGTATCTAATGGTAAAATATAACTAAATACATTCGAATCTAAATATCCGAATCCCGAGGGAGTAGCTGTTTGTCAATATAAGATGTTTTAGTAGGTTATAAAATAGCCTAACAAAACGCTTTATATCTTAGAACAGAAACAGTGCCAAGGGAGGAAAAATGTCGCATGAGACGAAACAGAGAGAACCGATCGCGCGCGGCATGCAGAAACAGCACGCGTCGATGATCCCATATCCATCGACATGCTCACATCGGGACGGATGCAACTTTCTTTCCCGTGTCCTGGAATGTCACGTGAGAGAGTATCAAAGAAGACCCGGCCGAACAGCTCCGCGTTGACCGCAGTGTTATTACGCGCGATCGATCGCGCTGCATCTCTCTATCGATCTGCCTCATATGATATGCCATGATCGATCGATGACACACAACAGTTGCGCAGTTGGACGTACCTACGTCCGCCTCACACGCCTGTTCCGTGGCCTTGCCTTTTGAGTTGTCCGATTTGTCCCATGTAGAGCGTCGTCCATGCGTGCACTGCAAAAAGGCATGGACACTCAATGGGGAATCTTACGAAAACCTAGCTACGTGCTATAGCATATGGCGCTTCTCCCTAACAATAACGCTCGTCCTGATTGTGAACCAACCAAGGATGATGTTTGGTTGGTCGGGCTCAATTTTCCAAGATATGAGAGTTAGCCCGGTGGATGCTGCGCTGGCAAGATATGGCTTGAGCCAAGATTGCCGTTTCTTTTGCCTTTCCGTTTTTCGTTTCGTGTAATTTGGTCCAGTTGTTTGATTGCATATATTTGCGCTTTAATTCACGGTTGGTGCAATTACCAGGTGTTTGGTGCTTTGCTTTGCACATTTTCACATGGATTATGGTTATCGATTTTAAATTGGTGATCTTACCATCACATTTGACAGAAACACACATATTAAACACAGTAGAATATCACATACGTAACACACATATCACATATGAGGACATGACTAGTTCATACGTACTTAGCAGGTTCAGGACACCTGCAAGTCATAATAAGAGGTTTTACTAACACCTCTGATCAAAAGCATCATCAGTACGGGCATCCCATGCCCCTGCACCACCAGGGGTTTAACGCATGATCAAAAGATATCTGAGTAGTTCACCATCACAGGTTCAACAACACAACTACAACTGCGTACTTATAGAGCTAACTAAAACAGAACAACACACTAGGCCACCGTCTAGCCATGATCAGGACAGGTGTACTGTCTGGCTCTAGAGGAGCTGTCCTTATAGATCGTCATCTTCACGACGAATGCCTGGCGCTAGAGGAGCTGGCCTTATAGATCGTCATATTTATGACGTCGTCGCACTACAGGTCATACTTGTAGACCAGCTCTGGCCAGTTCTTCATCAGCGCCACCTAGCCGCCGAACCAGTCCACCTGCACCCATTCATCGCACCAACGATAAGCTGACACCGGCACAACGTGGGGCAGTGGGATCCTAATCCAGTCCCCCGGGCCCTTCTGGAACACCGATGGTATCAACACAATGGAGGTCAACATCCTCCAACTGGACGATGAAGCGGCGAGGGACCTAGGCCCTCGGGTGGTGTCCAAGCCTGGGTTGATGGCCATGCTTGTTGGCCGGTTGGTGCGCCATCTCCAGCCTACCGAGCACTTGTGGCTTCACCGCCCGAGCCCAGCATTTCACAAGAAGCACGTCCTGGTACCCCGTGGAGGATGCCACCCCCTCCCAACCGTATCACAATCTAGCTTCAGAACCTTGAGAGGAAGCAAAACGATATCAAAGAAGTGCAACTACAATTTCCCAAATCGAGCAATGCACATGAATAGAAGTACACATGAAGTACTACAAATGCACATGAACAGGTTGTTCGCACGATACTTTACCAAATCGGGCAATAGACATGAATAAAAGCACACCTGAACTAGTAGTTGGCACTAAACTTTCCTGAATTTAGTAAATAGCAACATGCATATGAAGTACTGATCACATCCCTCTTTTGGGGCATTTTGCTGATTCGAATCCCCAATTTTTATTACAGCAAACCAAATCCTAAATGGCAACTACAAAGAAGACCCCAAATTTGAATTCCTGACAGCTATTGAATCCTAAATTCCCATAATTGTAACCTAATCCTAAATTCCTCTTTGATTTCTGCAATCCAATCGCGCAAACCTTAACAACTAATCGAATCTCGGAAGATCGAGAACTTATAGTGGAGAATGCAGACAGTGTGGACAATGCCAGAGTAGTTGCAGGTGGCGCCAAAGCCGGAGACGACGTGCCAGGCGTGGGGGTTGGGGCTGCCGGAACGGGCGGCAAAATCCTAGTGAAAGGATACAGATGTCGCCTAGAGGGGGGGGTGAATAGGCAGTTTAAAAACTTTTCCTAGATGGGCTTAACAAAGGCGGAATCAAACTAGCGTTTACTTTGTCAAGCACAAAACCTTGAACAACTAGGGTTCACCTATGTGCACCAACGACTTATGCTAAGTAAGACAACCAACTATGTGATAGCAAGATATAGACTTCAAGCACGAAGGCTATCACAAAGTAAGGAGTATAACTAAGAGCTCGGGTATAGAGATAACCGAGGCACGCGGAGACGACGATTATTACCGAGTTCCTCCCAACAATGGAGTATGTCTCGTTTGGAGAGGGGGTGGTATCAAACCACCAATGCCACAAAAGGCCTCCCTTGTTCTCCGATGAATCTCACCCCAATGGGATCGATCCACCCTTCCACTATCGACAACCTTCGAGGTGGTAGCCGACACCTTTACAACAAGTTCGAGGAACACAACCACAACTTAATTGGAGGCTCCTGAATACAAGCAAGCTGTCAAACAATCAAAGACAAGCTTGTAAGAATCAATTCAAACCAAAACAAGGCTTAGGGTTTCCAATGAAACCCTAGAGCAAGGGCCCCTCAAGTGAATGAGGGAGAAATGAAGATCTCTCTTGGTGAAGCTATAGATCAAGGCCTCCTCCTTCGATTCCCCAAAGATCAGCGAGTTTGGGTTGTTGGATGAAGAGATATTGGAGTTTTCGTGGCTCTAAAATGATGTTCTTCAGTTTCTGGAACGAGCAGCTTGAGGTTGAAGAAGAGGTCCCCTATTTATAGGCCCACTGATTTCTGACCATTGGAGAAGAGTCAGACCGGAGACTCTGGCCTACACACCGGAGACTCCGGTCTACACCGGAGATTCCGGCCCATCTCCGGACCAGCCTCTAGACCACCAAACAGAATGACCCAGCCCTTCTGTGGGCCAAGTGGACCGGAGACTCCGGTCCAACCACACCGGAGACTCCGGTCAGGGGCTTGGACCGGAGACTCCGGTCAGTCTCCGGACCTTGCTCCGGACCATCAATCTGTCTAACCCATGTCTTCAACTTTGATCCACTCTGGAGACTTGGGGGGGGGACCCCGGACCAAATCGGAGACTTCAGTGTCTACACACCGGAGACTCCGGTCTGAAAAACCTGCCAGAGACAAAATTGATGGAAACAACAAAACTGTAACGATCATAACATTTGCATCCGGACTCCGATTGACCCGAAACCAATTTTGTTGGAAAGGGGGTGACAAGAGCTACCCAACAATTTTGTACGAAATATTGGATACCACCAAGAGAGAACATTTCATGCGATGTGAGATACCTCTCTTGGTGAGAAACCGGAAAAACCTCCAAGATCAAAAACGCAATAAGGTATAAGGGGAAATCCTTTTTTGATGAACTAGAGCTTGTTATGAATATTAGCACAAGATCTAGGACCTCACATGGATAAGATCCAAATAACAACCAAGAAATATGATGCCAAGAATGCAAAGGTTTGAGCTCTCTCTCCGAAGGATATGATCAAGTTACTCACTCGAGAGCCCCTCTTGATAGAATGGTTATCTATCCTACAAACCGGTCTCTCCAACTAGCACCACGAGACCGGTAAGAAGGAAACCCTATGAAGACCATACCTTTGCCTTGCACATATTCCACTTGAGCTTGATGATGACGATCTTCTCCACCTCAAGATGGAACACCTTTCTTGATTGGTTGCGCTAGCTTGGGGAAGACTTGCAAATTGCTCCCCATACTCCACTATGGTAGAGCTTCTCTTTTGGGCATATCATCTTCCCATATCCATGATCACCATAGGATGGCAAGCTTCAAGCAAATGATCTCTTTGAGATGACTCATCTTGAACTTGCACATCATTTCTTCTTTCTTCATTATGTTGGTGTCTTGAAGGTACATAAGAGATATCACTCCAACTTTATTCTTCAAGACACACTTGCTATAGGCCCTACTCTTACTTGACCAATCTCCGAATCACTCATTGAAACCTTGGTCCACACTTGAACTTCTCTACTTTCTTCTTCTCCCAACCTTGAAGCCAACATATGGTTCAAGCATTGCCTATAGAAAAATCCTACAAGTAAAACTCAATGCAAACATAAGTCCATAAAGATTGTCATGAATTACCAAAACCACATATGGGGCACACATGCACTTTCACCTAGCCAATTCATCGAGGGTTAGCCCGTCGAATGCAGTGGCCTTTCCGGACGCCTTGGCCACAGATGCGGCTGCCGATGAAGAAGAGGCCACCGCCACCGTGGTTGTTTCCACCCGAGTTGCTCGAGGAATCGCACAGATGGGTGATGGAGCCTTGAGCACCCTCGTGAAGGCCGCCTTACCTACGATAGTGAGATTGTCTAGTTGGGCATCCACTCATTTCTCCAGGCCGTCATCTCTCTGATGGTGAGGGAGTGGAGAGGAGGGAGAGGAGGAGGTGCGCCGGCCATGGAGGGTAACACTGAATGGGGGTGAGAGAATGGCTTGGGAGGCAAGTGGAGTGGAGTAGGAGTTAATACCAAAATGACTGGTCTTCCGCGCATCCCAACGCATGCAACCAGGGCGCACGTGGTGCTGGCCAGAGCCTGAGTCCGTGGAAACGCTTGATTGGGCCATTCCCAACGAGCGAAGTTTTGGCCTGCTCTAAGACCCGTGCCATTTGAGAAATACATGCGACCCAACACAACAAATGGGCTTATTCCTGCGGCTAGATGCGAGAAACGGGCATGTGGCCCAGCAAAGACGCCCTTAAGACATACTCCTCGAAACAATCTTTCATGATGCTATATTAATATAGCAACCAACCGATACAATTGATGGGTCACATCACACTCAAGATCAACCAAAAAAAGAAGAAGAAAAGAAAATAATGCCTACAATGGCAGATTCAAGAAACGAAGATGGTGTTTAAGTACAATCCAAATTCAATTAAGGAGGCTAACTTCTGATGAGCAGAGCGAGGACCGTCGCTAGTAAGGATCGTTGAAGATCTAGGTTTCCACCGCTATATATACCTATTGTAAGCCGCCGACTAGGATAAGTTGCATCTGTTAAATCTTCGGCATTGTGTAAACACTCCCTGTTATAGTGAAGTTTCGCTTGCTTGCGCCCGTGGTTTTTTCCTCTCTTTATTGGAGAGGTTTTTCCATGTTAAATCTATGTTCCCTTGCTATGATTTCTTTTTGTTATTCGTTATTTTATTGTCTTGTTTATAACAAGTGGTATAAGATCCCCATGTTCCATTCTAGGGTTTGCAACATGTCTTCATTGAAGTTCGATCTACCGCAGTTGGACTACACACAAGATTCTCCTTGTGGTAGGTGAAGTGCGGGCGATTCTCACCCAAACTTCTGATCTGGATGAAGCGCTGGATGCATGGAAATGATGAAAAGGGGTGGTCCAACGAAGAAAAGCGAAAAGACCGTAAGACTTTATCTTTGAATCATGTTCATCTATCCATTAATATTTTGCAGGAAGTGCTGGCGAAGAAATCTACAGCAGCCCTGTGGGAGAAACTGGAAACGATATGTGTGTCAAAGGATCTAACCAGTAAGATGCATGTGAAGATAAAGTTGTTCTCAAATAGTCTGCAAGAAGGTGGATTGGTAATGAATCACTTATTTGTTTTTAAACAGATTGTTTCAAACTTATAGTGTATGGAAGTAATATATGATGATGAGTATTTAGATCTTATACTCTTATGCTCGTTGCCTACTTCCTATACAAATTTCCGAGATACTATGTTATTGAGCCGTGATGAACCAACCCTTGCCGAAGTACATGAGGCCCTCAAACATAGGAAGAAGATGAAAACTATGGTGCATGTAGTGTTGGAAATATGCCCTAGAGACAAATATTAATAAGGATTATTATCATATTTCATAAAGTTTATGATTAATTTTTATGTCATGATATAACTGTATTGAAAGGAAACGCCAATACACGTGTGATATATAAACAACCAGGAGTTCTCGGTGAAACTCTAGTCACTAGTTCATTGGTCAACAGATGATCAAGGTTTCCTGATCATGTGGCATTTATGCCTGTTGGAAATGGAGTCACCTCATTGTGAGAACAAGATGAACTAATACCCAACCTAAACATCGTGACCCAATCATGTCGCGAAGTTCAAGTTACGATTATTAGAATAGACCTAGTGTACTATTTCTTAGACCGTGAGGCCATATCAATCACTGTTACCCGAGGGTACTTTGATAGCATCCAACGTCACACGATTAAACGGTGGTCATAAAGGTGTGTTCAGGTATTCGGAGGGACATTTGATGCAACATGCGTCAAGAGCGGGATTTGTCCATCCACGTGATGGAAAGATACTCGAGGGCCCACTCGGAGAAGTTATATCTAATAGCTGCACAGCGTGTGATTTGATCACGGGGATATCACTTGTCGGAACGAGTCAAGTAGCATTTTTCAGTAACGAGATTGAAAACGACATATTGATGTCATTGATCAGATCTCGGACAATGCAAGTATCGAGAGACAAAAGGAATAAGATACGACGTTCATGGTTCAAACAACGAAAGATTTTGTGGAATGCATAGGGGTCACATGGCCATCCAGGTCCCTCTGTTGATCACTGGTGCGGGAGGGTCTCGACCATGTCTGGAGTGTTTCCGAACCGTGGGGTATCACGTTTAAGGGCTTGATGATGCTCAGAGAGTGTTTTTAGGATTGGCAGAATCACAGAAGAAAAGAGAAGAGAGAAACCTGGAAGGGTTTCGGTAAGTCCGGAGGATGTCCGAAATGAGAGGGAATGGTTTCCACATCAATGGGGATTGAATAATATGTAAGTGAATGTTGAATATTGATTTAATCATTCAATTATATTTATTCAATAAAAGAAAATGGATTAAAAAGGGTCAAATACCTAATTGGGCCAAATTCGGAGGGAAAAGGGCCCATGAGGGAAAGACCGAAGCGAGGAAGAGAGAAGGGGCGACCGTTTAGGCCTTGGGCACCCCGCGCGGGGCCAACTAGGGCCTTGGCCAGCCGTCCAGCCCTCCCCCTCTTCCCTCTCCCTTGCTTAGTCCCACATGGCTAAGCTAGTTGGTTGTGTGTGGGTGTGTGTGTGGGGGGGGGGAGGGGGGTTCCCCTATATAAAGAGAGGCATTTTAGCAAAATAAATACAACAATAATCAATAAAAGGTTCCCTCTCTTTTGGGGAGACCTTCTAGTTGATTCTCTCTCTCTCCCATGACCGTGGTCCCAAGTTCGGATCGCGCGAGAGAGTCCTCTTCACCGCGGAGCGCCATCGTACTGTGGGATTCTGATCCAGGAGCTCTACTTCCACAACTGCTACTAGATCAGGGAAGCGGGAGTCATCGTCAGTCACCGGATGCATGTAACTCCCTGCGAGGTGCAACATTTGGGGCACTAGGAGTTGTTAGAGGTGCATGAGCCATCGGGACTTCATCACGACCTTGATGTTGGCTTCGGCTCATCTATATCAACCACGCTCTCTCGAGCGTTGACAACGCTTTTTGGTCTTCAACGGTAAGTTCACGAAAAGCCCCTCCCGTTATTGGATAACTAATAGATAGGTCCTGGTAATAGGGGTTCAGGGGCGTAGGGTAAAATTTATTGTTTTCATGCACAAACCCCTACAGTGGTATCAGATCTAGATCTATGTGTAGTATTGCAAGTACGGGTAGAACACACGAGATGTAGCATGTGGGCGTTGATCTTTTATTTGTTACCCTCCCATGTGTACTTGTGTATACCGCAGTAATGCTTGATGAAGCGGCCCCAACTGACTTTACGTGTTCATTCGCGAGACTGGTCCACGCTTGACATACGGGTTGTATTGTATAAAGTGGCTTTGGGGGTGTCTATCTCTCTCGCATTAGTTGGTATGCCATTTGCAACGGAGGGCCCCGAAAGGGGTGTAGTATAGACAACTACTTGATCAGCATTGTGGTGAAAGTTCATAGGTAAGAACGGTTCTTGTGTGAAATCCCAATCAGCCACGTAAAACATGCAAAGATAAAGTAGAGGTGTCTAACTTTGTTTTGCAGGGGTGCGTTGTGATGTGATATGGTTGTGGCAAAGGTAAAGTAGTTTACTTAAGTTGCTAAGTAGTAGTATATGGTCATGGAGATGATAGACTACCATGCCGGAAGGCACCGGTACCCTGGTGCCTATGGCGCCAGAACCTTGGCGCTGGAATTCGGAGGCGCGGGATGGCGATCACTGCGAGAAGGACCATATCATATTAGTCTCACATTCAATGTTCATTGTTTGTATATCTTATTGTGTGCTAGTATTAGATACTTGACGGTAGCCTAATAATATGATCCCTAATTAAAATACCAATGAAAGTGTTCTCCCTTAGTGTGCACCACCAAGAAAGTTCTTCGGTATGAGGCAGGCCATGACGATCAGGTGTTAGACATATCTACGTTCGCATACAGTGGGTGTAAGCCATGTTGCACAGCGAATACACTAAGGTTGAGTTAGCGAGCCTAGAATGTGTAGACATGGCCTCAGAACACGGATGGTCACAAGATTGAGCATGGGTCACATGAATCATGTGATCGACATTTAGGTGTCCACCTTTGCAACTATGTCACCGACCGTGACGATCGGGGGCGGTTTAGTGAATAGGGATCATGTAATCACTAGAACCCTTCTAGGGATAGGTGTTTTTAGTGGAGTTATTATTTAACTCATTTAATTATAAACTTAGTATAAATTCCTTTTGCAATTATAAATGTAGAAATTGGTTCTCCTCAATGCTACCTTCCCTGTTGACAATTGGTTAGATGGAGAGAAGCTTAGACTAGATGGATCTAACTTTTCTATGTGGGTTGCGCGTCTCCATGTTCTCCTTAGTGAGAATGACGTGGTCGACTATATACTCCACGAGTTAGATTTGGAGTAGCCCAATATCTATGAGACCCCAGAACAACGGGAAGACCGCTATTATCATTGTGATATGTCCTCCTTCATATTAGTGACGATGCGCTTCAGAATGGTTGATGAGATGTGGCCAATCATGGGTAACCTTGACCCTCGTATGGTTACGGAACAACTTAGATCACATTGCGTGGAACAAGTGTGCATATGGGAGCATGAGCTCATGGGAGATTTCCTTTCCGTAAATATGGATGAGAACTCTTCACTTTACGACCACTTGAAGCGCATGCATGATGCGTACATGAGGCTTACATACTTCCTGGATAACTGGTTGACGAGCTCTTTTGCAAATGGTGTTGTGCTGCAGTGGGTGCCACCAAGTGATGGCTATGAAATATAGCCATCTACATCCATATTTAAACTGGATATTATTCATATTTTTTATGAAATATCTCTCTAAATCCTACCACTAATGCTTAATGATCAAAGGGGTATGTAATCCTTTCTTTCTATTTTCCCCTGCATAGATAATGACGTTTGATGATGGGAATCACAACATTAAAGTCGAAGATACGAGATTTCCAACAACCCAAAGAAACTAGGCATCATGAAGTGAAGACAGACGCTTTAACGACCAACTATACAGCGGGAATAAAATTTAGGCCGTATAGTTCTGGTCGTATAGTTTCCATCGACACCGCTAGGTCAAACAAAACAACTTTCATGAAGGGACCCCTATATAAAGAGGCTTCATGCGACAAGAAAAGCCTCGCCTCTCGCTCACCAGCCGCCCCAGAAACCTACATCCATAACACCGAAAGAGCCACTGGAGGAATATACTTAGATCTAATCTCCAAACCCTTCTTCACCACCATAGACATATTCCACCACTTGTAATAGTAGATCTCATCTTCGATTGGCGACATTGTAAGACTATTTACTATCAATCTCATGATTTCCATTGCAATGTTTATGATCGTTGATTTCATCTCTATGTGTGAGTAATTCTCTTTGGGCTAAGGGATTTGGCCTAGCCATGTAGCTTTTGTGCATGTTATTTATCATATATATAGGATCATGTATTAGTTTGTATGACATGATGATTATTGTATCCTCTCTTGCCTCAATCTAAGGACTTGTCAGGTACCCAAGACCCCGAGGATTGAGCCAGGCA
The DNA here is from genome assembly GCA_910589775.1 of Avena eriantha. Classification (NCBI taxonomy): domain Eukaryota; kingdom Viridiplantae; phylum Streptophyta; class Magnoliopsida; order Poales; family Poaceae; genus Avena; species Avena eriantha. The sequence goes on from OU342745.1 coordinate 334,891,112, forward strand.
TAGGGAGTATGAGTAATGACTGATCTGTAGGTTGGGAACCCCAGTGACAGAAGGGGTAGTACGGCTGTATGTGAGGGATTTACTTGGGATTAATGGTGACGTCACTATGCATATTATTAGTTGTCTTTCTTCTATGGATGAGACTAGTAGGTTATTGCTATAAGCGGTTGCAGAGGCAATAGCAATTATGGATGCACTACCCACATATAATTATCTTTCTCTAACAATTACATGGATACTTTATTTCTATATTTTATTCCCATCAGATGTTTTGCACAGCTACAGATGAAACCAAAAGCCCTAGGCCTTCTCTCTCCATCATCGACAACAACAAAAGACAGCAAACTCTTGGTCTGGTAAAACACAAAAAGAATTCTAAAACTCCTGAAGGTCTGTTAAAGTAACTTCACTATGCTTTCTGCTTCCCGAGGATTCGATAAACCTAGGTCTACTAGGGAAAAAGAGTTATACCACATCCTATTGGGTCCACATCATAGAAAACAAAAAATTTCCTACGGTGTGAACTACACACCAAGATCTATCTACTAGGTACAAAGCAACGGGTGGACATACATCCAACGAGAACTTACCCTCGAAGACAACGAGTTTTGTTAACGAGTAGGAACTCGTGGTTGATGTAGTCGTACACTTGCCGATCTCAAGATCGTGAGGAAGTCCGAGCAGGTCCGGCTCCAGCACGTCCTTCAGATCCAGCTCCGGCACCACCAAGTCCAGCACCGCAAAGCAGTGGTGCATCCGTGATCGCACACACGTCCGGTACCCCGACAACCTCCGTCCCTCGCTCCAGCAAAGCAGCGGAAGCAGCAACTCCTTTCCAGATAAAGCCACCGGGAACATGTATCTCGCTAGTCCGAGACCATGGGGAAATAATACTAGAGGGGGAGAGAGATCCTTCACAAGGAGGTGTGTGTGAGAAGTGAGGAGAGGGTGGCCTTTTATAGGAGGAGGGGGTGACCCTCCTTCATGGCCGGCGCATGGAGGAGGTGCCTCTTCACCTCCTCCATTCATGTGGTGGTAACCCCTCCACATTAAAATGCCTCTTCACATTCCCTTTTAAAGTCTCCACTTTAAATGCATTAAATTTCTCCATATTTAATGCTCTCTCATTTAATAAAACTCTTTTTTTATTTTTATTCAGAATTTTGTTAATTACTTTAATTAACAAACATTCACATAAAACCCCCTGCAACATTTCAATATTACATGCAGAACCAATTTCAGCAATTTCACCCGAAACAGTTTTGGTGTCTATTGAAATAATTCCAGCGCTTTCTTAAATCTTTATCTGAAACAGATTTGCTCCAAATGGTGTCGGTATCCCTTATGTGTGTCACCCTACGGTTCGCGAATAATGCAGACATGATCGAGACCCCTCTCCAATCAATAATCAGTAGCGGGACCTGGAGATCCGTACTGACTCCTACACATTCAACGATGACTTCTGTGATCGTGAGAACCTTTAACGCTTGTAACTAAATCCCTTTGTCTCGCGATATATTACATGTCCGAGATTCGATCATCGGTATCTCCATACCTAGTTTGATGTCGTTACCGACATGCACTATTTTCTCGTTCCTGTGATATAACATTCTAGTGATCACATCACTTGCTTGCAAGCTATTTCAATGTGATATCACCGAGAGGGCCCAGAGTATATCTATCCGTCATCGGGATTGACAAATTCAACTCTTGATCCATGAGCCTCAACATAACACCTTCGTAGCACTGAACCCATCTTTATAGTCACCCTGTTACGGTGTGACGTTTGATGTTATCAAGATACTCTTCCGGTGTTAGCAATTAACATGATCTCATGGTCTAAGGATAAAGATTACTTCGTATGATGTTATAGCAATATAAACATAATGACTTTGATCGTAATGCTATACTTTGGATGAATGTTCATCACATCATTCCACCAATGTTGTGACCTCGTTATTAACAACATCCAATGTCCATGATCAGGAAACCTTGATCATCTTGTTAATCAACGAGCTAGTCTATAAGAGAGGCATAACTAGGAACCATTTTTGTTTATTAAACACACATGTATTGACGTTTCTGATCAATACAATTATAGCATGTAAAATAAACATTTATCATAAACATGGAATAAGATAATAACCACTTTATTATTGCCTCTCGGGCATTTTCCCTTCACATCCATAATCCGGATCGAAGGTGTCAACCCTTTTTCTGGCGCCGTTGCCGGGGAAGCAATAGCTACCCTGGTGAGGTTAGTAGGAACCTTGCTAGTTTTAATTCTTGTTTTTAATTTGTTAGTTTGCTTTCAGTGTTTATTTTAAAAAAACAAAAAAATAGTCAGTCTTTAATTTCTTGTTTTTACTATCATAAATCTTTGTTTAAGAAAACCCAAAAACATAGGAAATATGGCTGAAAAGAAGCTTGGGGAGTTTGCAACTCCCAACAATTATTATTTGCGTACTCCTATTACCCATCCAGCGATTGCTGCTGCTGATTATGAAATTAAGCCCCATTATTTAAGTTTGGTTCAACAGAATCAATTTGGAGGCTCTGTTGTTGAGGACGCAGGTATGCACTTGAATACTTTCACTGAAATATGTGATATGATGCGCATAAAAGATGTTAACCCTGATGCGGACAAATTGCGTGTATTTCCTTTCTCTCTTAGAGGAAGAGAAAAAAATGGTTGCTATCTTTGCCTAGAAATACTATTGCATAATGGGTGGAGTGTACTTCTTTATTTATGACTAAATGTTTCCCACCCGCAAAGACTCTGCAACTAAGATCTAATATTACTGGTTTTAGACAGGAAGAGCATGAGCCACTAGCGCTTGCATAGGATAGGATGAAAGAATGCATGATAAATTGTCCCAGTCATGGGATGGAAGATTGGTTAATTCTCCATTTATTTCATAATGCTCTCAACCCTGTGTTATGCTTGATACTGTAGCTGGAGGAACATTTACGGGCAAACATATTACCAAAGCAAAGCAGCTGCTAGACAATATGCAAGACAACCATGCCCAGTGGCATGTGGATAGATCAAACACGAAGAAGGTGAACTCCGTCTCATCACAAGAAAATGAAGAACTCAATGCTAAGCTGGATGAGCTCATATTAGCCGTAAAAAGTAAGGAAAACCAGGTAAGAGTTATCCCAGAATCAAATATTGAAGAAATAGACTTCATAGCTCCTAATGATTATAACCCTGCTTGGAAGAAGAATTATAATCCTAATTTTCAGAAACATTATTCTAGTCCTGCAGGCAACTCTAATAATAATATGGGAGCAAGTAATGGTAGTCTCCAAGAAACACTTAAGTCCTTTATAGATTCACAAAATGAGCAAAACAATATCCTTGTTAAAATAACGGAGAACCATGATGCTATGCTTGGTAAATTATCTAACCAAGTTGTAAGTTTGAGGAATGATTTGCAGGCCCTCCAAGAAAGAACAAGGATTGTTGAGGCAGAGCTAGGTAAGATAACCGAGAGTCAAACTCTCATTCTAGCTCAATTTGCAGGTAAAGCTGAGCCTAATCCTGTTGAATACCTCAAGATGATAAGAATCCAAAGGGGGGAACCTGAAGAACTTGATAATGGTAATGCTCCTTCACCAAATTATACCGTTGAAGATCTTATGAAAAGGATCAATATCAAGATTCAGGTAAGTGAAGGAAATGAGGAAGCTATGTATAAACACTCCGTTAATTAGATAGCAATAAAGGTACATGAGCTTGAGGAAGAATATAAGAAAATTGCTGAAAAAATTGCTGAAAATTTACTTATAAAGCTTGATGATATATTTGAGCCTACTATTAAGATTAAAATTGGGACCAATGAGATAGCTACACTTTGTGATCTAGGTGCAAACGTTTCAATAATTCCAAAAAGTATTTTTAGTAAGTTAAATATTGGCTCCTTTAAAAAAACCGAGTTAAAATTACATCTAGCAGATTCTACCTACAAACAAGCTATAGGGATTAAAGAAAATAGTTTAGTATACATTAAAGGTTGTCATGCTCTTATTGATTTTGTTATTGTTGACATGCTTGAAGATGCTACTGCTCCTATTATATAAGGTCGTCCATTCTTAAGAACTATTAAGGCTTTGATTAGTCTACATGAAGGGAATGTGAAGCTTCAATTGACTTCGCAGGATCCTTTTGTTATTCATTTTCCCAGGAATAAGAAAGTCAAGCATGATGAAAAGGAGGCCATCACTTTGAAGGCCAACTATTTTGGAGTGGGTGTTCCACTCATCTGGCCTAAGTGAGCAACATAAGGGTCAAGCTATTGACCATAAAAGAGCGCTTCATGGGAGGCAACCCATGTGAAATAAAGGTTTGACTAAAACTTTTTAAGTCTTATGTTTAATAAAGAGTGCTAGAAAGCTCCAGTTGAGGAGAAGAAGTTCGGTAGTACTAAAAATACTGCTTTATACATGCTGATGTTGGTCGACAATTTTTACTGACAGTTTTCTGTAAAAAATAAGGTGTTTCGCTAAGTTTCAGGATAAGAAATAATTTTCGAAGAAACAGATTTTTTTTGATGACTACTAAAGGTTTAACGACCAACTATACGGCGGGAATTAGAATTCCATCCATATAGTGCCGGTCGTATAGATATTTTTGCAATCGACAAATTTTATTTCTTAGGTACTGAAGGTTTAACGACCAACTATACGGCAGGAATAAAAATTCCGGCTATATAGTTCCAGCCGTATAGATATCAATGCCTTTGTAAAATTTCTTTTCCAGGTACAGAAAGTTTGACGACCAACTATATGGCGGGAATGAAAAATCACGGTCGTATCGTTGCACCGCTAGGTGGAAACCCTAAATTTTTGATAGCAGACCAACTATACGCTGGGAACAAATTGTTTCGACCATATAGTTGGCCGTATAGTTGCGTCCGACCATAAAATTGCCACGGGAAGGTACCCCCAACACCAAAACTTCAATCTATTTTCTCTCTTCTACCTCCAAACTCTTTCAAAACCTCAAGAGATCTTCATATCTACTTAATTTCGTTTGATTTCCTCGCACACAAGTGATCTACGATATGTTTCTCCTCCGATCCTCCAATTACTTTTTGCAAATTCATTCTCGATCAGTTATCAATATCATTCTAGGGTGAGACCTACTATGAACTAATTGCTATGATTCTCTTGCCTAGATTATTATTTTGAGGGGACTCTTTAGTGTGCTAAGATGAGTGATGAATGGATTCCTGCACCAACAATAGGGTTATTGCAGTACTTGTAGCAGCAAATATTTAAGAGTTTGTCCCGATGGAAGATCGATGAACGGAAACAACACGACCCCGCATCCACTTATCAATGCAGCCACGTTTCGCACCCAAACCATGGTTTGGAAATAGCTTATTCTATAAGTTCCTAGAACAATGATAATTGAGAGAGATTTAAAATATCTAATAACAAAGAACTTTTAAAAAGAACAAAATAAACTAAGACGGAAAGTAAACAGGAATATGAACTGAATTAAAGAGATTGTAGTTGTAGGATTGAATGGAATGAGAGAGGGCTTCTAGGCTTCGGTCTCACTAGTACTAGATGGGCAAATATGTGTGTGATCTATAAGAGATTCCTCAGAAAAATAAACGTTCCCCATTTGATTACTGGAATGTCACGCTATGTGCACTCTGTATGGTTCTCGCGCGTCACCGCAAGGCAAAAGGCACTTCTGGACCAAAGGATCACATAAACTCATCTTAGATCACAATAAATTCTAACTTAGCGCACTAGATCATACCTCAACCTAGAATTGAATCAATCACTCACACATGGATGAACAACAAAACATATATAAATATATAATGATATCACAACCGTGTTCAACCTTACAATTACTAAACACAAGAGAGAGAGGGAGATGGAGATGATGATGGAGATGGAGATCGATGCGTGGTGGTGGTGATGTCTTCCTTCTCCTCCTATTCTTCTTCCTTGGATGCCTTGATGGTGATTGTGTTGAGGGATATCTTGATCTTGGAGGTGTGGTTGAGGCAGAGCTCCGCCGTAATGGAGATTGAATGGGTGGCTGTGGCGGCAGGTATACGCCCCTGAAGGGCTATGGCTTGGTGGCTCTCTCTTGGGTCCTCCCTCCTTTATATAAGCCTTGGGGGTGCCCTAGGGTTCCCCCAATACCGTCATATGACTTAGAGAAGGTTCTGGAGCTTTTCTGGGGTGAAATCCCATCAATTATGACCCTTTTTACAACTATACGGGTGCAACTATACAGCCAGAATTATTGTTGCGGTCGTATAGTTGCTCGTTAAACCGTTTGTATGCTTTAGTATTTTGGTCGCTATTTCTTCATACAAACTCCCTTATGGGTGTTCTTGGGCTCGTTGAGTTCGTATCGTCGAGGGCTACAACCCTGTGGTCTTGGATCTTTATTTTGAGGAGTTGGAAGAATTCACTTTTCCAACACCTCAAATGGCTAAGTCTAGTCCTGCAGCTCCTCCATACTATGCTCTCTTTGTTCCTTTTGCCTTTGTTTGTCCATAATCATCATCAACACCTACAAACATGTCAAAGACAAGGACACGGGATAAATTTCTACCTAAACTACCAAATTTGCAAAGCTCATATTGAATTTTATAAAAACAAGTAATCATGCATATCAGGCATAGCAATAGTTAGATGGAGCATGATATGATAGGAAAATGACACAATTTATATTGCTAAAAGGTGTTGTATTATCACATCCATCAACTTCCCCAAGCCGGATCTTGCTCGTCCTCGACCAAAAGGGATCGATAAGTTAATGGATGTGATCTTGCTTATCATTGGAAATCAATGCACCGTATCCTTGTTTTTCCTGCAAGTTCAAAGTAAGAGAGTGCATAATCATACAAGGCAATATAAGCTCAGTTATATTATTCTAAACCACTAGAGATTAGTCAAAAACTTCTATGCCCCATGTCAAAGCTAAATCTAGCTTGCAAGTAAACTTGTGATCCTTCTATACATACTTTATTGTATTATTGTATTTTTATTTGTATAAGGCAAAGCTGAACACGGTTAGTTGTCAATCATAAATAGAAATAGAGTTTTCCAATGCTGCCCACTCATGCCATCTATTAAAGTCTCTCAAGTGCAAACTTCGATTGTTGAGCTCATAAAAAATATATTTCTTAGTAACGAGACCATGCCAAAAGAGTGGTATATGTTCCATCGAGACTGTGCAAGCTAGGAAGGACACTCGTGACCATTACCAAGGTTTCTATTTTCGACCTTTGCTTTATCATAACAGTCAGAGAAGTATTCCGACCTTTGATTTTAACGCAGGCCCATGAGAATACCAATGCATACCAAAATATAGCATTTTTGTGACATATGTTGGGCAACTCATAGCCAAACTCCAAGAGTTTCCTCTTTTTGAATTGTCCAAAGGCCAGCGGAGTTGTTAGCATCTCATGTTGTGCGACAGTGGTGCAAGACATGCATAAAGAAATATCTCACTTTGATTTCCAAGACCAAATTTTGGCATATGTAATCTCAAAACTTTGAAACATCATTTCTTATTTTCCAACTCACTCAGTAAGCATCTATTAAGACCATCATTTCCAACACTATGGGTGCGTGCTACTCCATAACCATTCACTTAAGACAATTCTAAACAGTGTGAACTAGCAAGTTTCGAAGAACTTCTTTATTATTATTTTCTTTTTCCCAAAATGTAGAGAACGTGGCAATGTATATTTAGTGGATCACAATATTTTTCACAAGCTAGATAAAAGTTGAACAAGGTGCATCAAAGTTATGGCTTGTCTCCTATGGGGCCTAACATGAGCAAGTATATCACTTATATAAATATGAACCAAATCTCACCTAAGCAAGTATTCAAAAACAGAGAGATACACAATAGCATGAAAACTTTTTAAGATAAAGAACTTTGCACAAGACTCTACGCATGCAAAATAACCTCCGCAAGCTAAACTTGAGAAGATCATGAAAACAAAAGAGAAAATGCAGTTATCAAAAGAGAGTATAAGAAGTGGTTACCTCCCTAGGCTTAGTTGAAATCAAGGGTGACACACTTTACCGTTGAGGTACAAGTAACCTCTCTTTTGATGGACAAAGAACTTTGCTTTAACATATATTTCTTGATATAGCCTGGTGGCTGCCTTTCTTGCGAACCTGCTTGGAAACTAAGAAGAAAATAAAACACTTTGTGTTTTTGAAGGCACGGGGATTAGCTCAAGGTGATAAAAATACAAGTCCCACTAAGTCGGTTCATCAACCTAAGCACCACGCTTAAGTCAACAAACTAAGTTCAAGAGTTGTACATACTCCCAGATTTTGGTGAAGTGCAAGTGAGACAAAATATGAAACACGAGTGTGCAGCCCCTATGTGCTTAATTGAGAGAGGTTCGAGTTGGAAGGTTTTACCAGTCATTAATATATAAGAATTTTGATTTGAAGAAACCAAGTGGCTCATGTGAGTGTTTGCACGGTTGGCACTACTGTACACGTCGTCACACAAGGTTCAAGTCCCTACGAAAATAACATACAAAATAAAATGCATCAGTTTGGTATACGAACATAGTTCGTTTACCCCACTAATGAAAGGAAATTAAATAGAAAACATGAACCTCTATAAAGAATTACAGTCTAGGAAATTTCTTAGGTAGAAATTTTATTGCTTGCAGATATTCGGCTCCCCCTCGAGTTTTGAGGTTTTTTAGAAGTTGGGAGAAAGTATATCGAAATTTTGATACATGGGTTACCTTCCCATAGAGATTTTGTGGTCGGACACAACTATACGGGCGGAAGTATACGGCCAGAACAATGTGTTCCCGCCGTATAGTTGGCTTGCTGTTGATGTCTACGCACTTCTATTCTTGTAGACAGTTGTTGGGCCTCCAAGTGCAGAGGTTTGTAGAACAGCAGCAAGTTTTCCCTTAAGTGGATCACCCAAGGTTTTTCGAACTCAGGGAGGAAGTGGTCAAAGGTATTCCCTCTCAAGCAACCCTACAATCAAGATATAAGAAGTCTCTTGTGTCCCCAACACACCCAATACACTTGTCAGGTGTATAGGTGCACTAGTTCGGCGAAGAGATAGTAAAATACAAGTGGTATGGATATAAGACAACGGTGCTAGAAAATAGCATGATGGCGTGGAAGAGACTAAAGGCAAACTGAAATAAAGATGGAAGCAAGCAAACATGTAATAGATCTAATAGAAAACGGTGTTTCAGTGCTTAGAAGCAAGGCCTAGGGATCATAATTTCTATAGTGAACACTCTCTCATATAAATATCTTCTCTTATGATACTACACTGAACTACTCTCTGGTTGGACACTCTAATCCATGGTAGGGCTATAACAGCACACCTCAAAGTTCATCTTTCCCATCTAGATAGCCCCACACTGTCACCTTGAGTACTAGATGGTTCAAACAAACACCACAATTTCATAAAGACATCCAACTCCAAATATAACTCATAACAAGTATTTGAGATCTCTAGCCTAAGTGTCACCATGGTGTGCACACTGTCAACTTCACACACATGGGGAGAGCAGAGATCTATTAAAGCACTTGAGTAGCAAGGTAGATCTATAGATTACAAGCTCATGATCTCAATAAGATCATGCATAGAGAGAGAGATGAACACATGGATACCGGTAGAACCCTTAGCCTCGAGGAAGAACCACTCCCTCCTCATCATGAGAATCAGCAATGGCGATGGAGATGGTGGTGGAGATCGATGGAGATGGCTCCGGGGCACTTCCCCGTCCAAGCAGGGTGCCGGAACAGAGACTTTCTGTCCCCCGTATCTCCCCTTCGGTGGCGGCGGCGCTATGGAACTTTTCGTGGCTGGAGGCTTTTCGATTTAGGGTTTTCGCATCGGGAGGCATCTTATAGGCGAAGAGGCAAGGTCGGTGGGCGGCCAGGGGGCCCACACCATGCCCTGGCGCGGCCTGGGGGGACCCGCGCCTAGGGGTGGTTTGGCCACCCTGGGGCCCCCCTTCGTCTCTCCTTATGGCTCCGTGAATCTTCCGGGAAAATAACGACTTTGGCTTTTGTCTGGTCCAATTTCTAGAATATTGATTTTCTGACTTTCCTGGAACCAAAAATAGTAGAAAACAGGCAACTGGCACTATGGCACTTGTTAATAGGTTAGTCCAAGATAGTGTGTAGAAAGTACTCCAAAGTGTGGACAAAACATAAGAAAGTAGATAAAACCAAGCATGGATCATCAAAAATTATGGATACGTTTGCAACATATCAACATCCCCAAGCTTAACTCCTTCTCGTCCTCGAGTAGGTAAGTGATAAAAAGAAAGAATAATTTTTGAGGTGACATGCACCATCATAAACTTGACCAAAGTTATTGTAAAACATTCGAATCTGGGATCATAGTACTTCAATCATAACATGAAAGACAAAGTTCTAGCAATAAGACAAAGAAACTGTGTTGCAACATGAAAAGGCACAAACAAAAGATTCATGAATAACAATGATTTGCAAGACATTTGTTTGTTTCACATAAAGAAAACATAGCATAGTGGTATTCAGCTTGTCCCTCATAGAGTAGCAAACATAAATGCATATGACACCTTCAAAGTTCATAAGAGTGTCTAGATACAAATATTTTAGAACAAGCAATATCAAAGCTATTCATCAATCAGCAAGTCTTGGGACAATGCACATAGAACTAAGAATGGCCACTATGCTCTCAAAGTAGGTGCATAAAGATAGAAGGTGGAGACTCAACATAAAAGTGGAAGAAAGGCCTTCATAGAAGGAAGCAAGGATTCAAGTCTCATAAAGAGCTTCCAAAAATTATGGTACTTTTTAGCTTTCAGCTCTCATTGCCCCTATCATAAGCATCTTGAAGTGATTAAGGTTAAAGTGAACAAACTATGGAGTATATGCTTAACAAAGTATAAGTTGGAAATCTCATGTCCCTTGAATACGAGGGCCGCTCCTCATGCTACTCAAGTTTAGTCACCGGTAAGTTCTTGTCATCGTAAGTACATGTGTATCATAGAGAACCGCCAACGGGGTACCCCTTGCCCGATGATACGAAAGAATTCCCATATCAAAATGACAAGGCAAGCAGACAACGAGCATCTCAGCAATCTTCTTATTTACCATGGGAATATGGTGCTTTTTTCTCTCTTTCCTCTTTTCTCATATCTTTTTTTTCTCTTTTTTCTCAATATCTGACTCTTTTTTTATAAGAAGAATGCTTCATAGACTGCTCATTATGGTTACGCTGCAGGTTTCCACCATGACAGCATGGATTATACCAGCGGCCCAGGCGTTTCTCTAACACATATACATAACTCCATGGACTTACAAGCTCCCCTTTCATTTCACACCGACGACATCCATAGACAAAAGAGCATGATATCAACTAGGTACAAAGTACAAGTGCAATGTTGAAAGCGTTCCCCATGACAGCATGGTTCTGCTAATCTCCAACAAATAAGTGCAAGCATATACAACATAGACGACACAATGGTTCAAGTTTATTAAGGGCAAGAAAAGTAAAGTGTGCCATCAAGTTCGTGAGAGCTTTAATCACTAGTTTTCTCAAAACAAGTTTAATTCGGAAGGTAGATAAAAGCATGAATATACTTGGAATAGCATATGCTAGTAGGTAGGTATGGTGGACTCTTTGGAGTAACTTCGTTTTAGGAGTTGGATATATGAGTGGAACTCATACTTGGTTACTGAGGCTAGCAAAATACTGGGAGCGACAAACTGATGTCTACGCACTTCTATTCTTGTAGACAGTTGTTGGGCCTCCAAGTGCTGAGGTTTGTAGAACAATAGCAAGTTTTCCCTTAAGTGGATCACCCAAGGTTTATCGAACTCAGGGAGGAAGTGGTCAAAGGTATCCCCTCTCAAGCAATCCTGCAATCAAGATACAAGAAGTCTCTTGTGTCCCCAACACACCCAATACACTTGTCAGGTGTATAGGTGCCCTAGTTCGACAAAGAGATAGTGAAATACAAGTGGTATAGATAATTATAAGTGGTAACGGTGATAGAAAATAGCTTGATGGCATGGAAGAGACTAAAGGCAAACTGAAATAAAGATGGAAGCAAGCAAACATGTAATATATCTAGTCGCAAACGGTGTTTCAAGGCTTAGAAAGAAGGCCTAGGGGTCATACTTTCACTAGTGAACACTCTCATATAAATATATTTTTATGATACTACTCTTAACTACTCTCCGGTTGGACACTCTAATCCATGGTAGGGCTATAACATCACTCCTCAAAGTAAGTCTTTCCCCTTAGATAACCCCACACTGTCACCTTGAGCACTAGATGGGTCCAACAAACACCACAATTTCATAAAGACATCCAACTCCAAATATAACTCATAACAAGTATTTGTAATCTCTAGCCTAAGTGCCACCATGGTGTGCACACTGTCAACTTCACACACATGGGGAGAGCAGAGATCTATTAAAGCACTTGAGTAGCAAGGTAGATCTATAGATTGCAAGCTCATGATCTTAATAAGATCATGCATATAGAGAGAGATGAACACATAGCTACCGGTAGAACCCTTAGCCTCGAGAGAGAACTACTCCCTCCTCATCATGGGAATCAACAACGGTGATGGAGATGGTGCTGGAGATCGATGGAGATGGCTCCGAGGGCACTTCCCCATCCCGGCAGGGTGTCGGAACAGAGACTTTCTGTCCCCCGAATCTCCCCTTCGGTGGCGGCGGCGCTGTGGAACTTTTCATGGCTAGAGGCTTGATTTGCTAGGGTTTATGCATCGGAAGGCTCTTATAGGCGAGAGGGGAGACCCAGGGGTGCCAGAGGGGCCCACACCACCCCCTTGCGCGGCCTGGCCCGCGCCACCAGGTGGTGTGGCCAGCCCCTGGCCCCTCTCCGTCTCGTCTTCTGGCTCCGTGAGTCTTCCGGTAAAATATGGACTTTGGCTTTTGTCCGGTCCAATTCCGAGAATATTCATTTTCTGACTTCCTGAAACCAAAAACAGCAGAAAACAGGCAGCTGACACTGTGGCACTTGTTAATAGGTTAGTCCAAGAAATCATATGAAAAGTACTCCAAAGCGTGGACAAAACACAAGAAAGTAGATAAAACCAAGCATGGAACATCAAAAATTATAGATACATTTGCAATGTATCACAAACTAAGAGAGCAAAAATGGCCATAATCATGTAGAGCGACAAAACATCATTAACCAAAGCATAAAGTGATATTACAAGTTAAAAACTAAAGGATCATCAAGGCTATGGTGACTTGGGATAGTCATAACATGGTGTGAGCATGCGCCAAGTCAACCCAAATAAAGCATCAAAGGAGAATACCACAATACTATGCTTTAATATGCTAAAACAACGCATGATTCTTCCAAGGGTACAACAAAGAATACTAAGCATAAAGCCAAAACAATATCAAGCATGGCATGACAAAGCATAGACCACAATCAAAAACAAGCTCTCTTTACCACTTAAGCATGAACTTTCCTACTCTTTTCCAACCTAAACCAAACTATTTGAAAACCAATGCATGAAAGAGGGGGTCCAACCAATTTATTCAGCAAACCAAGAAAACAAAAAATCAAAACGAAAACAAAAAAGAGACGCTCCAAGAACAACACAACTGTGTATGAAACAATAAAAATGAAGTGTTTGGAAGAAACCTGGGATTTTTATTGATGAAGAAGGGGATGCCTTGGGCATCCCCAAGCTTTGACGCTTGTACTTCTTGGATATTTCTTGGGGTAACACGTGCGGCATCCCCAATCTTGAGCTTTAGTCCATCCTTCATCTTATTACTCATTTCTTCCATACACCTGAAATTTTTCCTTCATACAAAACTTCACACAATCTTTATTAGCAACATTAGTGCACTTCAAGATAATAAGTCTTTAGGTTCAGTTCCAACACCAATAAAACTTCCATTAAAACACTAGCTACTGTAGCATTTCCCTCAAAAATCTCAATCCCCCAAAAGAACTCAAAAAGGAACCAACAAGAAGCAAATGCAATTAAAGGCAGAAATCTATCAAAATAGACCAGCAGGTAAAGACGGATTTTTTCCAAGACCTTCTGTTGCTCAAATCGAAAAGTGTTGAACTAACGAAATTTATATAATAACCTGGGGAAGCAGAACAAAAACTCACGCCTCAAAACGACCTACAGAGATTTTACACGAATTTTTACGGTGAAGCACAAAAATCTGTTTCGGGACAGCAACTTTCCCAATCATTACTTCTCTCTCATTAGAGGTTACTCTTGGCACAAAAAGCAAATAAAAAGGATAATGAGCGGTTATTACTGAAGTAATAACTTCCAAAACTCATCTAAAACTTTTGGGTCTCCCAATAAGTACTTTTCTTTAACGCCTTTAAGTTAGGCATGATAGTTTGACAAGATGCTCACATAAGAAATATGAATTGAAGTAAAAGAGAGCATCAAGAAGCAAATTTAAAACACATTTAAGTCTAACCCACTTCATATGCATAGGAATCTTGTAAAGAAACAAGTCATGAAAGCACAAAGCAACAAGCATAGGAAAGCAAAACAAGTGCAACTTCAAGACTTTCAACATAAATAGGGGAAACTTAATATTATTGAGATGCATAAAACCATGTTTCCCTCTCTCATAATAACTTTCAGTAGCATCATGAATAAATATAACAATATAACTATCACATAAAACATTCTTATCATGAGCCACATGCATAAAAGAATTAATACTCTCCACATAAGCATAGTCATTCTTATTAATTGTGGTGGGAGCAAATTCAACAAAATAGTTATCATTATTATTCTCATCAGCATAATCATCAAATATAGGAGGCATATTGTAATCATTAATTTTATCCTCAATAGTAGGTAGACTGAAAATATCATATTCATCATTGTAATCATCATATATTGGAGGTTTGGTATCATCATAAGCAATAGAATAGCTATTCCAAAGCTGGGGAACTAAAAAGATCATTTTCATAAAAACTAGCTTCCCCAAGCTTAGACTTTTCCATAGCATTAGCAATAATGGTGTCCAAAGAATTCATACTAACAAAATTGCTATTTGCATGCAAATAAAGTTCCATAGGTTTTTAAACTTTCTCTTCAAACACTTCATGTCCTAACTCAAGATAAATACTATAAAGCTCTCTAATTTTTTTTATTGTTTTCCATTAAGCCTAACTAGTGAAAACAAGAAACAAAAACACAAAATTGCAAAATCTAAAGGAAATAACTTCGAGCACTCACACCGGAGGATGTGAGTACCTTTTACCTTACCTCCCCGGCAACGGCGCCAGAAAATACTTGCTGGTGCGTGGTTGCCGTGGGAGCTTCTTCTTCTTCAATCCCCGGCAACGGCGCCAGAAAATAGCTTGATGTCTACGCACTTCTATTCTTGTAGACAGTTGTTGGGCCTCCAAGTGCAGAGGTTTGTGTAATAGCAGCAAGTTTTCCCTTAAGTGGATCACCCAAGGTTTATCGAACTCAGGGAGGAAGTGGTCAAAGGTATTGCCTCTCAAGCAACCATGCAATCAAGATACAAGAAGTCTGTTGTGTCCCCAACACACCCAATACACTTGCCAGGTGTATATGTGCACTAGTTCGGCGAAGAGATAGTAAAATACAAGTGTTATGGACATAAGACAACGGTGCTAAAAAATAGCTTGATGGCGTGGAAGAGACTAAAGGCAAACTGAAATAAAGATGGAAGCAAGCAAACATGTAATAGATCTAATAGAAAACGGTGTTTCAGTGCTTAGAAGCAAGGCCTAGGGATCATACTTTCACTAGTGAACACTCTCTCATATAAATATCTTCTCTTATGATACTACGATGAACTACTCTCCGGTTGGACACTCTAATCCATGGTAGGGCTATAACAGCACACCTCAAAGTTCATCTTTCCCATCTAGATAACCCCACACTGTCACTTTGAGGACTAGATGGTTCAAACAAACACCACAATTTCATAAAGACATCCAACTCCAAATATAACTCATAACAAGTATTTGAGATCTCTAGCCTAAGTGCCACCATGGTGTGCACACTATCAACTTCACACACATGGGGAGAGCAGAGATCTATTAAAGCACTTGATTAGCAAGGTAGATCTATCGATTACAAATAATGGTGTCCAAAGAATTCATACTAACAACATTGCTATTTGCATGCAAATAAAGTTCCATAGGTTTTTAAATTTTCTCTTGAAACACTTCATGTCCTAACTCAAGATAAATACTATAAAGCTCTCTAATTTTTTTATTGTTTTCCATTAAGCCTAACTAGTGAAAACAAGAAACAAAAACACAAAATTGCAAAATCTAAAGGAAATAACTTCGAGCACTCACACCGGAGGATGTGAGTACCTTTTACCTTACCTCCCCGGCAACGGCGCCAGAAAATACTTGCTGGTGCGTGGTTGCCGTGGGAGCTTCTTCTTCTTCAATCCCCGGCAACGGCGCCAGAAAATAGCTTGATGTCTACGCACTTCTATTCTTGTAGCCAGTTGTTGGGCCTCCAAGTGCAGAGGTTTGTGTAATAGCAGCAAGTTTTCCCATTAAGTAGATCACCCAAGGTTTATCGAACTCAGGGAGGAAGTGGTCAAAGGTATTCCCTCTCAAGCAACCATGCAATCAAGATACAAGAAGTCTGTTGTGTCCCCAACACACCCAATACACTTGCCAGGTGTATATGTGCACTAGTTCGGAGAAGAGATAGTAAAATACAAGTGTTATGGAGATAAGACAATGGTGCTAAAAAATAGCTTGATGGCGTGGAAGAGACTAAAGGCAAACTGAAATAAAGATGGAAGCAAGCAAACATGTAATAGATCTAATAGCAAACGGTGTTTCAGTGCTTAGAAGCAATGCCTAGGGATCATACTTTCACTAGTGAACACTCTCTCATATAAATATCTTCTCTTATGATACTACGATGAACTACTCTCCGGTTGGACACTCTAATCCATGGTAGGACTATAACAGCACAGCTCAAAGTTCATCTTTCCCATCTAGATAACCCCACACTGTCACCTTGAGGACTAGATGGTTCAAACAAACACCACAATTTCATAAAGACATCCAACTCCAAATATAACTCATAACAAGTATTTGAGATCTCTAGCCTAAGTGCCACCATGGTGTGCACACTATCAACTTCACACACATGGGGAGAGCAGAGATCTATTAAAGCACTTGATTAGCAAGGTAGATCTATAGATTACAAGCTCATGATCTCAATAAGATCATGCATAGAGAGAGAGATGAACACATAGCTACCGGTAGAACGCTTAGCCTCGAGGAAGAACTACTCCCTCCTCATCATGGGAATCATCAATGGCGATGGAGATGGTGGTGGAGATCGATGGAGATGGCTCCGGGGCAATTCCCCATCCTAGCAGGGTGTCGGAACAGAGACTTTCTGTCCCCCGATTCTCCCCTTCGGTGGCGGCGCTATGGAACTTTTCGTGGCTGGAGGCTTTTTGATTTAGGGTTTTCGCATCGGGAGGCATCTTATAGGCGAAGAGGCAAGGTCGGTGGGCGGCTAGGGGGCCCACACCATGCCCTGGTGGGGCCTGGGGGGACCCGCACCTAGGGGTGGTTTGGCCACCCTGTGGCCCCCCTTCGTCTCTCCTTCTAGCTCCGTGAATCTTCCGGGAAAATAATAACTTTGGCTTTTGTCCGGTCCAATTCCGAGAATATTGATTTTCTGACTTTCCTGGAACCAAAAACAACAGAAAACAGGCAACTAGCACTGTGGCATTTGTTAATAGGTTAGTCCAAGAAAGTGTATAGAAAGTACTCCAAAGTGTGGACAAAACATAAGAAAGTAGATAAAACCAAGCATGGAACATCAAAAATTATGGATACGTTTGCAACGTATCAGCTATCAAATTTTTTGGGTTTCCACCTGGCGGCGCAGCTATACGGCCAAAACTATATGGCCGAAACAATTTGTTCCCGCCGTATAGTTGGTCGTCAAACCCTCTGTACCTTGAAAAAAAATTGTACGAAAGCATCAATATCTATATGACCAGAACTATACGGCCGGAATTTTTATTCCCACCGTATAGTTGGTCGTTAAACCGTCAGTACTTATCAAAGAAAAAATGTCGATGGCAAAAATATCTATACGACTGGAATTTTTATTCCCGCTGTATAGTTGGTCGTTAAACTCTCTATAGCCATAAAAAAATCCGTTTCTTCATGAATTATTTCTTAACCTGAAACTTAGCGAAACACCATGTTTTGACAGAAAAATGACAGATTAAATTTTGCGACCAATGTTTAGCATGTATAAAATGGGATTTAAGTACAACCGAGTTTATGAAACACATAGTAACAATAAATTCTACCTTTTGAAATTTTCAATAAGATTACTCTAATAGCAAGACATGCGAAGAATAAAAGTGCCAATGCAGCATGAATGCAACTAGACTCAAGACGCAAAACTAAGAAAGACACCTAATGACTTCCGGGTTGCCTCCCGGGAAGATCTCTCTTTAAATCCATAAAGCCAGGCTAGGATGCTCCATATATTACCCACCTAGATCTCAAGGGATATCAACTCGAGGTGAGTTTGTACATACCAGCTTGGAGCATCTTGAAGTAGAGTTTGGTCGGAATCGTACCTGCTTACGGTGCATCGACATCGTGTAGATGAACAAGTTCTTGATTTCAAGCGAGTGTTGATGTACCAAGCTTGGTGAACATGCCTCTGTGTATAGCTGCAATGAGAGGATCTGAGATTCATATAAAATTCTTAAATCTTTACCTTGGTTACCTTTGTAGGGGAAGACTTCATAGTATTCTTCCTTCATAGCAGGGAGTTCAGGACCCTGCATGTTAGTATATCAAGGTTCTATCTCTAGTTTATTATTATTAATGCTCTCCATATGAGTGTCTAGGCACAAGGCCTCCGCAGAACAATTATCAACAGTTTTAGCATCATAAAAATCACTACTAGAGTGAGAGGCATCACAAACAAAAGTTGTAGTGTGACTCTCTTTGTCAATCTCACCTTTTTGTTCCTCATTTTCATCGACTAGTGTTTTAATAGCAATGATAGAATCAAAAGTAGGAGTTGAAGGTGTGAGCGGGTGATCAATCCGTTCTGCCTCCTCTTCCTTATGCTCCTTTTCCTCTCCACTTAAATTATTTTTGCAAAAGAGGAATATGTGGTATACTAAATTAAAAACTCCATCAAGTGCTTCACTTTCAACATCAATACTTCCTAGTCTAAATAACATTTCAGATGCACCTTTGAAAATAAAGTATCTTAGTACTTCCAAACTAGTATAGGATTTATCTCTATATAATTTGCTAGAGTAGGATTGTTGGAATACTTACATTGAAAATTAAGGTGGTCATCGGTAATACAAATTGTGCAATAAGATCCATCATTAGCATGCAACCATAATGAATGCATTTCCAATTGGTCCACCAATTTCTTTATTAGCTCATATCTAGCACCCAGGCTTGATGAACTTGAATCCTTTATCTCCTCCAATGCTTGTATAATCTCTTGAACAAAATTTATCTCGGAAGACATGATTAGTAGCAACAGTTTTTATAAATTTTTGGTTTGGTAATTTTTTATTGTTTTCAATATAAAAGAAAGCAGTAAGATAATAGCAACAAACAGAAATAAACTATGTGCGAGTAGGAAGGTAATAACCAGACGCTTATTTCCCCGGCAATGATGCCAATTTGATGACTGGATTCCTGCACCAACAACAGGGTTATTGCAGTACTTGTAGTAGCAAATATTTAAGAGTTTGTCCCGATGGGAGATCGACGAATGGAAACAACATGACCCCACAACCACTTATCAATGCGGCCACGTTTCGCACCCAAATCGTGGTTTGGAAATAGCCTATTCTATAAGTTACTTGAACAACGATAATTGAGAGAGGTTTAAAATATCTAATAACAAAGAACTTTTAACAAGAACAAAATAAACTAAGATGGAAAGTAAATAGGAATATGAACTAAACTAAAGAGATTGTAGTTGTTGGATTGAATGGAATGAGAGAGGGCTTCTAGGCTTCGGTCTCACTAGTACTAGATGGGAAAATATATGTGTGATCTATAAGAGATTCCTCAGACAAATAAACGTTCTCCATTTGATTACCGGGTTGTCACGCTATGTGCACTATGCATGGTTCTCCCGCGTCACCGCAAGGCAAAAGGCACTTCCGGACCAAAGGATCACATAAACTCATCTTAGATCACAATAAATTATAACTTAGCACACTAGATCATACCTCAACCTAGAATTGAATCAATCACTCACACATGGATGAATAGCAAAACATATATAAATATATAATGATATCACAACTGTGTTCAACCTTACAATTACGAAACACAAGAGAGAGAGGGAGATGGAGATGATGATGGAGATGGAGATCGATGCGTGGTGGTGGTGATGTCTTCCTTCTCCTCCTCTTCTTCTTGCTTGGATGCCTTGATGGTGATGGTGTTGAGGGAGACCTAGATCTCGGAGGTGTGATTGAGGCAGAGCTCCGCCGCAATGGAGATCGGATGGGTGGCGGCGATGGTAGGGCTCTGCCCCTGAAGGGCTATGGCTTGGTGGATCTCTCTTGGGTCCTCCCTCCTTTATATAGGCCTTGGGGTGCCCTAGGGTTCCCCCAATACTGTCATATGACTTAGGAAAGGTTCTGGAGCTTTTCTAGGGCGAAATCCCGTCGTTTCCGACCCTTTTTACAACTATACGGGTGCAACTATACGGCCGGAATTATTGTTCCGGTCGTATAGTTGCTCGTTAAACCGTCTGTATGCTTTATTATTTTGGTCACCATTTCTTCATATGAACTCCATTTTGGGTGTTCTTGGGCTCGTTGAGGTCGTATCGTCGAGGACTACAACCCTGTGGTCTTGGAACATTATTTTGAGGAGTTGGAAAAATTCACTTTTCCAACACCTCAAATGGCTAAGTCTGGTCCCTACAGCTCCTCCATACTATGCTCTCTTTGTTCCTTTTGCTTTTTTTGTCCATAATCATCATAAACACCTACACACATGTCAAATACAAGGAATAGGGATAAAATTCTACCTAAACTACCAAATGTGCAAAGCTCATATTGAATATAATAAAAACAAGTAATCATGCATATCAGGTATAGCAATAGTTAGATGGAGCATGATATGATAGGAAAATGACACAATTTATATTACTAAAATGTGTTGTATTATCACAGCCATCAATGAGGAATATGTTATGCTTATTATTGTTGGATCAAAAAGTTTTATTTTTTTGTCTTTTCTTATTATTTTAGATGATAAACACGAGGAGCCAAACTCGTGCTCGTGCCGCCGCTATTGCTTCTCGGGCTGCCGCTCAAGAACACATGGGGATACGGTTCAGGGATGAGCTCCAACGTGATCGCTTTAGCAGGATCAAGAACCGAGAACTGAAGGCAACCAAGTGGGTTTGCCCCATTATATTGAATCAACTCGGTATTTCTAATGACTTCAATTTACTTTGCAATAGGGTTGGTCTGCAAAACTTTGTATTCAATGATGTGCCTACTTATCGCCGGTTAACTCTTGAATTTCTAAGTTCTTTGCAAAGAACCATTAAACCATGGAATGGAGAGGACATGATTTCTTTCCGACTTATGAACAAGAATTATGATTTATCACTAGATGAATGGTGCGCGTGTTTTAATTCTCTAAACAATATTGATAATGACTTACGCGCAATCTTTACTGGCTTAGACCCTTATAATGAAAGTTTCACTTCTAGAGTCAGCAAGGGTAAGAATATTCGACATCCTGCAATTCACTATTTGTTCTATGTTATTGCTAACACTTTGCAGGCACGAAATGAGTTCACGAGACTCAATGAGGAGGACATCATAGTCCTTGCAAAAGCTGCTTTCAACAACACCAACTTTTCACACAACTTGGGTGCAATTCTTGTGCGCTACCTAGAGTACCAATCCTCCCAAATCCAAGGACCAATTACAGGTGGAGGCGTCATCAACGTTCTGGCCATTGCCCTAGGCATCGACCTAGGTGAGTTGCAACCACTTCTAGGTGAGCAATGTGTTGGTTTCTCTACTTTAAAAGCTTGTGGAATGCTCACTAGGAGAGGTGGTGTTTATTACTTCCATATTGCTAGAGCTGGGCGTCTCTACCCTGTTCCTTTGCATAATGGTATTTTCTCTATCGAGGAAGGACGTTTGCTATATGACTTGCAGGTTGAGTAACACCATCCTGAGGAAGAGATTCCGGATGAAGATGAGGACCAAGAAGAGGACCAAGAAGAGGAGCAGCCACCAACCCGGTTCGCTACATAGCAAGACTTCCAAGAACTTGGAGGAACTATGGAGAGAATGCAAAACCTCTCCTTGAACCCCCGAGAAACAAGTAATTTATCAAATCAATTTGAAAACTGGAGTTACGAATTTTGCCCTCCACCACAATGATTTGAAGGGCTTGCAAAAGCCTAAGCTTGGGGAAGTTTCCTCATTATCTTTATTTGGCGTTCATTTGTTTCTATTTATTTCGAGGTTATGTTTTTAATTCGAGTTTATAAGCACTGATGTTGGTTTGCCCAACACTTTATCTTTAGTTATTTATATTTGTTTTCGAGATTTTCTAGCCGAGCTTTGCCGCCAATTTTCTATTCTTTAATTACCTCTCTTAAAATCAACAAAAAGATTTTTCCATTTATCTTTATTTTCCATCTTCCTTCTTGTCGGGGGGATGATCCCCAGATACCCCAACCGGACAAGAAACGTGCAGTCAAATCGCGTCCGGCTGACCAGACGCAGCCGGACAAGGCAAGACAGGCCGGCTACTACACTATAGCCGGATCAACAAGAAGCAGCCGGCTACGGCGATGTAGCCGGAACCAATCAAGGAGACAGGAAGACGTGCGTATCAGTGCACGGTACGCCCTGTACGATGACAAGACCGGCCATTACTCAGCCATACCGAAGACTTTGCGGGGATGACACGGGAACAGTGGCCCGGTGCTTACGACATGCTCGCATGGCGTCCACTATGCCTACGACAGCCATACCGCTCGTACTCCGATGCGACATACCATACCGGACACTGTGGATGACCAGCCGGCTGGGACCCGCCTGTGGGGCCCGCCAGTCGGACTGGACAATGAGACCGTTGCCTCTCTACCTATATAAGGAGAGGCAAGGCCTCAGTAGAAAGGGTTGGTCTCAGTGCATTTAAGGCAGTAGCTAGAGAATACAACTCAAGGAGCACTTGTAGTTTGTATATCCCCATAGTCAGATCCGGCAGGAGTAGAAGTTTTACCTCACCACGAGGGCTCCGTACCTGGGTACTTCCTGCATCCAGCTACGCTCGCTTGTATCCAATCCCGCCGACGGATGCCGTTGATAGCTTCCCTGCTAGTCCCCACACCTCTATCTAACATGTTTAGGTACTGCCGTTCCCAATACAACAACAGTTGGCGCCCACCGTGGGGCAAGATGGCTTCGATCGGAGTCACGTTCCGCACGGGAGCCCGCACTTCAGCCGGTGAGCGCGTGGCCTCCGGCCTGGTGCTCACGCGAGGCAAATTTGACTGCGTCATCGACAATGCTTCCTGCTTCGTCGGAGCCTCCTTCGCGGCGAACGGCACTGTCCTGCTATTCGACGACCTCCCTGTCTATGTCGCCACCGTTCCAGAGCGTTTCCCTAGGGAGATCGTCTCTGTCGCGGAGCTGCCGCATCCGGGCGGTGGCGCCTCCATCGCGACCTGTGGCATGGAGGTCATGATGGCCGGCTCCAGCTCACACCCCCGCCAGCCGCGGGAGCAAGGCGCGGACGAGGTTGGAACTTCCGCCCCTCCGCAGCCTCGGAACCCGGTGGAGGACACCATTGATCGGCTCCTGACGCCGGTTAACCTCGGGGATAACCCGAAGGAGGCGGAGGCCAACTTCGCCATGGAGAGACAGATCCTCCTCCAGGAGGCCATGGAGCTGGTGGCTACCCGCAAGCAACTCGAGATCACCCGGCGCGAATACGACCGCGCGCACGGCTTCACTCCGGCTACCGCGGAGCCGAGCCGGCGCGGCCAGGTGCGGCGCCGGGGCGGCGAGCTAGGTGGTAGGATGGAAAAGGATGGGGAGCCGGATCCCGCGCCCGCACTCATCTGGCCCACCTACAACACGCCCATCAAGAACCTGCGCGCGGCACGGGCCGCGGCAGAAGAACTGCCCAATCTGGAGGGCGATGAGCGAGCCCGCCAGCATGCTCGCCTGCAAGAGCTCCTCCGCATCGCGGACGAGCAGGCTGATGCCAACCGGCAGATGCAGGAGGACCCCAGCTACTCCAGGGGGAGCAAGCTGCCTTCCAACAGCAGGGGCGCGCCGCGCAACACACAGCAGACATCCTCCCCTCAGCCGGCTAAGGCCCACAGCAGGCGTCGCAGCTCTAGCAACAGGGGCTAGCCGTGCTAGGAGCAGACGGTGAACAGCAACCCGCCGCCTCCCCCTCCACTAACCGGAGCGCCTAGACCTACCTGTTCCCGTCTCTCGGGCCGGGTGGGAGCGCCCAACCCGGATTGTCCGGATGCCCGTGACTGCATCGAGCTCCTCGCTCAAGCGCGCGTCACGGAGGAGGAAGATTCTACCGGCCTGGTTTGTTTCGGACCCTGCATCCGGAACGAGCCGTTCCCCGATAAGTTCTCCCTTCCCAGGGAAACCCCCAAGTACGACAACAGTATGAAGCCGAAAGATTGGCTGACCGACTATGCTACGGCAGTCGGCATCGCCCATGGGAACAAGCGCACTGCCGTGCGCTACGTCCCCCTCATGCTAACTGGGTCGGCAAGGACGTGGCTCAACAGCCTTGCGCCCAATAGCATCAACGCCTGGCCAGACTTCGAGAAGGTGTTCGTCCGCAACTTCAATGGCACGTACAAGCGCCCGGGGCGCCCACGCGACCTGGCCTTGTGCGTCCAGGGTGACCGCGAGACTGACCGTGAGTACCTCGCCAAGTGGACGGAGCTGCGCAACACCTGCGAGGGCATCCTAGAGAGCTAGGCCATCGGCTTCTTCATCGAGGGTTGCCGAGAAGGTACCATGCTTCGCCACCGGCTACTGTGTGACGAGCCGAAAACCATGGAGGAGCTGATGACGGTTGCGGACCAGTACGCCATGGCGGATGCCGCCATGAAGAAGCCCCTCCGAGTAAATGCTGATGGGCGTCCGACTCCCACGGAGCCGGCTCGCGACCGCCCAAGCAATCCGGCTGGCGAAGCCGGATCCTCCAGGCGCCACGGCAACGACAACCGGTTCCATGGGGACCGCCAAGCCGGACAGCAGAAGCCCCGCTACCACGCGCGGTGGGTCAATTCTGTGGAGGGCGCGCCCGACGCGCCGGCTAACGATGCAAGGGGGCAGAAGCCACGGCTCACCTTCGACCAGATGTTTGACGGCCCGTGCAAGTGGCACATCGGTCCCTTCAAACCGGCTACGCATACCACTCGGAATTGCAGCTAGACCCGCCAGCTAAAAGACCAGGGTAACCAGCCTCGTCTCCCCTCGCCTCCTCCCGGTTGACCACCGCCACCGGCTAGGGGAGCCGGCAATGATGGTAACGGCGCAACCGCGGCAACAACAACAACGGCTACCCCCAGCCACACACCGCCTACCACATCTTCGAGACACAGCTGGAAGACAAGCACAGCCGCAGGCGACGCTCGAAGGAGGTCAACGCCATCACCTCTCTGGTCCCCCAGTACTTGAACTGGTCGGAAACCCCCATCACCTGGAGCCGTGCAGACCAGCCGGAGAATCTACCGACTCCCGGGGGCTACGCCATGGTGCTCGACCCCCTCATCGTCTCCAACGCGTGTACCTGCCGATTCTCGCGCGTCCTCATCGACGGAGGCAGCAGCCTCAACCTCATCTACCAGTCCTCGCTGGAGAAGCTGGGCATTCGCGAATGCGACCTGCGCCCGACTACCACAACGTTCCACGGCGTACTGCCAAGGCCAGCTTACGCCCCGCTGGGTAAAATCCAGCTGGACGTCATCTTCGGGACTGAGGAGAACTTCCACCGCGAACCGATCTTGTTCGAGGTGGTAAACCTGACGAGCTCCTATCATGCCTCCTCGGGCACCCCGCCCTCGCCAAGTTCATGGCCGTCCCCCACTACGCGTACGTCAAGACGAAGATGCCGGGACCCAACGGCGTGATCAGTGTCACCGGCTGCTTCAAGCGGTCGATAGAGTGCGCCTCAGCCGGTTCCAAACTGGCAGAGGCCCTCATCATAGCCGAGGAGAAGCGCGTGATCATGCGCAATGTGGCCATGGCCCAGCAGGACATGCCGGCTAGCAGCAAACCGGCTGGAGAAGGAGCTTTCCAGCTGGCAAAGGAGATGAAGAGGATCCTGCTCGACCCCTCTGACCCGACTAAGCTCGTCACCATTGGTGCCGGCTTGGACAGCAAATAGGAAGGCGCGCTCGTCGACTTCCTCCGTGAGAATCGGGACATCTTTGCGTGGTCCCCCAAGGACATGCCGGCTGTGCCGAGGGAGTTCGCCGAGCACTCACTTCACGTGCGGCCGGATGCCAAGCCGGTCAAGAAACCTCTGCGCCGGTTCGCAGAGGAGAAAAGGAAGATAATCGGTGACGAGATCACCCGGCTCCTTGCGGCCGGGTTCATCATGGAAGTGTACCACCCGGACTGGTTGGCGAACCTAGTCCTGGTGCTGAAGAAGAATAAGACCTGGCGCATGTGTATCGACTACACCAGCCTGAACAAGGCGTGCCCGAAAGACCCCTTCGCCTTGCCCCGTATCGATCAAGTCATCGATTCTACGGCAGGCTGTGATTTTTTGTATTTTCTACATTGCTATTCCGGTTACAATCAGATCCGGCTAAACCCGGTTGATCAGATTAAGACATCCTTTATCACCCCCTACAGGGCTTTCTGCTACGTAACCATGCCTTTCGGTCTAAAGAATGCAGGCGCTACCTATCAACGCTGCATGCAGAAGTGCTTGCACTGCAGATAGGCCGAAACGTGCATGCTTATGTGGACGATGTGGTCATCAAGACCAAGGAAAAACGCACCCTCCTCGAAGATCTGGGAGAGACATTTGGCAACCTCCGCCAGTACCAGATGAAGTTGAACCCAGAGAAGTGCGTCTTCCGGGTGCCATCCGGTCAGCTCCTCGGTTTCCTCGTATCACAACGAGGCATTGAGGCAAATCCTGAGAAGATCGTGGCCATCGAGAGGATGCAGCCGCCCAGGAGCCTGCTTGGAGTCCAAAAGTTCACTGGATGTCTGGCCTCCCTCGGTCGTTTTGTCAGCCGGCTAGGGGAGAATGCTCTCCCGTTGTACTAGCTGATGAAGAAGACGGACAAGTTCTCCTGGAATTCGCAAGCCGACACCGCATTCCATGACCTCAAGCGCATGCTATCCATAGCGCCGGTTCTAGCCACGCCGGCTAGCAAGGAGCCGATGTTGCTCTATATAGCAGCCATCAGCCGGGTCGTTAGCGTCATCCTGGTGGTGGAGCGCCCCGAGGAAGGCAAGGCTCAGCCGGTTCAGAGGCCCGTCTACTACCTCAGCGAGGTCCTCTCCCTCTCCAAGCAGAACTACCCCCACTACCAGAAGATGTGCTACGGCGTATACCTGGCATGCAAAAAGCTCAAGCACTACTTCTAGGAGCATCCGATTAAGGTCGTGTGCACCGCACCCCTTTCAGAAATCATCGGCAACAAGGACGCCACCGGCCGAGTTGCCAAGTAGGCCATCGAGCTCGCCACCTACTCCATCCAGTAGAAGCCCCAACTCACGATCAAGTCACAGGCATTGGCGGACTTCCTCATCGACTAGGCTGAAACCCAGTATCTTCGACCGGTTCTGGATTCGGACCACTGGAAGATGCACTTCGACGGGTCGAAGATGCTCGGGGGCTTGGGAGCCGGCATCGTGCTCACCTCACCCAAGGGAGACCGGCTTGAATATGTACTGCAAATCCACTTCAAGGCCTCCAACAACGTAGCCGAATACGAGGCACTGGCGCACGGACTCCGGCTAGCCAAAGAGATCGGTGTCAACCGGATCCTTTGCTTCAGTGATTCGGATCTAGTGGTGCAACAAGTATCCGGAGAGTGGGACGCTGGAGATGCAAACATGGCCCTCTACCGGTTCCACATCCAGAAGCTCAGCGCCTCCTTCGACGGATGCGAATTCCATCACGTCCCCCGCGTCAACATGAGGCAGCCAATTCGCTCGCCTGAATCGGATCCACCAGGTAGACGATCCCACCTGGGGTCTCCTTGGAGCACCTGCACAAACCCTCCATCAATCCGTCACCGGAATCAGACTCCATCATCTGGGCCGGGAGCGCTCCGGCTGGCGCAGCAGCGGAAACGGAGCTAGCAGAACGTCCGAAGAAAAAAACCCGCACCAACTCCGGCAAGGCAATACCCTCCGGTTCGCAAGACCCGGGGGCTACCGGCCCATCAAGAGGCTCGGGGGCTGCCGTCCCGGATACGCCATCCGGACGACCCCCCGACATCCGTCAACCAGAGAGCGGGAGCATCCTCGTCATTCGGGAGGTGCCATCCTGGGCACAGCCCTTCATGCGCTACATCGTCACTAGAGAACTTCCGGATCACGAGGTGGAAGCCAGGAAAATCCGGCGCCGCGCGGACACGTACACCATCATCAATGGCGAGCTATACAAGCGCAGCGTATCCGACATTTTCCAAAGATGTGTCGATGCAGACACGGGCTACCGGCTACTCAAGGACATCCACCAGGGCGAGTGCGGGCACCACGCTTCGTCAAGGGCGATAGTCGCCAAGGCGTTCCGTCATGGCTTCTATTGGCCCACCGCCCTTGAGGACGCTGAGCAGCTGGTCCGCGCATTCAATGGGTGCCAACGCTTCGGGCAGCTCAGGCACATGCCAACTTCGATACTCAAGACCATACCGATCACCTGGCCATTCGCAGTTTGGGGCCTCGACATGGTCGGTCCCTTCAGGCGAGCACGCGCGGGCATGACCCTCCTGCTGGTGGCGGTCAACAAATTCACGAAGTGGATCAAGGCCAAGCCTATCCGGAAGCTAGACGGGGCGACAGTCGTTACCTTCTTCACCGACATCATCAACTGCTTCGGCTACCCCAATAGAATTATCACCGACAATGGCACGAACTTCGCCAAGGGGGCCTTCGCCCAATTCTGCAGCAACAAGGGCATCCGGCTGGACCTTGCCTCCGTCGCGCACCCGCAGTCCAACGGGCAAGTCGAAAGAGCAAACGGCTTGGTACTAGCCGGTATCAAGCCGCGTCTCATAGAGCCATTGCAGCGGTCACCCGGATGCTGGATCGAGGAGCTTCCGGATGTGCTATGGAGCCTCCGCACCACGCCGAATAGATCAACCGGCTACACCCCGTTCTTCCTGGTCTATGGATCGGAAGCCGTCCTCTCCGCGGACATCGAGTTCCACTCACCGCGCAAGCTCCTATACGACGAAAAGGCCAACCAGGAGGCGTGGGAGGACGGAGTGGACCTCCTAGAGGAGGCCCGCGAGCTGGCTCTGTCCAGGTCAGCCCTTTACCAGCAACGACTACGTCGCTACCATTCGGGCCGGATCCACCCAGTCGCGTTCCGCGAGGGCGACCTGGTTCTCCGGCTGGTGCAAGACACAAAGGGCATGCACAAGCTATCGCCACCTTGGGAGGGCCCCTTCATCATCAGCCGGGCGCTGCCCAACGACTCCTACTACCTCATCGACAAGCAGCAGCCGTGCAAGAACAAGATGGACAAATCAGACGAGGAAACCGAGCATCCCTGGAACGCGGCCTTGCTGCGCCCGTTTTACACCTAGTCGCCAGACAGTGTATGTATCCCGCAAACCCTATGAATGAAAATGCGGACCCCTACGAGATGCTCGGGGGCTCCTTACTAGAAATGTGTTCGCATCTATTTTTCCGGTTACGTTTTCCAGCTCCGTCAACCCCTACCTGGGGGCTTGCCGGCTGGCCCGGCCTGCTAAGTCAACGAACCGACTGAGTAGTGTGCGATGATGTCAGAGGCCCACTCTTCGTCTCAACTACAGACCGCAACCCGGCTGTCCGGCTAGCAAGAGAAAAAGCCCGAGGCATCCCACACGAAAAACAGGGAGGAGACGCGACAGACCGGGAGTCCCGACCTTGCAACTAGCTTAAACCAATCTGGGTACTAAGCCGTTAGTACCATGCGCAATGTACTGTCGGCTCCCTTCGATTCCGGCTGCAGACCGCAACCCGACTGCCTGGCAAGGACGCAGCGAAAACAGCAGAGCACATGGGAAAGCGACCAGGTGTCCAGAGAGGCACAAGATAGTTTTCCAAACAACAAGTCTATTTTCTGGCTACAATCTGGCAGACTAACCTATTAACCTATGAGGATGTATGTGTATGCGTATGTATATTTTTGTCCAACTACCTCGAGTCGGAATTCATGAAGGAAAAGAGAAGAAGATTCGAAGTCTTTGCCTTCATCAAGCGCTCCGAATCTCGGGGGCTACACCCACTGGGTGCGCTCGCGCGCCCCAGTGGAATATTGTAGTTCCTGACGGGTGATACATTGCAAATGTATCTATAATTTTTGATGTTCCATACTTAGTTTTATCCACTTTCTTGTGTTTTGTTCCAACTTTGGAGTACTTTTCTTATGATTTCTTGGACTAACCTATTAACAAGAGCCACAGTGCCAGCTGCCTATTTTCTGCTGTTTTTGGTTCCAGGAAAGTCAGAAAATGAATATTCTCGGAATTGGACGGGACAAAAGCCAAAGTGCCTATTTTCCGAAAGTGATCAAGTGCCAGAATACGAGACGGAGAAGGGCCAGGGGCCGGCCACAACACCTAGCCGCGCGGCTAGGCTGGGCCTGCGCCAGGGGGTGGTCTGGTGGCTCCCGGCACCCCCTCGGCCTCTCCTTCCACTTATATATTGCCCTCGGGACAAAAACCCTAAGTACCCGATCAAAAATCCACGAAAGAGTCTGTAGCCGCCGTCATCTCCATCCCTAGATCGGGAGGGATCTGAAGCTCTTCCCGGCACCCTACCGGAGAGGGGAATTCACCCTGGAGGCCTTCTTCATCACCATGCAAGCCTCCGGTGTGATGCGCGAGTAGTTCATCCTTGGACTACGGATCCATGTAGTAGCTAGATGGCTGGTTCTCCTCCTTTGTGCTTTCATGTTTAGATCTTGTGAGCCCTGTTCATGATCAAGATCATCTATTTGTAATTCATACATGTTGTGTTTGCGGGGATTCGATGGATATTGAGATGCTATTTCAGATTGATTACTAATTCTATCATGTCTTTGTTATTTGAGATCTTGCATGTTTTCCGTTGTTAGTAGCTATCTTGGCCAAGTAGATGCTAGCAACACCAAGAGTTAGTATTTATGCTCGATAGTGGGTTCATGCCTCTAGTAATCTGGGGAAGTGACAAAAATCTCTAAGGTACTAGATGTGTTGTTGCTACTAGGGAGAAAACAACAATCCTTTGTTCATAGAACAATCGTATTGTTTACTTTACACGCAGTTCGTAAAGCAATAATCTGTTGCTTGCAACTTAATACTGGAGGGGGTTCGGATGATAACCTGAAGGTGGATTATTAGTCATAGATGTAGTTGGATGGCGGTCTATGTATTATGTTGTAATGCCAAGTCAAGTCTTAGAGGAGTGAAGATCATTAGTATATGCATGTATTGCTTTCTTCGGTGTTTGTCAATTGCCCCGCTGTAATTTGTTCACCCAACATGTTATCTATCTAAGGAGAGCCACCTCTAGTGAACTATGGATCCCGGTCCTTTTCTTTACATACAATCCATAAACTGTTTCTGCTTTGTGTTTACTTTCTACAAACTTTTACTTCTTTCTATTCGATACGTTTAATCCTTTGTTTTTTGCAAAACACGGTGAGATTGACAACCTCATCGCAAGTTGGGGACAAAGTTTTGTGGTTGTGTTGTGCAGGTCTCCGCGTTGCTACTAGAACCGGTAGTGCGCCCTGCCAAAGCTCAGCTAGTAACACCTTTGGGGTGTTTCCTTGCTCCTACTGGTTCGATTAAACCTTGGTTTCATAACTGAGGGAAAACTTACTGCTGTGCTCATCATACCTTCCTCTTGGGGTTCCCAACGAGCTCTACATCGAAAGTCGAGCGCATCAACCGGCTAAGGGCGTTTACCCGGCCTTTCGGAGCCCAGGTGAGGGCAAGGGCAGGAGCAAGAGAAGGCAAGAAAGATTCGAAGCACCTGGCTACGCCAGCTACTCTGAATCTCGGGGGATACACCCAGTGGGTGCGCTTGCGCGCCCCCACTGGAATATTAGTTCCCCGGCTGAAGGTGTTCAGCTAGCAGTATGAAGCCGACTAAGATGAGTCTAGTCGGATAAAGTTAGAAGACTTGGGAAAAAGAAGGAAGATTCAAAGCACCTGGCTATGCCAGCTACTACGAATCTCGAGGGATACACCCAGTGGGTGCGCTAGCGCGCCCCCACTGGAGGTGCAGTTCCTCAGGGCTAAAAGTGTGTAGCCAAACGAAGTAAGCTAGATAAAGTCAACTGGCGAAATGTTGAGAGAAAATTCAAAGCACACAAGCTGAAGGAAACTCAAGCAAGTCCAATATTAACAGGCAAAGGAAAAAGGAGGCAAGGCTCCCATAAGTTTGCACGGTGTCAGAGACAGCCGGTACA
The DNA here is from genome assembly GCA_910589775.1 of Avena eriantha. Taxonomy (NCBI): domain Eukaryota; kingdom Viridiplantae; phylum Streptophyta; class Magnoliopsida; order Poales; family Poaceae; genus Avena; species Avena eriantha. The sequence continues at coordinate 334,923,822 of OU342745.1, forward strand.
GACAGACAAGTTTCAAACAGAACTAAAGTAAGACAAATACACCCGGCATCCCGGGGCAGTGGCTAAGCGGCAGGACCCTTGCCGTGAGGAGCATCTTGGCCGGCAGAAGCTTCAGGTGGAGGAGGAGGTGCGGCGCTTGATCCGGTTTCGGTGCCCGCAGGCGGCTGCATCGGGCCTTCCACATCAGGAGTGCCAACAGACTCCGAGTCGGTGAGCACCTCGTTAGGGTCCACGTAGTTGGCGATCTTGATGGCAGATCCCCGGAGCTCCGGATGGGCCTAGCAGATGGTGGCAAGATCGGCGCTGGCACGGAAGCCTGTGTCGATCTTCTCGACGAGGGCGTCCTTGTACCAGGAGAGCATGAGGGCCAGAGCCATCTCCGCTCCGGCTCGCGCCGCTAAGTCCCTCAGCCGGTCCACCGCAGCCAGCACCTCCCCCACCTTCGCAGCCAGTTGTGCCATCGTCTCTCGAACCGGGGCATCCGGCCACAGAAAGGAGAAGACATCTCGCGTCGCTTGACGAAGCTTGTCAGCTTCTTCGCCAAGAAGGACGATGAGCTCCTGAGCCGTCGGCTGCGCACCTGGCCAGTTCTCCTGCAGCCGATTGTACACTAGCAGGTCTATGCCAGGATAAAACACTATCAGAAAAGAGAGTCAGATCCGGCTACCGCATCCGGAAAGAAGAGAAGGCGTAGAAGAGGAACTTACCCTTAGCCGTGTGGCCAACCTACATCAGCTCCTCCACCAGAGCCTTCTCCTTCGTCGCTAGCCGTTTGATTTCCTTCTCTTGGTCCTTGTTCTGGGCCTCGAGAAGATTGAATGCTTCGGTCCGGCTGGTGAGCGAGGCGTCGCGCTCCTTGATGGTGGCCTCCAGGCCGTCTACCCTCGCGTGCCAATCCTTGTTCTGCAGCCGCAGAGTAGAGTTGGAGTTGCTCAGCCGATCGTTCGCTTTCTTCAAGCGATCGATCTCGCGCTGAGCGCACACGAGGATGGCTACGACAAAACCGGCTATCAGCAAAAAAAGGGAGCAAGGCGGATGAAGCAAACTTACTCTGGGAAGTCCCGTTAGCAGCAGCGAGCTTCTGCTCCAGGGACCGGTTCCTGCCGGCTGTGGCCTCCAGCAGCCGGATCTCCTTCACCGCCAGTTCGAGGGTGGCGGCGAGGTCCGTCAGTGAGGCAGCAGAGGAAGCGTCATCATCTACGATGTTGACAGCCAAAGACTCCTTCGCGGCAACCACCACGGTCCTCCACTCCTCCCCGGGCTCCTCGTCGGAGTTGTCGTCGCTGACAACTACGAGCTCCTTGCCGGTAGCGGCCCCCTGCACGCCCGCGGAAGAGCCACCCGGCTGAGGATCCACCTCCGGCTGGGCCACCACGACCGGCTGCGGACCCTCCGCTCCGGCTGAGGTAGCCGGTTCAGCTCGAGGGGGAGGCGGCACCTCGGAAGAAGGAGGGGCGCTGGCTGACACAGTCGGAGCCCGGGGCGGCGATCCAGTTGGCGCTCGAGCCGGGCTCGCGGCTCCAAAGTAAACCAGCGCGCTAAGAAGATAGAAGAAGAGCAGGAAGAAAGAAAAGCAAATCAGCCAAAGGCGGAAAGGCAGGAAAAGGAACAGGCAAAAGACGATGAAGGAAGATGAGGACAGACGTACCCCGTCACAACTGGAGGCGGCCCCTTCTTTCGGCCAAGGCGGCTCGCGGCAGGGCACTGGTCCGGCTCCTCTTGGGGGCTGGCTCCTCCATGGCAGACCGGCGGGAGCCGGAACGGCTGGAGCAGCTCCCGCCAGCTTCGCCGTCCGTCGTAGGATGCGGTGCCAGATCGGTGGTCGGCGTGGCCTCCTCCTCCTCATCAACCTCCGGGTGGGGGTCGGTAGCCGGCTCGTCGTTCCAGCTGGGGAAGGCGTCCCCGTCCCCGTCCGACTCCTCTCCAGACCGCCGAGCACGCGGCTTGGGCAAGTCAGGCGTGAACTCCTCGCGGCGAGCCTCACCCTCCTCGCGAAGGATGCAGGGGAACATCTGCCGAATACAAGAGATCAGTCGAATAAAACAAGAAAGAAGGGCAAGAAATGCGAAAGAAAAAATCTGGCTAGAGGGGCCTACCCGGGGCGCGCTGTTCTCCCGGTTGTAGGGCGCCAGACTGAACTTCCAGCCCTTCGGCAGCCGCTCCTTGGTGATCATCCACACCCACTCCTTCTGGTTGTCATAGCGGGGATCGCGGCGCGACAGCCGGGTCGGGTCCAACTGGCCGGAGTAGAAGCACATCTTGTGCGCTCGCTGCTGCAACGACATCATCAGCCGGGACATCCAGCTGAGGGTGACGTCCAGGCCGGTCAGCCGGCAGTGGACGAGGGAGTGCATGCGTTTCAGCATCGCATCCGACTCCGCCTTGTCGCCGTGGATCTTCAAGTCCTAATGCAGCCAGCTGGACTCGACATCCTGGAAGGCCGAAAGGTTGATCTGGTCGACGTTGGTGAGGTTCTTGACATAGAAGTATGACTGTTGCCATAGTCGTACCGTGTCGTGCAGAAGAAACTTGGGGTAGCCAAACTACGAGCGAGAGTAGATGGAAGCGCCGCCGCAGACAACTAGCGGCCCTTGCGTGAACTGCACCTGTGGCCAGATTCGAAAGAGCCGGCAGAAGAGCCCGAGATCCGGCTGGATCCCGAGGTAGCTCTCGCAGAATGCCACAAAGTGTGCCAGCGTTCCGATGGCGTTGGCACCGAGGTGGTGGAGGCGGAGGTCGAAGAAAGCCATGAAAGTGAGGAAGAAGGCATTCACCGGCAGCGCGAACCCGTGCGACAGGTGCAAGAGAAAAATAACCCGCTCCCCTCTGCAGGGTGCGGGGACACCTCTCCCGCTGGCGCCAGCCGCACCACCACCTCCTCCTCCGACGGGAGAACGCGGGTGGCCCGGTACTTTTGGATCTGGTCCTCGGTGACGGAGGAGCCGCACCAGGCCCCACGGTCGGCTGCCATCTCCGGGTTGCAGGGAGGCGCGGTGGCGGAGGAGTGACGGTGGCCCGTACCACCGATGACGAAGAGCAGGCGGTGCAGCGGGTTACAGCGGCAGCAGAGCAAGGGCGCAAAAGGCGGGAGCGTGTGGGGAAGAGGAAGACTGGGGCGGGGGAGCGAAGGAGGGGTACTGCTCCCCCACGGCGTCCCTTTAAAGGACCAGAAGCGCAATCGTCAATTGTGCAACGTGGCGTGCATCTGGACGACCCTCACCCCAACCGCCCAGATCTCGTGCGCCAACGCAGGATGCGTAGAAGATCCGGGAGCGAGAACCGAAGCACCGGGCAGCAGCTTCCCGAAGCGACGTGCAATGGGACGTTACGTTTCCCGCCGCAGTGCAATGATGGCGCATGCGCGCGTGGCCAGCGTCAACGCTGACGTCACAGGCAGCGCAACCGCCAGGCGTAGCCGGACACAAATTCAAAATCAGGAGGGAGCGCGCGCACATTTCGCCTAAAGGCGGAATCCACACGCGCTCGGGGGCTAGTGTCGGCGGGATGATCCCTAGATACCCCAACCGGACAAGAAACATGCAGTCGGATCGTGTCCGGCTGACCAGACGCAGCCGGACAAGGCAAGACAGGCCGGCTACTACATTATAGCCGGATCAACAAGAAGCAGCCGGCTACGGCGACGTAGCCGGAACCAATCAAGGAGACATGAAGACATGCGTATGAGTGCACGGTATGCTCTGTACGATGACAAGACCGGCCATTACTCGGCCATACCGAAGACTTTGCGGGGATGACACGGGAACAGTGGCCCGGTGCTGACGACATGCTCGCACGGCGTCCACTGTGCCTACGATAGCCATACCGCTCGTACTCCGATGCGACTTACCATACCGGACACTGTGGATGACCAGCCGGTTGAGACCCGCCTGTGGGGCCCGCCAGTCGGACTGGCCAGTGAGACCGTTGCCTCTCTGCCTATATAAGGAGAGGCAAGGCCTCAGTAGAAAGGGTTGGTCTCAGTGCATTTAAGGTAGTAGCTAGAGAATACAGCTTAAGGAGCACTTGTAGTTCGTATATCCCCATAGTCAGATCCGGCAGGAGTAGGAGTTTTACCTCACCACGAGGGCTCCAAACCTGGGTACTTCCTACGTCCAGCTACACTCGCTTGTATCCAATCCTGCCTGCGGACGTCGTCGATAGCTTCCCTGCTAGTCCCCACACCTCTATCTAACCTGTTTAGGTACTGCCGTTCCCAATACAGCGACACTTCTTTTCTATTCTCCTTGTGGCTTTCACATATTTGCAGGAGAGTGATCGACTTCGAGTTTCCATGAAGCAAATCAAAAGGGAAGAGAGAAGTGAAACCAATCATGAGAGGTATGCCTTAAGACTCCCCACTTTTGAAGTTTGAGAAACCCATGCTAGTTAGTAGTTAATGTTAAGATATTATATTGGTGGAGTGAGTCTTTATATTGTAGTAAAATTTTGTTTGCATGGGTATTTAGTTGAGTACATTTTGTTCCATCTCTTGTAGTTAACCAAGTCTTGCCTAAAAATTTGCTAAACAATTGTAATAAGAAAAAGTCTCACAATTGAAGCCTTGGGTGTTGTAGCGTTTAGTTTTGAAGGCTATTTCTAGAGACACTCAACACCACAGAAAATAATGATTGACTTGATAGCTCTCTTTAAAAGGATTTGTTCAATTGAATTAATGTTTAGCGGTTTTTGTGAGCATGCCAAAGTTTGACTTGTGAATCATAAGAATGATATAGCTTTATGCGTCTCAAACTTCATGGGATGCCAACAACTCCGCTAGCCTAACCACAAAAAACTTTATGCATATTCAGAGGGACAGTTGAGGCAATATGCGTCAAGAGCGATATTTTTCCATCCGTGTGACAGAAAGATACTCGAGGGCCCACTCAGATTAGTTATATCCAATAGCTGCGCAAAGTGTGATTTGATCACAGGGATATCACTTGTTGGAACGAGTCAAGTAGCATTTGTCAGTAACGAGATTGAACATGACATGTTGATGTCATTGATCAGATCTCGGACAATGCAAGTATCAAGAGACAAAAGTAATAAGACACGACGTTCATGGTTCAAACGATGAAAGATTTTATGGAATGCACGGGGGTTACAAGGCCATCCAGGTCCCTCTGTTGATCATTGGTGCGGGAGGGTCTTGACCATTGCTGACTCGTGTACTAACGAGCTTGTTGGGGAACCCCAAGAGGAAGGTATGATGAGCACAGCAGTAAGTTTCCCTCAGTTATGAAACCAAGGTTATCAATCACGTAGGAGCAAGGAAACACCCCAAAGGTGTAGCTAGCTGAACTTTGGTAGGGCGCAATACCGGTGCCAGCAGCAACATGGAGACCTGCACAACACAACCACATAACTTTGTCCCCAACTTGCGATGAGGTTATCAATCTCACCGGTTTTGCTGAAAACAAAGGATTAAACGTATCGAGTGGAATAAAGTAATAGTTTGCAGAAAGTAAACACAAAACAGTAAAAAGTTGATTGTAGATTGATAGTAAAAGAAAGGACCGGGGTCCATAATTCACTAGAGGTGGCTCTCCTTAAGATAGATGACATGTTGGGTGAACAAATTACAGCGAGGCAATTGACAAACATCGAGAAAGCATACAAGCATATACTACTCATCCTGACTCCTTTGAGATTCAATTGGGCATTACAACATTATACATAGACCGCCATCCAACTGCATCTATGACTAATAATCCACCTTTAGGTTATCAGCCAAACCCCCTCCAGTATTAAGTTGCAAGCAACGGATAATTGCGTGTAAAGTAAACAATACGATTGTTGTATGAACAAATGATTGTTGTTTTCTCCCTAGTAGCAACAGCACATCTAGTACCTTAGAGATTTCTGTCACTTCCTCAGATTACCAGAGGCATGAACCCACTATCAAGCATAAATACTAACACTTGGAGTTTCTAGCATCTACTTGGCCAATATAGCTCCTAACAACGTAAAGCATGCAAGATCACAAATAACAAAGACATGATAAAATCAATAATCAATCTGAAATAGCATCTCAATATCCATCGGATCTCCACAAACACAACATGCAGAATTACAAATAGATGATCTTGATCATGAGCGGCGCTCACAAGATCTAAACATGATAGCACAAAGGAGGAGATCCGGCCATCTAGCTACTACATGGACCCGTAGTCCAGAGATGAACTACTCACGCATCACACCGGAGGCTTGCATGATGATGAAGAAGGCCTCCTGGGTGAATTCCCCTCTCTGGTAGGGTGCTGGGAAGAGCTTCAGATCCCTTCCGATCTAGGGATGGAGATGACGGTGGCTACAGACTCTTTCATGGAATTTTGATCGGGTACTTAGGATTTCTGTATCGGAGGCAACTTATAGGCGGAAGGAGAGGCCGAGGGGGTGCCTGGGGCAGCCAGACCACCCCCTGGCGCGGGCCAGGCCTGGTCGGGAAGCCAGGTGGTGTGGCCGATCCCCAGCCCCTCTCCTTCTCGTATTCTGGCTCTAGGTGTCCCTCGATGAAAAACTGACTTTGGCTTTTGCCCCATCCAATTCCGAGAATATTCATTTTCTGACTTTCCTGGAACCATAAACAACAGAAAATAGGCAACTGGCACTATGGCTCTTGTTAATAGGTTAGTCCTAGAAATCATATGAAAAATACTCCAAAGTGTGGACAAAACACAAGAAAGTTGATAAAACCAAGCATGGAACATAAAAAATTATGGATACATTAGCAATGTATCAACCATGTTTGGAGTGTTCCCGAATCATGGGGTATCACGCTTAAGGGCTTGATGATGCTCGGAGAGTTTTTTTAGGATCGGTTGAATCACCAAAGAAAAGAGAAGAGAGAAAACCAGAAGGGTTTCGGTAAGTCTGGAGGATGTCTGGAATGAGAGGGAATGGTTTCCACATCAATGGGGATTGAATAATATGTAAGTGAATGTTGAATATTGATTTAATCATTCAATTATATTTATTTAATAAAAGAAAAAGGATTAAAAAGGGTCAAATACCTAATTGGGACAAATCCGGAGGGAAAAGGGCCCGTGAGGGAAAGACCGAAGGGAGGAAGAGAGAGGGTTGTCCGGCTAGGCCTTAGGCACCCTGCGCAAGGCCCACTAGGCCCTTGGCCGGCCAGCCAGCCCTCCCCCTCTCCCCTCTCCCTTGTTTAGTCCCACATGGCTAAGCTAGTTGGATGTGGGGGGGGGGGTCCCTATATAAAGAGAGGTATTTTGGCAAAATAAATACAACAATAATCAATAAAAGGTTCCCTCTCTTTTGGGGAGAGCTTCTGGTTGATTCTCTCTCTCACGTGACCATGGTCCCAAATTCGGATCGCGCGAGCGAGTCTTCTTCACTACGAAGCACCATCCCGCTGCGTGATTCGGATCCAGGATCTCTACTTCCACAACTGCTACTAGATCGGGGAAGCGGGAGTCATCGTCAGGCACTGGATGCATGTAACTCCCTAGGAGGTGCAACATTTTGGGCACTAGGAGTCGTTGGAGCTGTAGGAGCCGTCAGGACTTCATCACGACCTTGAGGTCGGCTTCAGCTCATCTACATCAACCGTGCTCTCCCGAGCATTGCCAACACTTTTTGGTCTTCAAGGGTAAGTTCGCCAAAAGCCCCTCCTGTTACTGCATTACTAATAGATAGGTCCTGGCAATAGGGGTTCAAGGGCGTAGGGTAAAATTTATTGTTTTCATGCGCGAACCCCTATAGGCAGATGGGTTGTCATCCAAGGCTAAAACTCTGCAGGTTCATGGCAGGAGCGAACAGAGGAATAACAACTACGACAACATATATAATAGAACGGACAATAGAGGTCGTTTAAAGTCCAAAGGAAAGGACAAGTTCTGCAGGTATTGTAAGAATTAATCATATTATTGATGATTGTTGAATGCTACAGAATAAGGAGAAATATAAAAAGAAGTTACTAACCAAAAGATAAATCTGAAGGTACTGGTAAGGCTGTTATTGTTTCTAGTGAGAGTTTTGATGGTGAATGTTTAGCCCATTTTGCTACTTTTGCTTCTCAAGATGATAAATGCATACTTGATATTGCATGATTGTTTTATATTTTTGGTAACAAAGATTGGTTCAGTTCATATGAGTCTGTGCAGACTAGAGATTTTGTGGGGGGGGGATGACAACACGTGTTATAATGTTGGCGTTGGATCTGTTAAGATTAGGACACATGATGGCGTGATACGCATGTTGACTGAGGTAAAGCACATACCAAGCATGGCCAGAAATCTGATCTCACTAAGTACCATGGATGTTCATGGGTACAAGTACGATGGCGGGCATAGACTTCTGTAGGTATCAAAAGGTTCTCTTATTCACATGATAGGTGATATGAATTCAGCTAAATTATATGTTTTTAGAGTTAGCACTTTGCATGGTCACTACAAGAAAATTTGGCTTTTACAACGGATGATTTTCGTGGTTGAAGGCCCTGTTTTTCGTGGCTAAAAAGTCTTCTACGACGGATGCCCATCGTGGTAAAAGCCCCGTCACAAAAGAATCTACCACGGTTTTTTCCTGACCGTGGCGGATCGCACCCTTCAGCCACGGAAACGTGTTCCGTCGTAGATCTGTTCGCCAGCTGCATTGACTGCTGACGTCATGCAAAATGCTACGTGGCAAACACCATTAACGCTCAGTTACCGCCCTTAACGGCCACAGAACCGGTGGTAGAAGCCAGGCCCAGCCAAGGCCTGCTAATAATTAAGTGGGCCGGCCCATAAGGGGAGCCTAATAAGATTATGGCCCGTTATTGTTTTGTCCTGCACTATTTGGAATGGTCCCACTAGTGCAGACATCCGCGGCCCATGAACTTTCAGGCCTGACACTGTTTCAGCCTACAGAAGGCCCACCTTGGTCCAATACTATGCATCCCATTTTCAGCCTAGGCCAAGTCTGTCCATTACTTTAAGGCCTTCTGTTGGCTTGTCACTTTTCTCACACCCATCGTGGGCCGTTACGGCCCTCTACAGTTACAGCCTTTACTATTCTAGACATTCAGTGTTCCGGCCTTCTACTATTCAGTCCCATAAACGGGCTGAAGATTCTGGCCTGCTAAAGTTCTCGCCTTGTTACTATTTCCGATTAGTTATTGTTCTGGGCTTTCACTATTCCGGCCTTTCACTATTCCGGCCTTTCACTATTCCCAACCTTTCACAGTTCCGGCCTTTCACTGTTCTTGCCTTTTACTGTTCTGTTCTTTTGCGGTTAGATTCTACGTATAATGGCCTCGATGTAGGCCCGTCACTGTTGATTGGTGGCCCATCAAGGACTGATAAAACGTTGTGGGCCTGCTACTGTTTAAGCCTATATAACAGATCCATTGCCAGGACATAAACGTGGATAAACAAAGAACACAAGTCCTCTAAATTGCTAAATAAATTCTAAAACTGTGGAAAAAACTTATAACTAGAAAATTAGTAAATTATTACAGTCCTAAAAAATTCCTTAGCTCATAAAGCATCATCGGAGTACAACACAGCTGATAAACAATATAATCTGAGTTTTAAAAATGTTCCTTTTAGGGAGCTCGCGCCACCTCACATGTAACAGCGGGATTACCATGAGACTTGTTGAGGATATTATTAAGTAGATTCTCCATCAAAGCTTGCCTGTTTTTTAACTCAAATAACTCCTTCCTTGCTATGGAGACTACTGCATCTATTTTGTTGGCTTCCTGTCCAACTACATCAAGTGCATCTTGGAGTGCAGCATCAAAAACTCTTTCTGCTGGAATGTATGGAGCAGTCGAGATTGTGTCCCTATGTGAGCAATACGTATTGTCACTGCTGCTCTGTCCAAAGAGATCTACACTTGAGGAAGTTGTTTTCTGTTATGCCTTCATATTTATATTTGCAACCTAAAACAAAAAGAAACGTCATATAACATAATTACCAAGGAAAACAAAAATCAACAAATTTCAAATCAGTCCTTTTGCTAAAAGGAAGAAAGCAATTAGTAACGACAGGGCATCATACATCTCTTTCTTCTAGAATAACTGGAATAGTTGACTTCATAGAGGGATGATATAGTGTGCAACTGTCACTTCTGCCATGTGAAATCACTACTCTACTTGATGAAGGCTGAAACTAAGATAAAAGAAGTTACAACATCATACAAAGAAACAAAACTACCATGTTCATTCTCAAAGATTTTCAAAAGATTATTTGGTCTGTTATAGCGATGTAAGCACTCGACACAAGGACCTCATGCAGACGGGTGCCTCTAATGGAATAGCCAAATCATTTTAGAGAAATGGTTAAACAATCTATCGAACAGTTAGAATGTTTAAATTTTTTGATTGTTTGCCCAAAGACAAAGTGTCCTATCATCTGCCTCGTATTAAAATAGCCATACTCGTGTAGATACCAGAGTGAGATTTGAAGTAGGCAGTTTTTTATATTGGATTTTGTTGCATTTCTGGCCTTGTTATAATCACCCTAGTGTCTCCAACGAAAATAACAACTCAACTAGAGTCAATGGCATGACACCAAGGGACTTAAACCTTAAAAAAGGGGGGGTGTCCTTATAGTAGCTCTATGTAGAGTCTTAGGGTTGCTGATTTGGTTATAGGTATGTTCATCGACGATGTCCACTACATCAAGCAATTGGACTGGTGGTCTCCATAATTCAGTGTCGGTCCTCTATATTGGTGCAGTGAATAGTGAACACAAAAAGGTTCCAGTCTCACAGATGTTAGCATGAAGTGATACAAAAGCAATAGATACTTGCGAGATTATAGGGGCCATTCATTCTATGATTTCTAGTGTAAACTGCACCTATTCATTGCGTAACAACAACAAACGGTTAGGAATAGTGGGGTAAGTATAAGCAAATGAAACAGATATCTTAGTGGAAGCAGTATAACGAATGTAAACGCGTACTGCATACATAGGACAAAAGCATCAAGCAAGAAATAACAATTAGTGCCATAGCCTACGCCAAGCCAGAGAGAAATTATAACCGCATCACATATGGGCACTTATTAAAAGTAGATAATGGAAACAAATGTGTTAACCATTAGCTGACTCATATTTCGCCATGAAATACAAAATCGCACTTGAATGCCTTATGGTTAAACTTGACTAGAAAAAAATTATTTAGGAAGATACAGGTAACAAGTATAGTACTTGTAAGTTACTACAAAAGTAGCACCAATACAAAATACAGTTAACTGCTACATATTTATCTTACCAAACTCTAAGGAGATATGGTTACCTTGGTCGCGAAGGTGTTTAGGCATGATGCGAATCCTGGGTGGTGACGTCGAGGTTGTGGAGGGTGATGCGGTTGCGGTGCTCATGGGCGAAGGTGAAGCAGAACAAGGGTTCCTTCGAGCGTTGATCGACAGTGGTGAAGAAGTAGATTCCTGGCAGTGGGAATGCGTTCAGCGTGCCAGGAGAGTGGGTCGGTGAAGCAGATCTGGTGCCGTGCATGGCGACGACAGTGAATTAGATCTAAGGTGCTGATGGTAGATCTAGGGGTTTCTGCAGGGCTAGCGCAGCTGGGGGCGAGGATTGTGTGTGGGTGAGGGGGGAGGGTCGGTGGTAGCGGCAGGGTATAGACGTACCGAATGGGGAAATTACGATTGAAGCCCCAACGAACCGACTTCCCTGGGGGTAGAAGGGGGATTCCAAGATGTTTGAAACATTGGATAGCGGAAGATTTTCCCGCTCGACTAAATTCAGATTTATGTATAGTCCAAGTAGTAGTAAATTGGTAAGCCGTACTCCCTGCAATCAAAGACCGATAGGCACATCCGTGATCATCCATGGCCCATACTGCCTCAGTTCAGAAAATAAGAGCCCATTTGGGCATTTGGCATCTAAATATTGATCATCCATGGCCCGGATTGGCTCCGTTTATATATTAAGGACGAGTTTGGCATCAAAGTATTTTTAAATTATTTAGAAAACATTTTGATTTCTGAATGAACTGAACTATTGAATACCTTTTAGTGTTTTCTTCCAACAAATAATAGGGGTTTAAACTGAAGTATTCTCCAAAACTATGTTTTTTAAAATAATTGAGAACGAGGTTAGACCCCTTTTTGAAGAAATTGAGAAGAGAGAAAACTGAAGAATTACTTTGGTAGGCACGGAAATACTATGGCATTGATATATTTCCATATTATATCTATTCATGAACGATGATACGTATGAAGATGTTGTCACCACGACAGGTAGTGAGCACGAAAATTATGATTAAAGCCCCAACCAACTCGAGTAAATTTGTTTATCCATAGGCCAATGAATAATAGTAGAATGGTAGGCTGGTGGTATGGGGAATCGAGTGTAATAATAAAGCGCCCTGAGCTTTAAAAAAATAAAGCGCCCTTTATTGATAACTTTTCAATCACTATGGTTGGCAGTGTTCATACTTCTATTCTAAACAAAAATATGGGAACCCACTATTTCGCTAACGTGAATAATCTTGCGCCTGAGGGATGACATCAAACCATTCATAAGGTAAGCAGCGACGGTGTTCTCATCGATAAAATGTGAAAGTTGCTGGGTCCTACAAGTACTTTATTCTCACAACTCTTATTGTTCCTTCGCGCTAAGGATGAAAATTTTATCCACGAGTGCCCGCAGGTACTGTACCCGTGTTGGTAGGGTATGGGCACAATTTATACCCATGGGTAATACCCATACCCTAACCCGTTAAGTCATGGGTACGGGCACGATTAGATAGACCCATACCCCACCCATTTAAACTAACATAGTAGTAAAACTTACCTGTAGAGGTACAACCTATGGGGCCAAGCAACCTAGGGAAGAGTATGATACTGTGGCTTCTAAACTTCGATATTTTTCATGAGTACGAGCATGGGTAAAGTTTTATACCCGCGAGTATGGGTATGGGTAACATTTTCTACCTATTGACTAAACGGGAGTGGGTACGATATTGTTCTACCCTACTCACACTCTACCCATTGCCAGCCTTACTTCACGCTCATTCATTAATGCAGCCACATTTTCCTTCAGGTTTTTCGAAAGTTGTTCGGTCATGCACACATAGCATATTCTATGAAGTATAGTAGTACAACATACATAAACCGCAATTAATTATTCGAGCTAATCACTATTGTTCTTATTTAAAAAAGAAAAATTATTGGGCTTTGGAGCATGTCCAACAACCTTTTTGTATTGAATTGCTAAAATCTGACTCTAGGAAGAGGAGCGCCAAGGTTTATCAATGGAACATAATTTCCAATTTCCTAGCCTTCCTATAAGCATTCATTAGTGTTTTCCCTTCCTAGCAAAAATCATGTCTACTCTCTATGTTCCGAAATATAAGACGTTTTAGCTTTATGAAATAAATGTATCTAGACGCCTTTTAATGTAAAGGTTCACTCCGAACATCTACGTACCTATACACTAAATGGCGTCTAGATACATTTGATTCACAAAGCTAAAACGTCTTATATTTCTGAACGGGGGAAGTACATGACAATGACGTGTGGTGTCAACCACTCGGCCACCCAATAAATAAACCCCCTTTATTGATAAATTTTGAACCACTATGGCTAGGAGTGTTCAACCTTATGTTTAAAAGGAAATTTTGGAAACCCACTATTCCTCTAATGTGAATAATATAGTGCGCCTGAGCAAAGACATCAAAGCCACCCATGAGGTAAGCTCACTAAAAACAAGAAGAAATGTGGGGTTGCTAGGCCCCACAAGTAATCTGTCATCACAACTCTTATTGTCCATTCACGCTCATTGATACATGCGTCCTTATTTTTCCTTGAGATTATTCGACAGTTGTTCGGTCATGCACATATAGCATCATTGCTAATGTGTTCGAATTATCTCTACTACTATAATGGAGCAGTTTTGAATTAGATCCATAGCACCAATCCTGACTGTTGGTCTGTTAGATCCAATGGTTTAGAGCAGTTGGGTTCGTGTTGAACGAGTAGTACCTAGAGCAAACTCCACCATGTTCTAGAACCATCATGTCTCACCCACCTCCTCGCAAAAAAATTTCATAGCACAGTAGGTTGTATTCTCAGTATGTGTAGACAGTTATTATTAATATACTTAATGTATGCCTTTTTCTCTGACAAGACTATTGGTTAATAACAACTTAATGTTCATTAAGTTACATTTCATATAGTATATACGACTGTGGCACGTGCCTTTTACTAGTAGAAAGTAGCGTGTGACTTCTTGCAAATCTTGCCACTATATAATGTACGAGTAACTTTGAACAATGAAAATTGAATCAAGACAGGCAAATCCCAACAATGTTAACTCTTGGATCTTTTTTTCCATTCTAGCATGTAGAAGATTCTATCAATAGTCCTTAGCACAATGAACGCTATGCAAAAACCACAAAGATTCTAATGACATGTTATACATTTAATTATCTTATCATACTAGTATATAGTGTACGAATAACTTTGAACTTTAACCGTTGGATGAAGATTGGAAATCCCAACATTGCTTACCGATGGATTTTCCTTCCACTCTAACATTTAGAAGATTCTATTGATATAGCCTTTAGCACAATGAACGCTATGCATAAACCTCAAAACACACTTTCCATCATTATAGAATCTATATATCATTTCTCTCGAGTATGTCGAGAATTATGTACCTACTAATAGGTTGATTTCTAAATGATACAACTTACAAGAACCAAAAATACACCAGATACTTTATGGATGTGGCTCAAAATTATAATTATTTTTTGAGCTTTACCTATTATTAATTTAGATAAAATTATATTTTAGTACTATATTATATAATTAACTATGAAACGTTGTCCCCAAAAAAAAGAAACATTCAATGACTGGTTATGTATTATGTACAACGATTATAGAAAATGTCTATATTTTGCACAACAAAGGTCCATGGTTGTTGTTGTGTGCAAAAACCTCCCCAACATGTGGTGGTACTTGCAATATCCTTGCTGCTGATACTCTCAGGGCGAAGGAGTACCAACCGTTTGATCATGTTTCATTGATGGAAGGGAACTTTTGTAAAAAATAATTTAAGGGAGTATAAAAAACGATGGAAGGGAACTGCCAGGCTACTCCTATGGCACGTGGCAACTCCTGGATGTCCCGAGCAAGCCTTTTAAGGGGCCATCAACAACAACCGCCTCTCCCATCTAGGCATGACGCACACAGTGAAGAACTCTCTCTATCTCGCACTGTCCCTTTAGGCCGACCAAGCCACCACAGACACAAAAATGCCGCGCAGCTGCTCCGATCAGTCCACCTCCATTGACAATTCCAACGCACGGGCAAACGGGGATATCAGTCCCTACCATGGTGATGGCAGGGAGTCCGTTGATGGGCCGTACTATTCCGACACACCGGAAGGTAATTTTTCCAACGAGGACCCTGCTTACCGTCATCTAATGGAGGGGACGCCGCCGGCAGAGAGCAAAGAGGAGGAGGAGGATCCTTGGTCTTTCATCTATGAAGGAGACGTCTTCTTCAAGAAGAGTTCTCTTGATCCATGCTCCATCGGCAAGAAGAAGAGGGAGCACGAGTAGGAGGATCAGGGGTCGGAAGATTTATGGCCATTTCTTGACTTCGTCTCCAAGACGAGTGCACTCGATCCCGCCTTCATCCGCAATGAGAAGAGGAAGGAGAAGCAGGCGAGAGGCTTGAAGAAGAAGAAGACGGGGAGAGATAGGGGATGCCACGGGAAGCGGAAGGATGACGGCAGCACGAAGGTGACAACGGAAGGATCGAGGTCCAAGAAGACGAAGAAGTCTTAGGATTAATTTTGTTTAATTTCACCTCTACTTCCTTTTGTAATAATGTTCGGAGATTGAATATTAGTATTATCAAGTGAAAATTGGAACTATTTTGCGATCTAGTTCTAGCATAAGTACTTGTTTGTCATTTCATCTTCCATTGCGACGCAATAAAACCTCTTATATTACCGAGGAAGGTCAAATTACTTCCTCCCCTTAATTTATGCATGCGTTCGAGGAAAGAAGGGTGCCAATACAGAGAAACTCACGTTAATTACTCACGTGAATTTAGGTAATTAATACTGAAAGGAAGAAGCCTGGGAACCTGCATGTATTCTTTAATTACCAATATCAATCATTATAAGTGAAATACGAATTAGTAGTATATCAAAGTCCATGGATAAAATATAACCTTTGTACAGTCCATGTAAATCATCTCCTTGTGCAGCATTTCCGGGGCATTGATTTGAAATTATTTAATGTCACATTGATTTGAAAACTCAACTGCGCCCAATGTGCCACATGATCTCCCCTATCCCCTGGCCGTCACCACGGCACGTCAAAAAGGCTGTGTCGCCTCCAAAATCAAGCAAGAACGAAACATCGGTCTATATACGCCAAAAGAATCCAGCAGACACGCAAACATCAGAATCATAGCCGTAGCTAGCCTCGGTCCCATCGATGCTCACCGGCGAGGCACCTGCGACTACATCAGCATTAAGGTGCACCTCAAGCTTGTGGATTACACACAAGAAATATAAAATTGATTTTCCCTCTCTCCTCTCTGTTCCATTTTATATTTTGAAAATTGTGAGGCTCTTTGTGTTGCTTTTTATAATTAGAAATTTGTGAGGTTGTTTATTAATCTATTTTGCTCTCTAGAATTGTTTTCAAAACACGGTCAAATTTCGAGGCATGCATATTCTTAGCAAGAAGTTGAATCTTGCCAAACTCTCACTCGTTCTTGATACATTGACTGCCTGGTGGGTCCACTAAACAGATTTTTGCAAGGTGTGAAGTTAATTTCGAAACACAGCCAAAATTTCAAAACGCGGTGAGTCATAGCCTCTTTGATTGTTTTGAAAACAAGGTCAAATTTCTAGGCATTCATATGCTTAGAAATAAGTTGAATCATTCCAAACACTCACTCGTTCTCGATACATTGACTACCTGGTGGGTCCAGTGAACAGATTTTTGCAAGGTGTCAAGTTAATTTCGAAACACACACAAAATTTCAAAACACGGTGAGCCATAGCCACTTTGATTGTTTTCAAAAAAAAGTCCAATTTCTAGGCATGCATATTCTTATAAATAATTTGAATCATTCCAAACTCTCACTCGTTCTCGATACATTGATTGCCTAGTAGGTCCACTGAATAGATTATCGCAAGGTGTGAAGTTAATTTCGAAACATAGCCAAACTTTCAAAAAAATGGTGAGGCCTAGTCTCTTTCATTGTTTTAAAAACACGGTCAATCTTTCGAGGCATGCATATTCTTAGCAAGAATTTGAATCTTGCCAAACAATTCTTACTCGTTCTCAATACATTGACTGCTTGGTGGGTCCACTGAAAAGATTATCACAAGGGGTGAAGTTAATTCTGAAACACCACCAAAATTTCAAAACATGGAGATTCATGGTCTCTTTGTTTGTTTTCAGAACACGGTAGAATTTCTAGGAATGCATATTCTTAGCAAGAAGTTGAATCTTGCCAAACTCTCACTCGTTCTTGATACATTGACTGCCTGGTGGGTCCACTGGACAGATTTTCGCAAGGTATGAAATTAAATTCGAAACACAACCAAAATTTCAAAACATGGTGAATCATAGCATCTTTATTGTTTTCAAAACACGGTCAAATTTCTAGGCATGCATATTCTTAGCAATAAGTTGAATCGTTACAAACTATCCCTCGTTCTCGGTACATTGACTGCCTGGTGGGTCCAGTGAACAGATTTTCTCAAGGTGTGAAGTTAATTTCGAACCGCACGCAAAATTTCAAAACGCGGTGAGCCATAGCCACTTTGATTGTTTTCAAAACAAATTCAAATTTCTAGTCATGCATATTCTTAGGAATAAGTTGAATCATTCCAAACTCTCACTCCTTCTCGATAGATTGACTCCCTGGTGGGTCCAGTGAACATATTTTCGCAAGGTCTGAAGTTAATTTTGAAACGCACGCAAAATTTCAGAACATGGTGAGCCATAGCCACTTTGATTGTTTTCAAAACACGGTCAAATTTCTAGGCAAGCATATTCTTAGCAATAAGTTGAATCATTCCAAACTCTTACTCGTTCTCGATACATTGGCTGCCTGGTAGGTCCACTGAACAGATTATCGCAAGGTGTGAAGTTAATTTTGAAACACAGCCAAACTTTCAAAACACGGTGAGTCATAGTCTCTTTGATTGTTTTCAAAACATGGTCAAACTTTCGAGGCATGCATATTCTTAGCAAGAAGTTGAATCTTGCCAAACAACTCTCACTCGTTCTCGATACATTGATTGCCTTGTGGGTCCATTGAAAATATTATCGCAAGGTGTGAAGTTAATTTTGAAACACATCCAAAATTTCAAAACACGGTGAGTCATAGTCTCTTTGTTTGTTTTCAAAATACGGTCAAATTTCTAGGCATGCATATTCTTAGCAAGAAGTTGAATCTTTCCAAACTCTCACTCGTCTCCATACATTGATCGCCTAGTGGTGGGTCCACTGAACAGATTTTCACAAGGTGTGAAGTTAATTTCGAAACACAACCAAAATTTCGAAACACGGTGAGTCATAGCATCTTTGATTGTTTTGAAAACACGGTCAAATTTCTAGGCATGCATATTCTTAGCAATAAGTTGAATCATTCCAAACTCTCACTCTTTCTCGATACATTGACTGCCTGGTGGGTCAAATGAATAGATTTTTGCAAGGTGTGAAGTTAATTTCGAAATGCACGCAAAATTTCAAAACGCGGTGAGCCATAGTCTCTTTGGTTGTTTTCAAAATACGGTCAAATTTATAGGCATGCATATTTTTAGCAATAAGTTGGATCATTCGAAACACTCACTCGTTCTCGATACATTTACTGCCTGGAGGTTCCAGTGAATAGATTTTCGCAAGGTGTGGAGTTAATTTCAAAAAGCACACAAAATTTCAAAACACGGTGAGCCGTAGCCACTTTGATTGTTTTCGAAACATAGTCAAATTTCTAGGCATGCATATTCTTAGCAATAAGTTGAATTTTTCCAAACTCTCACTCGTTCTCGATACATTAACTGTGGCCTGGTGGGTCCAGTGAACAGATTTTCGCAAGGTGTGAAGTTAATTTTGAAACGCATGAAATTTTTTAAAATGCGGTGAGCCATAGCCACTTTGATTGTTTTCAAAGCACAATCAAATTTCTAGGCATGCATATTCTTAGCAATAAGTTGAATCATTCCAAACTCTCACTCGTTCTTGATACATTGACTGCCTGGTAGGTCCACTGAACAGATTATCACAAGGTGTGAAGTTAATTTTGAAACACAGCCAAACTTTCAAAACACGGTGAGTGATAGTCTCTTTGGTTGTTTTCAAAACATGGTCAAACTTTCGAGGCATGCATATTCTTAGCAAGAAGTTGAATCTTGCCAAACAACTCTCACTCGTTCTCGATACATTGATTGCCTGGTGGGTCCATTGAAAATATTATCGCAAGGTGTGAAGTTAATTTTGAAACACAGCCAAAATTTCAAAACACGGTGAGTCATAGTCTCTTTGTTTGTTTTCAAAATACGATCAAATTTCTAGGCATGCATATTCTTAGCAAGAAGTTGAATCTTTCCAAACTCTCACTCGTCTCCATACATTGACTGCCTGGTGGTGGGTCCACTGAACATATTTTCACAAGGTGTGAAGTTAATTTCGAAACACAGCCAAAATTTCGAAACATGGTGAGTCATAGCATCTTTGATTGTATTGAAAACACGGTCAAATTTCTAGGCATGCATATTCTTAGCAATAAGTTGAATCATTCCAAACTCTCACTCTTTCTCGATACATTGACTGCCTGGTGGGTCCAATGAACAGATTTTCGCAAGGTGTGAAGTTAATTTCGAAACGCACGCAAAATTTCAACACACGGTGAGCCATAGTCTCTTTGGTTGTTTTCGAAATACGGTCAAATTTATAGGCATGCATATTCTTAGCAAGAAGTTGAATCTTTCGAAACTGTCACTCGTCTCGATACATTGACTTCCTGGGAGTGGGTCCACTGAACAAATTATCGCAAGGTGTGAACTTAATTTCGAAACACACCGAGAAATACTAGTACTAGTAGAGAGTAGCGAAATGAATTACCTTGGCTATGTGGTCAGGCAGAAGGCTTTATCCAATCGCTAGGAATCGGGGCCCACTTGGGATGTGCATTTGAGCACCTGTATCTCTGGCATATCCCTAGAAACTGTGGTATGATGACAGCTGCATCTAAGCAGTACAGGACCGCAGTACACTACTGAAGTCTTACTTCATGAATTAGTGAGCATGAGTACTCGAGTACTACCCCGTACTACTAGAACCCTACTGCCACCGTTGCCCGCTTCCCGCCGCCCTAGGAGTAGTAAAAAGGCGCAAATAGCCACCTCCGCCCACCACCCACCTCCCGCAGATGCCTACCTTCTGGAGTACTAGTAGTAGTATAGTAAAAAGAAGACATATGTACTGTATTACTATTGGAGTCCTGGTAGTACAACTCGAGTATAAAAAGACATATACTCCGTATTACTAGAGTACTAGTTCAAATGTACTACGTACTACTACTAGTACTCTATATCTGTATCTGGACAGGCTTTAACCACAAGAAAGAAATGGAGAAGAGAAACGAGTCTGCCATGCCAAGAAAGAAAGAGCCAGAAGAGACAAACAGATAGAATAAAATGTAGATGGTGTTGAAGACATGCATGCAGTCCTCGCTCTCTCCCCCGCAGCACTGTACACTTTGCGCCAGGCCCCAGGTTTATTCGTCTCTCTCTTGGTGTAGACCTTTTCCATTTCCAAAAAAAAGGTGTAGACCTTCTTACCACTCACGTGGGTAGGATCTGTTTGTCTGGTACAGTACTGTACAGGGTATTAAGTGCCTGATTTACCCTCACATGTCAACTTTCTGCAGCCTTCGTTCCAAAAAAAACTCAATGCTGCATAAAAATTCAGGACTGCGGGCACTACATCAGCGAGCCGAGCTTCCATGGAACCACTCCAACGCTGGGCACGTCGGCGGATTCCACCAAGAGCTAGCTGTGATGGACAAAGACGAGCTAGTGCCGATAACTGTTCTATGCCCCCACGACGACTGCCTCACCATGGTCGCCTAGCACGAGCTCGACGACCACAAGGCCGTGTGCCCGTATAGCCCGTGCGGCTGCACGGAGGTCGGCTGCATATTCACCGCCTCGCTGATCAAGCTCCTTTTGCACCTCAACAGTGTCCACAAGGTACAAGTGCATAGGCTATCGTACGGCCAGCCCATGGAGTGTATAGTAACGATGTCGTTACCGTCCTTTCTGCCATCCATGGTCATCGTCTACGGTGATGACGCTACCGTGTTCAGCCTCATCATCGGCGTGCTCGGCCAGGCCGCCGCCGCTTCCTTGGTGTGCGTCAGGGCAGCCTCGTGCTCGTGGCCCTGGTACAGGGTGAAGTTGTGCGTGACTGGCCCGCAGTCACCAGCGGACTTCTCGACGGACACCCTTAATGGGGTCATTGAGTCGACGAGCTGCGTGTCGCTCGGAAGTGTTGGCCTCAAAGATCTAATGTTCCACATGGTGCTGCCGTGGTACATTACCGCGGCTGATAGACAGTACGGGACGATCAAGGTGTTGTCTTTCTGCGTTTGCATCGACAGGATGAATTGATCTTAATCTTCGGCTAAGTGATCCTAATGCGATGATAATCATGTATTACTAGTTAATTTAGTTGTAGAAAAGTACCACTCGTTTACTAGTAAATGTAGTAGTAGTCTTTTGGCACGGTCTCTTTTGGCACTAGGAAGGGTGTATTTTGGTTGTAAACTGTCTTTGCTGTTAATTTTTATATTTTGGATTTTAATTATTTTCTGAAATTGTTCAACTACTACTCCACGTGCCCACTACTAGGGGGACTCGGATCAACATACCCCTTGTATCTACCACCCAATATTCATCTGATGGACAAAAGTGATCCAAAGCAAAGTAGAAAATAAAACATCTCACACTTACGACCCAGCTTTCAACTATGTTTAATTTTTTAGACACTAGACAATAAAAACATTTTGTCAGTCATTAATAGTTCAAATACATGCATATATTTATTTAAAAAATACAAACATATAATTTTAACAAAATGGCATAAATTAATTTTCATACTTTTGTCCGTACACTATATATAATAGTGGTAAGATAAGAAAAGAAAGACTATCAATAGTATCTTCTCGATGCAAAAATGGAAATGAAGATCCAACGTCTCACAATATTAGGATTCGAGTCTTGATCCAACAGTCAATATTCAAAGTTATTCGTACACTATATACAATGCTAAGAAAAAAATGAGAAACATGTATTTTGATACCTTTGAATACAAAAAAATGCTCTGGCTTCTTCACAATGTGTATTGGCCTACAGTGTACGAACATTCCTGGTTTTGACCCGAACAGCCAAGGTCATGACCATATCAACATTGTGTATTGGCCTACGGCTGATCTCTCGAGAAGGAGCCAAACTATAAAGTTTCCCTTTTAGGGTCCTTTGTGCTAAATGTATGGACCTCGAGGTAATAATTTTCCTTTTTTAGGTCCTTGATGTAAAATGTACTCCCACCGACCGTGTAAAATGTTAATCTAAAAGGATATGGTGAAATTTAAACGAATTTAAGCTTAGTTGTCAACGGGTATGAACATTCTTGGATTTCAAGTTGAACGACCAAGGTAAGGCCATATCAACATCATACTTTATGTCGATGATCCCATGTTAGAGAATTTGCATGGCAACAGATCTGGCCATGTTTTGAAAACAATCGAAGAGGAAGTAGTATTAAGAGTTTGGCTCAGATTAGGTGATCTGTCGAGAATGAGTTGAACCAGTTTTTTTCTTTTAAGGTCCTTTATGCTAAATGTATATGCACCTCGATGTAATTTTTACTTTTTTTAGGTCTTTGATGTAAAATGTACTCCGATCGACCGTGTAAAGTTCTAACCTAAAAGTTAGTGGTGAAATTTAAACGAATTTAAGCTTAGTTGTCAACGCGTATTAACCATTCTTGTATTTCAAGACAAACGACCATGGTCAAGGCCATATCTACATTATACTTTATGTTGATGATCCCATATCCAAGAATTTGCATGTCGACAAATTTGGCAATATTTTGAACACAATCAAAGATGAAGTACTATGAAGAGGAGTATGGCTCGATCAGCTACTCTCTCGAGAAGGAGTCGAACCCAACTATTTTCTTTGCTTAATTTTAGGGTCCTTTGTGCTCAATGTATGGACCTCGGTGTAATTTCCCCCCTTTTAGGTCTAAAAGTGTAAGTGGTGATTTAGACGATTTTAAGCTTACTGATCAACGAGTATGAACATTCTTGGATTTCAAGCTGAACGACCAAAGTCAAGGCCATATCAACATCATACTTTATATGATGATGATCCCATGTTAGAGAATTTGCATGGCAATAGATCTGGCCATGTTTTGAAAACAATCAAAGATGAAGTAGTATCAAGAGTTTGGCTTAGATCAGCTGATCTCTCGAGAAGGAGCCGAACCCGAAATTTTTCCTTTTAGGGTCCTTTATGCTAAATGTATGGACCTCGATGTAATTTTTGCTTTTTTGAGGTCCCTGATGTAAAATGTACTCTGATCGATCGTGTAAAGTTCTAACCTAAAAGTAAGTGGTGAAATTTAAACGAATTTAAACTTAGTTGTCAACGAGTATGAACCATTCTTGTATTTCAAGACGAACGACCAAGGTCATAGCCATATATACATCATACTTTATGATGATGGTCCCATATCCAAGAATTTGCATGCCAACAAATTTGGCCATATTTTTATAACAATCGAAGATGAAGTAGTATGAAGAGTGTGGCTCGATCAGCTACTCTCCCGAGAAGGAGCTGAACCCGACTGTTTTGCTTGCTTGTTTTTAGGGTTCTTTGTGCTAAATGTATGGACGTCGATGTAAATTTTCCCCTTTTTAGGTCCTTGTTGTAAAATGTACTCCCACCGACCATGTAAAATTCTAACCTAAAAGTAAGTGGTGAAATTTAAATGAATTTCAGCTTATAGTTGTCAACGAGTATGAACATCCTTGGATTTCAAGCCGAACAACCAAAAGGTCAAGGCCATATCTCTACATCAGACTTTATGCTGATGATCCCATATCCAAGAATTTTCATGCCGACAAATTTGGCCATATTTTGAAAACAATCGAAGATGAAGTAGTATGAAGAGTGGGGCTCGATCAGCTACTCTCTCGAGAAGGAGCCGAAGTTTTATTTGCTCAATTTTAGGCTCATTTATGCTAAATGTGTGGACCTCGATGTAATTTTCCCTTTTGTTAGGTCCTTGATGTAGAATGTACTCCCACTGACCGTGTAAAATGCTAACCTAAAAGTAAGTGGTGAATTTCAATGAATTTAAGCATAGTTGTCAACGAGTATGAGAAAATCTTGGACTTCAAGCCGAACGACCAAAAGGTCAAGGACATATCTCTAAATCAGACTTTATGCTGATGATCCCATATCCAAGAATTTGCATGCCGACAAATTTGGCCATATTTTGAAAAAAATCAAAGATAAAGTAGTATGAAGAGTGTGGCTCGATCAGCTACTCTCTCGAGAAGGAGTCGAACCCGACTGTTTTCTTTGCTTAATTTTAGGGTCATTTGTGCTAAATGTGTGGACCTCGATGTAATTTTCCTTTTTTAGGTCCTTGATGTATAATCTACTCCCACTAACCGTGTAAAATGCTAACCTAAAAGTAAGTGGTGAATTTCAACAAATTTAAGCATAGTTGTTAACGAGTATGAAAAAATCTTGGATTTCAAGGCGAACGACCACATGGTCAAGGCCATATCTCTACATCAGACTTTATGCTGATGATCCCATATCCAAGAATTTGCATGCCAAAAAATTTGGCCATATTTTGAAAACAATCGAAGATGAAATAGTATGAAGAGTGTGGCTCGATCAACTACTCTCTCGAGAAGGAGCCGAACCCGACTGTTTTCTTTGCCCAATTTTAGGGTCCTTTGTGCTAAATGTGTGGACCTCGATGTAATTTTCCATTTTTTAGGTCCTTGATGTAGAATGTACTCCCACCGACCGTGTAAAATGCTAACCTAAAAGTAAGTGGTGAAATTTCAACGAATTTAAGCATAGTTGTCAACGAGTATGAAAAAATCTTGGATTTCAAGGCGAACGACCACAAGGTCAAGGCCATATCTCTACATTAGACTTTATGCTCATGATCCCATATCCAAGAATTTACATGCCGACAAATTTGGCCATCTTTTGAGAACAATCGAAGATATTAAAAACAAAAAATAATCAATTTCAATTTTCCATGTGACAGGAATTTATTTTCTGAAAAGGAAGTAAGAAGAATTTATTTCCTTTTTTCTGTTGAAAAAATAATGAGCGAGAAGAGACTATGAGCACAAAGGAGCAGCAAGGGAGCTGCGAAGAGGAGGATTGAAGGCGATGCGATGTCAGAGTAAAGGTGGGATGGGTTCTTGACACGAGGTACATGGTATAGTGAGTAGAGTAAATTTCAAGACCACAATCCATATGCACGCAAAACAAATTGTGTTTTCTCTCTCCTTCACTCCCCCATCACCACCCCCACATCCCAGTCGGCTGATCTCTCCCTCGTCCACAATGTGGCGCTGCGCACGCGCGTTGTCTGACAACCTGCCATTGGTGGCTCCGTTTCTTTGTCTGGCGTGTTCGTCAGCTGCGTTGGTGGGAACCATTTTGGTCCTTACAATAGATTAGCAATTCAAACCTTCCCGGTTTCAAAATTTTCACTTCCATCACAAACATCTGGGGGTAAGGATATTCAATAGATCGTCATTCACAGTACTACTACTAGCACTATAGGGTATAGTGAGTAGTAAAAAAAGAAACTTTTTTTGACGAGTAGTACTAGAAGAAACTTCATACAACCATTAACTTCATATAGACTCGCTGTTGAACTAGTGCAGCTCTGGCGCCTCCTTGTACCTAGTTCGCACCGCCAGCAGCAACTCGTGACATCGGTAGCAATGACAGCTCCAGCGACAGAGCCGGCTCCTGACTCATCAGCACCTCCAGAGAAGGCGGCGGCACCTCCTAAGCCATCGGTGGCACCGCCAGAAAACGAGGCGGCACCTCTAGAGCCATCTGTAGCTCCGGGAGAACACTGTGGATGAAGTTGCCATTGTTTGGGAACCAGTTCCAGTAGTTGGTGAAAATGTTGTGAGCCAGTGAACACCATCATCTCGCAGCCGCAGTGGAAGGCCTGGCCGTAGAGGAGACGGCCGTCCCTGAAGTTGACGAACTTGACCTTTAGCGTCCCGCCTGGATTGTCGTAGATGCCGTACATCTGGTACTTGTGGTTACCGTACCCAGCGTCGAGGAAGGCGCACACCAGCTGCCTATTTGTTCTCCACGGGGAGAAAGCCCAAATGCGCAGGGCATTGTCCTCCTGTGTGGCGTTGTCGGGGTCTTTGTGCTCTGGTACGGCGGGCGGCAGCCGGAAGGTGGCTATGGATGACAGACGAGGTCGGAGATGGTTGCTGGAAGCGGGGGATTAGAGATGGATTTGTGTGGGGAAGGGGAGAGATTAAATAGGAACGAGGTGATCCAAGATTAATGTGGCAGATTACGAAGCGAGGGACAATCAATGTCGATGATGAAGCCGATGCGTGTGGCAAATATCGATGACGATGACTAGGGTAAGCGATTGGATGGAATGCTGACTCTACTTCCTGCACTCGATGGCCCAATCATAATTTTGTGGTGCGTCCAACGCGACCGCGACCTCCCCAATCTGTGGGCCCTACGTGGATGACTGAGTTGATGGGTGAAAACAAATTGATAATGATAAAGTGGTATGAAATGTGATTTAACAAACGTTAAGCTGTTTTAGCCAATATTCTTGTTAGAGAAAAAATGCATACATTAAGTCTATTAGTAATAACTATCTACCCATATTGAGAATACATCCTAGTGTGCTATGAAATTTTTGGGGAGGTGAAATGATGGTTCTAGAACATGTTGGAGTTGGCTCTAGGTACTATTCAACAAGAATCCAGCTACTCTTAACCATTGGATCTAACAACCCAACGGTCAGGATTGGTGCTATGGATCCAATTCAAAACTGCTCCATTATAGTAGTAGAGAAAAGTACCACCACCCGGTAGAATGGAAAAAAGAAGATCCAACGGCTAGCATTGTTGTTATTCGTGAGTCTTGATCCATAGGTTAATACTCAAAGTTATTCGTACATTATATAGTGGTAAGATAAGATAACAAAGACTATCAATAGTATCTTCTAGATGATGGAATGGATTAGAGGATCCAATAACTAGCAGCAATGTTGGGATTCGTGGGTCATGGATCAGCGGTCAATATTCAAAGTTGTCCGCACACTATATATAAAAAATAGTGGTAAGATAAGAAAAGAAATACTATCAATAGTATCTTCTCGATGCTAAAATGGAAATAATGAAGATCGAATGTCTAACAATATTGGGATTCACGTCTTGATCCAACGGTCAATATTCAAAGCTATTCGTACACTACATAGTGTTAAGAAAAAAATGAGAAACATGTATTTTGACACCTTTGGATACAAAAAATGCTCTCGCTGCTTCACAATGTGCATATGGCCTAAGGTGTATGAACATTCCTGGTTTCGACCCGAATAGCCAAGGTCATGACCATATTGACATCATATATAGTTTATGATATAGTACCTGCATCTGGTAGATTTGTGCATCTTCTTCAACAAGATATGCTGAAAGTGAGAATGCATTGTTTTCTTTTATTAAGCAAGTACTAGTCTTACCATTACCACTATGTTAACACTATATGGTGTACAAAAAACTTTGAATATTAATTGTTGGATCAAGACTCAGGAATCCCAACATTTTCAGCCGTCGGATCTTCTTTTCCATTCTAGCATCAAGAAGATTCTATTAATAATCTTCATCACAATTAAATACTATGCACAAACCTCAAAACACACTTCTCCATCATTCTAGAATCTTCCCCCCATTTCTATAGACCATGTTACCAAAAATTTCAAGCATTTGATTTTAGTGTCCTTTGTGCTAAATGTATGGACTTGGATGTATTTTTGTTTTTTGAGGTCCTTAGTGTAACATGTACACATCCACTTACCGTGTTAATTAATTGAAGAATCTCTCTCCCTCGGGACATACCTTAGTCAAAAAAGTACCATCACTAGGGATGGAATTCGAGCCGAGCTGAATCAGCTCGGCTCGACTCGCTAAAGCTCGTTCAACTAATGACCTAGCTTGGCTCGGCTCGTTTACAAAATGAGTTCATATTTGAAACTCGTCTCAACTAGGTAAACTCACGAGTAGCTCGTTTCGCATGTTATGAGTTACGAACAAGATCACATATAACAAAAACTAGTAATTATCCTACTAATTAAGAACTATAATAAGGATAGCACTTTCATAATAACACGAAGGCAAGATCGAATGGAAAATATAGTAGTTCTACACCATTACATGTACAAGAAACATTCATAGTATGGCACTCATCAGTGGAAAATTTCAAATTCTATATTTGAACAAGTTTAACGAGCTAGACGAGTAGCTCATTTAGCTTGGGTGAAAACACTAGTTCAAATCTAAAACTAGGCTCGACTCGTTAGACGCCGAGTTCAAGCCGAGTCGATCCGAGTCACGAGTTACACTCATTTAGCTCGCGAGTTTCGAGTTATAATTCCAGGCATAACCACCACCGGTTTTTAGAAAAAGTGGGGACCATGTTTTCTTACGATTCCCTAGTCTTAGCACATTTTCAAGATTCCCTACCGAACCATGCCCACTTAAATAACTTTATGTCGATTTAAAGAAATTAGGTCAAAGTTGAACTACAAGTAAGCATGGTAGATTCCACTTGAATTTTCCTAACACCGTCTGAAGGGACCCATGATGTATATATATCAAGACTTAAGTTTCGGGGCAGAGTACTAAACACTAGTAGTACCTCCATCCAAGGCTCAAGGCCTATTTTTTTGAAAAGTCAAACTATGCAAAGTTTGACCAAATTTGTAGAAAAATATATTAATATTTACAATATGAAATACATACCCTTTGATACAACATAAAACATATATTCACATGGTATCGACTAATATCGTACAGTAGTTCTTGATATTTTTTTAGAAGTTTGGTCAAACTTTTCGTAGCTTCACTTATCAAAAAAAACCTTAGGCCCTGTTTGGAACAAAGGAAAATCATAGGATTTTTGGAGGATAGGATTCCTATAGGAAAAATTCCTATGGGTTAGTTTGGGACAAAGCAATAGGAATCTAAGATTCCTTTGAAATTCCTATGGTATAGGCTATTTTATAGGAATTTTCTAGGCAAAATAACATGAGTTATAACCTCGTGTTTCATCTCCTTGTGTCTACAATTCATGCGGTTTTCCTGTGTGACATCCAAACGACACCTTAATTTTTTTCCTGTGGTATTGATTCCTGTAGGAATTGAGCATACATGATACTATCTTAATTCTTGCGTTTTTTCTCTTCCTATGTTTTGCATTCCTGCATTCCAAACGGTGCCTTAAGCTTTGGGATGGAGGTACTAGTGAGATGAGGGAAAAACCGAAGAGCAAGAGGAGCTCGGAGAATAAAAGGGAGGCAGGGTGAGAGGGTAGCGTGACATGGCACGTGAAGGCGGTGTGATGTCAGAGCAGAATTATGATGGGTTCCTGACATGAGGTAGTTTAGCCTTTACAGCGTACACACTCTAGTAAATTTCAGGACTTATGTGCACTCAAAACAAAACAAATTTATTTTTTCTCTCTTAGTCACCGCCTCACCATCCATCTCAGCACTCCCTCATCCACAGCGTTGCACATGTGTGTCTTGGTACGGCGGCTCAGCTATGTCTCCGGCGTGTGCGTTGGTGTACATAGGAAGGAACCAGGCATTGGCGGAAAAATTAGTAGAATTCAAACTTTCGATTTTTTATCTTCCTTTCCAAGCATCGGGAATGAAGGTTATTCAAAGGATGACCATATCGACATCATATCTCTATCTGTACTATTACTAGAAAGTTGCATTGCCTTGCACGTGAGACTTAGATAGTAGATGTATGACATAGCATAGTAGGCTATATTCTCTCTACTACTATAATGGAGAAGTTTTGAATTGGATCCATAACACAAATCTTGACCGTTGGGTTGTTAGATCCAATGGTTCAAAGCAGCTGTATTTGTGTTGAATAGTACCTAGAGCAAACTCCAACATGTTCTAGAACCATCATTTCACCACCCCCAAAATTTTATAGCACTGTAGGATGTATTCTCAATGTGGGTAGATAGTTATTACTAATAGACTTAATGTATGCATTTTTTCTCTAACAAGAATATTGGTTAATAACAAATTAATGTTTGTTAAATCACATTTCATACAATATATACGTGTGTGGCACGTCCCTTTTGATCAACACGTGAGACTCGGATAATAGACGTCTGACATATCATCACTATATACAATTTTAATAGGTAAAGCATACAAAAATATAAAGTTGATCAATATCTATAAAGTATGGGTACATGTTTGGTTCTTGTACTTTGTATATCATTTAGAAGTCAACGATTATTAGCTAGCTAAAACTAGAAAATTCTGGTAACATGCTCTAGAGAAACGAGGGAGAAGATTCTAGAATGATGTAGAAGTGTGTTTTGAGTTGTGTGCATACCATTCATTATGATGAAGACTATCAACAAAATCTTCTAGATGCTAAAATGGAAAAGAAGATCCAACGGCTAGAAATGTTGGGATTCACGAGTCTTGATCCAACGGTCAATATTCAAAGTGATTCGTACACTATATAGTGGTAAGAAAAGAAAAGAAAAGATAAGATATATATGTACAAAAACGTCAGAACACACTTATCCATCATTCTAGAATCTTCTTGATTGTTTCTCTAGACCATGGTTCTAAAATTTTCAATTATTAGGTAGCTAATAAACATTTATTTCTACATGATATAAAGTGCAATAACCAAATATACACTCATACTTTAGAAACGACGTGGCTCAAATTCATAGATATTTCAAGATTTACCTATTACAATGTTATATAGTAATGACATGTCATGCTTATATATATTATGTGAGTTTCACGTGCAAGGCACGTGCAGCTTACTAGTACTACTACGAAGAGCATGGCTCAGCTCCGTGATAGAGGAGCAGGACCCGACTACTAATTTTAATTGCTTGATTGTATGGTCCTTTGTGTTAAATGTATGGACTTGGATGTAATTTTCACCTTTTTAAGGTCCTTGGTGTAACATGTACACATGCGCTAGCTGTGTTAATTATTGAAGCATCTCACTCCTTCGGGACATACCCCAGTCAAAAAAAAAGTGCCACCACCCGATTTTCAGAAAACGTGGACATGTTTTGTTACAATTCCCTAGTCTTAGGACGTTTCAAGCTTCCCTATATATTAGCTAACTACGCCCATGCACTCAAATAAATTTATGTCGATTTACAGAAAGTAGGT
This sequence comes from Avena eriantha, assembly GCA_910589775.1. NCBI lineage: Eukaryota > Viridiplantae > Streptophyta > Magnoliopsida > Poales > Poaceae > Avena > Avena eriantha. The sequence goes on from OU342745.1 coordinate 334,955,325, forward strand.
CAAATTTGAACTATAAGTAAGCCCGATAGATTCTTTCTTAAATTTGCAAGAGATCCAACAATTAGCAATGTTGGAATCTGTCAATCTATATCTAATGATCGATGTTCAAAGATATCCGTGTTATATATCTTATTAGTAAGTTGCACATGCCTTGCACGTGAGAATCAGATAGTAGAAGTATATGCCACATCATTTTTTCTCTATTACTATAAAGGAGCGGTTTTGATTTGGATCCATAGTACCAATCCTGACCGTTGGGTTGTTAGATCCAATGGTTCAGAGCAGGTGGATTCGTGTTGAGTACTACCTAGAGCAAACTCCGCCATGTTCTAGAACCATCATGTCACCCCCCCCCCCCAAATTTCATAGCATAGTAGGTTGTATTCTCAATATGTGTAGATAGTTATTATTAATAGACTTAACGTATGATTTTTTCTCAAACAAGACTATTTGTTTATAACAACTTAATGTTTGTTAATCACATTTCATACAGTATATACGTGTGTCACACATGCCTCCTACTACTTTATATAAAATTATAATAGGTGAAGCCTAAAAATAATTATAATGTCGAGCTATGTCCATAAAGTATCGTTGGATCTTAATTCTATCCATTCTAGCATCTAGAAGATACTATTGATAGCCTTTAGCACACTAAAAGATATGCACAAACCTCAAAACACACTTCTCAATAATTCTAGAATGTTCTTCGTCATTTCTCTAGAGCATGGTGAGTACTATTAGGTAGCTAATAGGTTGATTACTACTACTCCCTCCGAGCCATATTAGTTATCTTGGATTTGTCTAGATACGGATGTATCAAATATTAAAATGTGTCTAGATACATCCATATCTAGACAAATCTAAGTCAACTAATATGGGTCGGAGGGAGTACATGATATAAAGTATAAGAACCAAATATACAACGGATATTCTATGGACGTGGCTCAAAATTATAATTATTTTTTGAGCTTCACCTATTATTATAGTTTTTTAGTAGTCCTAATTATTAGAGTTGGGCATGTGGGTTCAAATCCTTCGTGTGCTAGAGAAGCGATTCTATGGTGCACGCTATCTAGCAGGGAGGGGAGAAATGTGGGTTCATGTCCTTTCCTAAAACACAGTCTACGTGACGAGACGATACAATACTGAGCCAGGACGTGACAGCTTGCTAGTCTAGCACTCTAGCTATAACTCCAGCAGGCGTCCTCGATCCACTGCAGAAGACTGACGAGGGAACACGCAAAATTAACACCCCTCGTTCAAAGAGCCTCCCATCTTACCCATCTCCGGCGATCCCCATTCACTAACGCTGGCTAGCCGCATTTTGGATCCTCTCGAGTGCCACACTTCCTAAATTTTCATAGCCATTTCTCGCCCGCTGCATTGGTTCTTGCATGCCTCCATCACTCTCCTCCAAGAAACCCCAGCAATCATATTTGAATCCGCCCTCGCCCCTAGTCCATCTGGACGCAATGGCGGATTCGATGCACATCATTTGGTACGGTGGCTGGAGCAAGGTCAGCGACGACGCCTTTGGAGAAATCGCTATGCGTATGGACACTACCAGCGCCGTCCGGTTGGCCGCATGCTCCAAGGAGTTGTGTCGCCAAGTCGTCAGCGGAAAAGGCAGCATATGCCCTAATGTCGGCTGCGGGACATTGGTCCCCTTCCACGACTTCCTCAACCACAGGATGGCGTGCCCGCATGGCCTGTGCGACTGTACTGAGCCTAGCTGTGAGTTTGCCACCCCGCCCACTACGCTCCTCGCTCACCTTGAAAAAGCCTACTCAATTAAAGTGCGGATTTTCCACTACGGCGAGGAACATATGTACATATCTCAGCCTTTGCTAGCACCTGGCTCATGGAGAGTAGAGACCGTGTTATCCGGGGAGGATGGTACATTGTTTGCCGTGCGATTTGACATGCTCGACTATGGCTTCACCCTATCCGTCCAGTGCATCCGGTCGGCGGTGTGCTTGTTTCAGTGGTACATGGTGGAGTTGCACTTTTATAAACCTTCAATGATTGGAGAGGACCTGGAGGAGTTCGCTGAAGATAGCCTGTTTTTCGAGCCGAAGAGCAGCGCGTCGCTGGCCTCCGTCAGGATTACTGAAGATTACCTTAATTTCCTGATTAAGAAACATGATAGGTTCACACTGGATTACTCATTTTGCATCCACAATGTGGGATATGGCAAATATGACCATCATGATTCTGATGATGATCTGCCGTTCAAGTTTGTTTAGATCAAACGCTGGAGATGCTCTAGCATTTCCTTTGAAACATGGATCTGTATTTTTTTCTTGGGAGTGCCTAGATCTCAGGCGCCTGAGAACTTCTTATATGTATATTTAGCATGCTGCAATTTAGTCCGTCGATTATTACTTTCTTTAGAAATCATAGGTTCATCTCTCAGCCGCTTTCGGCACCACGCTCATCAAGACTAGAGAACATCAGATCTGGTGATGATGGTACGGTGTTTGCTATGCTATTTGACATGCTCGAGTGGGGGGACATCATGGTATCCATCGTGTGCGTCTGGCTGGAAGGGTGCTCGTCGCCCTTGTACGATGTGCAGTTCACCGTCTGTCACCCGTCACTAGAGGCTGGGTTTTGGGAGGGTGTAGTGCGCAATTCCTTCACTGCTGGCAGCAGGGCGGTGCCTGGCATCATGTAGAAGGAAAAGCATTCCATGGTGGTGTACCTTCAAACTTCTCACACCCAGGGCTTGTATTACTCAATATGCATCCATCGCGAGGGAGAATTCCCAGTTGACCATTCTACTACCTTAGATTTTGTTTATCCCACTTTCACTACATACCACGGACGTACGTGTACTGGAGATTGGATTTTGGATGCAGAGTAGTACTAGTATATCACTATTTCTTGTACTTCGGACTATTTTGTACTACTATATACTGGTACTGGTAGTACTTGTTTAGGCCAAGGACAGGAGATGGTCTTGCTTTCCCTTTATTCTTGTAGGGTTCTGTAGTAGAAAACAAAAAAATTCTATCTACTCGACCACTAATACCAGGATCTATACTATGTAGACATAAGTAACGGAGAAGGAATACAGTATTCGTACCTTTGCAGACAGAGGCACGCCTTACGCAGGAAGGCGTATATTGATGAAGACGAGCAGCACCCCAAGTGTGGTGCCTCCGAAGTTCGTCACACGTCCGGTGTAGGAGACGGCAACCGGACTCCGATCCAGCCGAGCAGCAGAAGAAGTGGATACCGGATCACCGATCACACGACGGTAGTGTGAAGGTGGAGAACTCAACCACGAGGTCCTCCCCAATATTATGGGGAAGTCCTCAGCAGATGAAAGAGAGAGAATGAGAGGAATGGGTGATTCCAAAGGGGGAGGGGGACCCCTTTATATAGTGGGAGGGGGGCACCACCCAGGGGCCAAGCGGTGTGGGACTAATCCCCACTGGGGCGGCCCACCAGCCCTAGGCCAGCCGGCCCCTATTCCCTAGGCGCCTTGCCCTATTGGGCCTCCCTTCGGGTGAGGCCCATTAGCAATATAGAGCCTTTAAAAATATAATAAAATATGTATTTAATATTAATTCTCCAATTAACATTTAAATACATATATCATATTATTCCTTCACTCTGGAACAACTTCTGAACCCCTTCCGATCTCCATCGGATGTTACCAAAACTATTCCGATTTCTCTATCCCTCTATTTCTCATACGATACCTCATCTACCCTAAGCGTCCCTACCCTTAAGCGTGACGTCCTTTGGTTCGGAAACACTCCGGACATGATAGAGACCACTCTCATATCAATGATCAACAGAGGGACCTGGATGGCCATGTGACCCCCGTGTGTTTCACGAATACAATCGCTCGAACCATGAGATAGTCGTTCCCCATTCCCTTTGTCATTTGATACCTAATTCATCCGAGACTTGATCTTTGGTATCTCCATACCTTAGTTCGATATTGTTACCGATGAACTTGTTTTCTCGTTCTCATGTCGTTGCATTCCGTGATCTAGTCACATGCTTGCAAGCTTCATCAATACAACGTCACCGAGATGGCCACATGTATCTGTCCGTTACATGGACTAGAAAAATCCTGGTCTTGATATGTACTCCTCTACGCATCCCTTCGAAAAACCTGAGTGGCACCTTTTTGATCACCCTATTACGAGATGATTCTTGATAACCATCTAAGCTTGTTCCGGAACGGTGATTTGTATTACCTCACAGTCAAAGGATACGGTTGCGAGGTTCTCTGTGTTTTATCATCAATGGTGAACTTTGTAACTAGAACTCATTAAGATATAACGGTCAGATGTTTGTCTATCATGTTATTCAACTAATAACATGATCTCATTGTCAGTTGGCATAAATGCCCATGATCTTGAAACACAGACCATCCTCATGACCAATGAACTAGTTCACTAGAGGTAACTAGAGACACGGTTTGTTTACATACCACACGTGTATTAACGTTTCGTATTAACACAGTTATAGCACAATATGAAACATATTATGAACATACAGGAGATATATCAAATAATACTCTTTATTATTTGCCTCTAGGGCATAACTCCTTCAGTCTCCTACTTACACTAGAGTATAAAAAAAACTAGTTTACAATAGGCAGGAACCTAACACCAATGGAATCTCGGTGTTGTTCGTGCTCATCCAGATGGAGAGCTTTAGTCAAAGGATCTGCCACATTCAGTTCTATATCTACTTTGCAAATCTTGACTTCACCTTTGTCAACGTTCGGCCGGATGACGTGAAATCTAAGCTTGATGTTTTTGGCTGTGGAATGAGTTCTTGGTTCCCTGGCGTTTGCAATAGCACCCGTGTTATCACAATAGATCGTCACGGGGTCTTGTGCATTGGGAAAAACTCCAAGTTCGATGACGAAATTCCTTAGCCAAACAGCTTCATTTGCTACATTAGCTGCAACAATGTATTCAGACTCCATTGAAGATTATGCCACCACCGGCTGCTTCTTGCTCTTCCAGCTTACTGCCCCACCATTCACCAAGAAAACAAATCCTGTTTGAGACTTCGAGTCATCATGATCTGAATTCCAGCTCGCATCTACATAACCTGTTATGTTTAGAGCTTCATCATTTCCTCCATAGATTAGGAACATATCCTTTGTTCTTCTCAGATACTTTAGGATATTTTTCACAACTGTCTAGTGATTCGGTCCTGGATTACTCTGATATCGGCTCGTCAAACTAAGAGCCAATGCCACATCAAGTCGTGTACTAAGCATTGCATACATGATAGATCCTATGGCTGAAGCATAGGGGATGTAAGACATCTTCTCTCTATCATTGTCTGTTACAGGACATTGAGTCATACTCATTTTGCAATTCTTCATCATAGGTGTAAAACCCCTCTTGGTGTTTTCCATTTTGAACCTCTTCAAAATCTTATCTATGTAAGTGCTCTAACTCAATGCTATTAGGTGTCTTGATCTATCTCTATAGATCTTGATTCCTAATATATACGCAGCTTCACCTAGATCCTTCATGGAAAATTGGTTGCTCAAATACGCTTTCACGCTTTTCATAAGATCCACATCGTTTCCCATGAGTAATATGTCATCCACATATACTACTAATAAAACAACTGAGCTCCCACTCGCTTTCTTGTAAACACAGAACTCTTGTTGGTTTTGGACAAATCCAAAACTTTTGATTACTTGATCAAAACGTTGGTTCCAGCTCCGAGATGCTTGCTTCAACCCATAAATGGACTGTTGGAGCTTGCATACCTTTCTAGCATCCTTAGGATCAAAAAAACCTTCCGGTTGCATCATATACAACTCTACATCAATGTGACCATTGAGGAATGCGGTCTTGACATCCATCTGCCAAATTTCATAGTTGCTATTAAAATCCTAATAGCCTTAAGCATCACTACGGGAGAGTAAGTCTCGTCGTAGTCAACTCCTTGAATTTGTCGAAAACCCTTTGTGACAAGTCGAGCTTTGTGAATGGTCACATTACCATTCGCATCTGTCTTTTTCTTAAAGATCCATTTATTTTCCACGGCCGTGCGGCCTTCTGGAAGATCCACCAAGGTCCAAACTTGGTTTTCATGCATGGATCCTATTTCGGATTTCATGGCTTCTAGCCATTTCTTGGAGTCACCACTATCCATAGCTTCTTTGTAGTTTGAAGGTTCTTCCTGTTCATCTAGGATGACAGACATCACAAGGCTACTATACCAATCAGGAGTGGCACGAACCCTTGTAGACCTACGAACCTCAGGAGTCTCGATGTCATTGTTCTGATCATCATCAACGGGCTCTTCCTCCATGTTGGAGAGCGGTTTCAAAACAGCTTCCGTTGCGCTACTGGGAATTTGGAGAGAAGGGTCAACAATTTGATTTAACTCAATTTTCCTTCCACTCACTCATTTTGCAAGAAACTCTTTCTCGAGAAAGGTGCCGGTTTTTGCGACAAGCATCTTGCCTTCGGCTTGATTATAGAAGGTATATCCAATGGTTTCCCTTGGATATCCTACAAAGATACATTTGTCCGCTTTGGGTTCGAGTTTGTCAGGCTGCAGTTTCTTAACGTACGCCTCACATCCCCAAACTTTCAGAAAAGACAACTTCGGCTTTTGCCGATACCATATCTCATATGGGGTTGTCTCCACGGATTTGGATGGTGCTCGGTTTAAAATAAAAGCGGCGGTTTCTAACGCATACCCCCAAAAAGACACAGACAAATCAGTTAAAGACATCATGGACCGTACACTATCCAATAGGGTTCGGTTACGACGTTCCGACACACCATTATGCTGTGGTGTTCCGGCTGGCGTAAGTTGTGGGATAATCCCACAGTCCTTCAAGTGCATGTTAAACTCATAACTCAAATACTCGCCTCCTCGATCCGATCGAAGGTGCTTGATTTTATTATTAAGTTGATTCTCTACCTCTTTCTGAAATTCCTTAAACTTTTCAAAGGTTTCAGATTTGTGCTTCATCAAGTAGATATATCCATATCTGCTTAAGTCGTCAGTAAAGGTAACAAAGTAACGATAACCATTGTGTGTTGAGACACTCATTGGTCCACATACATCCGTATGTATGATCCCAAGTAGGTCTACAACTCTCTCCACTATTCCGGAGAATGGTGTCCTGGTCATGTTGCCCATGAGGCATGGCTCACATGTATCAAGAGATTTAAAATCCAATGATCCAAGAAGCCCTTCTGAATGAAGCTTCTTCATGCGCTTTACGCCAATATGACCAAGACGGCAATGCCATATGTACATGGAATTATCATCACAGTGCCTACAACGTTTAGCATCAACACTATGGATGTGTGTATCACAATCAAGATCAAGTAAGAATAAACCATCACATACAGGAGCATGAACATAGAAAACATCATTCATATAAATTGAACAACCATTTGTTCCTGATTTAAACGAATAACGGTCTTGCAACAAGCAAGACCCACTCACAATATTCATACTCAATGTGGGTACATAATAGCATTTATTCAAAACCAATAATAATCCTGACGGCAGATGAAGATGCAGGGTGCCGATGGCCATCACTTCGACTCTCGAACCATTGCCGACGCGCATCGTCACCTCGTCCTTCCTCAGGCGCCTCCTACTCCGCCGATCCTGCTGAGAGTTACAAATGTGAGCAACAGATCCGGTATCAAATACCAAGGTGTTACTCCTGGCGCTCGTAAGGAATACATCAATAACATGTATATCATATATACCTTTGTCCGGGATGGCTATCATGCCAGCTCGCTTGTCTTCAAGGTACTTGGGGCAGTTGCGTTTCCAGTGCCCATCCCCTTTGCAGTAGAAGCACGAAGTCCCGGGCTTAGGGCCAGGCTTGGCAGTCTTTGAGGTGCTGGAAGTGAACCTGCCATCCCTATTAGACTTCTTACCCTTGCATTTTCCCTTTTGCCCTGGTTTCTTGAAGTTGGTGGTCTTGTTGACCATCATCACTGTGTGCTCCTTCTTGATTTCAACCCCAGCAGTTTTGAGCATGGCGAACACCTCAGCAAGGGTCTTAGTCATCCCTTGCATGTTGTAGTTCATCACAAAACTCTTATACCTAGGGGCAGCGAGTGCAGCACCCTATCTATAGCGAGCTCCTCTAGGATTTTGCAATCCAGGGCGTTTAGGCGCTTAACGTAGCCAGACATTTTGACCACGTGCTCACTAATACTGCCGTGCTCTTCCATTTTAGCAGAGAAGAAGAGCTCGGAAGCATCATACCTATCTGCACGAGCCTGCGGAGCAAAGACAGCCTTGAGATCCTTAATGATCTCAAAAGCATTCATCTTCTCAAAACGCTTTTGAAGCTCTAGCTCCATGGCATAGAGCATTCCACTCTGGATGAGGGAGAAATCGTCCGCCTTGGACTGCCAGACATTCTTTTCATCCTGGGAGGCGGAATCTGCAGGCTTAGCTGGAAGCTCAGCCTCGATGACATAAGTCAGCTTGTAGGGGACTAGGAGGATCCTAAGATTGCGGAACCATGCATTGAAGTTGGTTCCATCAGCTTTCAGCTTTTCCTTCTCGAGGAAAGTGCTAAGGTTGAAGGTGGGTGGGCGAGACATCTACAAAGGATTTGCAAAGTGTTTAAACTATGTTCACAATAATGAGTTTAGATTTTAATAAAGGAACTCCCACTTAAACGAACATCCCTCCACTCGTTTAGTGATCACATGATCCCTATCCCATGCACCTCCCCCGATCATCACGGCCATCAGTGCAGTATCAAAGGTGGACATTCCCTAATGTCGATCACATCAACTATGTGATTCATGCTCGACCTTTCGGTCTCTTGTATTCCGAGGCCATGTTTGTACATGCTAGGCTCGCCAGTTCTAACTTATGTGTATTCGCAGTGCAACATGGCTTGCACCCACTGTATGCGAACGTAGATATGTTTGACCCCCGATCATCACGGTCGGCCTCATACCGAAGAACTTTCTTGGTGGTGCACACACAAGGGGAATACGATAACTGGAATACTACGAGGGATTATCTTATCATGCTATCTTCTAGTAAGTAAACTAGCACAATAAGTAATACTTCAAAAGTAAAGTGTTATGACATGGCTATAGCGTTATGATCATCATCAACAGCTTCAAAGTTTCGCAAACTTGTCATTGCCATGTTATAATACTTGCCCTATGCAATAATGAAGATAGACGCTTCTATATTAAGTATTGCATGTTTTACGTGGCTTTAGGGATTTCGTAGTAGAACCCCTTCCCACCTACGAACGTCGTTCCACAACATGGATTCAATGATTGTCGTTCTTCTTCCCTTTTCAGGGCCCTCCAATATCAATGCCATATCAACTACTGCAGATAGAAAGACACCCCCTAAGCCACTTTGATTTGTGGACCAGTCTCGTGAATCACCACGTTAGGTCGGTCGGGGGCCGCTTCATCAAACAGTGCTACGATATGAACAATAATACTAAAGAGGGTAGAAACTAGAGAATCAATGCCCACATATCGCTATGTGTACTATCCGTACGACATATCTACCCATAGACCCGCTTTGATATCACTGTAGGGTTCCGTAGCAGAAAACAAAAAAATTCTATCTACTCGTACACTAATACCAGGATCTATAGTATGTAGACATAAGTAACGGAGAAGGAATACAGTATGTGTACCTTTGTAGACAGAGGCACGCCTTACGCAGGAAGGCATATACTGATGAAGATGAGCAGCACCCCAAGTGTGGTGCCTCCGAAGTTCGTCACACGTCCGGTGTAAGAGACGTCAACCGGACTCCAATCTAGTCGAGCAGCGGAAGAAGTGGATGCCAGATCGCCGATCACACAACAGTAGTGTGAAGGTGGAGAACTCAACCACAAGGTCCTCCCCAATATTACGGGGAAGTCCTTAGCAGATGAAAGAGAGAGAATGAGAGGAATGGTTGATTCCAAAGAGGGAGGGGGACCCCTTTATATAGTGGGAGGGGGGCACCACCCAGGGGCCAGGTGGTGTGGGACTAATCCCCACACCCGCCGGCCACCTAGGGGCAGTCGCCGGCCCTAGGTAGGCCCCACTGGGGCGGCCCACCAGCCCTAGGCCGGCCGGCCCCCACTCCTTAGGCGCCTTCCCTATTGGGCCTCCCTTCGGGTGAGGCCATTAGCAATATGGAGTCTTTAAAAATAAAATAAATATGTATTTAATATTAATTCTCCAATTAACATTCAAATACATATATCATATTATTCCTTCACTCTGGAACAACTTCCGGACCCCTTCCGATCTCCATCGGATGTTACCGAAACTATTCCAGTTTCTCTCTCTATTTCTCATACGATACCTCATCTACCCTAAGCGTCCCTACCCTTAAGTGTGACATCCTTCGGTTCGGAAACACTCCGGACATGATAGAGACCACTCCCATATCAATGATCAACAGAGGGACATGGATGGCCATGTGACCCCCGTGCGTTTCACGAATACAATCGCTCGAACCATGAGATAGTCGTTCCCCATTCCCTTTGTCATCCGATACCTAATTCATCCAAGACTTGATCTTTGGTATCTCCATACCTTAGTTAAATCTCTTTACCGATGAACTTGATTTCTCGTTCTCATGCCGTTTCATTCTGTGACCTAGTCACATGCTTGCAAGCTTCATCAATACAACGTCACCGAGATGGCCACATGTATCTGTCCGTTACATGGACTAGAAAAATCCTGGTCTTGATATGTACTCCTCTACGCATCCCTTCGAAAAACCTGAGTGGCACCTTTTTGATCACCCTGTTACGAGATGATTCTTGATAACCATCTAAGCTTGTTCCGGAACGGTGATTTGTATTACCTCACAGTCAAAGGATACGGTTGCGAGGTTCTCCGTGTTTTATCATCAATGGTGAACTTTGTAACTAGAACTCATTAAGATATAACGGTCAGATGTTTGTCTATCATGTTATTCAACTAATAACATGATCTCATTGTCAGTTGGCATAAATGCCCATGATCTTGAAACACAGACCATCCTCATGACCAATGAACTAGTTCACTAGAGGTAACTAGAGACACGGTTTGTTTACATACCACACGTGTATTAATATTTCGTATTAACACAATTATAGCACATTATGAAATGTATTATGAACATATTGGAGATATATCAAATAATACTCTTTATTATTTGCCTCTAGGGCATAACTCCTTCAATTCTATCATCGCTATTACCAAAATATTTTGTTTAACTAATAAGGATGTACTGTTACTTTTAGATCAAGTGCAGCAGTTTGTCTTGCTTTTCTTTTGAAAGTTAGCATTGTCACAATTATCCAGATGAGTCTTGGGCATTTTGGGTTGCATATGGGGGGTCACACAGGCATTGTCACTTGATTGTCAGTTTTGCTTGCTCCAATGACCGAGTCTGTTTTTTGAGCTGGAACAAGAACTGATTCTCTCTGTACTGTTGTTGAATTTCAAGCAGGAAAGCTTTTGTGAAACGAGTTTATCTAGACTCTTTTTATTGTGTAGTTTAGAGTGAACCCATATACTAAAAGGGGTCTAGATACACTCGTTTCACAAAAGTTAAAATATCTTATATTTGAAACGGAGGGAGTTCTACGTATGTTTTATCGAAGTCCGGTTACTCATATTTACTTTATCATATTTTTATTATAATATTTAGCATGCTGCAATTTAGTCCGTTGAATCTTACTTCCTTTAGAAACTTCGGGTACATCTCTCAGCCGATGTTGGCACCGCGCTCATTGAGACTAGAGAAGATCGGATCAGGGGACGATGGTACGGTGTTTGCTCTGCTATTCGACATGCGCGGGTCGGGTGACATCAGCGGATCCATCGTGTGTGTCAGGTCAGACGCATGCTCGTCGCCCTTGTACAATGTGCTGATCACTGCCTATTACCCGGCAATAGAGCTAGGGTTTTGGACCCGTACAATCTGCAGTTCCTCCACGTCTGGGAGCTGGGAGGTGTCGGGCATCATCTGGAGGAAAAAACATTCCTTTATGTTCTGCAGTGAACCATCTCATATTACAGGCCTGCATTACTCAATATGCATCAATCGCGGGGGAGAATCCTATGATCGAGCCTATTCGGAGAACAGGGCAAACTGATCATGCACTAAGGGTTTTTTACATGGAACAAGAACTTATTATCTCTGTACTGCTATTCAGTTTCAAGCAGGAAAGCTACTGAATCTCTCAAATGTTCTGTCGTTACTATTCCTAAAGCATTTTGTAAAACTAATACTGATGTACTAGTACTTGTTTAAATCAAGGGCAGTAGATAGTCTTGCTTTTCTTTTGAAATATGGCCGTGTCACAATCTAGATGAGACTTGGGCATTTTGGGTTGCATACGGGGGTCACACAGGCATTGATGTGAGAAGAAGGTACTCAAAGCATACTTGATCATCAGTTTTGCTTGCTCCAATGGTCGAGTGTGTTTGGTAAAAAGGACAAACTGATCGCGCGACAAGGTTTTTAGAGCTGAAACAAAAATTGGTTCTCTATGTACTTCTATTATATTTCATTGCATGTATTGCTGAATTGGTCACTTTTGAAATGCTGCTGAATTGGTCAAGTGCTCGTGAATATGAACTTCGAATCTATTGATAATTTTTCTACCTTATTCTGTACTGCTAAATTTTGATATGAATAGCTGCCAAAAAGAATTATCGCTTTCCCCCTCCCTCTTTGAGGTCTTTTTTTGAATCCGACCGAGCACATCACAATGCAATTTTTATTAACCAGGAGAAGAAATCTAGTGGCTCATTCGGCCCTCTTTAGCCCAGAACATTTTTATTCGGTCTTTTGGGGGTCAGGGGACTGCTGACCACATCCTAGTGAAATTTGAGAAAGGATCTCATGGTACATAGCCGAGAACATATTAATTCGGCCTTTTAGGGGTCAGGGGACTGCTGAGCATAGCTCACTAAAATTTGAGAATGAAGCCCATGGAGCCTGCCCTACGGAGTATAACCCACGTAGAGCAGCTTATGTAGAATAGCCAAACTCTTTTTAATTCGGCCTTTTGGGCATTGCCCCCACCTCTCAAAATAAATAAAAAACTCTGCCTACCCATGTTTTTAAGAAAATACTCCATTATGTGACATTTTATAAATTGACATGCCAGGAGCGCTGCCCTTTTATATTTTAAAAGAGATAAACATAGACACCCAAAATAATTTTAAGAAGACTAATACATAAATTGTAGTACTAATAAAAGTTTAATGATATTTATTCTATAAATATCTTTGTTGTAGTGGCAACACACTCAATTTACGTTTATTTGATTTGAAGGTTGTTTGTTCGAATCGTATCTTGGATTTACATTTTTTTCTTCTAGCAATATTGCATTACGGAGAGGCTGACATCACGGACCAACCAACATGTAGTGTTCCTAGAGTTTGTTTTGAGGGTGGGTTCAAAACAAAAGTTTAAATACTTGTACAGAGAGACTCGCATCGGGGACCCACCAGACAGAACATACAAGGCTGCATCGGGGACCCACAAGCCAGAACATGCCAGAGTGGCTGACATAAGGGCCCCAGCAGTAAGACCATACACGGCTACCATGGTGAAAACAGCGGACGCGGCTGAAAAAAAAAGTCCATCATATACACGTTGCACTTACAGAGAAGCTGACATGTCGGACCCAGCAGGCCCAAGCATAGCCCATGAAATTATCCTATTAGCCCCAAGCATAGCCCAATACCTTCTAATTCGGCATTTTCATGGTCTTGTGGCCACCGACCATAGCCCATTCAACTTAGGAGTGAACCCATGGAATAGAAGCCATGACGAATAGGGCATCCTCCCCGAGTTTAGCCTAGAATCATTTTAATTCGGCCTTTATGAGCATTTTTGTACTCTGAGGCTGATATCAAGGACCCGAAAAAGCAGTCCAACATACACACGCTTGTTTAAATAGAGGCTATTAGCTGGGACCCAGCATAGACACATTTCCTACATACAGGTGGTTTAAATCTAGGACCCAGCAAGTTGCCAAGGTCAAAACAGCGGACATGGCCAAAAAATTCCATCATACGCACGTTTCATTTACAGAGAGGCTGATATGTGGGACCCAGCAGCGCGACCTTATACAGATGCTGCATCGAGAACATAGCCAGTTCGAAACAGGGACGCGCGAGCGAGAAAAAAGTTCAGCATGTACATGTTTCTTTTAATGAGAGGCTAAAATGGGGGACCCAGCAGCGTGAGCAAAACGGCAGATTCGTCGAGCAACGCTATCTAGTTCGGAACAGGATAGCGCAAGAGAAGAAGAAAATTCGATTGTACCCACGATTCTTCTAATGTGAGGCTGACATAAGGGATCCACCAGCCTGAATAAACGGCTGATGTAGCGAGCAAAGCCATCAAGTTCGGAACACGAAGGCGCTACAGAGGGTAAAAAATCCATCATACACACGTTTATTTTAATGAGAGGATGACATGTGGGGCCCAACATCATGATTAAACGGTAGATGCATCGAACATCGCTATCAAGTTCGGAATAGGGTAGCGCGAGCGGAGGAAAAAAATCCATCACACACATGTTTCTTCTAATGAGAGGATGACATGTGGGGCTCAGGATGTTGGTTAAACGGTAGATGCGTCGAGCAGCGCTATCAACTCGGAACGGGGTAGCGCTAGTGAAGGAAAAAAATCCATCATACACACGTTTCTTCTAATGAGAGGATGACATGTGGGTCCCAGGAGGTTGATTAGATGATAGATGCATCGAGCAGCGCTATCAACTTCGGAACAGGGTAGCGCGAGCGAAGGAAAAATTCCATCATACACACGATCCTTCTAATGAGAGGCTGACATGTGGGACCTTGCAGCCTAATTAAACGGCAGACGCCTCGAGCAACGTTATCGAGTTCAAATCCGGGAGGCGCGCACTAACGTCCGGGACTCACACGCCTCAAAAGACTTCGGTGAGTCAACATCGTGCGAGGAAACGGAAATCGTGCTTCTGCCACGCGCTAGCCGAGCTTCCTCCATGTTTTTAGCAGATCCGTCGTAGTAGAGGGTCGCGAAACCAGAAAAAAAGTTTTCCATCGGCCACGGTCGAGCCAAGAATTTCATCATGGAAGACGCGCCTTCTACGATGACCGTCGGGCCAATTCGTTACGGAAGGAAACTTTTCTTGTAGTGGGTATTGTTGCTACCGTTACGTTTAATGTTCTGATGATTGTGGGGAAACCAATCTGTGGCATATGCATCTTGGGCACATCAGTGAACATGGTATGGCAGAATTGGTAAAGAGAGAGAGAGAAAGAGAGAGAGAGAGCTTATTGATGGTTGCATCTTGAGTAAGTTTGAGTTCTGTGAGAACTGCATTTTTGGTAAGCATAAAAAAGTTAAATGCAATGCTTATGTTCATACCACCAAATGCATATTAGATTATGTGCATGCTGATGTGTGGGGACCTTCCCGTAAGACTTCTATTGGTGGTGCTACTTAAATTCTTACTATTATTGATGACTACTCAAGAAAAGTGTGGCCATGTTTTCTAAAACATAAATATGATGTTTTTGACGCTTTTAATAAGTAGAAATGGTGTAAAAGCAAACTGAAAGGAAGATAAAAGTACTACATACTGATTATGGTATGGTATTCTGTTCTACTAAGTGTGAGGAGTTTTGAAGTAATGATGGTATGGTCAGGCACCACACCATCCCTTACACTCCTCAGTAGAATGGTGTGGTTGAGCACATGAACAGAACCATCATATTGAGGGTTCACTGTATGCTATCTAATGCAGGTATAGGTAGACGTTTCTAGGCTGAAGCAGCCAACACAACATGCTACCTCATCAATAGGTCACCTTCTATTCCACATGAGAAGAAAACTCTCATTAAGGTATGGTCGGTTCGCCTGCTGATTATTCATAGTTGGGAGTTTTTGGTTGCACTGCATATGTTCACGTTGATAACAGAAAGTTAGAGCCTAGAGCTGTTAAGTGCATATTCCTTGGTTATGGTTCAGGAGTTAAAGCATATAAATTATGGAATTCTGAAACTAAAAAGGTTCTATTGAGTAGGAATATTGTTTTCAATGAATCGATTATGTATCATGACAACTTGCCATCAGATCCTTCTCCTATTGTTGTTCAAGAGGAGGGAGTTAGTGTGAAGGTCGAGCACCTGCAGAAAACTATTGATAATGATGTTGTTGTTGAAGATACACATAAGGACAACACTGATGATTTTTTTGTTCAGCACTCACCTACTGTTTTGCAGCAACCACATGAGTTCAGTACTACTAATATACCGAGGCGTGACAAAGGTCCACGTCCTTGTTTAATTGAAGAGTGTAATCTTGTTCATTATGCTTTGAGTTGTGTTGAACATGTGGAGAACGATTCTGAACCTACTACATATAATGAAACCATTGCATCTGTTTACCACGAGACGTGGGTTTCTGCTATGCAAGAAGAGATGCAATCGCTTGAAAAGAATGACACATGGGATGTTATGCTCTTGCCTAACCAAAACAAGACCGTCCACTATGAGTGGATATACAAAATGAAGGAAGGTTTGTCTCCCAATGAGCCTCCAAGGTTTAAGGCAATGTTAGTAGCAAAAGGTTTCAGCCATTCCAGGTATTAATTATAAAGATGTTTTATATCCGGTTGTGAAGCATAGTTCTATTAGTGCTTTCTTTGATATTGTTGATATGCATGATCTTGAGATTGAGCAGCTAGATATAAAGACTACTTTTCTTCATGGTGAAAAGGAGGATGATATTTACATGGACCAACCTGAAATGTTCATGGTTCCTAGAAAAAAGGATTTTGTGTGCAAATTGAAGCGATCGCTTTATGGTTTGAAGTAATCTCCAAGATAGTGGTACAAAGGGTTTGATTCATTTATGATCTCACAAGGTTTTAAGAGGTCTTAGTTTGATAGCTGTGTTTACATAAAATTTGTTAATGGATCACATATATACTTGTTGTTAGATGTTGATGATATGTTAATTGCTTCCAAGAGCATGAGAGAAATCGTTACTTTGAAGGCACACCTAAGTAGTGAATTTGAGCTGAAAAATCTTGGTGTTGCTTATAAAATCCTAGGTATGGAAATTAAACGGGACAAGAAATCTAGGTTGTTATTTCTTAGTCAGTAGAGTCACATTGAAAAAGTTCTCCAACATTTTAATATGCATGATGCAAAGTCTGTTAGCACTCCTATAGCTCCTCACTTTAAATTGTCAGCATTGCAATGTCCTGGTTCTGATGAAGATTTTGAGTACATATCACGAATTCCTTATTCTAGTGTTGTTGGTTTCTTGATGTATGCCATGTTAGTTCTCACCCTGATTTATCATATGCTATGAGTTTGATGAGTCGTTACATGGCTAATCCTAGTAAAGAACATTGAAAAGTTGTTTGGTGGATTTTTAGGTACCTTCATGATACATCAAATGTTTGCTTGAAGTTTGGCAAGACTAGTGAGGGACTCGTAGGCTATGTCGATTCATATGTTGCTGCTGACTTGGAAAAGAGGAGGTCTCTCACAGGTTATGTGTTCACGGTGTGGATGTGATGTGAGTTTGAAGGTAATGCTACAACTAGTATTTTCTCAATCTACAATCAATGCAGAATATATGGCTCTCGTTAAAGCTTGCAAAAAGTCTTTTTGGTTGAAAGGTTTGTATGATCAGCTTTGTCAGGATGATTCTTGCATTAACCTGTTCTGTGATAGTCAAAGTTCCATATACCTTACTAAGCATCATATGTTCTATGAGAGAACTAAGCACATTGATGTCAAGTAGCATTATGTTTGTGACGTTGTTGCACAAAGTAAACTAAAGGTATGCAAGATAAACACTCATAATAATCCTGCAGATATGATAACAAAGCCTTTTCATGTTGCTAAGTTTGAGCTATGCTCAAGCTTAGTTGGTATAACTGTTTAGCCCAAGTGGATGTTGGCGCCGAGAGTGTTTTCTATGTTTGTTCAGAGAGATGATTGTTATTGATGCTACAAGAAGGAATTTGTCTCAAGGTGGAGTTTGTTGAAGTATGATCCAAATTCAACTATGGAGGCTAATGATACATTGCAAATGTATCTATAATGTTTGATGTTCCATGATTGGTTTTATCCACTTTCTTGTGTTTTTTCCACACTTTGGAGTACTTTTCATATGATTTCTTGGACTAACCTATTAACAAGAGCCATACTGCCAGCTGCCTGTTTTCTGCTGTTTTTGGTTCTAGAAAAGTCAGAAAATGAATATTATCGGAATTGGACGGGACAAAAGCCAAAGGGCCTATTTTTCCGGAAGTCATCAGATGCCAGAATAAGAGACGGAGAAGGGCTGGGGGACGGCCACACCACCTGGCCACGCGGCCAGGCCTGGCCCACGCCAGGGGTGGTATGGCCGACCCCGGCACCCCCCTCAGCCTCTCCTTCCGCCTATATATTTCCCTCAGGATGAAAACCCTAAGTACCCGATCAAAAATCCATGAAAGAGTCTTTAGCCGCTGTCATCCCCATCCCTAGATCGGGAGGGATCTAAAGCTCTTCCCGGCACCCTGCCAGAGAGGGGAATTCACCCTAGAGGCCTTCTTTATCATCATGCAAGCCTCCGGCGTGATGCGTGAGTAGTTCATCTTTGGACTACGGGTCCATGTAGTAGCTAGTTGGATGACGGTCTATGTGTAATGTTGTAATGCCCAATCGAATCTCAAAGGAGTCAAGATGATTAGTATATGCTTGTATGCTTTCTCGATATTTGTCAATTGCCCCGCTGTAATTTGTTCACCCAGCATGTTATCTATCTTAAGGAGAGCCACCTCTAGTGAACTATGGACCCCGGTCCTTTCTTTTACATACAATCTATAAACTGTTTACTGCTTTGTGTTCACTTTCTACAAGCTATTACTTCCTTCCATTCGATACGTTTAATCCTTTGTTTTTAGCAAAACCGGTGAGATTGACAACCTCATCGCAAGTTGGGGGACAGAGTTCTGTGGTTGTGTTGTGTAGGTCTCCACGTTGCTGCTGGCACCGGTAGTGCGCCCTGCCAACGTTCAGCTAGCTACACCTTTGGGGTGTTTCCTTGCTCCTACTGGATTGATAACCTTGGTTTCATAACTGAGGGAAACTTACTGTCGTGTTCATCATACCTTCCTCTTGGGGTTCCCCAACGAGCTCGTTAATACACGAGCCAGCAAGTATTTTTCTGGCGCCGTTGCCGGGGAGTCAAGGACATCTTCACAGGGGGAGTCCCTCATAACCAATATCTTTACTTTGTTTTTTTGTTTTGCTTAGTTTCTTTTTTCTTTGTTTGCTTGTTTCTTTATAAAAACAGAAAAAAATTAGTTTTACTAGTTTGCTTTCTTATTTGAAAACACACACAAATTAAGTCTCCCTTAGTTGCTGCCTCTTCCTTAGGTCACCATGTTGATCCCTAAATTCACCCTGAAAGATCTTTCAATTGGTAGTGGTTCTATAATTTGGAAAGATAATATCGAAGAATTCTTTAATCATGTTAGTAAGCATGAAGATACTGAGGATAGATCCCTTGCAGAACTTGCTCCAAACTATGAGATTGATGCAGCTTCTTTAATTCACATGTTAGAAGCTTGGTTTGTTAACCTCAACCCCTTAATGCAAGTAATGTTTCTTAAGCTTAAAGAAATTGAGGACCCTGGAAAGAGGGATTTTATTCTAGAAACTTTGTTTAAGGAATTCTATGATGTTGCCAAAGAGGCTAGAAAAGTCTTTGAACGTTTCAGGCTCATGTGTAGATGTTGTTGGTACACGAAAAAATATGAGTAAAACTGAACCTAATGGGGAGGAAATTAAGATACCAAACACCTTTCAAACTAGTAGCAATGCATGAAGCCATAAAAAAGAATCTTGATTGGATCATTCCTGAAAACCCGTTTGATGAAAATAGTGAACCTAAGAGCACTGAGAGAGGATCCTCTAGAACTTATTTGGATGAGATACCTTGTCTTGTTGAAGATATTTCTGGTATTGACCTTAATGCTTCTTCATTTGAGAACACTTGATTCTTTTTCTTGCTTCTTATGCCTAACTTAAAGGCGTTAAATAAAAGTACTTATTGGGAGATAACCCAAAAGTTTTAGATGAGTCTTGAAAGTTATTACTTCAGTAATAACCGCTCCTTATCCTTTTTATTTGCTTTTTTGCCAAGAGTAACCTCTAATGAGAGAGAAGTAATGATTGGGAAAGTTGTTGTCCCGAAACAGATTTCTGTGCTTCACCGTAAAAATTCGTGTAAAATCTCTGAACGTCTTTTTGAGGCGTTCATTTTTGTGCTTCTTCCCCAGGTTGTTATCTAACTTTCGTTAGTTCAACACTTTTTTATTTGAGCAACAGAAAGTCATCGAAAAAATTCGTCTTTACCTGCTGGTCTGTTTTGATAGATTTCTGCCATTTTCTGCATTTGCTTCTTGTTGGTTCCTTTTTTAGTTCTTTTGGGGAATTGAGCTTTTTGTGGGAAGTGCTTCACTAGCTAGTGTTCTAATGGAAGTTTATTGGTGTTAGAACTGAAGCTAAAGACTTATT
Source organism: Avena eriantha (assembly GCA_910589775.1). Lineage (NCBI taxonomy): Eukaryota > Viridiplantae > Streptophyta > Magnoliopsida > Poales > Poaceae > Avena > Avena eriantha. The sequence continues at coordinate 334,975,874 of OU342745.1, forward strand.
ATCTTGAGTGCACTAATGTTGCTAATAAAGATTGTGTGAAGTTTTGTATGAAGGAAAATTTTCAGGTGTATGGAAGGAATGAGTAATGAGATGAAGGATGGACTAAAGCTCAAGCTTGGGGATGCCACGCGTGTCACCCCAAGAAATATCCAAGAAGTACAAGCGTCAAAGCATGGGGATGCCCAAGGCATCCCCTTCTTCATCAATAAAAATCCCAGGTTTCTTCCAAACGCTTCATTTTTATTGTTTCATGCACAGTTGTGTTGTTCTTGGAGCGTCTTCTTCTTCATTTTCGTTTTGATTTTTCGTTTGCTTGGTTTTCTTAGTTTGCTGAATAAATTGGTTGGACCCCCTCTTTCATATATTTGTTTTCAAATAGTTTGGTTTGGTTTGGAGAAGAGTAGGAAAGTTCATGCTTATGTGGTAAAAAGAACTCGTTTTTGACTGTGGCCTATGCTCTGTCATGCCATACTTGATATTGTTTTGGCTTTATGCTTAGTATTCTTTGCTGTAGCATGACTTGTTATAAACAATTGATATTTCTTAATGTGCCTTGGGTGAATCATGCGTTGTTTTAGCATATTAAAGCATAGTATAGTGGTATTCTCCTTTGATGCTTTATTTGGGTTGACTTGGCACATGCTCATACCATTTTATGACTACCTCAAGTCACCATAGCCTTTATGATCCTTTAGTTTCAACTTGTAGTATCACTTTATGCTTTGTTTAATGATGTTTTGTCGCTCTACATGATTATGGCCATTATTGCTCTCTTAGTTTGTCGCTCCCAGTCTTTTGCTAGCCTCCAAAACCAAGTATGAGTTCCACTCATGCATCCAACTCCCTAAACCAAGTTATTCCAAAGAGTCCATCATACCTACCTACTAGCATATGCTATTCCAAGTATATTCATGTTTTTGTTTACCTTCCGAATTAAACTTGTTATGAGAAAACTAGTGATTAAATCTCTCATGAACTTGATGGTACACTTTACTTTTCTTGCCCTTAATAAACTTGAACCATTGTGTCATCTATGTTGTATATGCTTGCACTTATTTGTTGGGAATTAGCAGAACCATGCTGTCATGGGGAACGCTTTCAACATTGCACTTGGTACTTGTACCTAGTTGATATCATGCTCTTTTGTCTATGGATGTCGTCGGTGTGAAATGAAAGGGGAGCTTGTAAGTCCATGGAGTTATGTATATGTGTTAGAGAAATGCCTGGGCCGCTGGGCTAATCCATGCTAACATGGTAGAAACCTGCAGCGTAACCATAATGAGCTGTCTATGAAGCATTCTTCTTATAAAAAAAGAGTCCTATATTTAGGAAAAAGAGAAAAAAAGAAAAAAAAGAGGTTATGAAAAGAGGAAAGAGACAAAAAGCACCATATTCCTATGGTAAATAAGAAGATTGCTGAGATGCTCATTGTCTCCTTGCCTTGTCATTTTGATATGGGGATTCCTCCGTATCATCGGGCAAGGGGTACCCCGTTGGCGGTTCTCTATGATACACATGTACTTACAATGACAAGAACTTACCGGTGACTAAACTTGAGTAGCATGAGGAGCGGCCCTCGTATTCAAGGGACATGAGATTTCTAACATATACTTTGTCAAGCATTTACACCATAGTTTGTTCACTTTAACCTTAATCACTTCAAGATGCTTATCATAGGGGCAATGAGAGCTAAAAGCTATAAGTACCATAATTTTTGGAAGCTCTTTATGAGACTTGAATCCCTACTTCCTTTTATGAAGGCCTTTCTTCCACCATTATATTGAGTCTCCGCCTTCTACCTTTATGCACCTACTTTGAGAGCATAATGGCCATTCTTAGTTCTATGTGCATTGTCCCAAGACTAGTTTATTGATGCATAACTTGATATTGTTTGTTTTAAACTATTTGTATCTAGTCACTCTTATGAACTTTGAAGGTGTCCTATGCATTTATATTTGCTACTCTATGAGGGACAAGCTGAATACTATTATGCTATGTTTTCTTTATGTGAAACAAACAAACGTCTTGCAAAGCATTGTTATTCATGAATCTTTTGTTTGTGCATTTTCATGTTACATCATAGTTTCTTTGTCTTATTGCTAGAACCTTGTCTTTCATGTTATGATTGAAGTATTATGATCCCAGCTCTGAATGTTTCATAAATACTTTGATCAAGTCTTTGATGGTGCATGTCACCTCAAAAATTATTCTTTCTTTTTATCACTTATCTACTCGAGGATGAGAAGGAGTTAAGCTTGGGGATGTTGATACATTGCAAATGTATCTATAATTTTTGATGTTCCATGCTTGGTTTTATCCACTTTCTTATGTTTTGTCCACACTTTGGAGTACTTTTCATATGCTTTGTTGGACTAACCTATTAACAAGAGCCACAGTGCCAGCTGCCTATTTTTTCGGAAGTCATCAGATGCCAGAATACGAGACGGAGAAGGGCTGGGGGCCGGCCACACCACCTTGCCTGCGCCAGGGGGTGGTTTGGCCGACCCCAGCACCCCCTCGGCCTCTCCTTCTGCCTATATATTGCCCCCGGGACGAAAACCCTAAGTACCCAATCAAAAATCCATGAAAGAGTCTGTAGCCACCGACATCTCCCTCCCTAGATCGGGAGGGATCTGAAGCTCTTCCCGGCACCCTGCCAAAGAGGGGATTCACCCTAGAGGCCTTCTTCATCATCATGCAAGCCTCCGGTGTGATGCGTGAGTAGTTCATCTTTGGACTACGGGTCCATGTAGTAGCTAGATGGCTGGTTCTCCTCCTTTGTGCTTTCATGTTTAGATCTTGTGAGCTCCGTTCATGATCAAGATCATCTATTTGTAATTCTGCTAGTTGTGTTTGCGGGGATCCGATGGATATTGAGATGCTATTTCAAATTGATTATTGATTCTATCATGTCTTTGTTATTTGTGATCTTGCATGCTTTCCGTTGTTAGTAGCTATCTTAGCCAAGTAGATGCTAGCAACTCCAAGAGTTAGTATTTATGCTCGATAGTGGGTTCATGCCTCTGGTAATCTGGGGAAGTGACAGAAATCTCTAAGGTACTAGATGTGTTGTTGCTACTAGGGAGAAAACAACAATCCTTTGTTCATAGAACAATCATATTGTTTACTTTACACGCAATTCGTAAAGCAATAATCTGTTGCTTGCAACTTTGAAAGGGCATGTATGCCCCCATGTGTGGTTTGGGTAATTAATGACAATCCCTATGGACTAATGTGCAAATTGAGTTTCACTTGTAGGTTTGTCCATTGGCATAGCTTGTACCATGTGTTGGTTTCAAGGATGAAAAAGAAGAAGCATTGTCCAAGGGCTTTATGCCTATTGGAATGAAGTAGCAGAAGAAGATCAAGTATGTCTTGAAGAAGAAGAAGAAGATGGAGTTCCTCATGGCTATCTTCAAGACATCGTCAAGAATTGTTGTGCAAGCTCAAGATGCACCATCTCTAGAAGATCTCATGCTTGGAGCTTGCCTCCTCGGCGTTCATGGAGTGATGAAGACAAGGTCAAAGAAGAGGTTTGCCCATGGATTATGGGGGAGCCATTTGCAAGTCTTCATCAAGCAAGAGCAAGCACGAGCAATCAAGAAAGGTGTTCCATCTTGAAGGTGACAAGATCGTCTTCATCAAGCTCAAGTGGGATGCTCAAGGCAAAGGTATGATCTTGATAAGGTTTCTATTTTTACCGGTCTCGTGTAGTGTTGGGAGACCGGGTTTAGGATAGATAGTCGTACTATCAAGAGGGGCTCTCGAGTGGGTGACTCGTTCGTATCTTTCGAAGAGAGCTCAAACCTTTGCATTCATAGCATCATCTTTCTTGGTTGTTGTTTAGTTCTTGTCCATGTGAGGTGCTAGTGCTTGTGGTTATCTTCATAGCAAGCTCTAGTTCATCAAAAATGGATTTCCGTTGCATATCTTATTGTGTTTTTGATCTTGCGGGTTTTCCGGCTCCACACCTTGGGAGGTATCTCATATATATATTAATGGTATTTTCTCCCTTGGTGATATCCAATATTGATGGTATTGCCTCCACACCTTTGGATTCTACACGTCGTTCTTTCCAACAAAATTGGTTTCATCTCGTTTGGAGTTCGGATGCAAAAGTTGTGGCATTTCTAGTTCTGAAGTTTCTCTGACCGGAAGTATCGGCCAGACGCCGGAAGTACCGCTCGGGCAGAAATGCCGCCAGTACCGGTGTTAATACCGGCCCAACTTCCGGTGAACCCCGGAAACAGGAAAGCGAGTCAAGTAATCCAAATACGTAGCCACTCTCATTTTTGGTTCAGTATGCTCTCTGCCTGGTCTGCGCTATTTGACGGAACTTCGGTCGGAATCTTGGGCAGTAGTACCGGCCCAGGCGGTAGTACCGGTGACCCACCGGTAGTACTGGCCGGCCTTGTTTTTTTGTTCGTTTGCACCGTGTTTTTGGACCATTGGCTGAGTGCCACCGGTAGTACCGGCCACCCACCGGTACTACCGGTCGTGCGCGGAACTATGAGTAACAGGCAGATCGGGGAGCCCTTTAAAAGGAGCTCCCCTTTCCCCTTCGGCCTCATCTCTTGTTCTCCTCAGTTTTTGGCTTTCTCTCTCCTCCATTGTTGACCTTGAAGAGTTTGCCCTCTCCCCTTCTCCCTCCTATGATTCTTGCATCTTTTTGAGGGATTTGAGAGAGGAGATCTAGATCTACAAGCCCCACCAAGCAAAATCCCTTCTTTGTGAAGGAATCCTTGGGATCTAGATCTTGGAGAGTTTTATGTTCTCCTCTTGTGTTCTTCCTCTCTTATTCCCCTAATAGCTTTTGTAGCTTTGGTGGAATTTGAGAGAGAAGGACTTGCCTCTTGCATTTGGTGCATAGGTTTGAGTTCTCCTCGGACATTCGGCGAGTTCAATCCCTTGGGATTGTTTCTCTTGGGTTCTTGGAACCCTAGACGGTTGTGTGGTTGGATTGTTGACCTTTTGTGGTCTTGTAGCCTTTTGTGGCCTTGTTTCCTTTTGTGGCTTTGTAGCCTTTGTGGCATTGTTCTTGAGGCTCCAATTGAGTTGTGGAGGTTCCCCAAGCTTGTTGGCCTTTTGTGGCATTGTGGAGCCTTTGTGGAATTTCTTGGGAGCCCTCCAATTGAGTTGTGGAGATTGCCCCAAGCCTTGTACGGGTTCGGTGAGCGCCCTCAAGTGTCCCATAGTGGAACATGAGTAGGCCTTTATGGCAAGCTCACGGGAGAATAGGGTGAGCCTTTTTTGGCGTCGGTGAGTTGCGTGGCTTCGCATCCTTGGTGAGGCCTTGTGTGGTGTTGGGTGAGCATCGAGCCACCACACCTGGAGGTGAGCCATTTGTGGAGTTCTAAGTACATTGCGCCCCCGCACCTCTCCAACGGAGACGTAGCTTCTTTGGAAGTGAACTTCAGGACACAAATCATCATCTCCGCGTCCATCGGTTATCTCTCAACCGAGCCCTTTAGTTATGCAATTTACATTGTGATAGCCTTCGTGCTTGAAGTATTATATCTTGCTATCACCTTGTTGCTTGTCTTGCTTAGCATAGGTTGTTGGTGCACTTAGTGAACATAGTGAATATAGGTTTTGGCTTGAGCCAAAGTGGATCGTTGAAGACCTAGGTTTTTCCACCTCAATATATATATATATATATATTATATACCTCTCGTAAGCTGCCGTCTGGGATAAGCTGTATCTGTGAAATCTCCGGCATTGTGTAAACACTTCTCGTTATAGTTAAGTTTCATTGGTTGGCGTCCTTTGTTTTTTCCTTTCTTTGTTGGAGAGATTTTTCCATGTTAAATCAGTGTCCCCCTGTTGCGGTTTATTTTTTATTCTTCATTATTTGCTTGTCGCGTTTATAACAAATGCCTTACAATCGTCGTGTCCACCAAAGATATCCCACCACGCTCCTAGAACTCCGAGACGTATTGTACCAACCAACACCTTCAATAAGGACTGCAACGACATTGCTACCTAGATATGTCCTAGGGTTTCCCCCTTATGCGGGGGTGAATGGGGGAAGGCGTACACCTAACGCCCTATAAGAAGGGATGGTGGCACCCATATTCCTTGCCCCATCGATGTCGTAAGATCAACTGAGATTTTTCTTGAATCCCAACAGACCACTACCCCGAACGATTCGTAGTCTTTCACCCATCAACATCGCCTACTACATGCGCCACCATGGTGTTGATGCCACCTTCGTCGTCTCACTATGAACCGATGTGAGGCCTAGAGAAGACGAAAAACATAGACAACATGTACCAGGGTTAGTAGTTCTACAGTCGTGCCAGAAGGAACTACCTCTACCGCTGTCGCGGTAGTCAGACGCGGCACCAGGGGCATATCAGTCCCCAACGAGCATGTCCGGCCCATATCAGGCCCGTAAATCCCCTGTCGCACACTGCAGCAGGCCGGCTCCACCGCCACCACCCAGTAGATGTCGCCTTGATCCCCATCTCTAAGAAGAGCCACCGTCTCACGAGCCGGCCAGCCGGCCTGGACCTAGATTGGGCCTAGATCTAGGCCATTCGGTCCCTGTCGGCAACCTACTCGAGCAGCCGCTCTCCGCTGCCAAACAGCAACGCCAACATGAAGCAGACTCCCGGGGATGTCGCGTCGCCGCCACTAGCCGCCTCTAGCCGGAACTGCCACCAGCCACCACCTCCCGAGAAGGGTTGCCGCGCGCGGGGAGATACCGGGCCGCCGCCGCGTACACCGACAACTGTTGGAGTGGGCTAGGGAAAGGGAGCGACGCTGGAGGGAGAGGGGAGGAGCCCCTGGCCGTCTCTGTCCGGGAGACAACACGAGAGACATTCACGTTTAATGGGTTCATGAGCCCACATTATCATCACCCAAAACTCTTCGTAGAAACTTTTAAGACCTCACGATGAGCATATGGAATGCATTTTCATAGAACTATGACCTAGTTGATGTAGCACCCCAATTGTCTAACAATTGTAATGCTACTTGCCCTAGTAAGATATTGGCTACTTTACATATATTATTGTTGCATCATAATTATATCATGCTCATGTCATCATGCCACCTTGCATTTGAGCATCATATAAAAACTCCTTTTTCTTTTGGTTCTTCTCTCACATGCATTATAAATTGTATTTGCCTCTTGATTTTGTATCTGGTTGTTGATATATTGTCTAAATGCCCAAGTTGAGTTGGGGGCATATCTTTTATTTCCATTCCACCACCTTTCTCTTCCACCACTTTATAATTCCACCATCCCTTTAACAATGAGCTTGTTTTTCTTTTTCTTTGATATTTTTAATTCTAGCTCATATAGTTTGGGGTGGATTAAATCCTCTAAAATCTTTGCTTGGTTTTATTCCACTTCTTGGAAATGCATAAGATTAATGCCATCACATTATTATTGTTGTCACAAAATAAATAATGGTATTATTATTTTTGCATGGGCCATGCAAGCTTCTCCACCACCTTTTACTTACATTGGTTTTTCTTTGGTTTGAGTGGATCTTATCTTGGGAAAACCATCTACCTCCCTTACACCATCCTCATAGTATCACCCATTTCTTTTCCTATTATTTTATTCTCCATTCATGGACCATATGAGGCTTACCCCATAATTCTTTTCTTTCTCTTTCTCTTAGAATTCTTTTCACCTCCACCTCATGATCATTCTAGCCTCCACCATGCTCCACTTGGGATGGTCTTATCCTCATTCTTTTCTTTCTTTTATTTTATTCTTTTTCTACATATATGATCATATGAGCCTTATTCCACCTAATTCTATTCTTCTTCTTTCTTTCTAGTTTCCTCTCTACATTAGCCCATGCAAAATCAAACCAAGGTGTCTTCTTGGTTTAGCTTCATAAACAAGATAAAAACCTAAATATCTAATTAAAACCTAACCTAGCTATCTTCTCTCTCTCTCTCTAAATTATCCTAACCTTAATTCTCCTAAACCCTAGCTACCCCTTACCTCTCTCTCTCACACCCCTCTCTCTCTAGCTTGACCACCTGGCCACCCTCCCCCTGGCCACAACCAGCCACCTTGGCTCTCCCTAGCCCTAGCTCCAAACCCTAACCCGAGCCATGCCCCATCTACCTAGCCTAGCTACCCCTCCCTCTCTTCTCTCTCCCTGACTGAGGGTCCCCTCCAACCTTCTCCCTGCGGTCCCTCCTGGCAGCCCCCCTGCAGCCCCAGGTCCCCCTCCAGCCGGCCGAGCACGTGCTCGAGGAGGAGATGGAAAAAGGTGGCACGAGGCCACCTTTATCTGCCGTGCCCCAGCTGCTCTCCTCCCTCTCTCCCTGCTTTTCCCTTCCTCCCCACGCCTCTCTGGCCTTCCTAGATCTGGCCGAGTCGCCCCTCCTCTCCCCCTTCTTCCTCCCCGGTGACAACCACCTGCCGCCGTCCGCCGCCAGCTCCACCTCGCCCTCGTCGATCTAGCCGGCGTGCGCGACGTGGGAGTGTCCTGGGCGACCGAGAGGAACCCCCTGCTGCTCCCTGTACGCGCCGACGTGGACGAAGAGCTCCCCAGCGCCGCCAGTACCCTCGTCGTCCTCCGAAACCCTAGCCAACGGGACGCCCGCGACCTCGCCGTTCCGCCGCTCCTCGCGCCGATCCAAGCCCACCAGCAAGCCCGCGGTGAGCCTCCCTCTCTTCCCGACATACTCCGCCTCACCGTCGACGTCTAGCGCCGGCGAACGTTTCGTCGAGCAGCCTCCGCGCGCCAGAGCTCGCCGGCGTCTGCAGCGTTTCCGTGCCGCGCAAGCCCTATCTAGGCCCCCGCTACCCTCCTGTCAACTCCCCCGAGCCAGCCGCACTGGTTAGCCACCCCGGAGCGCACGCCCGCGTCCCAGGTTCGAGTCCCCGCTCCGCGCCGCGCACGCGCCTGCCGCCAGACGCGAGAGGAAGAAAAACAGTACCGGGCGCGTGGTCGTTTTGCAAAAAGCCCCCCACCTTTTTGGATTCCGCAACCCGCGCTCCAACGACCCCACCAGTCAGTCGCCCTGGTAGTTTAGCAGAAAACCCCTCCGTTTTCTCAGATACAACCCGCGGTCCAGCTGCAGCCCCACCTGTCAGCCCCTGTCTTCCGCATCGCTGACACGTGGGCCTTCCGCCGCTGGTCCCGCCTGTCAGTGTCAGCGGCTAACCCAGACCCGCGTGCAAAATGTGTTTCGCGCGCGTGTGGCCCCAGTCCGCTGTGACCCCACCTGTCAGTGCCTGTGGCTGGAATTGCTTGGGTATAAAAAGTTTATGCCTGAGTCTGTTTTTATTCAAATCTTTTTCAAATTAATTTAATTCAAATTCTTTTCAGATTCAAATAATTTTTAAAATACAAATCCAAATAATACATATAATATATGTTTTGGAATCAGAAAAATGTGAGGAATCCAAATATGCACTTCAAAATATATTTTGAACACTTTAATTTTCGAGATGATTAAAATTACAAGAAAATGCCCTTTTTACTTGTTTAATTAATAACTTTTGTTTTATAATTCCAAATTTGGCAAATAATATGTCTAAATCGATCAGCGCGACGAGCCCGTTCTATTTATGCAATCCTTGTTCTGAATTGAAGCATGCATCATGTTGTCATCTAAAATCTGAACCGTTTATGACAATAAAACTTGGGCAAATAAATGATAAAATGCTTTACTTCTTGTATCCACACCTCTCCTTTGCCATGCTACTTCAATGCCATGTAAATTGTGCATCATTCATCATGGCATGCTTGGTTGCTTGTTGCATTTCAATTTATATGCTTGCGCACTTTATTTATGTTGGCCCTTGTTTGTTTGGTTCTTCTTCGAATAGACGCCCAGCAGGAGAATTATCAGGAATCACAGGAGTATTACCTAGATCCATCTCTCGCTTCAACTGAGCTGCCAGGCAAGCACTACCACATGCTTGCATACATACAGTACCTATTGCCTCTATCTTATTCTTGCATCATTGAGTCGCGGTTGCATTAAATTGAATCCCAAGTACTGCATAGCCTTTACTTTTAAACCACATTAAGCCTGTTCCGGTCCCATGAGCCATTACTACAGGAGTTGTTTGAGCCATGCGAGTCGTAGAAAAGCATGAGTAGGGTATGTGAGTGTCGGATGGATAACGAGGTACCTAAACAACATAACCTGAGTAGTAATGGGATAACTAATGAAAGAGGCACCGGTGAGCAATATCTGCTATTTGGTTTTTCATGCTCACTTGTGTCCCGTAGGACCCCGAGTACTTGATTCCTGTTCCTTGACTATTCGCACTATCCACATCCGGGAGGCCTATGGACCCCCCTGAGCCAGAGCTTGATTCCTTCTTATTTCTTGGGGCCACAATTAGTTTGGGGTTTTATTACTATCCGGTACTTATGCCATGTTACTGTTTTATTTAAGATTGTGCGAGGAGCACCTGTACTGTTTTGGATCGTGACACGTTTTCGCTGTATCGACAAGCCCAGTCTCATTTTCGGGTTCCCAGTCGTTTACCGCCGTCCACACAAACCTTGGGTCCGTCTCGGAGCCGGCCAACTTCGTTGCGGGTAGCTTAATGGGGTGGCCCCCTGAAATATCTCTGAATCCTGTGATTGCTTTGTCGTGAATGCCTCGTTGGGTTTTGATTTGGTTTTTCCGAGGTTGATCGAGTGTGTGTTGCTATTCGTGCACCCCTGCAGGGTAAATCTTTCTGAAAGCCGTGTCCGCGGTTATGGACGACTTGGAGCACAGTTTCTTGATCATAGACAAGTATAACTAAAGTACCGCTTTCAAATTGACTAAGTACTTGACTAGTAAATAGTGAAATACTCATGGAATGGTTAATAAAAACTGCCAACGGATGATGGGGGTTGTTCGTCCGCTTCCTCGTTGGTAAGCGAGGAGGAGGATGGATCTGTTAATTATACTGTTATAACTGTTGTTCTTAATTCACGGACTTCCGTCTATCATTGGTTAGGCGGAAGGTTAGCGAGTCTCTATAGAATTGTTAGGTATTATCTTTTGCTGCAATTGCGTCACCCCAGGTTGTGTCCCCTTTAGTGGCATAAAGACTTGCTGAGTACCCCTAGGGTCTCACACGATAAATTGTTTGATTCAGATGAACAGGTGTGCCCGCAAGATGGATACTGGGTGGAAGAGACAGATGATGTTGGCAACGATCATTCGGTGTAGAGATTCCGGGAACGGGGATCCGTGTGATCTGTGGGCGGGATGTGTTTATTTATGGGGCATCTTATGCCAATTTGCTTCTTATCCGTACTCGGATCTTGTTTTCCGCTTCCGCCTGATACTCTGATGTGTGCTGTATGAGGAGCTATCCTAAATTATTATATCTATCTAGGATATTTGGATCTTGCCGTATGGCGTTGCAATATTTCTATTTCTTTTAGATGGAATGGCTCTGATGTACTGTTGTATGTGGCTTGCATACATACTCATTTGTGTATGTAGTTGATCCCTTCGCCTGCCGATTACGCCGCTCGTTCTTGTCCCGTTGACTGAAAGTGGTTAGGACGGCCGAAAGGTCGACCGTGAGTGGCCCTGGGCCCCACCGTACTATTTTAACCACTTTCGTTCATCCAGGCATTAACTAAGAGCGTAATTCACCGAGGTAGTTACAATTGGTATCAGAGCCATCCCGCCCTTCAGGGTCTCAGCCAAAATGGTTGTTGTCTGTCTAGCAAATATTTTGGTAGTTATGTATACTAGGGAAAAACAAACGTGAGAGTAAGATTGCTTCCATTTTTCTTCTTACCCACCCACCCACCCTTTTCTGGTAAGGAAGTGTAACATTTTCAATCCTCTTCTAAACTTCAAACTAGGATTCACGTGTTCTGGGTTCCGTAGTACCATAGGTTATGTTTGTTTGTGTGCGTGTGTGTGTGAACTCCTTGTCTATCTGTTGCATCCAAATGTTATCACTATCTGCCTTTTGGTTATCAACTGTTGGTACATTCCCTACCGACAGCCCTTTGTAAACCGACGTGATCTATTCTGATTCGTTGTACACCGATGCGATCTATCTTACTCTTTGTTATCCGATGTTATCTTGTTGGGGTGTTCTTTTCCGTAGTTACTAATCTTTAGGTTCATCTTAAGAAGAAGTTGTTGGGATATGTGTTTTACTGATTCATGTGCGGAGTAATGATTTGAGTGCGGGATGGAGTCGCGACCATACCACTAATTTTGTCATTTGCTTTTGTATATTGAACTAGTAGAGTTACTAATCTTAATTCGTTAAGTGGTTTTGCGCATCTAGTGGTATTTTAATGCCAAAATTTGCGGAAAATTTTTCTTTGTTAGTTTGTATACCACACTCCTTGTTCAGTCGTGTGTGTTATGCTTAATATCTTCTAATTGCCTTGAACTTTGTTGATATTTTAATATCACCTCAGTGAATTGCATTCTTTAATCTTGATTAATTCCATTTTGGTACTATTTTGGATTATTCATTCTCCATTATAGTACTGACTTGTGGTACAATCTCCTGGGTCAAACATGAGGGCTGCTCATATCAGCCATGGCAATCAAATTGAGATTGGTGGTTCTTCTTTTCCGGCTTCCTTAATTGTTCTGGGCAATTCTGATATTGATGTTATCTTGGGCATGGATTGGTTGACAGCAAATGCAGCTGTGATTGATTGTGCTGAACGTTCGGTTTCTCTAAAAATTCATGAAGGCCATATAGTCTATTCTCCAAGTCTGACTCCTGCAATTCAGCTTTATTCTTTGGCGGCTCTGAATGATGATGCTATGGAAGGTATTCAGAGTGTTCCTATAGTTTGTGAGTTTCCAGATGTCTTTCCGGAAGAGTTGCCAGGTATGCCTCCAGATCGTGAGGTTGAGTTTGTCATTGAACTTGAACCTGGCACTGCTCCTATTTCCAAGCGGCCTTATAAAATGGGTCCTGCTGAGTTGGCTGAACTTAAGCGTCAGTTGGATGAACAAGAGAAGTTGGGTTTCATTCAGCACAGTATTTCTTCTTGGGGTAGTCCAACCATCTTTGTGAAGAAGCGAGACAAGACTGATAGACTTTGTGTTGACTATCGGGCACTCAATGCTAAAACAATCAAGAATAAATATCCCCTTCCGCGGATTAACGATCTCTTTGATCAGCTAGCTGGAGCTGTGGTATTCTCTAAGCTTGATTTGAGAAGTGGTTACCATCAAATCAAGATCCGCAAGGAAGATGTTCCCAAAACAGCTTTCACCACTCGCTATGGCCTGTATGAGTACACGGTCATGTCTTTCGGTCTAACCAATGCACCTGCCACCTTCTCGAGGCTTATGAACTCGGTTTTCATGGAGTATCTTGATAAGTTCGTTGTGGTCTATCTGGATGACATTCTAGTCTATTCTAAGTCGAAGGAAGAACATGAAGAACACCTTCGTTGTGTCCTAAACAAGCTTCGTGAGAACCGTCTGTATGCAAAGTTCTCCAAGTGTGAATTCTGGCTGCCTCAAGTCACCTACCTTGGTCACGTTATCTCTGCCAAGGGCATTGCCGTCAACCCAGAAACTATTAAGACAATTATGGACTGGCTCCCACCCATAAATGTCAAAGAAGTCCGGAGTTTCCTTGGTTTGGCCAGTTACTGTCGTCGCTTCGTTCAAAACTTCTCAAAGATTGCGAAGCCTCTTACCGATCTCCTCAAGAAAGGCAAGAAATATCTTTGGACTCCTGCATGTCAAGCAAGCTTTGAAACACTCAAAGAGAAGCTCACTTCCACACCAGTCTTGGTTCCTCCAGATACATCAAAGCCTTTCCAGATTTTCTGTGATGCTTCATTGCAAGGATTGGGTGCGGTCCTTGTGCAAGAAAAGCAAGTTGTTGCTTACGCATCTCGTCAGTTGAAGACGCATGAGATCAACTATCCTACACATGACCTCGAACTCGCAGCAGTTGTCTTTGCTTTGAAAGTATGGAGGCATTACTTGCTTGGCAACCGTTGTGAGATCTTTTCTGATCACAAGAGTCTGAAGTACATCTTCACACAGTCTGATCTCAACCTTCGTCAGAGGAGGTGGATTGAAACAATCAATGATTTCGATTTGACCATCAACTACACCCCGGGCAAAGCTAATGTCATGGCAGATGCTCTCAGCCGAAAAGCTTATGTCAACAACCTCATGGTGGAAGAACAACAGCCTCTCTTGTGCGAGGAATTTCGTAAGCTCAACCTTGAAATTGTGAATCAAGGTTATCTTCTGAATCTGCTAGCAACACCTCTCTTGGAAGAAAAGGTCCGTTCCATTCAGCTTGGGGATCCTTACACTAAAAAGATCATCTCCAACATTCAGCTTCCGAAGTATGAGTCTTTTCACATAGATTACCAGGGCACTCTTTTCTTTGAACACCGGATGTTTGTTCCGAACTACCCGGGTTTAAGGGAGCAAGTTCTCAAGGAGGCACATGATTCTGTTCTTTCTATCCACCCTGGCAGCACTAAGATGTACATGGACTTGAAAACACAATATTGGTGGCCTGGTTTGAAACGATATTGTGCCAAGTATGTCTCGGAGTGCGATGTCTGTCGTAGAGTTAAAGCTGTCCATCAGAAACCTTCCGGTCTTCTACAGCCATTGAAGCCTCCGGAATGGAAATGGGAGAAAGTAGAGATGGACTTCATCACTGGTTTTCCAAGGTCGCAGAAAGGCAACAATGCAATCTTTGTTGTCATTGACAGGCTTTCCAAAGTAGCTCACTTCTTTCCAGTCAAGGAAACGATTTTTGCAATTCAGTTGGCTGAGCTCTATATCAACAGAATTGTCTCTCTTTATGGAGTTCCTCTTGAGATCAGTTCAGACCGTGGAAGCATCTTCACTTCCATGTTCTGGGGAAGTTTCCAAAATGCTTTGGGAACAAAGTTAAACTTCAGCACAGCTTACCACCCTCAGTCGCAAGGACAAGTTGAAAGGATCAATCAGATTCTGGAAGATATGCTCCGTGCTTGCGTTATCTCTTTCGGCATGAAGTGGGAAGAATGTCTTCCTTATGCTGAATTCTCTTACAACAACAATTTCCAGAAAAGTCTAAAGATGGCACCATTTGAGGCTCTCTATGGTCGCAAATGCAGAACTCCGATTGGTTGGTCGGGCGCAGGTGAAAGAATATTGTTTGGCCCCGACATTATAACTCAAGCGGAGGAGAAAGTTCACATCATTCTTGAAAATCTGAAGATTGCTCAAAGTCGCCAGAAGAGCAATTATGACAGGAAGCACACGGACATGGAGTATGTCCCTGGTGATCTCGTTTACCTTCGTGTCACTCCCATGAGAGGCACACACCGCTTTGGTATCAAAGGAAAGCTGGCTCCTAGATACATCGGTCCCTTCAAAATTCGTGGAAGAAGAGGAGAAGTTGCTTATGCTCTTGAGCTCCCTGAACAACTCAAAGTCCATGATGTTTTTCACATCTCTCAACTCAAGAAGTGCTTCAAGGATCCCGGCAGGACCGTGGACCATGAACTCATTAATCTCCAAGAAGACCTTTCTTATCAAGAACACCCCACAAAAATCCTTGAAGTCGCAGAAAGAAGGACTCGCAACAAGTCCATCAAGTTCTGCAAGGTGCAGTGGTCGCACCATTCCGTTGATGAAGCAACCTAGGAACGTGAAGATGAGCTCCGTGCCAAGTATCCTACCCTCTTTGAGTCTTCTTCTTCCTAGAATCTTGGGGCGAGATTCCTGTTTAGTGGGGGAGAGTTGTAGCACCCCAATTGTCTAACAATTGTAATGCTACTTGCCCTAGTAAGATATTGGCTACTTTACATATATTATTGTTGCATCATAATTATATCATGCTCATGTCATCATGCCACCTTGCATTTGAGCATCATATAAAAACTCCTTTTTCTTTTGGTTCTTCTCTCACATGCATTATAAATTGTATTTGCCTCTTGATTTTGTATCTGGTTGTTGATATATTGTCTAAATGCCCAAGTTGAGTTGGGGGCATATCTTTTATTTCCATTCCACCACCTTTCTCTTCCACCACTTTATAATTCCACCATCCCTTTAACAATGAGCTTGTTTTTCTTTTTCTTTGATATTTTTAATCCTAGCTCATATAGTTTGGGGTGGATTAAATCCTCTAAAATCTTTGCTTGGTTTTATTCCACTTCTTGGAAATGCATAAGATTAATGCCATCACATTATTATTGTTGTCACAAAATAAATAATGGTATTATTATTTTTGCATGGGCCATGCAAGCTTCTCCACCACCTTTTACTTACATTGGTTTTTCTTTGGTTTGAGTGGATCTTATCTTGGGAAAACCATCTACCTCCCTTACACCATCCTCATAGTACCACCCATTTCTTTTCCTATTATTTTATTCTCCATTCATGGACCATATGAGGCTTACCCCATAATTCTTTTCTTTCTCTTTCTCTTAGAATTCTTTTCACCTCCACCTCATGATCATTCTAGCCTCCACCATGCTCCACTTGGGATGGTCTTATCCTCATTCTTTTCTTTCTTTTATTTTATTCTTTTTCTACATATATGATCATATGAGCCTTATTCCACCTAATTCTATTCTTCTTCTTTCTTTCTAGTTTCCTCTCTACATTAGACCATGCAAAATCAAACCAAGGTGTCTTCTTGGTTTAGCTTCATAAACAAGATAAACACCTAAATATCTAATTAAAACCCAACCTAGCTATCTTCTCTCTCTCTCTAAATTATCCTAACCTTAATTCTCCTAAACCCTAGCTACCCCTTACCTCTCTCTCTCACACCCCTCTCTCTCTAGCTTGACCACCTGGCCACCCTCCCCCTGGCCACAACCAGCCACCTTGGCTCTCCCTAGCCCTAGCTCCAAACCCTAACCCGAGCCATGCCCCATCTACCTAGCCTAGCTACCCCTCCCTCTCTTCTCTCTCCCTGACCGAGGGTCCCCTCCAACCTTCTCCCTGCGGTCCCTCCTGGCAGCCGCCCTGCAGCCCCAGGTCCCCCTCCAGCCGGCCGAGCACGTGCTCGAGGAGGAGATGGAAAAAGGTGGCACGAGGCCACCTTTATCTGTCGTGCCCCAGCTGCTCTCCTCCCTCTCTCCCTGCTTTTCCCTTCCTCCCCACGCCTCTCTGGCCTCCCCAGATCTGGCCGAGTCGCCCCTCCTCTCCCCCTTCTTCCTCCCCGGCGACAACCACCTGCCGTCGTCCGCCGCCAGCTCCACCTCGCCCTCGTCGATCTAGCCGGCGTGCGCGACGTGGGAGTGTCCTGGGCGACCGAGAGGAACCCCCTGCTGCTCCCTGTACGCGCCGACGTGGACGAAGAGCTCCCCAGCGCTGCCAGTACCTCGTCGTCCTCCGAAACCCTAGCCAACGGGACGCCAGCGACCTCGCCGTTCCGCCGCTCCTCGCGCCGATCCAAGCCCACCAGCAAGCCCGCGGTGAGCCTCCCTCTCTTCCCGACATACTCTGCCTCACCGTCGACGTCTAGCGCCGGCGAACGTTTCGTCGAGCAGCCTCCGCGCGCCAGAGCTCGCCGGCGTCTGCAGCGTTTCCGTGCCGCGCAAGCCCTATCTAGGCCCCCGCTACCCTCCTGTCAACTCCCCCGAGCCAGCCGCACTGGTTAGCCACCCCGGAGCGCACGCCCGCGTCCCAGGTTCGAGTCCCCGCTCCGCGCCGCGCACGCGCCTGCCGCCAGACGCGAGAGGAAGAAAAACAGTACCGGGCGCGTGGTCGTTTTGCAAAAAGCCCCCCACCTTTTTGGATTCCGCAACCCGCGCTCCAACGACCCCACCAGTCAGTCGCCCTGGTAGTTTAGCAGAAAACCCCTCCGTTTTCTCAGACACAACCCGCGGTCCAGCTGCAGCCCCACCTGTCAGCCCCTGTCTTCCGCATCGCTGACACGTGGGCCTTCCGCCGCTGGTCCCGCCTGTCAGTGTCAGCGGCTAACCCAGACCCGCGTGCAAAACGTGTTTCGCGCGCGTGTGGCCCCAGTCCGCTGTGACCCCACCTGTCAGTGCCTGTGGCTGGAATTGCTTGGGTATAAAAAGTTTATGCCTGAGTCTGTTTTTATTCAAATCTTTTTCAAATTAATTTAATTCAAATTCTTTTCAGATTCAAATAATTTTTAAAATACAAATCCAAATAATACATATAATATATGTTTTGGAATCAGAAAAATGTGAGGAATCCAAATATGCACTTCAAAATATATTTTGAACACTTTAATTTTCGAGATGATTAAAATTACAAGAAAATGCCCTTTTTACTTGTTTAATTAATAACTTTTGTTTTATAATTCCAAATTTGGCAAATAATATGTCTAAATCGATCAGCGCGACGAGCCCGTTCTATTTATGCAATCCTTGTTCTGAATTGAAGCATGCATCATGTTGTCATCTAAAATCTGAACCGTTTATGACAATAAAACTTGGGCAAATAAATGATAAAATGCTTTACTTCTTGTATCCACACCTCACCTTTGCCATGCTACTTCAATGCCATGTAAATTGTGCATCATTCATCATGGCATGCTTGGTTGCTTGTTGCATTTCAATTTATATGCTTGCGCACTTTATTTATGTTGGCCCTTGTTTGTTTGGTTCTTCTTCGAATAGACGCCCAGCAGGAGAATTATCAGGAATCACAGGAGTATTACCTAGATCCATCTCTCGCTTCAACTGAGCTGCCAGGCAAGCACTACCACATGCTT
The DNA here is from genome assembly GCA_910589775.1 of Avena eriantha. NCBI lineage: Eukaryota > Viridiplantae > Streptophyta > Magnoliopsida > Poales > Poaceae > Avena > Avena eriantha. The sequence continues at coordinate 334,994,523 of OU342745.1, forward strand.
GCATACATACAGTACCTATTGCCTCTATCTTATTCTTGCATCATTGAGTCGCGGTTGCATTAAATTGAATCCCAAGTACTGCATAGCCTTTACTTTTAAACCACATTAAGCCTGTTCCGGTCCCATGAGCCATTACTACAGGAGTTGTTTGAGCCATGCGAGTCGTAGAAAAGCATGAGTAGGGTATGTGAGTGTCGGATGGATAACGAGGTACCTAAACAACATAACCTGAGTAGTAATGGGATAACTAATGAAAGAGGCACCGGTGAGCAATATCTGCTATTTGGTTTTTCATGCTCACTTGTGTCCCGTAGGACCCCGAGTACTTGATTCCTGTTCCTTGACTATTCGCACTATCCACATCCGGGAGGCCTATGGACCCCCCTAAGCCAGAGCTTGATTCCTTCTTATTTCTTGGGGCCACAATTAGTTTGGGGTTTTATTACTATCCGGTACTTATGCCATGTTACTGTTTTATTTAAGATTGTGCGAGGAGCACCTGTACTGTTTTGGATCGTGACACGTTTTCGCTGTATCGACAAGCCCAGTCTCATTTTCGGGTTCCCAGTCGTTTACCGCCGTCCACACAAACCTTGGGTCCGTCTCGGAGCCGGCCAACTTCGTTGCGGGTAGCTTAATGGGGTGGCCCCCTGAAATATCTCTGAATCCTGTGATTGCTTTGTCGTGAATGCCTCGTTGGGTTTTGATTTGGTTTTTCCGAGGTTGATCGAGTGTGTGTTGCTATTCGTGCACCCCTGCAGGGTAAATCTTTCTGAAAGCCGTGTCCGCGGTTATGGACGACTTGGAGCACAGTTTCTCGATCATAGACAAGTATAACTAAAGTACCGCTTTCAAATTGACTAAGTACTTGACTAGTAAATAGTGAAATACTCATGGAATGGTTAATAAAAACTGCCAACGGATGATGGGGGTTGTTCGTCCGCTTCCTCGTTGGTAAGCGAGGAGGAGGATGGATCTGTTAATTATACTGTTATAACTGTTGTTCTTAATTCACGGACTTCCGTCTATCATTGGTTAGGCGGAAGGTTAGCGAGTCTCTATAGAATTGTTAGGTATTATCTTTTGCTGCAATTGCGTCACCCCAGGCTGTGTCCCCTTTAGTGGCATAAAGACTTGCTGAGTACCCCTAGGGTCTCACACGATAAATTGTTTGATTCAGATGAACAGGTGTGCCCGCAAGATGGATACTGGGTGGAAGAGACAGATGATGTTGGCAACGATCATTCGGTGTAGAGATTCCGGGAACGGGGATCCGTGTGATCTGTGGGCGGGATGTGTTTATTTATGGGGCATCTTATGCCAATTTGCTTCTTATCCGTACTCGGATCTTGTTTTCCGCTTCCGCCTGATACTCTGATGTGTGCTGTATGAGGAGCTATCCTAAATTATTATATCTATCTAGGATATTTGGATCTTGCCGTATGGCGTTGCAATATTTCTATTTCTTTTAGATGGAATGGCTCTGATGTACTGTTGTATGTGGCTTGCATACATACTCATTTGTGTATGTAGTTGATCCCTTCGCCTGCCGATTACGCCGCTCGTTCTTGTCCCGTTGACTGAAAGTGGTTAGGACGGCCGAAAGGTCGACCGTGAGTGGCCCTGGGCCCCACCGTACTATTTTAACCACTTTCGTTCATCCAGGCATTAACTAAGAGCGTAATTCACCGAGGTAGTTACAGTTGACAAACCTCGAAAACCTTTAGGACCTCCAATACATTTTACTCTAATTTAAAAGTGCAATGAGAAACTTCGAATTAACTACTAGCACGTGCGTGTGAGACTGGCATGCCGTCAGTAAACTACAAAGGTACTTGTTACGACGCCGTTTTGTAAAATCTCTTTAAGTTGTACTAAATTTAGATTTTTGCTTCGGTGTCCCCACCTCTCCTCCAAATTTATAAAACTCAAGACCGAAGAACGGACAGGATATGCTGATATCCCTTCCGTTTGGACTGCATGAAGGGGTATCGGTCAATCCTGACCGTCCTTGTTTTTTCAATTTTATAAGTTTGGGAGAGAGGGAGACATCGAAGTACACCTCATTTATTTTAATGTCAGTGTACATTTTTGTTTAATTTCCAAATTAGGACAGTATGGATTGAGCACCAATTACTCCAACATGCTGAAGAACCAAAAGCAATATGGATTGAGAACCAATTATTCCACAGTCACAAGTCCACAGGCCATGTTTTGTCCATTTAACTGTTTTCTCTCACGAATCATCGTTCTAACTGTTTCAACAGTGGTTTAAAATAACAGCTTCAACAGTCAACACTGGTCATCAGGATCCATCGGCAGAAAGAGCTTTACCGGCCAGCCCACCACGTGCGTGTGTACTCCTACAAGGCTAGATACCGCGCGTGCCACCATGCACACCAGCAAATTGTAAATCAACCGGATTTGCTAGTTCTGAGACATCTGAGAACTTCTTAGTTCTTGGTCGTCTCTTTCACCGTTCGATATACCTCGTGATCCGTGTAAAGTGTAAGTTATATATAAGTTGTAATTAAGATATAACTGAGAATTTAATGAGTTGTAACTAGGTTGCAACTGAGAATTAGTACAAATCTTATGAGTTACAACTAGATTGCAATTGAGAATTAGCACAAATATTAGTATGACATCAGTGACTTAGACATACGAAGTTCAGGCTAGGCACTCCCTAATCAATATACTACTACTTATAGTAATACAGTACTTAGTAATTTTCGTAGTGACCGCTGGTCAGTACTCGTCCCAGTTGGCAGCAGCATCTCCTCCCGCATTACCATACAAATTGCCGAGCCACAGCAACACTAGCACAGTAAGCATTCGGCTCCTACACTTCACCACATCCGCATACCACCCTCGGTCTCCCGAGCGAGAGCTGCGAGGCAAGGCTGCCATAAGCGGAGTATACAAAACATCAGACGTCCTTTGGTGATACTGACTTATTATGCCGGAGAAGCCTCCTCCGCTCCGGCGCCGTCCGATGGCGGCCGGGGGCTGGGTCCGGTCCCTCCAGTGCAAGTCCACGGCCGCGGAGGACGTGGCCACCACCGTCTCCGCACTGCCCAAGAAGTCGCACCTCCTCCCCCGGTCCAGCTGTGCCAGCTCCGGCGACATCCGCGGGGACAAGGTGATCTCCTCGTGTAAGCCCAAGCTCAAGCCGAGCTCGAAGACAAGCCCGGAGACCAAGAAGTCCAGGTCGGCTAAGCCGACCGCCGTGCCGCCCTCACCTCCTCCCGGTCCTCTCGGCCCGCTGCCGGCGCTGACCGAGCTCCCGGCGGGGCACTCCTCGCGGCAGGTGGTCGAGATCATCTTCCTTTCGTCGTGGTCTCCACAGCCGTCGGCGCCTCCGCCGGCTGCTGCCGCAGGCGGGGCGTTCACGGGGGAGGTGGAGATGCTGTTCCGCGTCCACAACCAGGCGCGCGCCGTGGCGCGCTTCGAGGACTACCGCGCCGCCGTGCGCGCGCGGGCCGGCGGCGCCGCTCGCAGCGCCGCCGACGGCAACGAGATGATGCGGTTCGCCCCGGCGCCGCCGCACGGAGGCGCGTCCCTGCGCGTGGTGAAGACCTTCGACGGCAGCGGCGGCGCGCACGCGAGCGGGCGCGGGCGCGGGGCCGAGAGGGGCAGGCGGGCCATGTTCCTGTGCAGGGTGATCGCCGGCCGGGTGGCCGAGGGGGAAGCTTCCGGCGGATGCTCCGAGGTCGGCAGGGAGGGGTACGACTCCGTGCGCGGCGGCAAGGGCGAGCTGGTGGTGCTCGACCGGCGCGCCGTGCTCCCCTGCTTCCTCATCATCTACAAGCTGTAAAGAGAAAAAACAATTCCCAGTAACCCTGCCTCTGATATTAATTTTGGCACCGTGTTAATGAACCATCAACTGCATACTATACTTAGTTCATTCTTGGTGGAGTAGATCTCCCGCCGATCATCACACGCCCCGGTAGGCTTATAGTGCGATTTAAGGCATGTACAGTTGCTGTACCACGCAGGCTGCACTTGGCGTATGTACCTGTAGTCCCTGTACTGTACATGTGTCTGCGCCTCTGCCTTGCGTCCTGGCGCGGGTACGTGCAGTGGCATCGCAGAGAGCCCACTGTGAGGAGGGTACGCCGTTTATTCCCCGGAGCTGTCGTGTTCGACGGGGGAGGGGGCTTTCGGCTGGAGGCAAGACAAAGGGAATGGAACGGGCCGGTGGCAGACGGGGCTCGCGTCGTGTCTGCCACTGCCAGTGTGGTGGACTCCGTGACGGACGATGAGCCAGGCCAGGCGCGTTAAAGAGAAGGAGGCGTTTGCGTTTGCCACTGCTCGTCTCGTCTTCAATTCCGGAGTCGCTGTTCGGCACGTGATATCTACTCTCGCCCCTACACGGGTGAATTCCATGTTTGCATGGTGTAGCCAAGCTACCAGCTGACCCACCAGGCCACCACAACAACTTGGAGTACTCCTACATTTGTGGTTCCTCACTGAATACAGGGGAGCATTGAGCAAATTCCGGTTGCTACAACACTGACCTGCTAAAATACCTACGTCGATGAACGGGTGAGACAAACGTTTGGACAGCATAATATCAGACCCCTGTGTCAGGCCAGTTCACGAGGCGATTGGACAATGAGTATACTCTCCGCGTGCTTAGTGATCTAGTACCACAGTAGAGTAGTATTACCTTTGGGTGCACGGTTCCACTACCCCGTTTCCCGATTCTCCATGAACTGAAAAGAAAAACCCGCTACTGCCTCCGATTCTTGCTTCATGCTACTGATTACTACACCTTATCCCGGCCGCCGCTGGTGCCGTACTTCTATATATCACCATCATCACCACCCTAGCTTTCTCGCCAACTCGCGGCCATGCACGGTAACTTTTTGCTTCCCCGAAAATGTTTGAACGGAAGATCATCCAGTCTTAGTTGTGACCACACGTAGTATTTGTGTTCCATTCATGTCGTAATTAAAATGAGAGCTCAAAACTCAAGCTCGTTCCCTATGAACACAAGGTACAATTCAAACCGTGCAGAGACTTTTTCAGGCACCAAATTCTAAAGTTCCAATCCGTCGTTCCAAAAACAACGCTCTTTTCCAGCTTTCGGGCACGGTTTTTGCTCACTTTTCTAGTCCAACTGAATCTGCACAAATAAAGGGAATCAATCAATCAACCAACGTATAAAGCTCCTGCACAAGTTACTTGAGAAGCTCAAACTTCTAAAGGCCTTAAAAGGCAGGAAACCCAGAACGAATGAGCATGAGTAGTAGCAAAACTCAAGGAGGTGCCATGACTCAAGTTTGAACCAGTTCGTCTCAAAGCTACATTCAAATACTCGATCGGTTTTGACAGTGCTGGGGTCCAATACAATGTATGCAGGGTGCATTTGAAATGTCAAGTCTTATTTAAATAATTATTAAGGTAAATTCAAACTTACAGTACGTAGTAGTATTTGTAGACGTACACAGGGTGTGCGCTCCTCCTGTGGTCCCCTCCATCACTGGTGTTGATGCTGGAATGTGCATTAGCAATATTTTACTTGCAGCAGATGCTGTCTTTATATATACTTATAATATGCAGAGAAGACTCATGGAATCATAGGCTAATTAATTAATCGGAAGGAGAACACTGCAATGGAAGAATTTGTAGTTTGTCTAACCCTAAAGGCAAGACAGAATACATTTAGTACTCCTACGTATCACCAGCTCCGCACATGAGCGGCCATCAAGTCCAGGCTGCAGCATCCAGAAGTACTACTCCTACCAATCTCCTAGTAGTAGTATTTCTGACCTAGAAAAAAGAGAACACATGATGGTCATAAATTCATCAGTCCATCACATGGTTATAGCAGTAACTACTACCCTCCTTGACGTGCACTCTTTCATCCTGCACGAAATACTGAACTAATTAGTACAGTAGCTGGCTACTGACAAGAAAATGATTTCCTGAATTGAATGGTCTCTCCCTCCTTGTCAAGCGCAACCCCAGCAAACCAGAAGCAACCTCATTTATTGGCAGCTATAATTGTGATCTACTTGTTTTGTCTACTGATAGGGTAATGGTAGAACGCCCATGGACAGCAATGTTTGTACTCCTTCCATAGATTTGTCAAAATTTACATGTATCTATATATATACACTGAAATGCATCTACATATATGTAGACAAATATATGCCATCCTTTTCAGGACAGTGGGAGTACTTAGTATAAAACATGACAAGTGCTAAAACTGACTTAACAATACATTGCCAAACTGCTGGCAATTGATCGTTCCTAGTTTAATAACACATCCAAAGTCCAGACTTAACAAAAGTTAAAAAAAGGGCTGGGCAGGCCATTAGCTTCTGCTTGGCATTGGAGGAACAGGAAAGGATCAAGACTCACAAAGGAAAGCAAGAGCCGCCCTCCTCCTTTAAGCAAGGAACAAGCATGATTACTTCGAGTTGGGCGGCTACTGTCCTATCAGACACTGCTCCCATCCCAGTAGAGATAAAAAGAGAAAATTCTAAAAACCCACCACATTTCAGTGTGAAATACGCAAAGCCATCGGTATTGCATGAAATTGCAAAAATCCACCGGTTTTGCGGAGATTCGTTCCAATGTGCACTGATTCTCATTTTTATCCGGTTTAACACGATTTCTGACATCGGGCCCCATTGTCAGGCTGATGTGGCACGCTGAATCGGTCAAACCGTCAAAGAAAGAGACATAACTTAAGGTAGGGTTTTTTTGTAAATTTTTCTATTTTAATTTTTTCTTTTTCTTCTGTTCATCTTCGCCTATGGCCACTCCTCCAGTCCCCGGCCGTCGGCACCGTCCCGGTGAAGCAGGGGAAGTCCAGGGAGGCCGCCGGGCTTGAAGAGGAACAAGACGTGCCCCTCCCCCTCCGTCTCCAGCAGCTCCACCACCTGCTCGCTGGCGTCCTTGGCCACGGTCACGGCCTCCGAGTACGCCCGGCTGGATGACGACGTGGTGGCAGGCGTTGTCCCCAACCACGAAGACGCGGCACAGGTCGCCGCGTGCCGAGATCCAGGGGTCCGCCCCCGAGAGGACCCAGCGTAGGGCGGCGAGGCAGTCGTCGTAGGCCGCCGGGAGCGGGTGCTCCGGGGTGAGGCAGTAGTCGACGGAGACGCCGAGGGCTGGGAAGGCGGAGGTGAGATCGTTGAGGAGGCGACCAGAGTGGGAAGGGGCGGCACAGCGATGGCTGGAGTGGGGACGGGCGGCGCCGAAGTGGGGAGGGATGGGGAGGTCGGCCGGAGTGGGGAGGGATGGGGAGGACGGCCTATAGGGAGCAGGTGGTGATGGGATTGGGAATAAAATCAAAGGAAAAAAGAAAAAAAATTAATTTCTGACTAGTGGGTCCCACAAAAAGTTTACAAATAAATCCAAAGTAGATATGTCCGAGCTTCGCCTTGCCACGTTAGCACTGATAGTGGGCCCCATCGGCCAGAAATCGTGTTAACTGTCTCAGTTTCACAATCAGTGCACATTGCAACGAATCTCCTCAAAACAGGTGGATTTTTGCAATTTCACGCAATACCAGTGGTTTTGCGTATTTCACACTAAAATGTGGTGGTTTTTTGGAATTTTCTCAAATGGCCTTGCGTACTACCACAATATCCCCTTTGCATGTTTGAGAAGCCCCTCTGACCTGTGATCTCCTAAGACAAGCTCATCCTCCTCCGAATGGGCCAATTGTTATGAACACCATGATGGCATCTTGTTTTGCAGTGCGCGTTCAGAGGAGCAGATCCTTGTCCTAAGGTTTTATGACCCAACTGCTCTGTACTCCCTGGTTAATGGCACAACTGCTTTGCCTCTTTCACTCGGTCTGGAAGTATAGCAAGTTAAAATAAAATTATAGTGTAAATATAGGAGTCTGACAAAAGTTAATATGGGTTCATATACCTGATCCGAAGGAAATGCAGTGAAGAAATTGCTATCAGAAATCTTCTGTCCTGTGGGTCACAGGTATACTAGGCGCAGGCACCAAGCACAGATTCAGTTGCCCATAACATTTTGGAAAGAGTTTAGAACTGGGTTACCCACTTACCCTTTTTCACAACAGTTTATTACATAACGGAAAAAACTAGTGCAAGAACAGAAGGATAAGGAAAAACAAACTCGGAGAGAGTGAGGCGGTAAAGGAAAAACATAGTTTCACCGGTACCATGAGCAGGTCGCTGTCTATTCTCTGATCTCATAATTATGTCACTGGAAACAAAATGTTAACAAAGCATCTTCTAGTTCACTCGTCATCAAAAGAGCCACTACGACAGCATAACAAACTCTTAACAAAGAACACATTCTACTTCCTTCGACACTAAGACATCGAATCAAAGCCTGTTGACACCAATTGCATCAGGAATTAAGAATCCCCACATGTCAGCAATACGATTACATGACCAACTGTAACATGGTTACTCGAGCAAATATTCATACTGAAAGCAACAAAAGGAACTTCTTAGTACAACAGCAACAGCTAAACCTTTTGTCCCAAGCAAGTTGGGGTATGCTAGTTACAAAACCAAACAGAAGCAAAAGAAACCAAAACGTGAAAGAAAGAGAAAAAAAAGTAAAGAAGTAGCTGAACTCTAGGTACATTCCAATCCTTCAAAGTCCCTTTTTACCGTTGATGGAATATGAATCTATGCAATGGAAGAAAAAATGTTCCAGCAAACGTAGTAAGATGATGCCAAAATAATTTCATATTCATCATTTTAGTTCCAATTACTGTATTGTCAACTAGTACATCCTAACTGGCCAAATGTAGGCATAAATGTGAATATGACATGCACATAGCTTAACGGAGATCTATCTGCACAAAACAGGAATGCAGGTACGATGCATTATCAGGCCGGCCAGCTGATTGCTGAGCACACAATAACCACAGTTGTTCCGCATCCAAATTCTCGCCCTTGTATGCACCTATGTAAACGTAGCTGCAGAATGCAGATAAAGGAATGCTTATAATACCTTTCTTCATGTAATGTATGCCTCTTAAAGCTATAATGCCTAGAGAAATTAATTGAACAGGTGTGATCAGAAGTATGGAACAAGAGCATGTTTATGTTTACACAATTTATTGCAAGAACCGCTTCCAAGAAACAATTCAATGATTGAATATGTCAGGATCCAAAACCTGGCATTTAGTGAAGTATGTGAGCTTGTGTGTCCTGTCCCATGGGCGATGGGAAAATCTGGACAAAAGGGAAAAAGATGAGTAGGCTGAAAGCATGGTAAGTACTAGTAACTAATACTACATGTTCCCTTAAAAAAGAAAGAAAAACTGATGTACATATTGAGCAATGATGATCAATCCATCATTATCAAAGTTCGTTTTTTACATAATGATTAATGAAAGGGCGAGCCTCCCAGCCTTTGCATCCCGCACATCTATGATTTATTGCAAAAGATGTCTGGATTCAGGGCCGAACTAATTGGTTTACCAAAGAGAAAATTAGAAATTATGGCTGTACTCATTGGCTCCTGAATTTTATTTTATTTTTGACGTGAATGGCAGGAGCTCTTCCTTTATGCATTATAGAGGGTGGAAAACCCAAAAGTTACAGGAAGCATGGCTGTGTCATGATACAGAGAGAAAACTAAACACGAACTGTAAGCCATTTTGAGCTGCTCAAGCTCCTCTCTAGCTTTGCTAGCTACCTCTACCGGGGACATATTTTTATCTTGGAAAATCCTCCTACTACACTGATTCCATATGCCGCCGTCGAAATGCTTACTTTTTTCTGGTCTCCTTGCTTGATCCTCTGAACTGTACACCACCACTTCGTTACAGATTGAGGGTTGATTGTCGTCTGAAGCAGTAAAGGTTCCTGCAGCGAGAATGCATTCCGGACCTCCTTGGCAAAGGCCAAAGGGGCATTCAAGCGTTAGATGGAGTGCAGTTTCTAGGGTTTGATCACATAGGCAGCATTTTTCAGCATGATTCCAGCCACGTTTGCACAATCTGTCGGCCGTCCAAAGCCTATTCTGAAGCAACAGCCACAATAATTTTTTTATATTTTTCCTTCAGCTCTGTTCTTTCGTAAACCTTCTCAAGATCATTTTTGACATCCGTCCTACGAACTGAATCTCATAAGCAGAGGCTGCCGAGTATTGCCCATCAGTTGTCAGCCTCCATATGGCCGAATCAGGGGTATCTCGAAGCTGCACCTCCTGAATCTCTAACCAAGGCTGAAAGAACTGATCCAACTCAGATTCAGAGTTTAAACGCTGCAATCCTCCCATCCAGTTCACATTTGTTAGTGCAGATTTGAGTGTGAGTTTCTTCCTCGCTCTTTTGCCGTTGCCATCGGCCCCTCAAGTGAATGCCGTTAGTTGTTACTCCCTCCGTTTTAAAATATAAGATGTTTTAGCTTTGTGAATGGAGTGTATCTAGTCTACTTTTAGTGTGTAGGTTTACTCCAAACCTATATGAACCTACACACTAAAAGGGGTCTAGATACATTCTTTTCACAAGCTAAAACATCTTATATTTTGAAACGGAGGGAGTACATACGTTCACTGGTTAGCTCTCTGACTGTTGTCTGTGGATGTCTTCTTGGATGGGATAGCAAAAGAGCTTGCTCCGCCAGTTATTTGTCCTAAAATACTCTTAGCAATTCTTACCACGCAGTTGGTGTCTATTTGACTATTTCAAAAGAATTCCCTGTTTCATCAACCCATATGTTTTCAGTGATCGAAAGGAGAATGGAATTGTTACTAGTTATAATATGTTTTGAAATCTTGCCACCTTAAAGCATCTGGTCAGGTGTCTGAGAGGAAGGGAGACCAGCAGTTTCGTATTTTGCCCACTGCTACAAACACTCAAACACAGATGGATCTGCTTAGGTGATCCAGCAAACGCACGAGATGCTGCTGCCTGCTAGTATATAGCAATGTTTTAAATAGCCCGGCTATAGGCTATAGCCACGGACTCCGAAAACTGCTGTAGCCTGGCTATAGGCGGTTATTTAAGTGGTTTCGTATCTTTTAGCCGGCTATTACACTTAGCCGCACCATGCAAAAAACGCTACAGCGGGGCTATATAGCCGGTTAAACTTTGGTATAATCGAGTACATGTTTTTCTTATAGAAAACGACATAAGTATTAACTGATGCAACACTACATTAATTATTGCCTAGTAAAATGAGAAGAAAGTTAAAATTACCAACTAAGAAGTAAGACCAGGCTATTATAAGAAGCATTGCTTCCGCATGATAGCAAATACTCCCTCTGGTCAGTTTACAGGGCATGTTACAAAAATCGTGCAATTCCAAAATAACCTAGACGCGATTATATTGATTACAGCTTACATGCCATCACCGATTGGGCACTTGCCTATCCATGCAAACAGCCCACATCGTTTGAGGTTGCTAATTGGTTATTATTGTTGTGCCTCCCCATAAATCGCCCAATTGAAGGAGAGATTGGGTGCCATATTACGGAGTTGGTTGGCTAAATAATCGACTTGAAAAAAATTCTCCACCAATCCTTGCTCACCTTGGTCATGCTGCTAGGCCTAATGGCCTTGTAAACCGAACCGGAGGGAGTATTGTGTACTATAGAAATGAAAGTGAAAACCCTACAATAAAAATCATTATCTTCTTTTCGTTCAGAAACACCTTAATTCCATATCAAGGAGAAACACCTTAATTCCATATCAAGGACTACTGTAAGGAGTCGGATATAAACAACATTCCAAGTAATCAAAAATTACCAAATGATACTATAAATAACACTTGTAGGCTGCATCAAACCTTACTACTTACTTAAAGCATCTCCACTCATTCGGCGTTCTCGGGCCGAAATCCAGCGCTATTTAGCGTCGGACGGATGTAACTTTTAGCCTGAGAACGGCCGGTTTCCTACGCGTTCCCAACCAAGTCCAGAATCCGGCGACATATTAAAATTTTTCCCTCCCACTAGCGAAATCTCGCCTAAATGTTTTCGACATAATACGCCCAAATCAGTTCAACTCGCCAAAAGAAGTCCGACCGCCAGATTATTACAAAACATGAAATTCGGCGATCACTCGTCGATGGGGATGGGATCCTCCGTCGGGTCAGCTGCGGAAGAGCTCGTCTACGGGTTCGAGGAGGTGGAGGCAAAGCTCTGCGATGGCGTGGTGGCGGAGATGGTCGGCGTAGAGCTCGACGTGTTGGCGGCGGGGATGTCCTCGTCCAGAATGGCATTGTGGCGCATCATGTACCAGGCCTTGACCTGGAGGCTCATCGCCGAGGTGTCTTCGCTGCCCATGAGAAATTGCAGGTCCGTGTTCCTCTTCTTCGTGACGAAGTTGGCCTCGAGGAGGTCGATCTTCTTGTCTTTGTTCTGCAGCAGTTGGGTCCACCTCTCTTCGGCCTTCTCCTCCCTCTTCTCAGCATGCGCCTTCGCGTCGGCGATGCACTTCTCGATGGGTGCATAAAGATGTTCGACAGGTGGTCCTGTAGCCTTCAACATCTTGGCCTTCTTCTGTCCGAGCTCTGGCCTTCCTTCACCGATGGCTGGGGGTGGCTCCTCGGGGTTGTACACGCCGTCCTTGTTCTTGGCGAGGGTCACGTGAGTTTCTAGCCATTTCTAGCACTTCTCAATCTTGTCGAGCACATGGTGGAACTTGAACTCGGTCTTGGTGTCGTCGCGGTAAATGCTGAGTGCACAGAACAACTGTGAACACAAGGAGAAGTGTGTGAGTCAGAAATGCTGCGAACACCCGGCGTAGGAACGGTTTAAGGCCGGCGTACTACCTTGATGTCCATGCTAGCGCTGTTGTTTGGACGACGGTCGATTTCTTCGAGAATGTTGTGCCACTTGTTGTACACTTGTTGCACGATTCCCCAATGATTCGTCATGACCTTCTCACCCGTTCCATGTAGACTTTGTTGTACACCGGGGCCCATAGGTTGCGCTCATCGAACGCCAACTTGGCACGCCTCTAGTAGTTCTCTGAGTTTTGGTTTGTGTTGATGATAGGGTCCATGCTCACCGACCTCCATGCTTCGGCGAGGCAGGTGTCCTCAAGGGGCGTCCACTTGACATAGGGCTCGGGCGGTGCCACTGTCCTCGGCTTCCTCTTCTTCTTCCCCTTGCCATTGGCCGTGGCGTACTCTTCGGCTTCCTTCCCATCCTCGTCTTGCATCTGGCCTTCGGCGAACTCCTGCGATTCCAAGCCATGCTCGACATCGGCGAGTGACTGCTCTTGCGGGAAGAATGAGCACCTAGCCGTGGCAGAGCCAGAGGCGATCATGTCCATCATGTAAGAGTCACCCTGCATTCCGCCGAACATGTTACGGCCGTCGGTGTCGGTGAACTGGGCGGGTGAAGAGCTGCTACCAGCAAACACAAGAGGGCCGCGACGCATGGCTAGTGAAGGCCCGGTGTATGCGGGAGAGCTAGCATAGGGGACGTTGAAGGCCAGTGAGTGAGACGCGGGGCAGGGGAAGAGAACATTTGGGTTGAACCCGCCGTCGAACTCAGCCAACGATGAGAACCTCTAGCGCGGGTTCGCCTGGCTCTCCCGAAACATTGCCGGTGAGATCGGCAAGAACACCGCCGGAGATCCGACGCTAGGTTGGCTCTACCTGAAGGAGATATGCCGTAGAGGCAAATAATAAAGTGTCTTATTTGATATATATCTTGTATGTTCATAATACGTTCTAGGCCGTGCTATAAATGTGTTAATATGAAACATTAATACACTTATGGTATGCAAACAAACCGTGTGTCTAATTACCTCTAGCAAACTAGCTCATTGGTCAAGTGGATGATCTAGGGTTTTGAGATCATGGGCATTAATGCCAATTAATAATGAGGTCATATCATTGGTTGAATGATGTGACAGACAAACACCCAATAGTAATATCATAATGATATCTAGTTACAAACATTCATCATTAATGATAACCAAGGAAACCTCGCAACCTGATCCTTAGATTGTGAGATAATACAAACCACTGTTACTGGAGGGAGCTTTGATGGTATCAAGTATCAAGTCATGAAAGGGTGATCAAAAAGGTGCCACTCACGTTTCCCAAAGGAACACTTAGAGGAGTACATATCAAGACTAGCATTTGCCAATCCAAGTAATAGATAGATACATGTGACCATCTAGATGACGTTGCATTAACGAAGCTTGAAAGCGTGTGACTAGGTCACGGAATGCAACGTCATGGGAACGAGTAAACAAGTTCTTTGGTAACGAGATCAAACTAGGTAGGGAGATACCAAAGATCAAATCTCGGATGAAATAGGTATCAAGTGGCAAAGGGAATGGGACGCGACGTTAAAGGTTCAAACGCTGAGATTCATGAAATGCATGGGGGTCATCATGGGCATCTAGGTCCCGCTAATGATCATTGATACGAGAGAGGTCTTGATCATGTCTGGAGTGTTCCCGAACCGAAGGGTGTCACTTTTAAGGGTGGGGACGCATAGGGATTGATACGGCACCGCGGGAGAATGAGAGAGAGCAACCGAAATAGTTCTGTGTAACACCCAATGTTGATCGGAGGGGTCCGGAAGGAGTTCCAGAGTGAAGGATATAATAATATATGTGTTTTATATTAATTAACTAAATTAATAGTAAAATATATTTTTTTATTTTATTTTTATAAGCAGCCCATTGCTAATGGGCCTCACCCGGAGGGGAGGCCCAAGTGGGCAAGGCACCTAAGGGAGGAGGGCCAGCCGGCCAAACCCTAGTGGGCTCCCCACGTGGGGCCTACCTAGGGCCGACGGCTCCCCCTTGGTGGTCGGCGGCTGTGTGGTTTAGTGAAAGGGTAGTTTACCCTCCACTGTTTTTTGGTTGATAATGACACCGTAGTTAGAGCGGACTAATGCTACCTACTAGTGTCTTAAACAGGTTTTAGTTTGCCGGTATGTTGGAAGACCATCGGAGACCCCCCCCCCCCCCACATTTCTATAATGAAGAGAAGTGCCGGAGTTTTGGCGTTTATATGTATCTTGAGTCTTTAGGAATACCGCACTATTAAGAGGGGTTATCTCGATGAGCTTGTTGGGGATGAATTTCTAAGCCTTATACACATCCCATACACCCACTTGTTCCATCACCAAAGAGAGAGGAGAGAGAGATCTACGTTTCATTGCATCTCTGCCAAGTTAGGTATACAGGCCGGTTGAATCGGCTCCCAGACCGGGCAGTCCGGTACCAGTACCAGAAAACCGAACCCAAATCGGGAATCTCGGTTTATTACACCGAGTCTATCCGGGCTCGCGCACAGTGAGTATTCCGGTTTGGATTCCGGTTTTCCGGGCTGTGTACCGGGCGATCCGGTGTGTGGGCCGATCCAACCGAACTTGAAACCGGACTTCGCAGAAAATGCACTAAACGGCTAGATTTCTCCCTTGGGTATAAATACCTCTTCTTCCAACTTGAGGAGGTTAGGTATTCAGTTCATATTCCATTCTTGAAGCTCTCTCTCTCCCCATTGTTGAAACACAATTCCTTGAGGATCTCCCATTCTACCCAACCAAATCCAAATCCCTTTGGTAGAAAGCAAGAGGAGGTCCCGATCTAGGTTTCCACCAAGACAAAGTTCATTCCCCCTTGAGTTCATCGAGTTAGCTTGTTACTCTTGGGTTTGTGGGAAACCCTAGGCCGCTAGGGTCGCCCGGAGGCATTCGGCTTGTGATTTGCTTCGTGGAAAGTTTGTGAGGGTTTGGAGACTACCTTAAAGTCTACCACGAGTAAGTGAGCAATTCCTTCGTGGGAGAGGCTCGGAGAAGGAGGTGAGCCTTTGTGGCGTTGGGGAATCCTTAGTGGAACCTCACACCTCTCCAACATGATGTAGCCCCCCTTCCCAAAGGTGGTGAACACGGGAATACATCTTTGTCTCCACGTGCTTTGGTTATTCCTTAACCACTCCCTTACTTGTGTTGTTTACCTTGTGATAGCCTTCATGCTTGAAGTATCTTGTATCATCATCTAGGTTGCTTCACCTAGTTTTGCATTTAGGCACACTTATATTCCGCAAAGCCTAAAACTTGCATAAGTTTATAAAGAATTTTGTAGAAACCTATTCAGCCCTTTCTAGGTAAACCATCTTACACTTTCAATTGGTATCAAAGCTTGGTGCTCTTCTAAGGGCTTTACCGCCTAAGAGAAAAGATGGTTTTCTTCGATGATGAGGAGGGAAAGACTTATGCGGTCAAGGAGATCCGTGAACTCTTTGTCAAACAGTCCCTTGAAAAAGCTAAGGCAGATTCCGATCTCCTTGCTCGAATAAGTTTTTTTGAAGGACGCTTTACGGGGATGGGCGAGGGGGTCATGCTTGCCGGACCTTCGGTACTACGTCAAGGGAGGCCGATGGACACCGGTAAGGAGGCCATGAACAAGGCTTCTAGTGAGAGTGACTCGACAAGAGCCTCTATGCCTCCTAATCCATTTCCGTATATATATCCTAAACAAAAGAACATCATGCCTCATATTAATGGTTCGGGTCCCGCACCTCACTATGATGGAACTCACTTCTCTCATTGGAAAGTTTCTATGGAATCTCATCTTCACAGTTGCAGCGTGAAGATTTGGGAGATTGTGGGCAAGGGCTTCTATCCATAAGATCCCAAGAATCTCACTCCGGGAGAATACTATGACCATCAACTAAATGCAACGGTTTGTGACAAGATAAGGAGTGCCATTCACCGCACTCTCTATGATCAAGTTAGCAACATCCCCACTGCATAGGAGCTATGGGAGCAGATTGTCATTCTCCAAGAGGGAACTTCCCTTATCCAAAAGTCCAAGTATAAAGCCATCAAGTCAGAAATGAGCATGTTCATGAACAATGATGGTGAATCCATCACAGAAGCATATAAGAGACTTGTTGCCCTCTGTGTAAAGATTGATGGTCTTGGTTGTGACAAGTATGATGATGGGTTCAACTTGAATGATGAGCTCATCAAGTCCAAGGTTCTATCCATGATTTCCGCCTCCGACAAGAAGCTTATCTTGAACTTGCAACTTCTAGATTCAGCTCGCCACTTCTCGCCGGGTGATCTAGTGTCTTATCTTGTTGCCACGGACAATATGGAGGATGAAGTACAAAAGATCAAGGAGATCAACAATGCCATTGGGCCTTCTCAATCCATAGCATTGAAGTCCAAGTATGTGCAAGAGAGTGGTGCAAATGATGAAGAGAGTGATAGTGAGGGCATTGACGACATGCTAGCTCAAGTTGCTCTCTTCACCAAGAACTTGAAGTCCCGAAGAAGAAGAAGCTCAACCGGACCAAGCGAGAAGAAGAGGAATTGCTACAATTGTGATGATTCGGACCACTTTGCCGAAAAATGCCCATATGAGAAGAGACTTGACAAGCCCAAGTATGAAGAGGGCGTCAAGCCAAGATTAAAGCCAAACCCCATCAACGAGAGATACAAGAGGAACAAGAAGCGTGATGGCAAATGCTTTCTTGGCCAAGAGTACCTATCCGATGCAGAGAGTGAAGATGAGGAGAAGGTTGTGGGGGTGGCCTGTTTGGCTTTTGCCGAACCCAGGTCACTCTTCACATATGACTGCACCAAAGACTATGTCGATGACTCCATCACTCCCAAGGTCGCCGGTACTTGCCTCATGGCAAGGAGTACCAAGGTAATCTATTCCCCTCCATCTATCTAGCATCTTGGATGATCATGTTAGTACCAATGATAGTGACGATCATGAATTCGATGAAAACTATGTACAAGAAATGTATAAAATCATGAAGTCCCTTCCTAGCAATGCTCGTGCTAGATTCAAACAGTTAATGAGCCTTTTCAATTCATGTGATGAGAACATTGATAATTTGGTGTCTCATATTGATGATGAGAAACTAAGATTCAATCTTCTTGAGCAAGATCTAAGCAAGGAAAGGAACATTACTTCCCTTCTTAAAGAACGAATTGAAATCTATGAACTAGATAAGGAAAAAGATATGGATAATATAGATAGAGCTATCACCTTGTCCCAAGAGCTTGATACTTCAAAGAAAGAACTTGAGGTTGCTCATACTTCTCTCACCAATGACCTTGATAACCTTGAGAAAGCTAATTTGCTTGTCAAGCATGAGCTCATAAAACTTGGGGAGAATCATAATCAACTTCGAGTGTCCTATGAGAAGGCTCTTGGTACATTGAAGGATCCTATTATTGTTGAGGATATTACCTGTGCTTCTAACCCTTCATTGGATCAAGCTAGCCTCCTTAAGGAGAATATGAAGTTGAAGGAACAACTTGAGGTGGAGTGTCTCAAGCCTACCACCAAGGGCAAGATTCTTGATGAGATTCTTGCTCGACAAACGATGAGAGCTCCAAGACAAGGTATGGGGTATGACCCCAAGAACGATAAGAATGGTGCCAACCCACCTAAAAGGATCAAATTTGTGCATGAAGGGCACAAGGTGGTTGACCAAGTAAATAAGAATGTTGTGAATGGGGGAGCCACAAGGGGCAACCCCAACCACAAGTTTGCGGGAAAATCTAATCCCTTGTATGTGCTATGTAAGGGCACCCAAAGAGATGTATATGCCAAATATGTTGGCCCTTGCAATGGTTATGCTTATAGGTGGTACTCAATTTGGGTACCAAAAGATCTTGTTGCTAATGCTAGGGGACCCATTACTCAATGGGTTCCTAAACCAAAGAATTGATTTTGTAAGGGTATGCCTCCGGTGGAACAAAATGGGTGTTTGATAGTGGATGCACCAATAATATGACCGAAGGTAGAAGTGCACTTGACCAATTTATTCATGATGTTAATTCAACGTCAAGCATCACTTTTGGAGACAACTCTAAAGGAAAGGTACTAGGTTTTGGCAAGTTGGTGGTCTCCAAGGCCTTGACCCTAGAGACCGTCATGCTTGTTGAAAACCTTGGCTACAACTTACTTTCAATAAAACATCTTGCGGATGCCGGTTATGATTCCTATTTCTCTAGAACTTGTGTGAAAGTCTTTAGGAGTGATAATCTCAAGTTGGTCCTTGTTGGATATGTGGAAGACGACCTCTATGTGGTCGACCTCTCGTAAGAGAGTCAATCTCTTCCTACATGTATAATGGCCAAAGTTGACGAGGGATGGCTTTTGCATCGCCACCTTGGCCATGTCAACATGAGAAATATTAAACAACTCCTAAAGGGTGAACATATTGTTGGACTAACCGGTGTGTGTTTTGAGAAAGACCGTGTGTGTAGTGTTTGCATTTTAGAAAAGCAACATGGATGGAGTCATCCATCAATATCCAAGGTGGCCACGTCAAGACCTTTGGAGCTTCTCCATTTGGATCTCTTCAGGCCATCAACATATGATACTCTTGGTGGGAAGAAACATGGCCTTGTCATTTTTGATGATTACTCAAGATACACTTGGGTATTCCTTCTCAAGTCAAAGGATGAGACCTACAAATACTTCATGATCTTTGCCAAGCAAGCTCAACGCACTCATGAAGTGGAGATCAAGACCATTAGGACCGACAATGGCACCGGATTCAAGAATTATACCATGCAAGAGTTTGTTCAAGATGAGGGGATCAAGCATGAATTCTCGGCTCCATATACTCCTCAAAAAAATGGTGTTGTTGAAAGGAAGAACCGGACTATCATTGAGATGGCAAGAACTATGTTGAGTGAGTTCAAGTCACCCCACAACTTTTGGGGAGAAGCCATCACCACCGTGGTTCACTACTCGAACCGACTCTTCCTCTGAGCTCCCTTTGACATGATTCCGTATGAGATTCTCACAAACAAAAAGCCCAATGTCAACTACTTCCGAGTCTTCGGGTGCAAGTGCCTCGTCAAGAACAAGAA
Organism: Avena eriantha; assembly: GCA_910589775.1. Lineage (NCBI taxonomy): Eukaryota > Viridiplantae > Streptophyta > Magnoliopsida > Poales > Poaceae > Avena > Avena eriantha. Next base: position 335,014,308 of record OU342745.1, read on the forward strand.
ATAAAAACTCGGTAAATTCAAATCTAGAACTATCGAGGGTATTTTTGTTGGTTATGCGGAAAACTCTCACGCCTATAGATACTACAACAAAGCCAATGGTTGTGTTGAAGTATCTTGTGACGTGGAGTTTTTGGAAGATAATGGTCCCCAAGGGGGGCAAGTTGTTCCACATGTTGTAGGAGATGGAGATTCCTCTCAATTCATCAAGTTGATGGGAATTGGGAATATTTTGCCCACCGAACATCACACTCATGATCAAGATGTTGATGGGGGAGGATCAAGCCCAACTCAAGAAGAGCCTAGATCTACTCAAGTGGAACCATCAAGTGCACCTCATGATGAACAACTCTCGCAAACCGAAGAGCAAGAACCAAGCCCTCAACCCGTTGAGCAAGACCAAGAAGACTTAATAGTTCCCCAAAATCAAGGTCAAGCTCAAGATGTGGTCAATGATCAAGGACCAACGAAGGATGAATTCGTTGTTCATGAAGGGACTAAACGGAAGATCAAGTCTGCCTCTATTGCAAGTGGACTCTAAGTCAATAATATACTTGGAAGCATATCAAGAGGAATCGAGACTTGCAATAAGAAGAAGCAACTCACTACCTTTTGTGGCCATCATGTATTTGTGTCCAACTTTGAGCCACTCAAGGTCCATGAATCTCTAGAAGATCCGGATTGGGTCATTGCCGTGCAATAAGAACTCGAGTGCTTCACCCGCAATGAAGTTTGGTCTCTTGTGGAGAGACCTAAAGATCATCGCATCAATGTCATTGGGACCAAGTGGGTATTCAAGAACAAGCAAGATGAGAATGGAACCGTCACAAGGAACAAAGAAAGGTTAGTGGTGCAAGGGTATGCCCAAATATAAGGTATTGACTATGAGGACACCTTTGCGCCCGTTGCTTGCCTTGAAGCTATTCGTCTCTTGCTTGCATATGCATCTTTTCATAACTTTAAGCTTTATCAAATGGATGTGAAGAGCATTTCTTAATGGTCCCTTGAAAGAGGTTGCATATGTAGCTCAACCCCCGGGTTTCGAAAACACACGCTTTCCCAACCATGTGTATATACTCCATAAGGCGCTCTACAGGCTAAAGCAAGCTCCTCGTGCTTGGTATGAGCACCTTAGGGATTTCTTACTCATGGACAGGTTTAGCGTGGGTAAAGTCGATTCCACCCTTTTCACCAAATGGGTTAAAGGGGGTGGCTTATTTATTGTTCAAATTTATGTTGATGATATTATTTTTGGTGGAGCTAACGAATCACATAACAAAACTTTTGCCGAGTTGATGACCCAAAAATTTAGGATGTCCATGATGGGGGAGTTGAAGTATTTCTTAAGCTTCATTGTGAAGCAACTTTCTCAAGGCACCTTCATCTCCCAAGAGAAGTACGTGAAGGACATGCTTGCGAAATTTGAGATGAACAATGCCAACCCCATGAAGACACCCATGCCACTCAATGGGCAACTTGGCCTTGGAGAAGGTGAGAAGGATGTGGACCAAAAGGTATATCGCTCCATGATTGGCTCCTTGCTCTACCTTTGTGCTTCTAGGACGGATATCATGTTAAGTGTTGGAATGTGTGCTCATTTTCAATCCGCTCCCAAGGGGTGCCACTTGATGGCGGTCAAATGGATTTTAGGTACCTTGTTCTCACTCCTACTCTCAGGCTTTGGTATCCAAAGGGGTCAACCTTTGAGCTTGTTGGCTATCCGGATTCCGATTAGGCCAGTGATAAGGTTGACTGGAAGTAGACCTCCGGGGCTTGCCAATTTCTTGTCCGGTCGTTGGTGAGTTGGTCATCCAAGAAACAAAACTCCACCGCCCTATCCACCACCGAAGCCGAATACATTTCCGTAGCATCTTGTTGCGCTCAATTGTTATGGATGAGGCAAACCTTGAAAGACTATGGTGTGTCTCTTGGTACGGTGCCTCTTCTATGTGACAATGAAAGCGCAATAAAGATCACCAATAACCCCGTCCAACATTGCCGCACCAAACATATTGACATCCACCACCACTTCCTACATGACCATGTCGCAAATGGTGACATCAATCTCACTCATGAGGGAACGATGTTCCAATTGGCGGATATTTTCACGAAGCCTTTGGATGAAGCCCGTTTTGTCATGTTGAGGCGAGAACTTGGTATTCTAGATCCTAAAAACTTAGATTGATTCACTTCTTGCATTATATTCCTGCTCTTAACTTGCTATGTAGCCTAGTCGCACAACACACATATGGATAGTCATCTTACCATGTCTTGGTTTGGTGCATACCTGTCCGTGCGATATTAATTGATATTGTGTCATGATATGGGTCCAATCATCTATCTTTGAGGCGCCATGACATGTGTGCTTAAACATAGGGGGAGAAATCCCCTGCCAACTCTGGTCTCTTATGGCTCTTGTTATTTTTGAATCATGCCTATTGTTACTATTGAGTGTGTTGATTTGGTTCTTCTCCAATAGGCATGCCTAGATCACTTGCCTCCTCTACCCTTTTGGAGTCTACTATCTTATTCTACATGCACATGCCATTCTCGAAATTTTTCTGTTTTTACAAATTTTTCCGAAGTTTTTTTGGATGTTTGGTTTCTAGCCCGGTCCAACCGGCCCCAGAACCGGACCGTTCGGTTTCCAGCCCAGTCTCAACCGAGTCTATCCGAACCTGCAAACAGAAGTTTACTGAAAGAAGTTTGGTTGCTAGTCCGGTTTCCAACCGGGTACTCTGGTTGTGGAGCTGGTTGACTGGACTACCAACCGAATCTTCCTCGCGACAAAATATCTGCAGATTCAGTTTTAAGTTCGGTTGACTGGCCTATACGTCGAGCGACCCGGTTTGCATCTCGGTTGGAGCAAACCTCAACCGGGATCTGAAAAAAGTTTCCCCTTCTTCTTCCCTAGCCGCCCCCACCCCTCCACAAGTTACCTTTTCACTTCCCCTGACCCGTTCTCTCTCCATTGCCACCCCTCCACCTTCCTCCCCTCTCCTAGGGTGTTTCCACCCCTAGGATTCATAGATCAGGCCACCAAATCGCGGAGAAGGACCTTTGGAGGCTCTCCACCGAAGGAATCTCTCCATCTCACGGTGGTTTGGGAGAATTTTGTGATCTTCTTTCTCAAGGGCTTTTGGTGCTTTCCCCAACGGGAAGCCATGTCCTCGGGTAATCCCTTGCTCCTTTACCTTTTCCTTGTCAAATCCCCATGTTTCGCTACACATCTTGATGGATTTGCCAAGTTAGGGTTTCCACCTTTGTCTTTGTATGCCAACCACGTCAAACCATGGCCTACACCTCTTGAGAAGTTTCTATTTGTGCAAGTATTGAGTCATGGGTAAATTTTTTACATTGCAAATATCAGTTTTGGGTCCTCCTCGACTAGTTCGGTTCCAGGCCCGGTTAAACCGGCTCTGAAACCGGGCCGTCCAGTTTGAGTCTAGATAACCGGTGCTGGCATCGGGTCATCTGGTTTGAGTCCGGTTATCCGGTGCTGACACCGGACCGTCCGGTTCTGGAGCCGGTCCGACCGGCCCTGGCACCGAATCTCTCTGCAATGTCTCTTTTCTACCGTGCACTTACCCAGATCCAAGTTTTTCCTTCGTTTTTTTCCTTATGGCATGTGTACTTATCCTTGTGCTCCCCAACCTCTCTCTCTTTTTCACAGGTGCAGATCATGATGACTATATGGATGATGAGTATGTGCCTGAGGAAACTGGTAGGGGCAAGAGGGTTCGTCGAGGCAGTCAGTCTATGCAGCGTGAGGAAGAGGGCAGCTCCCGTTCTGGTCGCATCAAGAGCAAGGCCATCAGGGGCAAGAAACCTGTCATGCAGGATGACGAAGAAGATGTGCCTACTCAAAACCTGAAGAATATGGAGATTGCTATGTACCGGACCCTTTGCAAGCAGAATCCCTATCGCTTCAAGTCTCACACTTACCTTGGCACTGACAAGAAGTTTTGGACTGAGACTCAAGCCTTGATGTGGGATCACATTTACACTCAGTTCAAGGTCACCTCCTGCGGTAACATTCTTGCTTTCAATGTGGACTGGTTCAACATGTATGCTGCCTCAGATTATCGTTTTGTTAATGATGCCTTGAAGAAAATGGATCTATTTGACCTTGTGTGTCTCAAGGAGGACTACTATCCTAAGTATATCCGTCAGTTCTTCTGCACAGTCTATTTTCATGATGATGTTGATCGCACTATGTCTTAGATGACTGGCACGCGACGCTTTCGTGCCACCTATGCAGATCTGGTTGAGGTCATGGGCTATTCTGGCAAGCCAGGTGGTTTTTGCATTCATAGTGAGAGGATCAAGCCTGCTGACTCTCTTGCTTTCTACTATCCCAAGGATTCTGAGTATGCTCCTCCTTGCATCTCTGGCATGTACTTCTACTATCACACTTTGGCCAGCATCTTCCGTCAGTCGCTTGTTCCCCGAGTTGGAGATACTACAAATTGTCGTGGGTACTTTGCCAATCTCCTATATTATTGTCACCCTGACAGGTTGAGGAAGATTGATGGCTATGACTTTGTGTACTTTGAGCTGTGACGGGCTGCTTTGGACAGGATGACCCCCACTTTCTGCGTGTATGTACAAAAGCTACTCAACAAGGTTGTGCCTCCTGGTGTGATGGCTGATGAGCGTGTGGAACAAGAGCAACTTACCCTTTCTGTTCATGGTCTGTCTCCTGAGGTACCTTCGATGAAGCCTCCCAAGCCGTGCACCAAGGCTGCTCATGATCCTCAGTCTCACTTTGCCACTAGCTCTAGTTCTCGTCATCCTGTTGGGGAGTCCTCCTTCTCTCGTCCCAGGCACAGGGGTGGTGCTGCCACATTCTTCAGGCGGCTGTTTCAGATGTGCCGCTCGTCCTATGACGTGAGCCACAAGGCTCTTGAGATGAGCCAAGAGACTCGGCGCAGGCACAATGAGTTTCTCGTGACCCAGAATGTCACTCCTCCACCGGATGGTCCCGAGATGACTCCAGTTCCTTATGTCAACTAAGAGATGCTACCACTTGATGATGATATGCTCTTTGGCTACTTCCCCAATCAGTTTCCTCCTGGTGGCCCCAGTGGTTCCTCTGCTGCTCCTCCTAGTTCTGATGATGATGATGAGGATGATGAAGAAGAGGAGATCCATGAAGACGAAGATGCCCTCGTTCACCCTCCTCCGCCTCCTACGTTCTTCTAGTTGGGTTCCGTTAGCATAACTCTACTCCTCTTCCTTTTTGGTGTTTCGATGCCAATGGGGGATAAGAGTAGAGTTCATTTAGGTCTATGGGTTCCTTGCCAGGGTTTTCCGGGGTTCGCCGTTTGCATAATGCCCTTTGCTTTATATTTGCTTCTTATGGCATTGTGCTTACCATTTGCTTTTGTGTTGGAACTATTTGCTTTACTTCCGCATGTTGGACAAGCGTGTGCTATGTGTGTGAACCATGTTTATGTCTATTGTTCTATGACTATGTGTACCTCTATTATTTGTCTAGCTTTGCGTAGGTATCCATGCTCTATATCTTGTCATATTATGCTTGCTTCCCTTAAAACATGTGGGAAGCTCTCCATACACTATTTAGGTGCACCTTGCATTCAAATGCAAATTCAACCGAGTGCATACTTTATGGGGGAGCTCACATATGTCTCTATGGAATTCTGTGGTTTATAGCTCTCTATTATATCCTTGTGAACACTAGCTCGGTTTGTCATCGCCAACCAAAAAGGGGGAGATTGAAAGGGTGGTTTACCCTCCACTGTATTTGGTTGACAATGACACCATAGTTAGAGCGGACCAATTCTACCTACTAGTCTCTTAAACAGGTTTTAGTCCACCGGTATGTTGGAAGATCATCGGTGACCCCCCCATTTCGATAACAAAGAGAAGTGCCGGAGTTTTGGCGTTTATATGTATCTTGAGTCTTTAGGAATACCGCACTATTAAGAGGGGTTATCTCCATGAACTTGTTGGGGATGAATTTCTAAGCCTTATACACATCCCGTACACCCACTTGTTCCATCACCAAAAAGAGAGGAGAGAGAGATCTACGTTTCATTGCATCTCTACCAAGTTCGGTATATAGGCCGGTTGAACCGGCTCCCAGACCGGGCGGTCTGGTACCAGTACCGGAAAACCATACCCAAACCGGGAATCTTGGTTTATTACACTGAGTCTATTCAGGCTCACGCACAGTGAGTATTCCGATTTGGATTCTGGTTTTCTGGGCTGTGTACCGGGCGGTCCGGTGTGTGGGCCAGTCCAACCAGACTTTGCAGAAAATGCACTAAACGGCTAGATTTCTCCCTTGGGTATAAATACCTCTTCTTGCACCTTGAGGAGGTTAGGCATTTAGTTCATATTCCATTCTTGAAGCTCTCTCTCTCTCTCCCCATTGTTGAAACACAATTCCTTGAGGATCTCCCATTCTACCAAACCAAATCCAAATCCCTTTGGTAGAAAGCAAGAGGAGGTCCCGATCTACGTTTCCACCAAGCCAAAGTTCATTCCCCCTTGATTTCATCGAGTTAGCTTGTTACTCTTGGGTTTGTGGGAAACCCTAGGTGGCTAGGGTCGCCAGGAGGCATTCGGCTTGTGATTTGCTCCGTGAAAATTTTGTGAGGGTTTGGAGACTACCTTAAATTCTACCACGAGTAAGTGAGCTATTCCTTCGTGGGATAGGCTCGGAGAAGAAGGTGAGCCTTCGTGGTGTTGGGGAATCCTTCGTGGAACCTCACACCTCTCCAACGTGACGTAGCCCCCTTCCCAAAGGTGGTGAACACAGGAATACATCTTCGTCTCTGATGACCCACAAGTATAGGGGGTGCATCGCAGTATTTTCGATAAGTAAGAGTGTCGAACCCATCGAGAAGCAGAAGGTGCTGGCGAGTGGCTAGGAGCAGGAATTCTCTGCTTAGCAAACCAATTTTTAGGGTTTTTTGATAATGCAAGTAAATAAAGTACGAGTAAATAAATGACAATAAGAATAAATGTAGCAAGTATCCCAATCATTTCTTTAGCGAAGGACAAGCCGGTTGTATTACTTAAGATGACCAAACGTTCTCGAGGACACATGGGAATATCGTCAAGTGCTTTCGCTTCATATAGTTGATTAAACTTCTTTAGTTTTCTAAGTGTTGTGTGGGTGAACCTGTGCTAATGTACCGACCTTCCTAGGACTAATACATACTTGTGATTATACCGCTTACAAGCATCCGCAAGTACAAGAAATTAATTAAGGTAGAAACCTAACCACAACTTTAAACTCTAAGACCCTGACGTCCCTTGTGCAATGGTTTCCTAACAGGGGTTCAGGTTTCTGTCACTCCGGCAACCCCTACGATTAGTAGCCAAATACACAATGCATTCCCCTAGGCCCATATAGGTGAAGTGTCATGTAGTCGACGTTCACATGACACCACTAGAATAAGTACACCACAACTTAAATATCAAACCATTGAATATTTCTCAACACAATTCCACTACTAACAACAGGACTTCTCCCATGTCCTCAAGGACAAAACTTACTACTCACAAGACATCATATGGATCATGATCAGAGATGAAATAATGATGTGTAACAATCTGAACATAAACGATAATTCAATGGTTCACTCAATAGCGTCAACTACAAGGAGTAATCAACACCGGGAAAGTTTCCCCTAAGAACTATGCAAGATTCAACCCAATTGTTACAGCGGTATGAGGTGGTGATGATGGTGCTGGTGGAGATGATGGTGGTGATGATGACGATGATGATCCCGATGAAATAAAACTTGATGTGGTGTTGGTGGCGACAATCTCCCCTCTCCGGGAAGGAATTCCCCGGTAGAATTCTGTCTGCCAGAGAGATCTTTCTCTCTCAGTGTTTTTCTCCCCGCAGAGGCATCGGAATCTTTCTATGGTCGCTCCCCGAGTCTTAGGGTTTCAGGAGGATAATATACGCCAGAGGGGAGAGGCTGGAGTGGACCAGGGTGGCCACACCACCTGGTGGCGCGACCTAGGGTGTCCCGCGCCAGGGGGTGGTGTGGCCCCCTGTGGCCCATCTCCACTTACCCTTCTGGCTTTCTTCGTCTTCTGGAAAAATAGGATTTTTCATGTATTTTTCCGGATTTTCTGATCTTCGCGAATTTTGTCTCCAAACAACACCTTTTTCATCAGAATCCTGGCTGTAGCGGTCCATGCTCCAAAAAGTCATCAACCATGCAAAAATAGGTGAAATAACATAAGTATCATATCTTAATATGAAATATATCAATGAATAACAGTAAATTATGATATAGAATAGTGATGCAAAATGGACGTATCAGTCTCTGCGTGCTTCGATTATTCCTTAACCATTCCCTTACTTGTGTTGTTTACCTTGTGATAGCCTTCGTGCTTGAAGTATCTTGTATCATCATCTAGGTTGCCTCACCTAGTTTTGCATTTAGTCACACTTATATTTCTCAAAGCCTAAAACTTGCAAAAGTTTATAAAGAATTTTGTAGAAACCTATTCACCCCTCTAGGTAAACCATCTTACACTTTCATTTAGTCCCACACCGCCTGCCCCTTGTGGTGCCCCTCCCCTCCTACTATTTATAGGGGTCACCCCTCCCCTTGGAAACAATCCCTTTCTCTCTTCTCTCTCATTTTCTTTGGGGATTTCTCCATAATATTGGAGAGAACCCCGAGGGACTTGAATTCTCCACCTTCACACTACCATCATGTAATCTTCGGTCCGCCATCTTTCTTCTTCCGCTGCTCAGCTAGATCGGAGCTCGGGAGACATCACCTGCACCGAACGTGTGTAAAACTTCAGAGGCGCCACACTTGGGGTGCTTGGAGCTGCTAGTCTTCATCAACATACGCCTTCCTATGTAAGGCGTTCCTAGGTATTCAAGGGTATGACTACCGTCTTTATTTTTGTTACTTTTGTCTACATAGTATAGATCCTGATATTAGTGTTTGCGTAGTTAGATTTTTTTGTTTTCTGCTTCGGAACCCTACAGCCCCAAGGCACGCGTACTACGCGGTGACGATGGGTGGTGGCCAGGACATGGCCGCCACACGGGCGGCGTGCTTGGACACCGACTTGGCCTCTATGATCGCTTGCACCTCTTCCTCTTCGTTGGCCTCCTTCCTATTTGTCCTCTCCTTTCGGCTCTCCGCTTCAATCTTCCTCCGCCAGTAATCCTTCGCCCAGGCTGTGTCGGTCTAGCCGTATGGCCTTGGTGTCTCCTTTCTCGGCTTCCTCAGCTTCTTCTCCTATGGTTCGCTGACTGTGGAGCGGGGTTTGACAAATCCTTTGGGCGGCATGTCGGGCGGGAGCTCGGGGAACTAGCGAGAGTTGTTGCGGGGGATGGAGAAGAAAGGCGGGAGGGGAGAAGAAAGGTGGGAGCTCGGCCTTGTGTCACTGACAGGGTTGGCCCACCCATTTTTTTCTTCATCTAGCATTCCGAAACAATTCCTAGCGCCCCAGGTTTGGCCTAGGAACCCCGATTTTAAATGGGTCGAATCCGGCAAAAACTGGGCGCCTGGAAACGCGACTGGGTGATTTTTCACCATCCGAGCCCTCCTGGGAATACTAGTGGAGATGATATTAGGACATAGGAGTGAAACCGCAATGAATTTCAACCATTCCAATATTTCCCTAAATCAAGTGAAGCCCCGCAACTGAAAAAGTGTCGTCGAGTTCATCCAAGACTATTGTAGCTTGGAAATTTACGGGAAGCAGGGCAATGAAACCCTAAATTATGGAAAAGGATACTATTCCCCTGGGGGATCGAACGAATCCATCCCCCGGGTCGCACGCCTCGCTTTTGAAGGTCTCCTTCGTTCACGCGAGCTTCTGGCCGCACGCCACGCATTTCCCTAATCGACATGCCGTCGTCTAGTCGCGCATGCTCCGCCTCCGCCGCTCGCGCTGCCATGCCCGCCTCCGCTACTGCCTGGCAGCGCGCCTCTCTTGCCGGCCTGTGGCTGCTCGTGCTACCATGAACCGACTGCCGCTGCCATGCAGGTCCCGTCAGGAAGACCTCGCCGGAGTCGCCGGCTCCCTTCTCGCCGGTCAGAGCGCGCTGCCGCCCTTCCCTAAATCTCACCAAAGGTTGTCGTGCTCCACTAAAGCTTGTCGGAAAGCCGCCACCAACCTCCACCCAGCAAGCACAACCATGATGCCGCACCGCCATGTCCCAGACGCCATGGCTCCTGCGTCGTAGATGGTGTTTTGCAGTGGAGCCATGACACGGTGCTACACAGGCAGGACGACGATGCTACTGGAAGTGGTCATCGTTGCTACAGATGAAGGGTAATGATGCTACCGACGAATGGATGTGTTTTGATATTTTGCTATAGGGCGATGATACAATAGTACTCCCTCTGATCCATATTACTTGTCGCTGAAACGGATGTATCTAGCATAAAACATGTCTAGATATATCTATTTTAGCGACAAGTAATATGGATCAGAGGGAGTAGCAAGTTTTTGCTATTTCTCTTGTATGTTTTTGCTATAATAGCACATAGTATTTGCCTAGAAATTTTTCACGAAAGTCCTCAACAAAGTCGGTTTTCCTACGGCAGTCACCGGCGATGTCTTCCACGAGGTCGTTCTTTTTTCTATATTAGCACATTTTTTTGATACCAATGTTTTGCGGTTTTGCTAATATAGCGTAAAGTTTTTTCTACATGGTCTCCGGTGAGGTCTACCGGCGAGTCTCCGGCGAGGTCGGATATGCTACATTATCATAACTTTTTTATACATGGTCGCCAGCGAGGTCTCCGGCGAAATCTACAGCGAGATCCAGTCTGTTTTTCTATTTCTAGGTCGTACCGTTTTTTACTACATGTAGAAAAAGCGGAACATTTAATAGCAAAAGTGGGATCATTATAGCAAAAGTGGGAGGAGGTTGCTCGCGCACGAACACGTCACTGTGTACCCTCCGTGCCGAGCGCGATGCGTGGCAGCACGCACCGAGGAAGGCTCGCCGGAAGCGCGGTATGGAAGACAGTCTGGCGGGAGCTTTTGTAGACCCGAAACCCCACTCGCCCGGGAGGGACCCCGTCAGGGCGGCGCGGTGGCTATGGTATTCCCTAGGTTGGCCTAACCACCTCTTGAGCCTCGTCGATTCTTAGCCTCCAATCTTGAAGAATTACGAAGAACGAGAAGAAAGATACAAGGGAGAGGGATAAAAGTAGATGAACACGAAAAAGTAGTAGATGTGTTTATTCGATTGTTGTTGGTTCAATCGACCATCACCCCTCATGTATATAAGGAGCGGCTGGACTTCCTGTGCAAGAAATAGGGTTGGATTCACGTCCAAAACCCTAGTTAGGGTCCAACTCAAACAAGCAAACCCGAAATTTGCGTAACTGTTCGGTCAAAAACTTGCATGTACCTTACCGACCACTTTTGAGATAGTAAACGAGTTCGGATCAAAATGTCATAAAAAGTAAAGTTGTGCATCTCAAAACAAAGATGAACTTTGTTGTTGGCCACTTTTTCATCTGTTCTGATCTTGATGGACCTTTCCCCTTATTTTCGTATCAAACTCAGATTTAGACCGAACAAATTTAACTCAATTCGGCCATATATTGAATCTAGAAGACACAAAATTGCTGATATGAAGATGACTCCAAAAGAAAAGTTATTTATATCGAAAAACCGAATAACTTTCGTGTTTTGTGCTTTTCGATCCGAGTTGATCTTGACTTCTTAAATTAAGTCCTAAGAAGATTGACCGAATTAGGAGGTTTTTTGGGTCACCCGGTTCCATTGCTCTCGCCTAGGGTGAGATATGGTATGCAGTCCGGCGACCCCCGTCCCATCCGTGCTAATTCAGCCTCTGGCAGTATTTTCTTTTAATTTTGCATACTAACTCGGATCGAGATGATTCAAAACCAAAGTTGCTTGTTTCGACGAGATGCATAACTTTCGTGTTCGACACTTTTTCATTTGAGGTCATCTTAAAGGAGTCATAGTGAAACCCTCCATATATCAGTTTCCGAGTCTTCCTGAACACTAGCATAATCGGCTATTAAGCCTGATCATGGCTGTACTTGATACGGTGCCTCTTTGATGATGATTAAAAATCCTCCAAGTGGACCTTTCCGAGTGTCTCTCACCATTTTCCTTGATTAACTACGAGCCCAAAACGAGTGCCAACACATGGCCCCTGTTTTCTGGTAGAGCCTGTGTGCTAGAAAATAACTTGCTCCATTTTTAGTCTAGGGACGATGTCAACACTCCACCAGCCACTAGTTGTCTTAGGGCGATAACTCTGTATCAGCCATATGTGCTAAGGGCAATAAATATATATCGGTCATTTGATGTCCAGTTTTGTTGCCACTTGGGTATGATTTCCTCAAATAATTTGTGTTAAGAACAATCACCTCATTCCGAAGTTGATGAATATCACTATTTCCTTCATGAACAACTCCCACAATGATCCCAACCAGGTCTTCATTCATGTTGCTAAAGACGAATATCACCAACCGTTCGGAAATAAAGGTCACTACCTATTAATGAGTATTTGAAAAGCAACCGAACTGTCATGTTCACCCATTGGTTCATATTTTCATGTAATAAACAATAGGCTTCCTCTATTCTTCATCTTCACCTACACTAGATATTTCATTAGTGCCCGAAGAGGTAGTCTCCAATCTGGCCTTACCTATGTTGGCGAAACAAAGCATCGGCTCTTCTAGAATATGAAATATATCTTGAATAACATGGTAGACAGATGTTTATTGAGCCAATTTTCTCTTCAGTTTTCATGTCTAGATATATGAGCAACTATAAATCAACCCCAAATAAAATTGACATCTAGACATGTATCGAAATAAATAACAAGTGATTCGTCAAAACTTTGGTAAACCATGGAGATTGTTGCAATACTCACAACGAATCACTAGAACATCAATATGTGTAGCACCTATAGCAATAAAAAGTTCTAGCACGAATAGAAGCTTCACATTCGGCTATATGGTTTGTGCAGGATATTCTAAGCGACATGAGACTTCATAAAATAGTACTAATGACCCACAAGTATAGGGGGTGTATCGCCGTATTTTCGATAAGTAAGAGTGTCGAACCCAACGAGGAGCAGAAGGTGCTGGCTAGTGGTATGGATCAGGAATTCTCTGCAAATACTTAGCAAATGGATTTTTAGGGGTTTTTGATAAAGCAAGTAAACAAAGTACGAGTAAATAAAAGACAGTAGGAATGAATGCAGCAAGTGGCCCAATCCTTTATGCAGCAAAGGACAAGCCGGTTGTATTTCTTAAGATGAACAAACGTTCTCGAGGACACATGGGAAGACAGTCAAGTGCTTTCGCTTCATATAATTGATTAATCTTCTTTAGCTTGCTAAGTGTTGTGTGGGTGAACCTGTGCTAATGTACCAACCTTCCTAGGACTAATACATACTTGTGATTATACCCCTTGCAAACATCCATAAGTACAAGAAAGTAATTAAGATAGAAACCTAACCACAACTTTAAACTCTAAGACCCTTACGTCCCTTGTGCAATGGTTTCCTAACGGGGGTTCAGGTTTCTGTCACTCCGGCAACCCCTACGATTAGTAGCCAAATACACAATGCATTCCCCTAGGCCCATATAGGTGAAGTGTCATGTAGTCGACGTTCACATGACAACACTAGAAGAAGTACACCACAACTTAAATATCAAACTATTGAATCTTTCTCAACACAATTCCACTACTAACAACATGACTTCTCCCATGTTCTCAATAACAAAACGAACTACTCACAAGACATCATATGGATCATGATCAGAGATGGAATAATGATGTATAACAATCTGAACATAAACAATAATTCAATGGTTCACTCAATAGCATCAACTACAATGAGTAATCAACACGGGGAAAGTTTCCCCTATGAACTAAGGCAAGATTCAACCCAATTGTTACAGCAATATGGAGATGGTGATGAGGGTGCTGATGGTGATGATGGTGGTGGTGATGATGATGATACCGATGAAGTCCAGCTTGATGGTGGTGTTGATGGCGACGATCTCCCCTCTCCGAGAAGGAATTCCCCAGGCAGAATTCTGTCTGCCAGAGAGATCTTTCTCTCTCGGTGTTTTCTACCCCGCAGAGGCGGCGAAATCTTTCTGTGGTCGCCCCCTGAGTCTTAGGGTTTCGGGAGGATAATATACGCTAGAGGGGAGTGCCAGGGGTGGACCAGGGCGGTCACACCACCTGGTGGCGTGGCCCAGGGTGGCCCGCGCCAGGGGGTGGTGTGGCCCCCTGTAGCCCATCTCCAGCCCCTCTTCTGGCAGCCTTCATCTTCTGGAAAAATAGGATTTTTCGTATATTTTCTCGAATTTTCTGATCTTCGCAAATTTTGCCTCCAAACAACACCTTTTCCATCACTGCAGCGGTCCGTGCTCCAAAATTCATCAACCATGCAAAAACAGATGAAATAACATAAGTATCACCTCTCAATATGAAATATATCAATGAATAACAGTGAATTATGATATAGAATAGTGATGCAAAATGGACGTATCAACTCCCCCCAAGCTTAGACTTCGCTTGTCCCCAAGCGAAACTGAGCTCAATAAACATGACCTCAAGTTTATGGAGTGAAGAGTCGATAAAAGAATACGGACAAGAAGCATCACAATCATCAAATATATAGATCATAATAGAAGACAACTCACTATTATATAACTTAACTTGCAATAAGTAAAGGAAACACAATAAAGATACATAAAGTGAATCATAATTGGTAATGGCAAACTTAGCTCTTGGTCGAAGAATAGTTGATAATTTGCTGGAGTTCACAAATAACTGGTTTTCAGTGATAGCTTCAAAGTAGTAATCACCAAGATAAGAGCAATGTGCAAAACAAGGAACATAAGAAACATGACTGAATAAATCATCATATGAATGAATGAAACACAACAACTCAAAATACTTGCTGAGATAGAAGGGAATAGGTTTACTGACTCAACTAAAAAGTAAAAGAAAGGCCCTTCGCAGAGGGAAGCAGGTATTGCAATTCTCATAAAGAGCTCCCAAACATTATGATACTTATTAGCTTTCAACTCTCATTCACCCTATCATAGGCATCTTTTGGTGATTAAGGTTAAAGTGACACAACTAAGAGGATATGCTTAACAAGTTATAAGTTGAAATCTCATGCCCCTTACTTACGAGTACTGAACCTCATGCTACTCAACTTCAGTCACAAGTAAGCTCTTGTCATTGTAAATACATGTATATCATTGAGAACCGCCAACGGGTACCCCTTGCACATGATACAAGAGCTATCCCATAATCAAAATGACAAGGCAAGCAGACAATGAGCATCTCAGTAATCTTTTTATTTGCTATTTGCATAGGTTTTTATTGAGGATGCTTCATAGGATGATCACTATAGTTATGCTCCAAGTTTCCACCATGATTAGGCATGGGTTAAGCTAGCGGCCCAGGCGTTTCTCTAACACACATATGAACTCCATGATCTTACAAGTTCCCCTTTTATTTCACACCGCTGGGATCCATAGGCAAAAGAATCATGATATCAACGAGGTACAAGGTACCAGTGCAATGTTGAAAGCGTTCCCCATGATACATGGTTCTGCTAACTTCAACTCATAAAGCGCAAGCATATACGCAACAAAGAAGGACCCAATGGTTCAATTTTATTAAGTGCAAGAAAATTAGAGTGTGCCATCAAGTTCGTGAGAGCTTTAATCACTAATTTTCACATAACAAGTTTAATTTGGAAGGTAGATAAAACAAGAATTTACTTGGAATAGCAATAATGCTAATTGGTAGATATGGTGGAAACAAATGGAAGAGGTTTTTGTTTAAGGAATGGATGCACGAGAAGAATTCCCTCTCAGTTAGGTTTTTGGCTAGCAAGGTTGGGTAGCAAGTATACGAGTTAAAGGAAACAAACAAACATACAAGTGATAAAGACAAACATGCAATCTTCCTTGGTAGCACAAAAGATCTTAACTAGAGAACACTAAACTTATGACCAAATCAAGGAAGAAAGATGATGAAATTAGTTTTCTTTAGAGTACTTTTATATTTCATTCAACTCTCAAAAATAGTGTTGCTACTGACCGAGCCAGGTTTGCCAAAACCAACTAAATTAACTCAATGATCCCAAAGTGATACCAATACTAACAACAAGATCAATCATATAACCACGAATTGAAAACTAATATAAGATATGCAAAAGAGTAAATGATAGAACTTCTCATTAATATTCCATAATGGCAACTCACACCAAGGGATACATATCTAACGAGAGAGGGGACACTTCCATAATGCAAACCATCCTACATAATAACTTCTCTATTCATGATATGACTCTACTAAAAAAAGGTAAAAAGATAGAAGATAGTGATGTGATACCGTGGCACTCCCCCAAGCTTGGAATAAACCAAGGGGATGCCAAACCCGATGACGAATTACTCCTTAGGTGGTGGTGGTATCCTCTCGATGAGCTCTTTGATCAATTTCCCCTGGCCCTCAATCTCGAAGGTGAGATTTCGAATAAGCTGTGAGTTTTGCTCAATGCGGCTCATGATCATGTCAAGTTGAGAATCCCAGCTCTTGCGATTTTCCCCCCACTCTACCTCCTTGAAGTCTTCCTTCCCTACATAGCTAGAACGAGGCAAATCCCAATTGGAGGGTAATTTCCCCTTGGGCATATTCTGGTATTGATGCTCATGGATAAGAGTATGGAAAGGACTCTTGGTGCGTGGAGGAAGTGACCAGGGATATGAATGGTGAAGAGGAGGCTTACCTCCAATGGCTAGGTTTGCCACCACTCCAATGCTTGCAACGGTAGTGCCGGTGTGCTTTGCCTCCTCTTCACCTTCACTCTTGATCTCCTTCTCCTTCTCGGGGTCTTGGAGGTCCTCCTCCATAGGCCCCTTTCCCTTGTCCTTGGCAGACACCATTGTGCTTCTAAACTTCAAAGATAGTTCCTGGCAAAAACAGGTCGAAACAAAACCACAACGAAAACACGATATACGAATCTTGGGAGATCCGGGGGATTATATATTATGAAGTTTCATAACAAAAGGAAGGTACTAGGAGAAAACGAGTCAGAGGCGGAGTCCGGGGTGGACTCACCACCTGGTGGCACGGCCAGGGGTGGGCCCATGCCACAGGGTGGTGTGAGCCACCCTGGCTCGATTTCCGTCCCTTTATCGCTTCGTAACTTCCCTTATTGACTGAAAACTGCAAAAATATAATTGAATAGTATTTTCACGGACCTTTTCTTACTAGAACTGTTACCTATTTGAAAACGGACTCTGCAGGTCTCTGAATTTGGTATCTAGTAGGTTCTTCCGGAGTCACCACTTGAATATCATCGATATCTTCATCTTCATACACTTATTACTTGAGTCATAAAACCCTTCTCTTCCTTATTACACCATTATCTCCACTACCTGAAAATTTCTTTCACACAAAACTTCACACAGTTCTCATTAGCGGCATTAGTATAAATGAAGTGATAAAACCTTTTGAGCCCAACTTCAACTAAAAACCATCAAAACATAAGCTACTGTAGCAACTCCTTCCGAAGACCCAAAAATAGTTCAAAAAGGAAATCGAATAAAGAAGCAAATGCAAGAGTGGCAAAATCTCTCAAAACAGACCAGCAGGTAAAGATCAATTTTTTCGAAAATCTTCTGTTGCTCAAATCAAAAAGTGCAAAACTAACAAAAGTTAAATACCAATCTGGGACATAAGCACAAACAATTACAGCTCAATATGACATACAGAGATCTCTCACGAATTTTTACGGTGAAGCACAAAAATCTGTTTCGGGACAACAACTTCTTAAATATTACTTCTCTCTCATTAGAGGTTGATCTTGACACAAAAACCAAACAAAAAGATAAGGAGAGATTATTACCGAAGTAATAACTTCCAAGACTCAAAGAAACAAAAGCAAACTGAAAGCAAAAATAAACTGGGTTGTCTCCCAAAAAGCTCTTTCTTTATAGCCATTAAGATGGAGAATATCATTTTGCGGCCCAAAAGTTTGGGTGTCCAGGCAACGCGGTACCCAAGTTTCCTGAAATCATCCGCAATGACTACAGTTGGTGTGCCCACTACTCAGAGGGTCTTTTTCGGCACGAATTCAACTTTACGTTTCAATACAAAAAATCAGGCTAACGGCCGTCAAGTTGTCCCCCCTGTCAGTTCTCGCCATTATGTTGCTCCTGTCGCTCCCGTCGCTTAGGTGTCAATTAGGCTTGCAGCGTTGGCGCCTGCATCCATTACGCGTCTTCTTCCCTGGAGCGGCAATTTGTGGGGCGTCGCAGCCATGGCGTGGAGCTGGGACATGGACGAACCTGCTCGGCCCAGCTCTCCTCCCTATAGGCTTGCAGCGTTGGCGCCTGCATCCATTACGCGTCTTCTTCCCCGGAGCGGCAATCTGTGGTCGCGGCCATGGCGCAGAGCTGGGACGTGACGAAGCTGCTTGGCCCCGCTCTCCTCCCCATCCTGAGTCGGAGCTTGCTCTCACCGTGGACGCACCCATGGCACAGCTGGGGATGAGAATTGGTTCCCGGTGAGGTCTATCACCTTGTCGACCATGCTCGGTTCTGTTTTCCTCCTCTAGAATCCGAGCTGGTCGTCGCCGTGGTTGCACCCGCATCAATTCTGCCACCTCTGCCGAGGTCTCTGTGGTAGCTCAAGTTCTGGGGCTCTCCAAGCTCTGCCATGTTGGGCCTGTAAGTGTTGTTGTATGTTAAATTAGCAAATCTCTTTTGTTCAAATCTCTTGGGCTGTATCAACTTCATTGTGTTTAATTATGAAAGACAAAATATAAATGACTTCTCTCAATTTCTCGCATAGAAAAATGCACAGCTAATTTCATATTCTCGCAGGAACTGGCCCCACTTGTTGAACCGGCAACACTGCCACGATCTCCATGTAACCACAGTGAGTTCTCAAACCGAAAGTTGCAGTTACCACATTTCTTCTGCAGTCATTCCTCTTCCTCAGTCATTCCTCTATAGTTTTTCCTGGGCGCTTCTTCTTCCTCTGTTCTGGAACCGTCGGTTCATCTTCTTCTTCCTCTCGCCGGCAGTTCCTTGCAGGCATTTCCTTTCACCCATTTCCTTGCAGGCATGGACGATGGGAAACGCACAACAGAGACCCACTTGGTCCCTACCCATGGCACCACGACTTTGATAGTGGTGTACACAAATGATGAAGCGACTGTGGAGACAACTCTCGCCGGGTTTGAGCAATTGCTTGAGAAAGAGAAGCACAAGTTTGTGGGGCTAGAATTGGAGTACACCCGTGCAAATAAGCAAAAAAATCCTCCACAGGAGAT
Organism: Avena eriantha; assembly: GCA_910589775.1. Classification (NCBI taxonomy): domain Eukaryota; kingdom Viridiplantae; phylum Streptophyta; class Magnoliopsida; order Poales; family Poaceae; genus Avena; species Avena eriantha. Next base: position 335,033,638 of record OU342745.1, read on the forward strand.
CGCTGTCATGCAAATCGCCATACATGAGGAGGTCCTCGTTTACCACTTCTGCAGGTATGTGAAATTTAAATTTGAGATCACCACTTCTGCATCCCTTGTTCCCTTACATCCCTAGAACCATCTAAGTGCAGGAGTAAACCAACTGAGATGCGTTGTCCGGCTCTGGTCGATTTCTTGTGTAGGAAAGGGATAACTTTCACTAGCATGGATATCACAAATGACACAATTATGCTTTCTTGTGCGTTGATAAAAATCCCAGAGGGGCACCACATCAACATCCAAAATCTGTACAAGATCAATCAATACCCAGCTAAGGATGGCATGGGTGCTCTGGCAGTGGAAATCATAGATAAATCCTATGAAAAACTGAAGAAATTGAAGCGACTCGATCACGACTACTGGGAGTGGAAGCCGATGAGCCAGGTGCGCCTCGAGTATGCGGCCAAAGACACCTACATGGCGTATGAGTTGTAAAGTAAGCTCATTACCATGAAAGATGGGATGGTTAAGGCGGGGTTTTTTGCGAGAGAGCTATGCCCTGGTTGCAAGCTAGCCCAGGAGAAGAAGCGCGAGGAGGAAATAAAGCAGTTTTAGGACGAGCAGGAATCTTGGGACGGTGGCGACATCAAGCGGTTGAAGGGGAAGCAAGTCAAGGACGACAACAAGTGGTGGTGATACATTATGTGTTTGAACTAGATTTTAGTTGCTAGTTTATTATGTGTGTGATACATTTAGTTACTTCAATACAAAATTTCGACCAATTTAACTTGTTGATGTATTTCTTGACAATTATAATATAATCGAGCACTAGAAATATTTTGTAGTGTGCATGAGCATGATCAGTAAATATAATTGAACATTAGAAACTTTAAGACACTCCATATAAAGGAGTAGATTACATGCCACACACAGGTAATAATTAACTAGAACAAAATAAAAGCAGGGGCTGCAGCAGGAGGCCGAGACACGGAGACGCCTAGCAGGGCAGAGGTTTATCAGCAGGAGGCAGCGACAGCCTAGTCGATGGGATACAAGCCAGTCCTGACATACTCCCGGAGTAATTTTCCGTAGGCTGTGTGCCACGCCAAGGTAATCGGCCTATGGCTTCTGCCTCCGCCTCTGCCAACGCCCTCCGCGTGCTGGATCATGCTGTTGATATCCACGTTGATTGTTCTGACATAGAATCGGCAAAACAGTCACCCCTACGGTGGAAACGGATTAGCCCACACCATAACCGCCTCAGCACGTAGCGGCTCTTGTTGTCCCTGGATTCCTTGCTATCGTCCACGTCATCATCATCCTCCTGTTGATTTTTAAGAACATAACTTAGAACTCATACATATGATTGAATTGTATTACAACTCAAGAATTGACAACATGTATATGTAAGACAATATATCCGTGGATATGAAAGATAAAGCATCTCAGCAATAGTTTGATCGGTTCATATATCATTTCATCTCAACACAATGACAAATAATTGCATCAGAGTGAATGTAGGATAAATCAAGGGGCCTCATAAGTTTCTTTAGGATGGAGTAGGTGAACCAAGTAAAAATTGCACAACCTGTAATGTTGTACATCGCCCCAGGTTCACTAACTCATCCCTGAAAAAATCTAACACCAATGTGTCTGCCTCTCTTTTGGGACAAATTTGAACCATTGGCCACAATAAGAAATTTAAATGTAATCGTACAAAACATTATTCAGGGATATACATAGTCAGGTACAAAAACAAGCCTAAATATTGTAATTATAAATAAAAAAGCAAAAAATTAATCTTCAGGTGCATGTTAAAAATACTTATGATCAAAACCATTCATATACATATGCATCATACCAATCATTAAAAGATCAGAAACAATTCAAGGATCATATATGTAGTTCCATATGAGAATAAATCTAGGGCCTCATAATTTGTTTTAGAGATGGAGTTGGCGAACCAAAGTACCAACAACACAACCTATATTGCTTGTGTGCATTGCTGCCTCAAGTTCACCCACCCATCCCTAAAACACGACATCGTCATATGTGTCTCCCTTTGAACTCTTTTGGGGCAAATTTCAATCATCGGCCTCAGTGACAAACTAAAATGTAATTCGTATACACATAATGCATGGAAAAGGTAATTCGAATATCATAGTTTTATGAATGTAGAATAAAGATTAAGGCCTCATAAGTTTCTATAGGGACGGCGTAAGTGAACCAAGTAACAATTACACAGCCTATATTGTTCTTGTACATCGCCCCAGGTTCACTAACTCGTCCCTGAAAAAATCTAACACCAATGTGTCTGTCTCTCTTTTGGGGCAAATTTGAATCATTGGCCACAATAAGAAATTGAAATGTAATCGTACAAAACATTATTTAGGGATATACATAGTCAGGTACAAAAACAAGCTTAAATATTGTAATTATAAATAAAAAAACCAAACAATTAATCTTCAGGTACATGTTAAAAATACTTATGATCAAAACCATTCATATACATATGCATCATACCAATCATTAAAAGATCAGAAACAATTCAAGGATCATATATGTAGTTCCATATGAGAATAAATCAAGGGCCTCAAAATTTGTTTCAGAGATGGAGTAGGAGAACCAAAGTACCAACAACACAACCTATATTGTTTGTGTGCATTGCTGCCTCAGGTTCACCCACCCACCCCAAAAACAGGACACCATCATATGTGTCTCCCCTTGAACTCTTTTGGGGCAAATTTCAATCATCGGCCTCGGTGACAAACTAAAATGTAATTCTTATACACTATGAATGCATGGAATAGATAATTCGAATATCATAGTTCTATGAATGTAGAATAAAGATTGCAGCCTCATAAGTTTATTCAGGGATGGCGTGAGCGAACCAAGTAACAATTGCATAGCTTATATTGTTCTTGTACATGGTCCCACGTTCGCTCACTCATCCCTGAAAAATCTGACACCAATGTGTCTGCCTCTCTTTGGGGCAAATTTGAATCATTGGCCACAATAAGAAATTGAAATATAATCGTACAAAACATTATTCAGGGATATACATAGTCAGGTACAAAAACAAGCCTAAATATTGTAATTATAAATAAAAAACCAAACAATTAATCTTTAGGTACATGTTCAAAATACTTATGATCAAAACCATTCATATACATATGCATCATACCAATCATTAAAAGATCAGAAACAATTCAAGGATCATATATGTAGTTCCATATGAGAATAAATCAAGGGCCTCAAAATTTGTTTCAGAGATGGAGTAGGAGAACCAAAGTACCAACAGCACAGCCTATATTGTTTGTGTGCATTGCTGCCTCAGGTTCACCCACCCACCCCCAAAATACGACACCATCATATGTGTTTCCCCTTGAACTCTTTTGGGGCAAATTTCAATCATCGGCCTCGGTGACAAACTAAAATGTAATTCTTATACACTATGAATGCATGGAATAGATAATTCAAATATCATAGTTCTATGAATGTAGAATAAAGATTGCGGCCTCATAAGTTTATTCAGGGATGGCATGAACGAACCAAGTAACAATTGCACAGCTTATATTGTTCTTGTACATGGTCCCAGGTTCGCTCACTCATCCCTGAAAAATCTGACACCAATGTGTCTGCCTCTCTTTGGGGCAAATTTGAATCATTGGCCACAATAAGAAATTGAAATGTAATCATACAAAACATTATTCAGGGATATACATAGTCAGGTACAAAAACAAGCCTAAATATTGTAATTATAAATAAAAAAGCAAAAAATTAATCTTCAGGTGCATGTTAAAAATACTTATGATCAAAACCATTCATATACATATGCATCATACCAATCATTAAAAGATCAGAAACAATTCAAGGATCATATATGTAGTTCCATATGAGAATAAATCTAGGGCCTCATAATTTGTTTTAGAGATGGAGTTGGCGAACCAAAGTACCAACAGCACAACCTATATTGTTTGTGTGCATTGCTGCCTCAGGTTCACCAACCCATCCCTAAAACACGACATCGTCATATGTGTCTCCCTTTGAACTCTTTTGGGGCAAATTTCAATCATCGGCCTCAGTGACAAACTAAAATGTAATTCGTATACACATAATGCATGGAAAAGGTAATTCGAATATCATAGTTTTATGAATGTAGAATAAAGATTAAGGCCTCATAAGTTTCTATAGGGACGGCGTAAGTGAACCAAGTAACAATTACACAGCCTATATTGTTCTTGTACATCGCCCCAGGTTCAATAACTCGTCCCTGAAAAAAATCTAACACCTATGTGTCTGTCTCTCTTTTGGGGCAAATTTGAATCATTGGCCACAATAAGAAATTGAAATGTAATCGTACAAAACATTATTTAGGGATATACATAGTCAGGTACAAAAACAAGCTTAAATATTGTAATTATAAATAAAAAAACCAAACAATTAATCTTCAGGTACATGTTAAAAATACTTATGATCAAAACCATTCATATACATATGCATCATACCAATCATTAAAAGATCAGAAACAATTCAAGGATCATATATGTAGTTCCATATGAGAATAAATCAAGGGCCTCAAAATTTGTTTCAGAGATGGAGTAGGAGAACCAAAGTACCAACAACACAACCTATATTGTTTGTGTGCATTGCTGCCTCAGGTTCACCCACCCACCCCAAAAACAGGACACCATCATATGTGTCTCCCCTTGAACTCTTTTGGGGCAAATTTCAATCATCGGCCTCGGTGACAAACTAAAATGTAATTCTTATACACTATGAATGCATGGAATAGATAATTCGAATATCATAGTTCTATGAATGTAGAATAAAGATTGCAGCCTCATAAGTTTATTCAGGGATGGCGTGAGCGAACCAAGTAACAATTGCACAGCTTATATTGTTCTTGTACATGGTCCCACGTTCGCTCACTCATCCCTGAAAAATCTGACACCAATGTGTCTGCCTCTCTTTGGGGCAAATTTGAATCATTGGCCATAATAAGAAATTGAAATATAATCGTACAAAACATTATTCAAGGATATACATAGTCAGGTACAAAAACAAGCCTAAATATTGTAATTATAAATAAAAAACCAAACAATTAATCTTTAGGTACATGTTCAAAATACTTATGATCAAAACCATTCATATACATATGCATCATACCAATCATTAAAAGATCAGAAACAATTCAAGGATCATATATGTAGTTCCATATGAGAATAAATCAAGGGCCTCAAAATTTGTTTCAGAGATGGAGTAGGAGAACCAAAGTACCAACAGCACAACCTATATTGTTTGTGTGCATTGCTGCCTCAGGTTCACCCACCCACCCCCAAAATACGACACCATCATATGTGTTTCCCCTTGAACTCTTTTGGGGCAAATTCAATCATCGGCCTCGGTGACAAACTAAAATGTAATTCTTATACACTATGAATGCATGGAATAGATAATTCGAATATCATAGTTCTATGAATGTAGAATAAAGATTGCGGCCTCATAAGTTTATTCAGGGATGGCATGAATGAGCCAAGTAACAATTGCACAGCTTATATTGTTCTTGTACATGGTCCCAGGTTCGCTCACTCATCCCTGAAAAATCTGACACCAATGTGTCTGTCTCTCTTTGGGGCAAATTTGAATCATTGGCCACAATAAGAAATTGAAATGTAATCATACAAAACATTATTCAGGGATATACATAGTTAGGCACAAAAACAAGCCTAAATATTGTAATTATAAATAAAAAACCAAACAATTAATCTTCAGGTACATGTTAAAAATACTTATGATCAAAACCATTCATATACATATGCATCATACCAATCATTAAAAGATCAGAAACAATTCAAAGATCATATATGTAGTTCCATATGAGAATAAATCAAGGGCCTCATAATTTGTTTCAAAGATGGAGTTGGAGAACCAAAGTACCAACAGCACAACCTATATTGTTTGTGTGCATTGCAGCCTTAGGTTCACCAACCCATCCCTAAAACACGACACCATCATACGTGTCTCCCCTTGAACTCTTTTGGGGCAAATTTAAATCATCGGCCTCAGTGAAAAACTAAAATGTAATTCTTATACACTATGAATGCATGGAATAGATAATTCAAATATCATAGTTCTATGAATGTAGAATAAAGATTGCATCCACATAAGTTTCTACAGAGATGGCATAAGCGAACCAAGTAACAATTGCACATCTTATATTGATCTTGTACATGGCCCCAGGTTCGCTCACTCATCCCTGAAATTTTTTGACACCAACGTGTCTGCCTCTCTTTGGGGAAAATTTGAATCATTGGCTGCAATAAGAAATTGAAATGTAATCGTACAAAACATTATTCAGGGATATACAAATGCATCATACAACGCATTCATAGATCAGAAACAATACAAAGATTATATATTTAGGTTCCATATGAGAGAAAAAATTAGGGCCTCATTTTTTTCAGCGATGGAGTCGAAGAACCAAAATACCAACAACACAACCTATATTGTTTATGTGCATTGCTGCCTCAAGGCCACTAACCATCCCTAAGAAAATGACACCAACTAGCAACTAGCAAACTCAACTAGATGGCATATGAGCAGATTAGGGTTTCGTGACTAGACGGATTGGGGTTTTGTGACTAGATGGAAGATGCACCAATCAACCGATCGAATCATATATATACTACCCTACTTCAAGAGAAAAAGAATCTATACACGATTGAGCAAATCCTATGTATAAACAGTGAAAACTGCGGCTGCGACTAGAGAAGCTACCAATGTAGTACCTCGGACTCCTCATCAGGGACCTCCTCCTCGAACTTATCATTCTCCATGATTGCGTCGAAGATTTCTTGAACGATGATGGGGTCGTCGATGTAGATCACCGGATTGCCTCCGCCTGCCGCCTGCCCCCCATCTAGATCTGCCGATGGCACCACGACATTGTCGGCCACGACGTTGTCGGCCACCTGCTGCTCGGCGGCAACGCCTACCACATGCTGCTTGGCGGCGACGGCTATGGGCTGGACGGATGAGTCCGCACCCTCGACAGCGCGGCGACGAGCGGCGTTCGTGCCCGGAGAAGACGCCTCCGCCTGCTTGGCGACGACCTAGCCATCTGCCGCAGCGCCTTCAACTAGATTCACCTCCAGCTCGTCTCCACGCGTACGCTTCATGGTGCACCAAGGGAAGGAGGTAGTTCAAACGAGGGAGCTTCGACGTGCGCGACAGGTGTAGATTGGGGTCTTGGGACTAGATAGACTGGGGGCTGGGAGGGGGAAATGACATGAACTCATGGAAGAAGAAGGTCGAGGGGGGTTATAAACACCGGACCGTTCGTAGTCCTCGAGTAGACACGTGTGGTGGGTGGGGGCGGGGGGGGGGCTACCACGATCTCCACCCTTTTTCGGTTCCCTTTTTTATTTTGAAACAACCACGATCTCTACTTTAGAGCTGCATTGAAAACACGCTCATGGCAGACCTCGATTCCACTTCATGCAGGTGGCCCAGAACTAATTTCTAGCAATGTTAGATCTACTCGAGGGGGGCCCTTGACTCATGGAAGTTACTAGCGGTAGGGCCCAGTTGGAAGTGAGATTGAGAGCGCTGCGTAAAAATGGGATATGTCTTATTAAAATCAAGTGGCTATAAATTGCAGCATCCCGTCGACAACCGTGCACTCGATGAACCCTTTGCCCTGTGCATGAGTTGTAGTAGCAGTAGTAGGCTTTTCAGACTTGATTAAACTTGACATGACCGCTCGACGACTTTTTCAATGGACGACATCGTGTTCCTTCCTGTAGAAGTCTCGCGGAGGGAGACGTCTGTGTTGTCTCACGCTATACTGAGAAGGACACGACGTTTGCAACGATCATCGTTGGATCGCACAGAATCAACGGTTGGTGCGCACGATCCGCGTGACAACTTTGACAACCAATCAAGGAGTAGCAGACAGGGTGACCACAGGTTTGGGCTTCTACGAAAGATAGAGAGGGGGGGCAAAACTAAGTAGTACCACATAAAACCAAGGGCAAAACTGAGTAGTATAAAAATAGAAAGTGTCTTGTACAATGAAATACAATGTGGAATACATCAAATTACATGTCATTGCATGTCTGTTCTTCTAAACAAACCACATAAGGATCCAGCAGTGTCAGTGCATGTCTGTTCTTCTAAACAAACCACATAAGGATCCACCAGTGTCATTGCATGTCTATTCTTTTCATGAACCACACCCAGTGTCAGTGCATGTATGTTCTTCTAAACAAACCACATAAGGATCCACCACTGTCATTGCATGTCAGTTCTTTTCATGAACCACACATAAGGATCCACCAGTGTCATTAGATTTGTGTTCTTCTCATGAACCACACCTAGTGTCATTGCATCTGTGTTCTTTTCATGAACTACAGCTAGACTCATTGCATGTCTGTTCTTTTCATGAACCACACCTAGTGTCAGTGCATGTCTGTTCTTTTCATGAACCACACCCGGTGTCACTGCATGTCTGTTCTTTTCATGAACCACATAAGGATCCACTAGTGTCATTGCATGTCCGTTCTTTTCATGAACCACGCCCAGTGTCATTGCATGAGTGTTCTTTTCATGAACCACAGCTAGAGTCATTGCATGTCTGTTCTTTTCATGAACCACACCCGGTGTCACTTCATGTCTGTTCTTTTCATGAACCACATAAGTATCCACCAGTAGCATTGCATGTCTGTTCTTTTCATGAACCACACCCAGTGTCATTGCATGTGTGTTCTTATAAACAAACCACATAAGGATCCACCAGTGTCATTGCATGTCTGTTCTTTTCATGAACCACACATAAGGATCCACCCGTGTCATTGCATGTCTGTTCTTTTCATGAACCACACCCAGTGTCATTGCATGTGTGTTCTTTTCATGAACCACAGCCATAGTCATTGCATGTCTGTTCTTTTCATGAACCACACCTAGTGTCATTACATGTCTTCTTTTCATGAACCACACCCGGTGTCACCGCATGTCTATTCTTTTCATGAACCACATAAGGATCCACCAATGTCATTGTATGTCCATTCTTTTCATGAACCACACCCGGTGTCATTGCATGTGTGTTCTTTTCATGAACCACAGCTAGAGTCATTGCATGTCTGTTCTTTTCATGAACCACACCCAGTGTCAGTGCATGTCAGTTCTTTTCATGAACCACACCCAGTGTCACTGCATGTTAGTTCTTTTCATGAACCACATGAGGATCCACCAGTGTCATTGGATGTGTGTTCCTCTCATGAACCACACGTGGATCCATCGGTGTCATTCCATGTCTGTTCTTTTCATGAACCACACCCAGTGTCATTGCATGTCTATTCTTTTCATGAACCACACCCAGTGTCATTGCATGTGTGTTCTTTTCATGAACCACAACTAGAGTCATTGCATGTTTGTTCTTTTCATGAACCACAGCTAGAGTCATTGCATCTTTGTTCCTCTAGACAGACCACATAAGGATCCACCAGTGTGATTGCATGTCTATTCTTCTCACAAAGCACACATAAGGATTCACCAGTGTCATTGCATGTGTGTTCTTTTCATGAACCACACCCAGTGTCATTGCATGTGTGTTCTTTTCATGAACCACAACTAGAGTCATTGCATGTCTCTTCTTTTCATGAACCACATCCAGTGTTAGTGCATGTCTGTTCTTTTCATGAACCACACCTGGTGTAATTGCATGTCTGTTCTTTTCATGAACCACATAAGGATCCACCAGTGTCATTGCATGTCTGTTCTTTTCATGAACCACACCCATTGTCATTGCATGTCTGTTCTTTTTCATTAACCACACCTAGTGTCACTGAATGTCAATTCTTTTCATGAACCAGATAAGGATCCACCAGTGTCATTGCATGTCTGTTCTTTTCATGAACCACACCAGTGTCCTTGCATGTGTGTTCTTTTCATGAACCACAGCTAGAGTCATTGCATGTCTGTTCTTTTCATGAACCACACCCAGTGTCATTGCATGTCTGTTCTTTTCATGAACCACACCCAGTGTCACTGCATGTCAGTTCTTTTCATGAACCACATAAGGATCCACCAGCGTCATTGGATGTGTGTTCTTCTCATGAACCACGCGTGGATCCACCGGTGTCATTGCATGTCTGTTCCTCTAAATAACCGACATAAGGATCCACCAATAGCATTGCATGTCTGTTCTTTTCATGAACCACACCAAGTGTCATTGCATGTGTCTTCTTCTAAACAAACCACATAAGGATCCACCAGTGTCATTGCATGTCTCTTCTTTTCATGAACCACACATAAGGATCCACCGGTGTCATTGCATGTCTGTTCTTTTCATGAACCACACCCAATGTCATTGCATGTCTGTTCTTTTCATGAACCACAACTATAGTCATTGCATGTCTGCTCTTTTCATGAACCACACCCAGTGTCATTACATGTCTTCTTTTGAAGAACCACACCCGGTGTCACTGCATGTCTGTTCTTTTCATGAACCACATAAGGATCCACCAGTGTCATTGCATGTCTATTCTTTTCATGAACCACACCCACTGTCATTGCATGCGTGTTCTTTTCAGGAACCACAGCTAGAGTCATTGCATGTCTTTTCTTTTCATGAACCACACCCAGTGTCAGTGCATGTCAGTTCTTTTCATGAACCACACCCAATGTCACTGCATGTCAGTTCTTTTCATGAACCACATAAGGATCCACCAGTGTCATTGGATGTGTGTTCTTCTCATGAACCACACGTGGATCCATCGGTGTCATTGCATGTCTATTCTTTTCATCAACCACACCCAGTGTCATTGCATGTCTGTTCTTTTCATGAACCACACCCAGTGTCATTGCATGTGTGTTCTTTTCATGAACCACAGCTAGAGTCATTGCATGTCTGTTCTTTTCATGAACCACAGCTAGTCATTGCATCTGTGTTCCTCTAGACAGGAACATAAGGATCCACAAGTGTGATTGCATGTCTATTCTTCTCACAAAGCACACATAAGGATCGACCAATGTCATTGCATGTGTGTTCTTCTCATGAACCACACCCAGTGTCATTGCATGTGTGTTCTTTTCATGAACCACACCCAGTGTCACTTCATGTCTGTTCTTTTCATGAACCACACCCAGTGTTAGTGCATGTGTGTTGTTTTCATGAACCACACCCGGTGTCATTGCATGTCTGTTCTTTTCATGAACCACAGAAGGATCCACCAGTGTCATTGCATGTCTGTTCCTTTCATGAACCACACCTAGTGTCATTGCATGTCTGTTCTTTTTCATGAACCACACCCAGTGTCACTGAATGTCAATTCTTTTCATGAACCACATAAGGATCCACCAGTGTCATTGGATGTGTGTTCTTCTCATGAACCACACGTGGATCCACCGGTGTCATTGCATATCTGTTTCTCTAAACAACCCACATAAGGATCCACCAGTGTCATTGCATGTCTGTTCTTTTCATGAACCACACCCAGTGTCATTGCATGTGTGTTCTTCTAAACAAACCACATAAAGATCCACCAGTGTCATTGCATGTCTGTTCTTTTCATGAACCACACATAAGGATCCACTAGTGTCATTGCATGTCTGTTCTTTTCATGAACCACAGCTAGAGTCATTGCATGTCTGTTATTTTCATGAACCACACCCAGTGTTAGTGCATGTCTGTTATTTTCATGAACCAGACCTGGTGTCATTGCATGTCAGTTCTTTTCATGAACCACATAAGGATCCACCAGTGTCATTGGATGTGTGTTCTTCTCATGAACCACACATGGATCCACCGGTGTCATTGCATGTCTGTTCCTCTAAACAACCCACATAAGGATTCACCAGTGTCATTGCATGTCTGTTCTTTTCATGAACCACACCCAGTGTCATTGCATGTGTGTTCTTCTAAACAAACCACATAAGGATGCACCAGTGTCATTGCATGCCTGTTCTTTTCATGAACCACACATAAGGATCCAACGATGATGTTGCATGTCTGTTCTTTTCATGAACCACACCCAGTGTCATTGCATGTGTGTTCTTTTCATGAACCACAACTATAGTCATTGCATGTCTGTTGTTTTCATGAACCACACCCAGTGTCATTACATGTCTTCTTTTCATGAACCACACCCGGTGTCACTGCATGTCTGTTCTTTTCATGAACCACATAAGGATCCACCAATGTCATTGTATGTCCATTCTTTTCATGAACCACACCCGGTGTCATTGCATGTGTGTTCTTTTCATGAACCACAGCTAGAGTCATTGCATGTCTGTTCTTTTCATGAACCACACCCAGTGTAAGTGCATGTCAGTTCTTTTCATGAACCACACCCAGTGTCACTGCATGTCAGTTCTTTTCATGAACCACATAAGGATCCACTAGTGTCATTGGATGTGTGTTCTTCTCATGAACCACATGTGGATATATCGGTGTCATTGCATGTCTGTTCTTTTCATGAACCACACCCAGTGTCATTGCATGTTTGTTCTTTTCATAAACCACACCCAATGTCATTGCATATGTGTTCTTTTCATGAACCACAGCAAGAGTCATTGCATGTCTGTTCTTCTCATGAACCACAGCTAGAGTCATTGCATGTCTGTTCCTCTAGACAGACCACATAAGGATGCACCAGTGTGATTGCATGTCTGTTCTTCTCACAAACCACACATAAGGATCCACCAGTGTCATTGCATGTGTGTTCTTTTCATGAACCACACCCAGTGTCATTGCATGTCTGTTCTTTTCATGAACCACAGCTAGAGTCATTACATGTCCGTTCTTTTCAAGAACCACACCCAGTGTTAGTGCATGTCTGTTGTTTTCATGAACCACACCCGGTGTCATTGCATGTCTGTTCTTTTCATGAACCACATAAGGATCCACCAGTGTCATTGCATGTCTGTTCTTTTCATGAACCACACCTAGTGTCATTGCATGTCTATTCTTTTTCATGAACCACACCTAGTGTCACTGAATGTCAATTCTTTTCATGAACCACATAAGGATCCACCAGTGTCATTGGATGTGTATTCTTCTCATGAACCACACGTGGATCCACCGCTGTCATTGCATATCTGTACCTCTAAACAACCCACATAAGGATCCACCAGTGTCATTGCATGTTTGTTTTTGTCATGAACCACACCTAGTGTCATTGCATCTGTGTTCTTCGAAACAAAGCACATAAAGTTCCAATAGTGTCATTGCATGTCTGTTCTTTTCATGAACCACACATAAGGATCCACCATTGTCATTGCATGTCTGTTCTTTTCATGAACCACACCCAGTGTCATTGCATGTGTGTGCTTTTCATGAACCACAGCTAGAGTCATTGTATGTCTGTTCTTTTCATGAACCACACCCAGTGTCACTGCATGTCAGTTCTTTTCATGAACCACATAAGGATCCACCAGTGTCATTGGATGTGTGTTCTTCTCATGAACCACACGTGGATCCACCGGTGTTATTGCATGTATGTTCCTCTAAAAAACCCACATAAGGATCCACCAGTAGCATTGCATGTCTGTTCTTTTCATGAACCACACCCAGTGTCATTGCATGGGTGTTCTTCTAAACAAACCACATAAGGATCCACCAGTGTCATTGCATGTCAGTTCTTTTCATGAACCACACATAAGGATCCACCGGTGTCGTTGCATGTCTGTTCTTTTCATGAACCACACCCAGTGTCATTGCATGTGTGTTCTTTTTATGAACCACAGCTATAGTCATTGCATGTCTGTTCTTTTCATGAACCACACCCAGTGTCATTACATGTCTTCTTTTCATGAACCACACCTGGTGTCATTGCATGTCTGTTCTTTTCATGAACCACATAAGGATCCACCAGTGTCATTGCATGTCTATTCTTTTCATGAACTACACCCAGTGTCATTGCATGTCTGTTCTTTTCATGAACCACAGCTAGAGTCATTGCATGTCTGTTCTTTTCATGAACTACACCTAGTGTCAGTGCATGTCAGTTCTTTTCATGAACCACACCCAGTGTCACTGAATGTCAATTCTTTTGATGATCCACATAAGGATCCACTAGTGTCATTGGATGTGTTTTCTTCTCATCAACCACACGTGGATCCACCGGTGTCATTGCATGTCTGTTCCTCTAAACAACCCACATAAGAATCCACCAGTGTCATTGCATGTCTGTTCTTTTCATGAACCACATCTAGAGTCATTGCATGTCTGTTCTTCTCATGAACCACACCCAGTGTCATTACATGTCTTCTTTTCATGAACCACACCCGGTGTCACTGCATGTCTGTTCTTTTCATGAACCACATAAGGATCCACCAGTGTCATTGCATGTCTATGCTTTTCATGAACCACACCCAGTGTCATTGCATGTGTGTTCTTTTCACGAACCACACCTAGTGTCATTGCATGTGTGTTCTTCTCACAAACCACATAAGGATCCACTAGTGTCATTGTATGTTTGTTCTTTTCATGAACCACACATAAGGATCCACCAGTGTCATTGCATGTGTGTTCTTTCCATGAACCACACTGAGTTGCATGTGTGTTCTTTTCATGAACCACTGCTAGAGTCATTGCATGTCTATTATTTTCATTAACCACACCTAGTGTCAGTGCATGTCTGTTCTTTTGATGAACCACACCCGGTGTCATTGCATGTCTGTTCTTTTCATGAACAACATAAGGATCCACCAGTGTCATTTCATGTCTATTCTTTTCATGAACCACACCTAGTGTCAGTGCATGTCTGTTCTTTTCATGAACCACACCCGGTGTCACTGCATGTCTGTTCTTTTCATGAACCACATAAGGATCTACCAGTGTCATTGGATGTGTGTTCTTCTCACAAACCACATAAGGATCCACCTGTGTCATTGCATGTCAGTTCTTTTCATGAACCACACCCAGTGTCATTGCATGTCTGTTCTTCTCACAAACCACATAAGGATCTACTAGTGTCATTGCATGTCTGTTCTTTTCATGAACCACACCCAGTGTCATTGAATGTGTGTTCCTCTAGACAAACCACATATGGATCCACCAGTGTCATTGCATGTCTGTTATTTTCATGAACCACAGCTAGAGTCCACCAATGTCATTGGATGTGTGTTCTTCTCATGAACCACACATGGATCCACCAGTGTCATTGCATGTCTATTCTTTTCATGAATCACAGCTAGAGTCATTGCATGTCTATTACTTCCATAAACCACATATGGATCCACCTAGTGTGATTGCATGTCTGTTCTTTCCGCAAACCACACATGGATACACCAGTGTCATTGCATGGGTAGCCGTTAGACCGAGTCTTCTTGAAGGCACGCCCTAACAAATTTGCTCTGCTTGACGATTGTTACATACCGTTCGATTGGGGTGCTTGGACGATTGGGATGGTCTTCGTGAGAGCGATCCGCGAGTAGGCTATTCTGCGGCATGATTGGCCACACTTGCTCTGGACAAACTGGCAACACCTGGTGCTCCCCTGTTGCGAGTGTCACGTCTCACGAGTTCAGTGGGCCACATCCCAGTGTCACGTCCCCATTACTTCTCTTCCTCCCCATACTTCTCTTCCTTACCCTCAAAGCCACTTTCCCCACTCCACTCCCATCCTGCCGTAGCCACAAGCCGACGGCGCCTCCATCCCAATCCCCTCTCCGGCAGCCACCCCCCTCCCCTCTCGCCATGTTTTCAAGGGGAGACGACGAGGAAACGCATCGTGACGACAGGGATGGTGATTTCAATGTGAGTCGTCTCATCTCTATTTCTATCATTTGTAGCCAGTTATCTATTTTTTTGAGCTAGATCTAATCTGTTTACTCATGCGCGTATGATGTGTTAGGCCAACCAGACGATGTATGACTCCGACTATCACGGTTTAGCGGATGAACACAGTCCTCTGGTATGTAAACATGGATATGTGCCCGCTAAATTTGTAGCGTTCGAAGGACGAAACGCAGGCAGGAGGTTTCTACGGTGTCAAGGACATCGTGTAATGATGCAAGGCGGAAGTTGCGGTGTTGTCAAATGGGTAGATCCAGAGTGGCCCAAATCGATGCAGAAAACGCTACACAAACTATGGGAAATGACTGTCGAGTTGAAAGAATCCGTATTCAGCTCACTTCTTGACAGTGTTGAGACGAAGCTATGGGAACCAGTTGACATGACCAAGCATAAGCGAGATCTCAGGTGGGTGCAAGACAAGGTTATCAAAGTTGAGAAGGATAGGAACGCGACGTTGGCCCTGAAGGCTAAAGCAGAGCAAGAACTGACTCAAGCAAGGAATGATCTCCACCAGGCCAAAGTCCTGCAGTACACAACTACGAGTATTGACAAGTGCATGAGGAAAAATGTAGAGAAACGATTGAAGCTGTGCAAGGAAGATGCTAAAAGCAAGGAGCAGACAATTTGATCCTTGCTCTCGCAGGAAGATGCGCATCGGGCCAAGATTAGGAAGATCAAGGAGATGTGTGATAACTAGTTCTATTTATCTTAAGCTCCGTGCCTTTTTAAGTTGTAATATTTGTACTTGTTGACTTAGCGGTCTGAACTATTGGTCCCGGATTCTAGGGAGGAAAAAAATTGCTCTGACCCCGCATTACTTCTTTTGTCTGACCAATGCCCCTTGGATATTCCGCCCGTCGCTTCGTCGTCGTCATGTACAAATAGGAGGCGCCACAACGCGTCGCTTGGTCGTCCATCCCCTCATCCTCTCCAATCTCCACCGTGCCGGCATGGAGATGCCCAATCTGAACTTGTACTAGGCGGTGATGTTCGCGAACTTCGACATCCTCACGCCGCCAGCCGCGAAGGTGCCCCACGGATGGCGCATCAGCTCTGCGGGGGTGCCGGTGGCTCCGCTCCCTGGCCGAGCCAAGATGCAGAGCGAAATCGCGGCGCGTCGCCGCCAGATTCCCACGTGGAAGAGGGCGCTGCCTCGGTACGCGGCGGCCAGCCCATACTGGCGGGCGCTGTTCAAGAACGAGCGGAAGGCCAAGATTGGCAACCGCATCATTGACGAGCGCGTGGTGCACTGGGATCTCCGCAACCGAGAAGGGTAGGAGAGGTTCTGGTCCGTCAGTGGACGGACCAAGTACACCGTCATCGCCGCCGCTCCGATGCAAAGAAGTGCTCCATCTCGCGAACAATGCGTACATCGTGGAGGTTCCGTCCGACAGCGACGAGGAAGCCGGTAGCTCGGAGGATAGTGGCAGCGGAAGTGAAATTGTTGACTAGTGGTTGAATTAATGTAGGATGTGAATCACACCTTTGTTTAGAAGAATTTGTGGTTGAAATAATGAAATGCCTCGATTTAGATCTGTCTCGATTAATTTGTGGAAGAATTTGTGATTTAGATCAATTTCTGCCTCAATTTAGATCTCTGTCCCGGATTGGGAACGTGACCATGGACCAAAGACACATTTTCTACTAGTGTATTCTAACATTGGTGGTTTGTTTAAACGTAATCTACGTGGATTGTGCCGCATGCAAATGGCACAACCACAATTTATAAAGTGGAAGCACGTACACCCGGTTACTGGAGATCCGGGAGCTTCGCCAGATGCAGGGGATGTAGGAGCAGAGAGGCGGTGAGATAGACGGGCTCAAGATTAGGCTAGAAAGTGGTACCGATTTCCTCCTCATCTGGGCATTATCGGTGAGAACATTGCTGTTTATGTTGCCACGTCGTTGTGCAGCATCTGAAATAAGTTGCTGCTTCATGGAGTGTGGCAGCTTAAATAATTTATTTCTGTGCCACTTACATTCCGTCGTATTTGGAGACCTCCTGCCCCTCAGCAATCGTAAAACTGGTGGATCCTTGTTTTCAGATAGCAGTGGCACAATCACAATTTTGGATTCAACTACTGACTTGGGCGTTTCCAAACCCTAAGTCGCGGTACATTTTACTCAGAGAACGTGGGTAGATTGTTTCGCCCAGCAACATGCCACACACAGAGCGATCATAATTTAACAGAATTACATATATAGGTTCAAGTTCAACACATTACTATGCATCTTCATTGCCAGCAGCCTTCTTCCACAGCCTGGGTGCCAAGCCTTCACGTCCAATGGTTTCTTCATTTCCTGCCTTCTTCCTCTTCCTTGGTGCCAATTTTCTTAGCTTCACGTACTCTGCATTGTCGGGACAATGGGCACCAGAATCGTGTCTAGCATCATCTTTCCACTTGTTTTTAATTTCTTTGGGAAGCAAAATGACATCTTTCCACATGTTTTTAACTTCTTCGCACAGCAAAATGACTGACCCGACAGTCATGTTTCTCACCTTGCGGCGCTTCCTGTCAAAGAAACAAGACTGTTGCATAACTGCCCAATATCTACAGAGTAAATAAAACAAAAATTACAATTCAGCACAAACATGCGAACCCCAAGCGACCTTTGCTTACCAGGAGCTAATTGGGTTCGAGCAACCACCCTGTCCAAGAATAGAAGGGCGACTCCCAGTTGCAGCAGCTTCCACATCCAGTACATGACATTTCAGGTCAAACATGGCAGCCGAAGCATATCTTTTCATCAACCCAATTAGCTGACTGTCACATGTTACAGGAACCATGATGCCACGTTGATACATTGCAAATGTATCTATAATTTTTGATGTTCCATCCTTGGTTTTATCTACTTTCTTGTGCTTTGTTCCAACTTTGGAGTACTTTTCATATGAATTTTTGGACTAACCTATTAACAAGATGCCACAGTGCCAGTTGCCTGTTTTCTACTGTTTTTGGTTCCAGGAAGTCAGAAAATGAATATTCTCGGAATTGGACCAGACAAAAGCCAAAGTTGATATTTTCCCGGAAGACTCACGGAGCCAGAAGGAGAGTCGGAGAGGGGCCACAGGGTGGCCACACCACCCCATGGCGCGGGTCCACCCTGGTCGTGCCACCAGGTGGTGTGGGCCCCCTGGCACTCCACCGACCTTGCCTCTTCACCTATAAGAAGCCTCCCGATGCATAAACCCTAAATCGTCAATCAGAAATCCACGAAAAGTTCCGCTGCGCCGCCGCCACCGAAGGGGAGATTCGGGGGACAGAAAGTCTCTGTTCCGGCACCCATGTGTGTGAAAGTGACAGCGTGCTCACCATGGTGGCACTTAGGCTAGAGATTGCAAATACTTGTTATGATTTATATTTGGAGTTGGATGTCTTTATGAAATTGTGGTGTTTGTTGGAACCATCTAGTGCTCAAGGTGACAATGTGGGGTTTTCTAGATGGGAAAGGCTTACTTTGAGGTGTGCTGTTATAGCCCTACCAACGATTAGAGTGTCCAATCGGAGAGGAGTTAAGAGTAGTATCATGAAGAGAATATATTTATATGAGAGTGTTCACTAGTGAAAGTATGATCCCTAGGCCTTGTTTCTAAGCATTGAAACTTCGTTTGCTATTAGATCTGTTACATGTTTGCTTGCTTCCATCTTTATTTCAGTTTGCTTTTAGTCTCTTCCACACCATCAATCTATTTTCTCGCACCGTTTTCTTATATCCATACCACTTGTATTTCACTATATCTTCGCCGAATTAGTGCACCTATACACCTGACAAGTGTATTGGGTGTGTTGGGGACACAAGAGACTTCTTGTATCTTGATTGCAGGATTGCTTGAGAGGAGATACCTTTGACCACTTCCTCCCTGAGTTCGATAAACCTTGGGTGATCCACTTAAGGGAAAACTTGCTGCTGTTCTACAAACCTCTCCACTTGGAGGCCCAACAACTGTCTACAAGAATAGAAGTGCGTAGACATCACACGTTCATCCATGAAGCTGAACTTTGTTGTCTGCTTCGGCCATAATTCAACATGATTACGCAGAGCAGCAACCATACCAGATATAGTGCAGATCTGCGCATGCGTTTCTTCCATCGTGAAACAATGGCTTCCATACCACTTGCCCTTAGAGTCGTACCTGTAGAGGACTACCGTAACTAGGTAAGGGGGGTCCACGCAGATCCCACTTGACAGAAATCTGTGCACAAAATATGTTTGTCAGCGTTGGGGTAACAAAGAATTTGAGGTTCAGTAGCTAGCTACCAGTTATAATTAGTGCGAATAGAAAAGAGAAGGGTAGCTCACCCACTTGTAGCCAGAACTTCTTCTTCCTTGATAGTAGGATCTGCCATCCTCCGAATTGCTCGGCTCGTCGGTGGTGGAGGCGGGCTAGAGCCTCGCAATGGCGGCTACGACATGCGCCATTGGAGCTCGGTATCAGCGACTGGGTGCAGCAACTGGGCGTAGCAACTTGGCACCGGAAGTCAAATGTTCGAAGAGATCGTCCTGCCTGGAGGGTGGATTCCGACGCCGCCGGTGCTAGGGGAAAGCTGGGAATGGATTTGTGAATTTGGTCAACGCATCCAATCCACATAGCTGCTCGATTTTCCTAAGAGGTTACCGCGTTGGTGCCCGCGTCACGGATAGATGACCGACATGTGGGTCCCGACCGTCTACTTCACGGGGCGGTTTAACAAAATGTTTGAATTTGGCAGGGGTGAGATGAGTTAGCCTCGAAATGGCCCCTCTCAGTAGTTGGCGGCCCAACTTTTCGAAACGCGGTAATTTCAAGCAACTTAGGTACCGCCATGCGCTGGCATGCCAACTTTGGTACCGCAGACAAACAAGCCCATTAAGATGGGCATGATAATTTCAAAGATGCTCACACAGGAATATGAATTGAAGTGAAAGAGAGTATTAAGAAGCAAAAATACACACATTTAAGTCTAACCCACTTCCTATGCAAAGGATTTTTTTAAACAAACAAGTTGTTGAAACCAGAGGCTACTAGCATAGGAAGGCAAAACAAGTGCAACATAAAAAACTTTCAGCATAAAACAAGGAAACTTGATATTATTGAGATGCATAAGAACACTTTTCCCTCTCTCATAGTAAATTTCAGTATCATGCGTAAACTTAACAATATAACTATCACAAGAACCATCATAGCAATGATCACTTATTCTAACAGAAAACACAGGAATACTAGCTCTCATAACACTACTTTGTGAAACAATATTAGAGGTATCCTTACAAAGGATAGTGTGTCCCACTTCTACATATTTAGTAACAAAGTCTTTCACGTTTGCTATTATAGGTTCATCAACCATTTGTTTATCTGGTTCAACAGCTTTATTTGTACTTTCATTAACCATACTAGCTATCATAGAATGTTCCTTTATCTTAACTGGGAAAGGCATTTTCTCAATGTAAGGTTCGGGTAACACATGATTAGCCGTATAAACTTCAGTATTTCTTGCAGGAACACTCTTAGCAACATCTTTATAAGGTTCATGATAGTTATTCCACTTCTTTTGAGGCACTTCAATGTAGGAAGCAAAAGCCTTAAAATAAGAAGCAATAGCTTGAGAGTCTAGACCATAAGCATTTTCAATATTTTGAAAGTCATCAGTTCCCATAAAAGATTCAATGCATTCATAATCATAATTTATGCCTAACTTTCTACCTTTGTCATTCTCCCATGCTTCAGCATTGTCTTGAATACGGTCCAGAAGATCCCATTTAGCTTCTTCTTCCATGTGAGTGAATGATCCAGCACAAGAAGCATCCAATAAATCCTTATCATGTAGAGGGAGCCTTGCATAAAAGTTATTGATAATAATATTGTTGGGAAACTCATGAATCGGACATATGAGCATTAGTAACTTCAATCTCCCCCAAGCTTGAGTTGTACTCTCTCCATCAAGAGGCCAAAAGTTGTATATTTGATTCTGATCTTTATGAATCTCACTAGGAGGATAAAACTTTGAATAAAAGAGAGGCACTATTTCCTCCCATTCTAGAGCTTGACCATTCTTTAGCAGCTTATACCATTCCGATAGCGCTTCTCTCCCCAGCAACGGCGCCAAAAAATAGTCTTGATGACCCACAAGTATAGGGGGTGTATTGCAGTAGTATCGATAAGTAAGAGTGTCGAACCGAACGAGGAGCAGAAGGTGCTGGATAGTGGTATGGATCAGAAATTCTCTGCAAATACTTAGCAAATGGATTTTTAGGGTTTTTTGATAAAGCAAGTAAACAAAGTACGAGTAAATAAAAGACAGTAGGAATGAATGCAGCAAGTGGCCCAATCCTTTATGCAGCAAAGGACAAGCCGGTTGTATTACTTAAGATGACCAAACGTTCTCGAGGACACATGGGAAGACAGTCAAGTGCTTTCGCTTCATATAGTTGATTAATCTTCTTTAGATTGCTAAGTGTTGTGTGGGTGAACCTGTGCTCATGTACCGACCTTCCTAGGACTAATACATACTTGTGATTATACCCCTTGCAAACATCCGTAAGTACAAGAAAGTAATTAAGGTAGAAACCTAACCACAACTTTAAACTCTAAGACCCTTACGTCCCTTGTGCAATGGTTTCCTAACGGGGGTTTAGGTTTTTGTCACTCCGGCAACCCCTACGATTAGTAGCCAAATACACAATGCATTCCCCTAGGCCCATATAGGTGAAGTGTCATGTAGTCGATGTTCACATGACACCACTAGAAGAAGTACACCACAACTTAAATATCAAACTATTGAATCTTTCTCAACACAATTCCACTACTAACAACATGACTTCTCCCATGTCCTCAAGAACAAAACAAACTACTCACAAGACATCATATGGATCATGATCAGAGATGGAATAATGATGTATAACAATCTGAACATAAACAATAATTCAATGGTTCACTCAATAGCATCAATTACAAAGAGTAATCAACACCGAGAAAGTTCCCCTATGAACTAAGGCAAGATTCAACCCAATTGTTACAGCAATATGGAGATGGCGATGAGGGTGCTGATGGTGATGATGGTGGTGATGATAATGCTGATGATCCCGATGAAGTCCAGCTTGATGGTGGTGTTGATGGCGATGATCTCCCCTCTCCGGGAAGGAATTCCCCCGGCAAAATTCTGTCTGCCGGAGAGATCTTTCTCTCTCAGTGTTTTCCGCCCCGCAGAGGCGGTGGAATCTTTCTGTGGCCGGCCCCCGAGTCTTAGGGTTTTGGGAGGATAATATAGGCCAGAGGGGAGTGCCAGGGGTGGACTAGGGCGGCCACACCACCTGGTGGCGCGACCCATGGTGGCGCGACCCAGGTTGGCCTGCGCCAGGGGGTGGTGTGGGCCCCCTGTAGCCCATCTCTAGCCCCTCTTCTGGCAGCCTTCGTCTTCTAGAAAAATAGGATTTTCCGTATATTTTCTCGGATTTTTTGATCTTCACGAATTTTGCCTCCAAGCAGCACCTTTTCCATTAGAATCCTGACTGCAGCGGTCCATGCTCCAAAAGTCATCAACCATGCAAAAACAGATGAAATAACATAACTATCACCTCTCAATATGAAACATATCAATGAATAACAGTGAATTATGATATATAATAGTGATGCAAAATGGACGTATCAAGTACCACAAGGAATAAATAAACAATACCAACGCATTGGCTATTGCTTTTAAAACTGAACATTCAAAATGTAATTTCCATGGTACTATATAGATAAGATCAATATCATGCTCATCATCGATGCCTAATAATGAAATTAAAAACAATTTGGCCTTTCATAGATTTCAAAGATTTATAAGCCAAATTATCAACACATAAGCATAAGCAGAATTGCTAATGAATGCATACCTTGTCTCGATCTCCAATAGAACTAAGGACGATGTTAGAAAACCACATTGGCCATGATTGGATAATGATCTCAGGGCAATAGAATAAATATTGGCCATATATCTTTGCCCCAATGGGTATGCATAATCCATCCACCATAGTATGTATAGCTGAAGTAAACAAAATAACAAATTTGATTATGAACTTAAAGCATTCGGCCTCTTGGATTAGCAACAAAATTGCAACTAATCAAATGAATAATGATTTGGCAATGCCCTTTCATGATGTATAGAATTATTATGCATCCAAGGATCAAAATAAAACCATGGTGGGTAACCAATCATAACTGTGGATGAATTCCATGTCATAGGCATTAATGGTGAAGTAGAATAATATGGATGATGTGCTGGCTAAAGGTTTTGATACTGATACCGAATTCTTTGGCATGATCACTTGTTGGATTTATTCTTTTTATTCTCCACTCTTGATGCCCTTCTTATGATAGGATCTTGCACATCTACCTTGCCTTGAGGGTTTCCTTTGGGAACCCACACGATGTTTCTTTTCTTCAGCTCCTGGGCCGTAAGCCGATTGATACGTCCATTTTGCATCACTTTTCTATGTCTTAATTCACTATTATTCATTGGTATATTTCATATTGAGAGGTGATACTTATGTTATTTCATCTATTTTAGCATGGTTGATGACTTTTGGAGCATGGACCGCTACAGTCAGGATTCTGATGGAAAAGGTGCTGTTTGGAGGCAAAATTCGCGAAGATCAGAAAATCTGGGAAGATATACGGAAAATCCTATTTTTCCAGGAGACTCGGGATGCCAGAAGATGGAGTGGAGGTGGGCCACAGGGGCCCAGACCACCCCCTGGCGCGGGAAGGCCTAGGCCGCGCCTGGGAGTGGTGTGGCCGCCCTGGCCCAGTCCAGCCTCTCTCCTCTGGCGTATATCATCCCCACGAAACCCTAAGACTCAGGGAGGGACCATAGAAAGATTCCGCCGCCTCTGCGGGGCAGAAAACACCGGGAGAGAAAGATCTCTCCGGCAGACAGATTTCTACCGGGGGAATTCCTTCCCGGAGAGGAGAGATCGTCGCCATCAACACCACCATCAAGCTGGACTTCATCAGGATCATCATCATCATCACCATCATCATCACCCTCATCATCCTCATCACCATCTCCATATTGTTGTAACAATTGGTTGAATCTTGCTATAGTTCATAGGGGAAACTTTCCCGGTGTTGATTACTCCTTGTAGTTGATGCTATTGAGTGAACCATTGAATTATTGTTTATGTTCAGATTGTTATACATCATTATTCCATCTCTGATCATGATCCATATGATGTCTTGTGAGTAGTTCGTTTTTTTCTTAAGGACATGCGAGAAGTCTTGTTGTTAGTAGTGGAGTTGCGTTGAGAAAGATTCAATAGATTGTTATTTAAGTTGTGGTGTACTTCTTCTAGTGGTGTCATGTGAACGTCGACTACATGACACTTCACCTATAAGGGCCTAGGGGAATGCATTGTGTATTTGGCTACTAATCGTAGGGGTTGCCGGAGTGACAGAAACCTGAACCCCCGTTAGGAAACCATTACACAAGGGACGTAAGGGTCTTAGAGTTTAAAGTTGTGGCTAGGTTTCTACCTTAATTACTTTCTTGTACTTACGGATGTTTGCAAGGGGTATAATCACAAGTATGTATTAGTCTTGGATGGGGCGGTACATTAGCACAGGTTCACCCACACAACACTTAGCAAGCTAAAGAAGATTAATCGACTATATGAAGCGAAAGCACTTGACAGTCTTCCCATGTGTCCTCGAGAACGTTTGGTCATCTATAGAAATACAACCGGCTTGTCCTTTGTTGCATAAAGGATTGGGCCACTTGCTGCATTTATTCCTACTGTCTTTTATTTACTCGTACTTTGTTTACTTGCTTTATCGAAAACCCCTAAAAAATCCGTTTGCTAAGTATTTGAAGAGAATTCCTGATCCATACCACTAGCCAGCACCTTCTGCTCCTCGTTGGGTTGAACACTCTTACTTATCGAAAATACTGCGATACACCCCCTATACTTGTGGGTCATCAATACTATTTTCTAGCGCCGTTGCTGGGGAGTGAAGCGCTACTGGAGAGTGGAACTGGTAAAGGAAACTTCTACTGTGAGTATTGTTTACTTCTGCTAGTTGCTTTATTTTCGTTATGGAAAATTCGCTGAGTTTCTTATTTGGTAATGCTACTACCACTGCTAAGGTAGTAGATAAACCACCACCTGCTGAGAAAGATGTTTTCAAAATACCTACAAGAATTATTGATCGCGTTAAGGATAACTACTATGTTGGGGATGGAACTGTCCATCCCGGTGATCATTTACTCTTTATACATGAATTATGCGGGTTGTTTAAGTGTGCAGGTATTACTACAGATCAAGTTAAGAAGAAGTTATTCTCATTATCACTGAAAGGAAGAGCTGAGGAATGGTATAAGCTGCGGAAGAATGGTCAAGCTCTGGAATGGGAGGAAATAGTGCCTCTCTTTTATTCAAAGTTTTATCCTCCTAGTGAGATTCATAAAGATCGGAATAAAATATACAACTTTTGGCCTCTTGATGGAGAGAGTACAGCTCAAGCTTGGGGGAGATTGAAGTTACTAATGCTCAAATGTCCCATTCATGAGCTCCCCAACAATATTATTATCAACAACTTTTATGCAAGGCTCCCTCTACATGACAAGGATTTATTGGATGCTTCTTGTGCTGGATCATTCACTCGCATGGAAGAAGAAGCTAAATGGGACCTTCTAGACCGTATTCAAGACAATGCTGAAGCTTGGGAGAATGACAAAGGTAGAAAGTCAGGTATAAACTATGATTATCAATGCATTGAATCTTTTATGGGAACTGATGACTTTTAAAATATTAAAAATGCTTATGGTCTAGACTCTCAAGCTATTGCTTCTTATTTTAAGGCCTTTGCTTCCTACATTGAAGTGGCTAAAAATAAGTGGAATAAGTATCATGAACCTTATAAAGATATTGCTAAGAGTGTTCCTGCAAGAAATACTGAAGTTTACACTACTAATCATGTTTTACCTAAACCTTATATTGAGAAAATGCCTTTTTCCAGTTAAGGTAAAGGAACATTCTATGATGGCTAGTATGGTAGATGAAAGTATGAATAAAGCTGTTGAACCTGATAAACAAATGGTTGATGAACCTATTGTAGCAAATGTGAAAGACTTTGTCACTAAGTATGAGGAAGAGGGACACTCTATCCTTTGTAAGGATACCTCTAATATTGTTTCACATAGTAGTGTTATGAGAGCTAGTATTCCTATGTTTTCTGTTAGAATAAGTGATCATTGCTATGATTGTCCTTGTGATAGCTATATTGTTAAGTTTATGCATGATACTGAAAGTTACTATGAGAGAGGGAAAAGTGTTCTTATGTATCTCAATAATATCAAGTTTCCTCGTTTTATGCTGAAAGTTTTTATGTTGCACTTCTTTTGCCTTCTTATGCAAGTTGCCTTTGGTTGCAATAACTTGTTTGTTTACAAAATCCCCTTGCATAGGAAGTGGGTTAGACTTAAATGCGTGTGTTTTTTCTTCTTAATGCTCTCTTTTACTTCAATCCATATCTCTATGAGAGCTTCTTCAAAATTATCATGCCCATCTTAATGGCTATAAAGAAAGAGCTTTATGGGAGACAACCCAATTTGTTTTTGCTTTTAGTTTGTTTTTGTTTCTTTGAGTCTTGGAAGTTATTACTTCGGTAATAACCGCTCCTTATCCGTTTTGTTTGGTTTTTGTGTCAAGATCAACCTCTAATGAGAGAGAAGTAATATTTGGGGAAGTTGTTGTCCCGAAACAGATTTTTGTGCTTCACCGTAAAAATTCGTGAGAGATCTCTGTATGTCGGATTGAGATGTAATTTTTTATGCTTCTGACCCAGGTTGTTATTTAACTTTCGTTAATTTTGCACTTTTTGATTTGAGCAACAGAAGATTTTCGAAAAAATTGATCTTTACCTGCTGGTATGTTTTGACAGATTTTGCCAATCTTGCATTTGCTTCTTTATTCGATTTCCTTTTTGAATTCTTTTTGGGTTTTCGGAAGGAGTTGCTACAGTAGCTTTGTTTTGATGGTTTTCAGTTGAAGTTGGACTCAAAAGGTTTTATCACTTCACTTATACTAATGTTGCTAATGAGAACTGTGTGAAGTTTTGTATGAAAGAAATTTCCAGGAAGTGGAGATAATGGTGCAATAAGGAAGAGAAGGGTTTTATGACTCAAGTAATAAGTGTATGAAGATGAAGATATTGATTTTATTCAAGTGGTGACTCCGGAAGAATCTACTAGATACCAAATTCAGAGACCTGCAGAGTCCGTTTCCAACTAGGTAACAGTTCTGGTAAGAAAAGTTTCGTGAAAATACAATCCAACTATATTTTTGCAGTTTTCAGACAATAAGGAAAGCTACGAAGCGAAAAAGGGACGGAAACGGAGCCAGGGTGGCCCACACCACCCCATGGCGTGGGCCCACCCCTGGCCGCGCCACCAGGTGGTGAGGCCACCCAGGACTCCACCTCCGACTCGTTTTCTCCCAGTACCTTCCTTTTGATATGAAACTTCGTAATATATAACCCCCCGGATCCCCCGAGGTTCGTATATCATGTTTTTGTCGTGTTTTTGTTTCGATTTGTTTCTTCCAGGACACACTCTTTGAAGGCTTAGAAGCACAATGGTGTCCGCCAAGGATAAAGGGAAGGAACCCATGGAGGAAGACCTCCAAGACCCCGGGAAGGAGAAGGAGATCAAGTGTGAAGGTGAAGAGGAGGCAAAGCCCACCGGCACTACCGTTGCAAGCATTGGAGTGGTGGAAAACCCAGCCACTGGAGGTAAGCCTCCTCATCACCATTCAGATCCCTGGTCACTTCCTCCACGCACCAAGAATCCTTTCCACACTCTTATCCATGAGCATCAATACCAGAATATCCCCAAGGAGAAATTACCCTCCAATTGGGATTTGCCTCGTTCTAGCCATGCAGGAAAAGAAGACTTCAAGGAGGAAGAGTGGGGAAAGAATAGCAAGGGCTAGAATTCTCAACACGACATGATCATGAGCCGCATTGAGCAAAAATCATAGCTGATTCGTAATCTCACCTTCGAGATTGAGGACTTGGGGAAACTGATCAAAGAGCTCATCAATAGGATAACACCACCACCAAAGGAGTAATTCGTCATCAGTTTTGGCATCCCCTTGGTTTGTTCCAAGCTTGGGGGAGTGCCGCGGTATCATATCACTATCTTCTATCTTTTTACCTTATTAGTAGAGTCATATCATGAATAGAGGAGTTATTATGTAGTATGGTTTGCATTATGGAAGTGTCCCCTCTCTCGTTAGATATGTATCCCTTGGTGTGAGTTTCTGTTATGGAATATTAATGAGAAGTTTTATCATTCACTCTTTTGCATAGCTTATGTTAGTTTTCAATTCGTGGTTATATGATTGATCTTGTTGTTCGTATTGGTACCACTTTGGGATCATTGAGTTAATTTAGTTGGTTTTCGCAAACCTGGCTCGGTCAGTAGCAACACCTTTTTGAGAGTTGAAAAGAAAAAGATAGAAGTACTCTAGAGAAAAAATAATTTCATCATCTTTCTTTCTTGATTTGCTCATAAGTCTAGTATTTTCTAGTTAAGATCTTTTGTGCTTCCAAGGAAGATTGCATGTTTGTTTTTATCACTTGTATGTTTGGTTGTTTCCTTCAACTCTTGTACTTGCTACCCAGCCTTGCTAGCCAAAAACCTGTACTGAGAGGGAATTCTTCTCGTGCATCCACTCCTTTAAACCAAAACCCTTGCCATTTGCGTCCACCATACCTACCTAGTAGCATTATTGCTATTCCAAGTAAATTCTTGTTTTGTCTACCTCCCAAATTAAACTTGTTATGCGAAACTTAGTGATTAAAGCTCTCACGAACTTGATGGCACACTTTATTTCCTGCACTTAATAAACCTGAACCATTGTGAATTCTCCATGAAAGTTATATGCTTGCAAATTATAGGCTGGGGATTAGCAGAACCGTGCTGTCACGGGGAACGCTTTCAACACTTGTAAATATATACCTAGTTGATACCTTGCTCTTTTGTTTGCGGATGTCGTTGGTGTGAAATAAAAGGGGAGCTTGTAAGTCCATGGAGTTATGTATGTGTGTTAGAGAAACGCCTGATCCGCTGGTCTAATCCATGCTGACATGGTGGAAACCTGCAGCGTGACCATAATAATATCTATGAAGCATTCTTCTTATAAAAAAAGAGAGATTTAGCTATTGAGAAAGAAAAGAAAAGAGATACTATGAAAAGAGGAAAGAGAGAAAAAAGCACCATTTTCCTATGGTAAATAAGAAGATTGCCGAGATACTCATTGTCTGCTTGCCTTGTCATTTTGATATGGGGATTCTTCCGTATCATCGGGCAAGGGGTACCCTGTTGGCGGTTCTCAATGATACGCACATACTTACGATGATAAGAACTTACTGGTAACTAAAGTTGAGTAGCATGAGGAGCGGCCCTCGTACTCAAGGGACTTGGGATTTTTAGTTTATAGTATGTCAAGCATATAACTCAGATTGGACCTCACTTTCACCTTAATCACCTAAAGATGCCTATGATAGGGGCAATGAGAGCTGAAAGCTAGTAAGTATCATAATTTTTGGGAGCTCTTTATGAGACTTGCAATCCCTGCTTCCCTCTTTGAAGGGCCTTTCTTTTACTTTGTAATTGAGTCAGTAAACCTATTCCCTTCTATCTCAGCAAGTACTTTGAGTTGATGTGTTTCATTCATTCATATGATGATTTATTCAATCATGTTTCTTATGTTCCTTGTTTTGCACATTGCTCTTATCTTGATGTTTACTACTTTGAAAGCTTTCATTGAAAAACCAACTATTTGTGAACTCCATCAAATTATCAACTATTCTTCGACCAAGAGCTAAGTTTGCCATTACCAATTCCGATTCACTTTATGTATCTTTATTGTGTTTCCTTTACTCATTGCAAGTTCAGTTATATAATAGTGAGTTGTCTTCTATTATGATCTATGTATTTGATGAATGTGATGCTTCTTGTCCGTATTCTTTTATCGACTCTTCACTCCATAAACCTGAGGTCATGTTTATTGAGCTCAGTTTCGCTTGGGGACAAGCGAAGTCTAAGCTTGGGGGAGTTGATACGTCCATTTTGCATCACTATTCTATGTCTTAATTCACTATTATTCATTGATATATTTTGTATTGAGAGGTGATACTTATGTTATTTCATCTATTTTTGCATGGTTGATGACTTTTGGAGCATGGACCGCTGCAGTCAGGATTCTGATGGAAAAGGTGCTGTTTGGAGGCAAAATTCGCGAAGATCAGAAAATCCGGGAAAATATACGGAAAATCCTATTTTTCCAGGAGACTCAGGATGCCAGAAGATGGAGTGGAGGTGGGCCACAGGGGGCCCACACCACCCCATGGCGCGAGCAGGCCTAGGCCGCACCTGGGAGTGGTGTGGCCGCCCTGGCCCACTCCAGCCTCTCTCCTTTGGCGTATATCATCCCCACGAAACCCTAAGACTCGGGGAGGGACCACAGAAAGATTCCGCCGCCTCTGCGGGGCGGAAAACACCGAGAGAGAAAGATCTCTCCGGCAGACAGATTTCTGCCAGGGGAATTCCTTCCTGGAGAGGGGAGATCGTCGCCATCAACACCACCATCAAATGGACTTCATCGGGATCATCATCATCATTATCACCATCATCATCACCCTCAACATCCTCATCAACATCTCCATATTGCTGTAACAACTGGTTGAATCTTGCTATAGTTCATAGGGGAAACTTTCTCGGTGTTGATTACTCGTTGTAGTTGATGCTATTGAGTGAACCATTGAATTATTGTTTATGTTCAGATTGTTATACATCATTATTCCATCTCTGATCATGATCCATATGATGTCTTGTGAGTAGTTCATTTTGTTCTTGAGAACATGGGAGAAGTCTTGTTGTTAGTAGTGGAGTTGCGTTGAGAAAGATTCAGTAGATTGTTATTTAAGTTGTGGTGTTCTTCTTCTAGTGGTGTCATGTGAACGTCGACTACATGACACTTCACCTATAAGGGCCTAGGGGAATGCATTGTGTATTTGGCTACTAATCGTAGGGGTTGCTGGAGTGACAGAAACCTGAACCCCCGTTAGGAAACCATTGCACAAGGGACGTAAGGGTCTTAGAGTTTAAAGCTGTGGTTAGGTTTCTACCTTAATTACTTTCTTGTACTTATGGATGTTTGCAAGGGGTATAATCACAAGTATCTATTAGTCTTGGATGGGGCGGTACATTAGCACAGGTTCACCCACACAACACTTAGCAAGCTAAAGAAGATTAATCGACTATATGAAGCGAAAGCACTTGACAGTCTTCCCATGTGTCCTCGAGAACGTTTGGTCATCTATAGAAATACAACCGGCTTGTCCTTTGCTGCATAAAGGATTGGGCCACTTGCTGCATTTATTCCTACTGTCTTTTATTTACTCGTACTTTGTTTACTTGTTTTACCAAAAATCCCTAAAAAATCCGTTTGCTAAGTATTTGAAGAGAATTCCTGATCCATACCACTAGCCAGCACCTTCTGCTCCTCGTTGGGTTCGACACTCTTACTTATCGAAAATACTGCAATACACCCCCTATAATTGTGGGTCATCACCGATATAGCTTCATCTCTTACCAATTTGTAAGCTGAGTGGGCATATCAGCTCTAGTATTCTTTCGCACATTGGCATGAATTTATTAATCTTTGGGCACTTTCAACTTAGCTTGTTTGGACTTGACAATTGGGACTTTGAAAGTTACTCGCTTCACTTCCTTGCCCTTAGTAACCAACGTTAACTTAGCTAGCTTTTCATTATTTGGAGTCGAGTTTGAAACAACATACTTGCATCCATCCTTTTTCATTCGGTATACTTGCTTGACCACTTGTTTCTTTACCCATGAACTCTGGACCGATTCTTTTTGATTGAAACGGTCTTTGACATGTGATTGTTGATCAAATGGTGGTCTTCTTGGAGCTGCATAGTTTGGGTGATATGATCTAGAATTAGATTGATAATGTGCTCGTGAATCATACCTTTCTCATGATGGATATGAATGAAAATTATCATAGGGAGGTATCCATGATATTGGCATTGGTGTCCCAAAAGGAGGATATGAATTTGTTGCATTTATTTTCTCCTTTCGCCAATCCCGGTCTATAGATTTTTGCCTTGGGGGTGATCTTGATGCTTTTGCACTACGTTGCCAATAAGATTTTTTTTGCTTCACTCTCCTTTTATATTTTTCCAGCAGCTGTGTAAAAGTGACTTTTGGTTTCTTACCCTTATGCTTACTGCGTCCTTTATCTTTTTGAGTTTTGCACGCATCGATCTTCAATTTTTCTTGTTGCCCCTAGTGCTTAATGTCCTCATTGTAGCTTCAATCGAACTCTCACCTTCAAGAACATTTGCAATATGCTCTTCACCAATCTCTGTGCTTGAAAGCTTGATCCCATCATCTTCCTTGTGTACCTGCTCATCATTGTATGAATCGGCTATAGGTAGCCGATCCAATGTCGTTTGGCGATCAAGACCAATCAAAATAGATTGGTCATCAATTTATGTTTCAGCAAATTTCAACTGTCCCTCATTAACAACCGATTGTACTATTTGATGAGTCATGTTGCAACTTTCTATACTATGCTCGAACGAATCATGCAACTTGCAATACATTCATCCTTGTAATGATGTTTCAACATTGTGATCAAGAATTCTAATATAATCAATTTTCAGTAACATATCAAATATATGATCGCACATTGTCGAACTATAGGTACACCTTTTATACTCTAACTAATCTTGTTGTGAAAACAGCTTTGGAATTGAGCAACCGAATGGTTCAGATTTCACATCATCCAATTCGGATATGCATTGTTTTCTACACTTCTTTTCCGATGTCTTTAAATACATAGTCCTACTAGCATCGACTTTCTTGTAAGACTCTAAACTTGGCCTTAGGTTGAGGAAACCAAAATAATTAAAACACGTATGTCTCACTTGAGACCAAATGTCAGCCAAGTATGAAATAAACAAAGCTACCCACGTAGATATAAAATGCAAATGAAACGATGGGAAAAACTTTGGTTGTAATAATTTGTTACTATTGGTCTCTCTAAAGGGCACAATGTGTTGACCGATATGTTCCATGACAATTATATTTATAACAAATAAATTACCTTTCTTGATAAATCTTTCATAGCTTATATGAATTTTGTTAATAGATGCATCAACAATAAAGTTTTGACCAAATCAGAATATAAGTAAATTATTTACTTGATGTACCTCTTTCAAGATGTTGGAAGCGTATGATGGTTGCATGACCTGAACAATATCTTGCTCGGCCTCTAGAAAATTCTCCATCTCCTTGTCTTCTTTCTTTTCTGGATTTTGTGCCCCTTCACTTTGATATTATTTGTCAACCGAACATTGTTCGGCTATATCTTGTTGTTGTTGTTAATGTTCATAAATTTCTTTGGAATGAAACCCATAGGGCAACATGTATGCTCCCTTACATCCAGAAAAGTCAAGCATGATAGTTTTGCTAAGCTTGCCATGCTCTTGATCAACGAAGTATGCTTCTTCTGATTCGGTAGATTCGACACATATATTTTCTGATTCGGCTTTTTCGATAACCGAATTAATCATCCTAGCCAAATCATTTGTACCTTCATGGGATTCATCAGACTGTAAAGCTTTTTCCTTTTTCCTCATTGTAGTAGAGGGTTCAACTTGATTGCTGCTTGGAGGAGATAAATTGATTCCATCAACTTGAGTAGTATTGTCTTGATGGTCCTTTTCAAGAGTTGCAAGAAACTACTGTAGTTCTTCTTCTTCAAGTTTTTTCTTATATGCTTCATGATCCTCTTTCAACTTCTTTTCAAGTGCATCAAAATCCTCCTCACGCTTCTTCTTGAGTGTCTCAAATAACGGGAGATGTTCCACCGATAAATCATCAAATGTGATATTATCGGTGTTAACCTTAGCTGCACATAGTTTCCCCCCGATGCTTTTAGTTCCTTTCGGCAATGTAGTGTCACCAAAACTTAGCAATTGACAAGGGGTAAACCTGATCTTCTTTTTCTTATGCCCCTCTTCACGCTTCTTGTTGTATGCCTCATAAGCTTGTATTGTAGCAACATCATGGGGCCTCTCTTCTAGTTCTAGGTGAAGAGAATTAAGCTTCTTAAATTCAGCTCCAAGTTTTTCCTTCCAGTCATTTATTCCTGCATAAGAATTCCCCCAATGCTTTTTGTATCTTTCGGTAATGAGGTGTAACCAAAACTTTGCAATTCTACGGGGGACATACCATACGCTACAATACTAGATGAAGGCACGTTAGCTCCTATTGAATTTCCACTTATTCGGCTATAACCATTGTAAAGGTATGGAGCCTAATTATGAACATCAGTAGTTGCACAAGATGCTGAAACATTACTAACATAAGGTATTGAGTATGATGACTGGGAGTTATTGGGAAAATAACTAGTTGTAGCATATCCGATTTCCCTATCCATCCGCATGTTTGAAGGTGAACCTAGAGATTGCAAGTTATTTGCCGATGAATATAAAGATGAAACACTTGGTTGCATACTATTGAAATTTCTAACATCACATGTTTCATATGGATTAACATAATTTGTCATGTTGTTCATCGGCATATGAATTTCAGGTGTTGCTGATGCATGCGAATTTAAATTTACATGTTGCAAGTTACTAAGATACGTTGAATCGTGTAGATTATTTGGCATTGGCTTTTGCACATAGTAAAAACTAGAGCTAGCTGACACAGTACACATATCAAAAGATCTATCAATATCAACATTGGAGTAATATGCATCTACCTAGGGAGATTGAGGATTCATGATACAGTTGTAGATTGCAGCCTCTTGATGATGCTCTCTTCGTAGAAAGAATGGGCTGAAGACCGTTAAAGCTTCATCCCTAGTGGAGACGCCAAAAAGTGTGTTCGCACACGAACACGTCACCGTGTACCCCTGACATGGAGCGCGATGTGTGGCAGCACACGCCGAGGGAGGCTCGTGGAAGCGTGGTATGCATGATAGTCCGGCAAGTGCTTTTTGAGACCCGAAACCCCAGTCGGTGGGAGGGACCCCGTCATGGCGGCGCGGTGGCTATGGGCTGCCCTAGGTCGGCCTGACCTCCCCTAGAGCCTCGAGGATTTGCAGCCTCCGGTATGAAGAACTGGGGATGAAGGAGAAGAAAGAAAGAAGGGAGAGGGATAAAAGTAGATGAACATGAAAAAATAGTAGATGTGTTTGTTCGATTGGTATTGGTTCAGTCGGCCGTCTCCCATCGTATATATAAGGAGAGGTTGGACTTTCCGTGTAAAAAATATGGTTGGATTCACGTCCAAAACCCTAGTTGTGGTCCAATTCAAATAAGCAAACCCGAAATTTGCGTAACTATTCGGTCAAAAACTTGCTGGACCTTTCCATCCACTTTTATGATAGTAAAAAAGCTCGAATCAAAATGACATAAAAAGCAAAGTTGTGTGTATCAAAACAAAGAACAACTTTGGTGTTGACCACTTTTTCACCTGGTCTGATCTTGATGGACTTTTTCCTTTATTTTCGTATCAAATTCGGATTTAGACCGAACGAATTTAAAACACTGACCCTCGGGGAATGATCCCTCACAGACTGTATGTTGTTAGGTAAATGAGATCTCTCCAGCGGCGGATTATGGGGTTGTTTGGATTGTGGCCGGTGGTTGCCGTACCAAAATTTTGGCGTTGACTAGTACCATAGGCTAGCATTTGGATGGAAGCCAAATCCTGGGTGTCACGCCAAAATTTTGGTGGCCACTCTAGATTTTGCGCCCACGCGTGCGCAAATCAGAGGCTGGGCAATCCATCGATCTGGCGTGGCTAGCTTGGGCATAAACCAAATAACCCCTATACATGTTTGGATAACATCCCGTTTAATTCGGTTCCCATGGGACTCGAACCCGGGTGGGCTGACTGTGCACTCGCAAGTCTTACCACCAAGCCAGCGCTTGGTTCTCAGACCAAACGAATTTAACTCAATTCGGTCGTATCTTGAATCTGGATGCCACATACTTGCTCAGATGAAGATGAATCCAAAAGCAAAGTTGTTCACCTCAAAAAAACGAATAACTTTCATGTTTTTTACTTTTCCATCCAAGTTGATCTTGACTGCTTAAATAAAGTCGTAAGTAGATTAACCGAATTAGGAGGTTTTTTGGGTCACCCGGTTCCATTGCTCTCGGCTAGGGTGAGATATGGTATGTGGTCCGACAACCCCGTCCCGTCCATGCTAATTCGGTCTCAATTTTTTATACTAACTTGGATCGAGATGATTCAAAAACCAAAGTTGCTTGTTTCGATGAGACGCTCAATTTTCGTGTTCGACACTTTTTTATTTGAGTTCATTTAAAAGAGTCATAGTGAAAGCCTCCATATATCACTCTCGAGTCTTCTTGAACACTAGCATAATCGGCTATTAAGCGTGATCATGGCTTGACTTGATACGGTGTCTCTTTGATGATGATTAAAATCCTCCAAGTGAACCTTTCTGAGTGTCTTCACCATTTGCCTTGAGTAGCTACGAGGCTAAAACGAGTGCCAACAGAGATGATGTTTTAGGTCACACGGGTCACGCCCGGGGTTCCGGCGCAAATATCCCGGGGCGCGTAGCACTGCCCCTAAATTATACTACTTGACAAATGGGGCGGAAGAGCGAGGACGAAGACAAGAGTAGACCATCAGCTTCAGTCTTGCTCCGCCTGCACGCCGTCGTGTAGCGAGCACTGTAGTTTCCGGCACCGTCGGCCGGTCAGACGACCCGAGCTGGAGTTGCGCCCACCAGGAATGCGTGTGGCGAGCCCATTTGTGCTGGGATTTTACTTCAACACGTTTATTCTGTTATTTGTGGGCTGATAATGCACCGGGTAACCTTCCCAGTCTATGGGCCTTATTATCTTATCGTTAGAGAAAGCCTGCCCACATCCAATGATCCTATATACAGTTTTTGTTTTATCTGGTGCTCTTTCTCTTCTACCTCTAGCACAAGTGCAACAACGTCCTTCCAATATACGAAACAACACAACTGAAAGTAGACCTTCTAAGCGAGGCAAATCGTTAGTCAATGGTTGTGTCCGTCGCCCTGATGTTCACTGCCACCACTACCCTTCATGGCTTCCAAAATTCCCCAACTTATGGTGATATCATCTTGTCCCTGGCACAAATGGGGCTCTCGGTCGCCGCCCCCACAATGGGATTGTTCGTCTACGGTACCAAAGTTGGCAGGCCAGCGCATGGCGGTACCTAAGTTTCCTGAAATTACCGTGTTTCGAAAAGTTGGGCTGCCAACTACTGAGAGGGGCCATTTCGAGGCAAACTCATTTCACCCCTGCCAAATATAAACATTCCGTTAAACTGCCCCGTGAAGTAGACGGTCGGGACCCACATGTCAGTTATTTGTCCGTGACACGGGCGCCAACGCGGCAACCTCTTAGGCAAATCGAGCAGCTAGGTGGATTGGATGCGTTGACCAATTTCACAAATCCATTCCCAGCTTTCCCCAAGCACCGGCGGCGTCGGAATCCACCCTCCAGGCAAGACGATCCCTTCGGACATTTGACTTCCGGGGCCAAGTTGCTGCGCCCAGTCGCTGATACCGAGCTCCACTAGCGCATGCCGTAGCCGCCGTTGCGAGGCTCTAGCCCGCCTCCGCCGCCGATGAGCCGAGCAGCTCGGAGGATGGCAGATCCTACTATCAAGGAAGAAGAAGTTCTTCCTACAAGCGGGTGAGCTACCCTTCTCTTTGCTATTCACACTAATTACAACTACTAGCTGGCTACTGAACCTCAAATTGTTCATTAGCCCAATGCTGACACATATTTTGTCCACAGTTTTCTGTCAAGTGGGATCTGCGCGGACCCCCCTTACCTGGTTACGATAGTCCTCTACAGGTACGACTCCAAGGGCAAGTGGTATGGAAGCCATTGTTTCATGATGGAAGAAGCGCCTGCGCAAATCTGCACTATATCTGGTATGGCTGCTGCTCTGCGTAATCATGTTGAAGTATGGCCGAAGCAGACTGCAAAGTTCAGCTTCATGGATGAACGTGGCATCATGGTTCCTATAATGTGTGACAGTCAGCTAATTGGGTTGATGAAAATGCATGCTTCGGATTGCATGTTTGAGCTGAATTGTGATGTACTGGATGTGGAAGCTGCTGCAACTGGGAGTCGCCCTTCTATTCTTGGACAGGGTGGTTGCTCGAACGCAATTAGCTCCTGGTAAGCAATGGTCGCTTGGGGTTTGCATGTTTGTGCTGAATTGTAATTTTTGTTTTATTTACTCTGTAG
The DNA here is from genome assembly GCA_910589775.1 of Avena eriantha. NCBI lineage: Eukaryota > Viridiplantae > Streptophyta > Magnoliopsida > Poales > Poaceae > Avena > Avena eriantha. The sequence goes on from OU342745.1 coordinate 335,072,751, forward strand.
ATATTGGGTAGTTATGCAATAGTCTTGTTTCTTTGACAGGAAGCGCCGCAAGGTTAGAAACATGACTGCCGGGTCAGTCATTTTGCTGCCCGAAGAAATTAAAAACGAGTGGAAAGATGTCATTTTGCTGCCCAAAGAAATTAAAAACGAGTGCAAAGATGATGCTGGACACGATTCTGGTGCCCATTGTCCCGGCGATGCAGAGTACGTGAAGCTAAGAAAATTGGCACCGAGGACGAGGAAGAAGGCAGGAAATGAAGAAGCCATTGGACGTGAAGGCTTGGCACCCAGGCTGCGGAAGTAGGCTGCTAGCAATGAAGATGCATAGTAATATGTTGAACTTGAACCTATATATGTAATTCTGTTAAATTCTGATCGCTCTGTGTGTGGCACGTTGCTGGGCGAACAATCTACACATGTTCTCTGAGTAAAATGTACCGCGACTTAGGGTTTGGAAACGCCCGAGTCAGTAGTTGAATCCGAAATTGTGATTGTGCCACTGCTATCTGAAAACAAGGATCCACCGGTTCCACGATTGCTGAGGGGCAGGAGGTCTCCAAATACGACGGAATGTAAGTGGCACATAAATAAATTATTTAAGCTGCCACACTCCACGAAGCAGCAACTTATTTCAGATGTTGCACAACGACGTGGCAACATAAACAGTAATGTTCTCACCGATATGCCCAGATGAGGAGGAAATGGGTACCACTTTATGGCCTAATCTTGAGCCCATCTATCTCACCGCCTCTTTGCTCCTGCATCCCTTGCATCTGGCGAAGCTCCCGGATCTCCAGTAACCGGGTGTATGTGCTTCCACTTTATAAATTGTGGTTGTGCCATTTGCATGCGGCACAATCCACGTAGCTTACGTTTAAACAAACCACCAATGTCAGAATACACTAGTAGAAAAGGTGTCTTTGGTCCACGGTTACATTCCCAATCCGGGACAGAGATCTAAATCGAGGCAGAAATTGATCTAAATCACAAATTCTTCCACAAATTAATGCGGGGTCAGAGCCATTTTTTTCCTCCCTGGAATCCGGGATCAATAGTTCAGACCGCTAGGTCAACAAGTACAAATATTACAACTTAAAAAGACCGCTTAAGCTAAATAGAAATAGTTATCACATATCTCCTTGATCTTCCTAATCTTGGCCCGATGCGCATCTTCCTGTGAGAGCAAGGATCGAATTGTCTGCTCCTTCCTTTTAGCATCTTCCTTGCATAGCTTCAATTGTTTCTATGCATTTTTCCTCACGCACCTGTCAATACTCGTAGTTGTGTACTACAGGACTTTGGCCTGGTGGAGATCGTTCCTTGCTTGAGTCAGACTTGCTCTGCTTTAGCCTTCAGGGACAACGCCGCGTCCCTCTCCTTCTCGACTTTGATAACCTTGTCTTGCACCCACCTGAGATCTCGCTTATGCTTGGTCGTGTCAACTGGTTCCCATAGCTTCATCTCAACACTGTCAAGAAGTGAGCTGAATATGGATTCTTTCAACACGACAGTCATTTCCCATAGTTTGTCCAGCGTTTTCTGCATCGATTTGGGCCACTCTGGATCTACCCATTTGACAACACCGCAACTTCCACCTTGCATCATTGCATGATGTCCTTGACACCGTAGAAACCTCATGCCTGCGTTTCGTCCTTCGAAGGCTACAAATTTAGCGGGCACGTATCCATGTTTACATACTAGAGGACTGTCTTCATCCTCTAAACCGTGATAGTCGGAATCATACATCGTCTGGTTGGCCTAACACATCATACGCGCATGAGTAAACAAATTAGATCTAGCTCAAAAAAATAGATAACTGGCCAGAGATGACAGAAATAGAGATGAGACGACTCACATCGAAATCACCGTCCCTGTCGTCACGACGCGTTTCCTCGCCGTCTCCCCTTGAACCCATGGCGAGAGGGGTGGGGGGTGGATGCCGGAGAGGGGATTGGGATGGAGGCGCCGTCACCTTGCGGCTACGGAAGGATGGGAGTGAAGTGGGGAAAGTGGCTTCGAGGGTAAGGAAGAAAAGTACGGGAAGGAAGAGAAGTAATGGGGACATGACACTGGGATGTGGCCCACTGAACTCGTGAGACGTGACACTCGCAACAGGGAGCGCCCAGTGTTGCCATTTTGTCCATAGCAAGCGTGGCCAATCATGCCGCAGAACAGCCTACTCGCGGATCGCTCTCACGAAGACCATCCCAATCGTCCAAGCGCCCCAATCGAATGGTATGTAACAATCGTCTAGTAGAACAACTGTGTTAGGGCGTGCCTTCTAGAAGACTCCGTCTCACGGCTACCCATGCAATGACACTGGTGTATCCATGTGTGGTTTGTGAAAAGAACAGGCATGCAATCACACTAGGTGGATCCATATGTGGTTTATGGAAGTAACACACATGCAATGACTCTAGATGTGATTCATGAAAAGAACTGACATGCAGTTACACTGGGTGTGGTTCATGAAAAGAACATACATGCAATGACATCGGTGGATCCATGTGTGGTTTATGGAAGTAACAGACATGCAATGACTCTAGTCGTGGTTAATGAAAAGAACACGCATGCAATGACACTTGGTATGGTTCATGAAAATAACAGACACACAATGACACTGGTGGATCCTTATGTGGTTTGTTTAGAGGAACATACATGCAATGACACCGGTGGATCCACGTGTGGTTCATGAGAAGAACACACATCCAATGACACTGGTGGGTCCTTATGTGGTTTGTTAGAGGAACAGACATGCAATGACACTGGTGGATCCTTATGTGGTCTATCTAGAGGAACACACATGCAATGACACCGGGTGTGGTTCATTAAAAGAACAGACATGGAGTGACTTATGTGGTTTGTTTAGAAGAACACACATGCAATGACACTGGGTGTGGTTCATGAAAAGAACAGACAGGCAATGACATCGGTGGATCCTTATGTGGTTTGTTTAGAAGAACACACATGCAATGACACTAAGTGTTCATGAAAAGAACAAACACGCAATGACACTGGTGGATCCTTATGTGGTTTGTTTAGAGGAATAGACATGCAATCACACTAGGTGGATCCATATGTGGTTTATGGAAGTAACACACGTGCAATGACACTGGGTGTGGTTCATGAAAAGAACAGACATGCAATGACACTGGTAGATCCTTATGTGGTTCATGAAAATAACAGACATGCAGTGACATTGGGTGTGGTTCATGAAAAGAACAGACATGCAATGAAACTAGTGCATCCTTATGTGTGGTTCATGAAAAGAACAGACATGCAATGACACTGGTGGATACTTATGTGGTTTGTTTAGAAGAACACACATGCAATGACACTGGTGGATCCATGTGTGGTTCATGGGAAGAACACACATCCAATGACACTGGTGGACTCTAGCTGTGGTTCATGAAAAGAATAGACATGCAATGACACTGGGTGTGGTTCATGAAAAGAACGGACATGCAATGACATCGGTGGATCCATGTGTGGTTTATGGAAGTAACAGACATGCAATGACTCTAGCTATGGTTAATGAAAAGAACACGCATGCAATGACACTGGGTGTGGTTCATGAAAAGAACAGACATACAATGACACTGGTGGATTCTTATGTGGTTTGTTTAGAGGAATAGACATGCAATGACACCAGTGGATCCATGTGTGTTTCATGAGAAGAACACACATCCAATGACAATGGGTGGATCCTTATGTGGTTCATGAAAAGAACTGACATGTAGTGACACTGGGTGTGGTTAATGAAAAGAACAGACATGCAATGACATCGATGGATCCATGTGTGGTTTATGGAAGTAACACACATGTAATGACACTGGGTGTGGTTCATGAGAAGAACAGACACGCAATGACACTGGTGGATCCTTATGTGGTTTGTTTAGAGGAACAAACATGCAATCACACTAGGTGGATCCATATGTGGTTTATGGAAGTAACAGACATGCAATGACTCTAGCTGTGATTCATGAAAAGAACAGACATGCAATAACACTGGTAGATCCATGTGTGGTTCATGGGAAGAACAGACAGGCAATGACACTGTTGGACTCTAGCTGTGGTTCATGAAAAGAACAGACATGCAATGACACTGGTGGATCCAGATGTGGTTTGTCAGGAGAACACACAAGGAGTGACACTGGGTGTGGTTCATGAAAAGAATAGACATGCAATGACATCGGTGGATCCTTGTGTGGTTTATGGAAGTAACAGACATGCAATGACTCTAGCTATGGTTAATGAAAAGAACACGCATGCAATGACACTGGTTGTGGTTCATGAAAAGAACAGACATGCAATGACACTGGTGGATCCTTATGTGGTTTGTTTAGAGGAACAAACATGCAATGACTCTAGATATGGTTCATGAAAAGAACAGACATGCAATGACACCGGGTGTGGTTCATGAAAAGAACAGACATGCAATGACTTATGTGGTTTGTTTAGAAGAACACACATGGAATGACACTGGGTGTGGTTCATGAAAAGAATAGATAGGCAACGACACTGGTGGATCCTTATGTGGTTTGTTTAGAAGAACACACATGCAATGTCACCGGGTGTGGTTCATGAAAAGAACAGACACATAATGACACTGGTGGATACTTATGTGGTTTGTTTAGAGGAATAGACATGCAATCAGACTAGGTGGATCCATATGTGGTTTATGGAAGTAAAAGACATGCAATGACTCTAGCTATGATTCATGAAAAGAACAGACATGCAATGACACCGATGGATCCACGTGTGGTTCATGAAAAGAACAGACTGGCAAAGACACTGGTGGATCCTTATGTGGTCATGAAAAGAACTAACATGCAGTGACACGGGTGTGGTTCATGAGAAGAACAGACATGCGCTGACACTGGGTGTGGTTCATGAAAAGAACAGACATGCAATGACACTGGTGGATCCTTATGTGGTTTGTTTAGAAGAACACACATGCAATGACACTGGTGGATCCATGTGTGGTTTATGAGAAGAACACACATCCAATGAACTCTAGTGGATCTATCTTGGCATAATTTGATGTATTCCACGATGTATTTGATTGTACAAGACACTTTCCATTTTTATACTACTCAGTTTTGCCCTTGGTTTTATGTGGTACTACTTAGTTTTGCCCACCCTCCCTCTCTATCTTTCGTAGAAGCCCAAAATTGTGCTCACCCTGTCTGCTACTCCCTGATTGGGTGTCACAGTTGTCACGCGGATCGTGTGCACTAACCGTTGATTCTGTGTGATCCAACGATGATCGTTGCACACCTCGTGCCCTTCACAGTACAGCATGAGACAACACGGACGTCTCCCTCCGCGAGACTTCTACAGGAAGGAACACGATGCCGTCCATGGAAAAAGTCGTCGAGCAGTCATGTCAAGTTTAATCAAGTCTGAAAAGCCTACTACTGCTACTACAACTCATGCACAGGGCAACGGGGTCATCGAGTGCACGGTTGTCGACGGGACGCTGCAATTTATTGCCACTTGATTTTAATCAGACATATCCCATTTTTACGCAACGCTCTCAATCTCACTTCCAACTGGGCCCTACCGCTAGTAAATTCCATGAGTCAAGGGCCCCCCTCGAGTAGATCTAACGTTGCTAGAAATTAGTTCCGCGCCACTTGCATGCAGTGGAATCGAGGTCTGCCATGAGCGTGTTTTCAATTCAGCTCTAAAGTGGAGATCGTGGTTGTTTCAAAAAAAAGGGAACCAAAAAAAGGGTGGAGATCGTGGTAGCCCCCCCGCCCCCTGCCCACCACACGTGTCCACTCGAGGACTACAAACGGTCCGGTGTTTATAACCCCCCACGACCTTCTTCTTCCATGAGCTCGTGTCATTTCCCCCCAGTCTGTCTAGTCCCAAGACCCCAATCTACACCTGCCATGCACGCCGAAGCTCCCTCGTTTGCACTACCTCCTTCCCTTGGTGCGCCATGAAGCGTACGCATGGAGAAGGTCCGGAGGTGAAGCCAGTTGAAGGCGCAGCAGCAGATGGCTCAATCATCGCCAAGCAGGCAGAGGCGTCTTCTCCGGGCACGAACGCCGCTCGTCACCGCGCCGTCGAGGGTGCGAACTCATCCGTCCAGCCAGTAGCCGTCGCCGCCGAGCAACAGGTGGTAGCCGCTGCCGCCGAGCAGCAGTTGGTAGCCGTCGCTGTCGAGCAGCAGGTGGTAGCCATCACCGCCGAGTAGCAGGTAGTAGCCGTCGCCGCCGAGCAGCAGGTGGCCGACAACGTCGTGGTGCCAGCGGCAGATCTGGATGGGGGGTAGGCGGAGGCAATCCGGTGATCTACATCGATGACCCCATCGCCGTTCAAGAAATCTTCGACGCAATCGCGGAGAATGATGAGTTTGAGGAGGAGGTCCCTGATGAGGAGTCCGAGGTACTACATTGCTAGCTTCTCTAGTCGCAGCCGCAGTTTTCACTGTTCATACATAGGATTTGCTCAATCGTGTACATATTCTTTTTCTCTTGAAGTAGGGTAGTATATATATGATTCGATCGATTGATTTATGCATCTGCCATCTAGTCACAAAACCCCAATCCGTCTAGTCACAAAATCCCAATCTGCTCATCTGCCATCTAGTTGAGTTTGCTAGTTGAGTGTTGATTTCGATACACAGTAGGCCTATAACATTACATTTCTATTCCTTACTGAGCCCAATGATTTAATTTTTCCCCAAAATAGTGCAAGCGCATCTGATGGTCTCGTTTTCTTAGGGATGGTTAGTGGCCCTGAGGCAGCAATGCACATAAACAATATAGGTTGTTTTGTTGGTATTTTGGTTCTCCGACTCCATCGCTGAAAAAAATGAGGCCCTAATTTTTTCTCTCATATGGAACCTAAATATATAATATTTGTATTGTTTATGATCTATGAATGCGTTGTATGATGCATTTGTATATCCCTAAATATTGTTTGGTACGATTACATTTCAATTTCTTATTGTGGCCAATGATTCAAATTTGCCCCAAAGAAAGGCAGACACATTGGTGTCAAATTTTTACAGGGATGAGTTAGCGAACCTGGGGCCATGTACAAGATCAATATAAGCTGTGCAATTGTTACTTGGTTCGCTTACGCCATCTCTGTAGAAACTTATGAGGCTGCAATATTTATTCTACATTCATAGAACTATGATATTTGAATTATCTATTCCATTCATTCATAGTGTATAAGAATTACATTTTAGTTTGTCACCGAGGCCGATGATTGAAATTTGCCCCAAAAGAGTTCAAGTGGAGACACGTATGATGGTGTCGTGTTTTAGGGATGGGTTGGTGAACCTGAGGCAGCAATGCACACAAACAATATAGGTTGTGATGTTGGTACTTTGGTTCCCCAAGTCCATCTCTGAAACAAATTATGAGGCCCTTGATTTATTCTCATATGGAACTACATATATGATCCTTGAATTGTTTTTGATCTTTTAATGATTGGTATGATGCATATGTATATGAATGGTTTTGATCATAAGTATTTTTAACATGTACCTGAAGATTAATTGTTTGGTTTTTTATTTATAATTATAATATTTAGGCTTGTTTTTGTACCTGACTATGTATATCCCTGAATAATGTTTTGTACGATTACATTTCAATTTCTTATTGTGGCCAATGATTCAAATTTGTCCCAAAAGAGAGGCAGACACATTGGTGTCAGATTTTTTCAGGGACGAGTTAGTGAACCTGGGGCGATGTACAACAACAATATAGGCTGTGCAATTATTACTTGGTTCACTCACGCCGTCTCTGAATAAACTTATGAGGCTGCAATCTTTATTCTGCATTCATAGAACTATGATATTCGAATTATCTATTCCATGCATTCATAGTGTATAAGAATTATATTTTAGTTTGTCACCGAGGTCGATGATTGAAATTAGCCCCAAAAGAGTTCAAGGGGAGACACGTATGATGGTGTCGTGTTTTAGGGATGGGTTGGTGAACCTGAGGCAGCAATGCACACAAACAATATAGGTTGTGATGTTGGTACTTTGGTTCGCCAACTCCATCTCTGAAACAAATTATGAGGCCCTAGATTTATTCTCATATGGTACTACATATATGATCCTTGAATTGTTTCTGATCTTTTAATGATTGGTATGATGCATATGTATATGAATGGTTTTGATCATAAGTATTTTTAACATGCACCTGAAGATTAATTGTTTGTTTTTTATTTATAATTACAATATTGAGGCTTGTTTTTGTACCTGACTATGTATATCCCTGAATAATGTTTTGTACGATTACATTTCAATTTCTTATTGTGGCCAATGATTCAAATTTGTCCCAAAAGAGAGGCAGACACATTGGTGTCAAATTTTTTCAGGGATGAGTTAGTGAACCTGGGGCAATGTACAACAACATTACAGGTTGTGCACTTGTTACTTGGTTTGCTGACTCTATCCCTGAAGAAACTTATGAGGCCCCTAGATTTATCCTACATTCACTCCGATGCAATTATTTGTCATTGTGTTGAGATGAAATGATATATGAACCGATCAAACTATTGTTGAGATGCTTTATCTTTGATATCCACGGATATATTGTCTTACATATACATGTTGTCAATTCTTGAGTTGTAATACAATTCAATCATATGTATGAGTTATAAGTTATGTTCTTAAAAATCAACAGGAGGATGATGATGAAGTGGACGATAGCAAGGAATCCAGGGACAACAAGAGCCGCTACGTGCTTAGGCGGTTACGGTGTGGGCTAATCCGTTTCCATCGTAGGGGGAGACTGTTTTGCCCATTCTGTGGCAGAGCAATCAACGTGGACCTCGACAGCATGATCCAGCACGCAGAGGGCGTTGGCAGAGGCGGAGGCAGGCATAAGGCGATTACCTTGGCGCGGCATGTAGCCTACAAAAATTCCTCCGGGAGTATGTCAGGAATGGCATGTATCTCATCGACTAGGCTATCGCTGCCTCCTGCTGATAAACCCCTGCCCTGCTAGGTGTCTCCGTGTCCTGGCCTCCTACTGCAACCCCTGATTTTATTTTGTTCTAGTTAATTATTACCTGTGTGTGGTATGTAAGACAATATATCTGTGGTGTCTCTGGTGAACCTTATATATTAATCTACTCCTTTATATGGAGTGCCTTAAAGTTTCTAGTGTTCAATTATATTTGCTGATCATGCTCATGCACACTACAAAATATTTCTAGTGCTCGATTATATTAAAATTGTCAAGAAATACATCAACAAGTTAAATTGGTCGAAATTTTGTATTGAAGTAACTAAATGTATCACACACATAATAAACTAGAAACTAAAATCTAGTTCAAACACATAATGCATCAGCACCACTTGTTGTCGTCCTAGACTTTCTTCCCCTTCAGCCGCTTGATGTCGCCACCGTCCCAAGATCCCTGCTCGTCCTGAAACCACTTTCTGTCCTCCTCGCGCTTCTTCTCCTGGGCTAGCTTGCAACCAGGGCATAACTCTCTCGCGAAAAACCCCGCCTTAACCATCCCATCTTTCATGGTAATGATCTTACTGTACAACTCGTACGCCATGTAGGCGTCTCTGGCTGCATACTCGAGGCGCACCTGGCTCATCGGCTTCCACTCCCAGTAGTCGTGATGGAGTCGCTTCAATTTCTTCAGTTTTTCATAGGATTTATCGATGATTTCCACTGTCAGATCACCCATGCCATCCTTCGTTGGGTATGATTTGATCTTGTACAGATTTTGGATGTCGATGTGGTGCCCCTCTGGGATTTTTATCAATGCACGAGAAAGCATAATTGTGTCATTTGTGATCTCCACGCTAGTGAAAGTTATCCCTTTCCTACACAAGAACTCGACCAGAGCCGGACAACGCATCTTAGTTGGTTTACTCCTGCACTTAGATGGTTCTAGGGATGTAAGGGAACAAGGGATGTAGAAGTGGTGATCTCAAATTTAAATTTCACATACCTACAGAAGTGGTAAACGAGGACCTCCTCATGTATGGCGATTTGCACGACAGCGATCTCTTGTGGAGAATTTTTTCGCTTATTTGCACGGGTGTACTCCAAGTCTAGCCCCACAAACTTGTGTTTCTCTTTCTCACGCAATTGCTCAAACCTGGCGAGAGTTGTCTCCACAGTCGCTTCATCATTTGTGTACACCACTGTCAAAGTCGTGGTGCCATGGGTAGGGACAAAGTGGGTCTCTGTTGTGCGTTTCCCATCGTCCATGCCTGCAAGGAACTGCCTGCAAGAGGAAGAAGAAGATGAACCGACGGTTCCAGAACAGAGGAAGAAGAAGCGTCCAGGAAAAACTGCAGAGGAATGACTGAGGAAGAGGAATGACTGCAGAGGAAACGTGGTAACTGCAACTTTCGGTTCGAGAACTCACCGTGGTTACGTGAAGATCGTGGCAGTGCCGCCGGTTCAACAAGTGGGGCCAGTTCCTATGAGAATATGAAATTAGCTGTGCAGTTTTCTATGCGAGAAATTGAGAGAAGTCATTTATATTTGTCTTTCATAATTAAACACAATGAAGTTGGTACAACCCAAGAGATTTGAACAAAAGAGTACATGCCCAACATGGCAGAACTTGGAGAGCTCCAGAACTTGAGCTACCACAGAGACCTCGGCAGAGGTGGCAGAATTGGTGCGGGTGCAACCACGGCGACGGCGAGCTCGGATTTTAGAGGAGGAAAACAGAACCGAGCATGGTTGAAAAGATGATAGATCTCACCGGGAACCAATTCTTGTCCCCGATCGTGCCATGGGTGCGTCCACGGTGAGGGCGAGCTCCGACTTGGGATGGGGAGGAGAGCGGGGCCGAGCAGGTTCGTCACTTCCCAGCTCTGCACCATGGCCGCGACCACAGATTGCCGCTCCGGGGAAGAAGACGAGTAATGGAGGCGCCAACGCTGCAAGCCTACAGGGAGGAGAGCCGGGCCGAGCAGGTTCGTCCACGTCCCAGCTCCGCGCCATGGCTGCGATGCCCCACAGATTGCCGCTCCGGGGAAGAAGAAGACGCGTAATGGATGCAGGCGCCAACGCTGCAAGCCTAATTGACACCTAAGCGATGGGAGCGACAGGAACGACATAACGGCGAGAACTGACAGGGGGGCCAACTTGGGGGGATTTTATAATTTGCCACACTATACTTTTCACTTTTATTATTTGCCACACCTTGTGTCACTGACATGTGGTGGTCAATGTGGCAAATTATAAAGGTTTGAAGAAAAGTGTGGCAAATGATAAAATATTCTCCCAACTTGACGGCCGTTAGCCTGTTTTTTGTATTGAAACATAAAGTTGAATTCGTGCCAAAAAGACCCTCTGAGTATTTGACACACCAACTGTAGTCATCGCGGATGATTTCAGAGAACTTGGTACCGCGTTGCCTGGACAGCCCAACTTTCGGGCCACAATGGCATATCTCCTCTACTTCCGATCCTTGGACTCCCTAACCAGCCCTCTAGGTTTGAGAGCCACCGTTTTTCTCATCCAGTATTGTTGATCCCCTCTACCCCGACACACCCCACAATCCTAAGTTCCTAACCTATATTCATGTCAAGGCTATAGTCAGAGCAAGGCTGAAGACAAGTGTGCTGGTGGGCTTGGTCGCAAACACAAATGGTGCATTCACTATTTATCTAGATGTTTTCTTAATATGTTGAAACTTAAATGAGTCGTTTTGCAAGATAAGAGCACATGCCCTCAAGAAAAAGATTTTCGTACTATACAAAATAGATTCCACGTCAAAGCCTTCAATTATAGACTGTTATTTCTAGTTAGTTGGCTAACTTTTCTAAAGACTTACAGGATGTATCATTTCAACGGATGCATTGCAGTAATCATGTTTTTTTTACTCGTCTATAAGTATCATTTTGGTCTTATCATTTAATTTTCATCATGTGATAGAGATATAATGCATCATATGTTAACTCAAATCTTGTTAAATTTTAGTTTAACTTATCATAAGACAAGCATGAGAAAATAAATCCTCAAGAAGGAACACCAGAGAGCCTATGGCACCATAGGTCGGCGTCACGTGGCTGGTCATCCCACACTTTAGCATGTCAATATGGTGATGGCCACGATCCTGGCGAAAGTTTAGTGTGCTTAATAGTTTTCACGTTTCATTCTTTTGTGCCACAAATAACAGTAAGTTTGATGAATCAACTGTTCAACAATTTGCCTTTGCAAGAGGTGTGTTATAACCACAAGTCAACGGGGGCAGATCATAGGTTCTCACATACTCCCTCTGTTTCACGTAAGATTTGGTCTTGGTCGAACTTCACAAAGTTTGACAAATCATATAGTAGAAAAAATCATTAAAATAAAAACAATATTATTAAACCTGTAATACAATATACTTTTGTATTATATACATTTGGTATTATATATGTCGATGTTTTATCATTTATAGATGGTCAACTGTTGCTATTCGCCAAAAAAAGATGGTCTACGGTTGCAAGACTTGACTTTGACTGAAGCTTATAGGCTGAGTAATTTGAAACAGAGGACTAGAGGAGTATATATATTGGTGCTTGCCAACTCTGTTCGCTCTCTGAAACCTTTGTTGTTAGTCCAGTTTGTACATGTGACATCTACGATGTTTTTCACTAGAGTATTGTAGGGATGCCACGATGCAAAATATAGAATAAGATACAATGACTTCGAGGGTCTCTGGACCCTAGATTCCGCGGCCGCCGACTTCCCTCCTCTCACTAGTAGAAACGGGGCATTTTGTCCCGGTTTGTAAGCTTTAGTTCCGGTTGCCCAACCGGGACGGAGCAATCGGGACTAACGTCCCAACCCTTTAGTCCTGGTTGGGCTGCGAACCGGGACAACATGGCGGTCCACGTGGCCGCTGGCTGTCTCAGGAGGGAAGGGCACGTTCCGGTTCGTATTATGAACCGAGATATATGAGTCTCTACCACGACAGGATTTTTGGCATTTTTTATGCTGCGGCAGAAAATTTATTTTGTATTTTCATTTATTTTATTTCTCTTTTATCTATTTTTTTATTTTGTGTTTTGCATGAGAAATAAAGGAACCATTATATTATAAAACATCTCCCGATTATATTACACAGGAAGTATTGACTATATTATATTCATGCATATATACAATATAAACTTTTTTACGATCCCTATTACATTATCACCATCTTTCGATAATATTCTCCTTTTGGATCCAGGACTTCTGCATCTAAGAATCCCGCAATTTCTTATTAGATTGCTTGTACGCGATCCGTTGGTAGAAGATTGTCCCGCAACCGTTCGATCTAATTTAAAAAAGGAGTCAACATATATAAATAAAACTAAACACAATTGATGGTAATAAAATAAAATTCTGAATATTGTTTACGTACTTGAAGTTATTCTAAATTTCTGCCATTCTCGTAGATCGTCTGACGAATAAACTCGCAAACATAGTATCCACATAAATTATTTCCGTCCGTCTACCCCAGACACTTTACGAGAATAAAGTTCAATCAAAACAATAATAATTAAGCATGATAATGGTATCAAAACTAGAATCAAAGAGATGTGTGAATCTAGCTACTAGTACTTACATTTAGTGGTTTAAATGTAAACTTATCTTTCCAGGCATGCTTAGCCTTATTGGTGAACCGTTTCCAAGTGTTGTCCGGCAAAGAAAATGAATAAAATAAGTTATTAATTACTTGATATCAGTAAATGAACGAAAGTTGCCGATATAGTGTCATAATGACTGAAATTACCGCTGGAGCATATCCTGCATGTTCGTCCATTTCTCAAGGGTTTACATTTAGAGTCCATGACTTGTACTACTCCATTGTCAGGTTGAATGATTAGCAGAATAAAATGGAAGCTACGCATGCATAACTCATCAATTATATACTTAACATCGAGTCAGCGAAATAGAATATGTACAAGACAATAATACTCACTCGAAGTTGTAAGGTAACAATATTTCCCTTTTGGTTTCTTGAAACCTTAATGCCATTATAATTTTATCCTTTGTTTCCTTGGGATTAAGTTTCACAATAACTTCATGAACCCAATATGGGTCAATGAACCCGATGTTATAGATCTGTCTTCTTCTGCATTCGAGAATCTTCAGTCTGCATAATATAGTGAGTATGATTATACATGTGATAAACAAGGTGAGCTAACTAGAGACTTAATTATAGAACTAATACTTACAGACAATAGGCACTGGCGATCGAATTGTCGAGGGAATCTTGATTGTAAAACTGATGTAGTTCGGAAAATTCAATCTGTATCTAGGCATCTCCATACCTGTAATGCTTGTTTCGAACTCTCATCACTATCCAGTTTGCCCCTTCCTTTGTGGATTTCATGTACCAATTATGTAATCTTCGCATTTTTGTTGGTAGACAGTTGATGTTCTCAGGTTTGACGAGAGGTTTCCCGTACTGATATTTGTATGCTTCCTCAGCAATGGGGAACTCTAACTGGGCTACGTAAGCAGCAATAGTCAAATCATGAGCAGGGGCCGCATCTCCGTATAGTGCAACAATTTCTGGATCATTTTGCTCGTCCGCACCTTTGCTCGACTCCACCCTGGTATCGAAAATCACTTTGAGCGGGGGGCACGATTGGTTTTTGTGTAAATCGAGCTGGAGAATTGAATTCCCGCTTGCACTACTGCTCTTCGACAGCACCATTAACTGATGTGACTTGACAATAGAGCGGTCATAGTCTGATGATAGCCTTGGCTCGGGTTGATGAAGGCTCTTCAATTTGTTTTGCAATTTGGCTTTTTCTTCTTTAGTGCTGGGGAACTCTGGCTCTTTCGGCCGCTTGAGGCTATCAAACCACTATTACTTATGGGTATTTGCGATCACTGTATTCTACTCTTCAGTATAGTCGTAAGGTCTCATGGGAGGAACCTTTGGTACTTTTGGGAGGGCTCTAGTAGAAGTTTTGGTGATGATTTACTCTTCCTCTTTTGGCCATGAGCCTTTCGTACTTTTGGGAGGGCCTGAGACGGCTGACGCGGCGGGGAAGACGGCTGCGCTGGAGAAAGAGCATGTTGTGGCAGAGACGGCTACGCTGGAGAAAGGGCCTATTGTGGTGGAGACAAGTGAGGCTGCAACGAAGATGGAGTGCTCTAAGGAGTGGATGGCCTTGGCGTCCGATTTGGAAGCACGATGTGTTCCTTTCGCCATAGAATGGTCATATTTTTTGCTTCTTCCAGTTCAGTCACATCCCCTTCACCTGTAGGGTAGTCAAGCTTGAGATGCACGAATCCGTCCATAACTTCATCTACCCCGGCAATAGCGTAGCCCTGTGGAACCGGACAACAATGGTAAGTTGGTACCGGTCCAACTAATGGTAAGGCATAACCGACTACCACCTTCATGGTTATGTTGACAACTTTCACATGTAGCTCACAATGTGTCATCTCCGTGATATCATCCACTTGGTAGGGAAGAGGAGCCATCGCCAATGCATCATCAGCATCATCACCGGGAAGCTTCGTGAAAGCCATGCTGCTTTTTCGATTAGTGGATAGGCCGGTAGTATCGAAGGAAGCTTCGTCTACCATGTGCCGCTTAGATGGGCCAGTAGCTTGCTGACTAAGTGTGTCAAGTTGATACTGTTGCTTCTTTAATTGTTCTTCTATGTTGCGCATCCAGTCTGCCTGCTTCATTACTTCAATTTCCTCCTTTTCTTTTCTCCTCTGACGGCTTCTATCGAGATATTTCTTCCCGTGGACGGGAAACCCAAGTTTCCATGGTTTAGAGCCTTCTGTGCCTCGTGTTCGTCCCTCGTGTTCAGGGTTCCCAAGGGCTAGTGCGAGCTCGTCATTCTCTCTATCGGGAATGAACACCCCGTCTTCAACAACCTTTACTGCATTTCTAATGTCTTCGATGGGTATGAGAGTTTCTTTATGTCTTATGTTATAATCCATCCATTCCTTAATATAAGGTATATAGTTTTCTTGCATGAATATTAGAGCACAGGCTGGGAGGGCTGATACGTTGCAAACGTATCTATAATTTTTGATGTTCCATGCTTGGTTTTTATCTATTTTCTTATGTTTTGTCCATACTTTGGAGTATTCTTATACACTTCTTGGACTAACCTATTAACAAGATGCCATAGTGCCAGTTGCCTATTTTCTGCTGTTTTTGGTTCCAGAAAGCTAGAAATAGAATATTCTTGGAATTGGATGGGACAAAAGCCAAAGTCAATATTTCACCGAGGGGAACACGGAGCCAAAAGACAAGACCGAGGAGGGCCAGGGCCTGGCCACACCATATGGTGGCGCGGGTGACCCCTAGCCGCGCCACCAGGTGGTGTTGGCCCCTCCGGCCTCCACCGACTTGCCTCTTCGCCTATAAGAATCATCCCGATGCATAAACCCCAAATCGTCAAGCCTCCAGCCACGAAAAGTTCTGCAGCGTCGCCGCCACCGAAGGGGAGATTCGGGGGATAGAAAGTCTCTGTTTCGGCATCCTACCGGGACGGGGAAGTGCCCCCGGAGCCATCTCCATCGATCTTCACCACCATCTCCATCACCGTTGTTGATTCCCATGATAAGGAGGGAGTAGTTCTTCCTCGAGGCTAAGGGTTCTACCGGTAGCTATGTGTTCATCTCTCTTTCTATGTATGATCATAATGTGATCATGAGCTTTGTAATCAAGTAGATCTACCTTTCTACTCAAGTGCTTTAATAGATCTCTGCTCTCCCCATGTGTGTGAAAGTGACAGCGTGCACACCATGGTGGCACTTAGGCTAGAGATTACAAATACTTGTTATGAGTTATATTTGGAGTTGGATGTCTTTATGAAACTGTGGTGTTTGTTGGAACCATATAGTGCTCAAGGTGACAGTGTGGGGTTATCTAGATGCGGAAAGCGAACTTTGAGGAGTGCTGTTATAGCCCTACCATGGATTAGAGTGTCCAACCGGAGAGTAGTTCAGAGTAGTATCATGAAGAGAATATATTTATATGAGAGTGTTCACTAGTGAAAGTATGATCCCTAGGCCTTGTTTCTAAGCATTCCAACACCGTTTGCAACTAGATCTGTTACATGTTTGCTTGCTTCCATCTTTATTTCAGTTTGCCTTTAGTCTCTTCCACGCCATCAAGCTATTTTTTGGCACTGTTGTCTTATATCCATACCACTTGTATTTTACTATCTCTTCACCGAACTAGTGCACCTATACACCTGACAAGTGTATTGGGTTTGTTGGGGACACAAGAGACTTCTTGTATCTTGATTGCATGGTTGCTTGAGAGGGGATACCTTTGACCACTTCCTCCCTGAGTTCAATAAACCTTGGGTGATCCACTTAAGGGAAAGCTTGCTGCTGTTCTACAAACCTGCACTTGGAGGCCCAACAACTGTCTATAAGAATAGAAGTGCATAGACATCAAGCTATTTTCTGGCGCCGTTGCTAGGGAGGTAAGGTAAAAGGTACTGACATCCTCCCGTGTGAGTGCTCAAAGTTATTTCCTTTAGATTCTGCAATTTTGTCTTTTTGTTTCTTGTTTTCACTAGTTAGGCTTAATGGAAAACAACAACAAAATTAGAGAGCTTTTTAGTATTTTTCCTAAGGTAGAACATGAATTGTCTGAAAAGAAAAAGTAAAAACCCCATGGAACTTTCTTTGCATGCTAATAGCAATGTTATTAGTATGAATTTTTTGAACACCTTTTTTACTAATGCTATGGAAACGTCTAACCTTGGGGAAGTTAGTTTTTATGAAAATGATCTTTTTAGTTCCCCGGCTTTAAAGAACAAATTTTCTCTGATGATACTTTATCTTCCATATGTGGTAATTCTAATGATACTTGTAATATTTTAAATCCACATACTAAAAGCATCCTTTTTAAAATACCTATAAAAATTGTTGAACGTGTTATGAATAACTGTTATTTTGGAGATGGAACTATCCATCCTGGTGATCATTTACTCTTTATACACGAATTATGCGAGTTGTTCAAGTGTGTAGGTATTTCAATGAACCAAGTTAAGAGGAAGCTATTCCCCTTTTCACTTAAGGGCAAAGCAAGGGAGTCGTATGAGCTACTAGATGATCCTCATCATTTGGAGTGGAAGGAACTTGAATCTCTCTTTTACTCTAAATTTTATCCTCCTCGTGAAATTCATAAAGATAGGAATTATATTTATAATTTTAATCCTCATGATGGAGAAAGTATTGCCCAAGAATGGGGAGATTGAAGTCACTAATGCTCAAATGTCCCATTCATGAGATCCCCAGTAATATTGTTATTAATAATTTTTATGCAAGGCTTTTAGGACATTACAAGGACTATCTAGATACATGTTTAGAGGGATCTTTCACAAGTAAGGAGGTCAAAGCTAAGTGGGATCTTCTTGAAACAATTCAAAGCAATACCGAAGATTGGGATAACAACAAAGGTAAAGAACCAGGTATAAACTATGAGTATGATTGCATTAAGTCTTTCGCTGAATTTGCTGATTTTCAAGAGCTTAGTGCTAAATATGGTCTTGATCCTCAAATTCTTATTGATTGTTTTAGAACTTTTGCTTCTCATATTAATGCTCCTAAATAAAAATGGGACATGTATCATGAGCCTTTTAAAGACACTTGCATGGAAAATGAAATTGTTATTAATGATAACAATAAACATGCTTAAACCTCTAAAATTACTATTTCTTATAAGCATGTTAACTTTTGTGGAATACATAGACCTTGTGAGAATAATCAAATTGAACAAGAATATTGTATCACCCACAGGAATGAAAAAACTAGAACATGGTATAGGGCTCTAAATGATCTTGGTAAAAAAGTTTGTGCCCTCTATCCTTTTATTTGTGAACTTTGCTTTGAAGTGGGTAATTTCAATTTTCAATGCTCAGGCCATAATAATAGCCCTTCTAATCTAATGAGTACTGCAAGTTTGTATTGTGATGACATGATCACTCCTAATCAGCATGATGAACTTACATTATTTTTGGGGTGTGAAGAGTTATCAAGAAAAACCTCTTTGGTAGATATGGGTGCTTTTGATACGAATAGTGTCCTGCATGATTGTCATATTTATTGTGTTGATAATTGCCACACAAATACTTACATACAAAATATTATAAAAGATGAGGTTTTATGAAAATATGACACGACTAATATGTGTTTTGATCTTATTAATGAAAAGGAGGAATCCTCCAAAGTTTCTTCTATTGTCTCTAACAATAAACCAGGGTATATAGAGAAGCTTCCTTTCAAGCCTATCCCTCCTAAAGAGAAGAAGAAAAAGAAGAAAAGGAGGAGTAAAAGGAGAGAGGAATCGGTATTTTCCCTAAGCATGTTGCTCCTATTATAGTTTTTGATGACTCTGAACTCGATGATGTTCCTATGCCTATTACCTATAGTAGTGATCATGATTGGGAAAACACACTTCTTTTGATATTGAAAATCTCTTCGGTACCAATTCTGAAAATGATGATATTAATAATTGTTGTACTATTAGTGCTATCCATGTTCCTTCCAATGATGATATGTTTACAAATGAACACACTTTGGAAGATAATAATTATATTGCTTATGAGGATTACAATAATGAATATGATATTTTCAGTCCACCTACTATTGAGGAGAAAATTAATTATGATTACAATATGCCTCCTATATTTGATGATTATGGTGATGAGAATAATAATGATAGCTATTTTGTTGAATTTGGTCCTACTATAATTAATAAGAATGACTATGTTTATGTGGGGAGTATTAATTCTTTTATGCATGTGGCTCATGATAAGAATGTTTCATGTGATTGTTATATTGTTAATTTTATTCATAATGCTACTAAAAGTTATTATGAGAGAGGGAAACATGGTTTTATGTGTCTTAACAATATTAAGTTTCCCCTCTTTATGTTGAAAATTTTGAAGTTGCACTTGTTTTGCTTTCCTATGCTTGTTGCTTTGTGCTTTCATGACTTGTTTCTTTATAAGATTCCTATGCATAGGAAGTGGGTTATACTTAAATATGTTTTGAATTTGCTTCTTGGTTCTCTCTTTTACTTCAATTCATATTTCTTATGTGAGCATCTTTTCAAACTATCAAGCCTAACTTAAAGGCGTTAAACAAAAGTACTTATTGGGAGATAACCCAAAAGTTTTAGATGAGTCTTGGAAGTTATTACCTCTGTAATAACCGCTCATTATCCTTTTTTTATTTGATTTTTGTGACAAGAGTAACCTCTAATAAGAGAGAGGTAATGCTTGGGAAAGGTGCTGTCCCGAAACAGATTTGTGTGCTTCGCTGTAAAACTTCGTGTAAAATCTCTATACGTCCTTTTGAGGCGTGAATTTTTGTGCTTCTGCCCCAGGTTGTTATCTAACTGTCGTTAGTTCAACACTTTTCGATTTGAGCAACAGAAGGTCTTCGAAAAAAATGGTTTTTACCTGCTAGTCTGTTTTGACAGATTTCTGCCATTATTTGCATTTGCTTCTTGTTGGTTCCTTTTTGGGTTCTTTTTGGGGAATTGAGCTTTTCAAGGGAAGTGCTATAGTAGCTTGTTTTTTAATGGAAGTTTTTTGGTGTTGAAACTGAACCTAAAGACTTATTATATTGAGTGCACTAATGTTGCTAATAAAGATTGTGTGAAGTTTTGTATGAAGGAAAAATTTCAGGTGTATGGAAGGAATGATGTAAAGAGATGAAGAATGGACTAAAGCTCAAGCTTGGGGATGTAACACGTGTAACCCCAAGAAATATCCAAGAAGTACAAGCGTCAAAGCTTGGGGATGCCTTGAGCATCCCCTTCTTTATCAATAAAAATCCCAGGTTTCTTCCAAACACTTCATTTTTATTGTCTCATGCACAGTTGTGTTGTTCTTGGAGCGTCTTCTTTTTCGTTTTCGTTTGCTTGGTTTGCTTAGTTTGCTTGAATAAATTGGTTGGACCCCCTCTTTCATACATTAGTTTTCAAATAAGTTTGGTTTGGATTGGAAAAGAGTAGGAAAGTTCATGCTTAAGTGGTAAAGGAGTTTGATTTTGACTATGGTCTATGCTTTGTCATGCCATGCTTGATATTGTTTTGGCTTTATGCTTAGTGATCTTTGTTGTAGCATGACATGTTATAAACAATTGAGATTGCTTAATGTGCCTTGGAAGAATCATGCGTTGTTTTAGCATATTAAAGCATAGTATTGTGGTATTCTCCTTTAATGCTTTATTTGGGTTGACTTGGCGCATGCTCACACCATGTTATGACTATCCCAAGTCACCATAGCCTTTATGATCCTTTAGTTTTCGACTTGTAATATCACTTTATGCTTTAATCAATGATGTTTTGTCGCTCTACATGATTATGGCCATTATTGCTCTCTTAGTTGGTCGCTCCCAGTCTTTTGCTAGCCTCCGTAACCAAGTATGAGTTCCACTCATGCATCCAACTTCTAAAATCAAGTTATTCCAAAGAGTCCATCATACCTACCTATTAGCATTTGCTATTCCAAGTATATTCATGTTTTATCTACCTTCCAAATTAAACTTGTTACGTGAAAACTAGTGATTAAAGGTCTCACGAACTTGATGGCACACTTTACTTTTCTTGCCCTTAATAAACTTGAACCATTGTGTCATCTATGTTGTATATGCTTGCTCTTATATGTTGGGGATTAGCAGAACCATGTTGTCATGGGGAATGCTTTCAACATTGCACTTGTACATTGTACCCAGTTGATATCATGCTCTTTTGTTTATGGATGTTGTCTGTGTGAAATGAAAGGGGAGCTTGTAAGTCCATGGAGTTATGTATGTGTGTTAGAGAAATGCCTGGGCCGCCGGTCTAATCCATGTTGTCATAGTGGAAACCTGCAGCATAGCCATAATGAGCTGTCTATGAAGCATTCTCCTTATAAAAAAAGAGTCAGATATTGAGAAAAAGAGAAAAAGAAAAAAAGAGATATGAGAAAAGAGGAAAGAGAGAAAAAAAACACCATTTTCCCATGATAAATAAAAAGATTGCTGAGATGTTCATTGTATGCTTGCCTTGTCATTTTGATATGGGGATTCTTCCATATCATCAGGCAAGGGGTACCCCGTTGGCGGTTCTCTATGATACACATGTACTTACTATGACAAGAACTTACCGGTAACTAAACTTGGGTAGCATGAGGAGCGGCCCTCGTATTCAAGGGACTTGAGATTTCCAACTTATACTTTGTCAAGCATATACTCCATAGTTTGTTCACTTGAACCTTAATCACTTCAAGATGCTTATGAGGGGCACTGAGAGCTGAAAGCTAAAAAGTACCATAATTTTTGGAAGCTCTTTATGAGACTTGAATGCCTGCTTCCTTCTATGAAGGCCTTTCTTTTACTTTTATGTTGAGTCTCCACCTTCTATCTTTATGCACCTATCGAGAGAGCATATTGGCCATTCTTAGTTCTATGTGCATTGTCCTAAGACTTGTTGATTGATGCATAACTTTGATATTGCTTGTTCTTAAACTATTTGTAGCTAGTCACCCTTATAAACTTTGAAGGTGTCCTATGCATTTATGTTTGCTACTCTATGAGGGACAAACTGAATGCCACTATGCTATGTTTTCTTTATGTGAAACAAACAAACGTCTTTCAATGCATTATTATTCATGAATATTTTGTTTGTATCTTTTCATTCTACAACATAGTTGCTATGTATTATTGTTAGAACTATATCTTTTATGCTATGTTAAAGTACTATGATCCCATCTATCAATGTTTTATAAATGGCTTGATCAAGTCTATGATGGTGCATGTCACCTAAAAAATTATTCATTTCTTTTTATCACTTACCTACTCGAGGACGAGCAGGAGTTAAGCTTGGGGATGTTGTTACGTTGCAAACGTATCTATAATTTTTGATGTTCCATGCTTGGTTTTTATCTACTTTCTTATGTTTTGTCCACAGTTTGGAGTATTCTTATACACTTTCTTGGACTAACCTATTAACAAGATGCCACAGTGTCAGTTGCCTATTTTCTGCTGTTTTTGGTTCCAGAAAGCCAGAAAATGAATATTCTCGGAATTGGATGGGACAAAAGCCAAAGGCAATATTTCGTCGAGGGGAACACGGAGCCAGAAGACGAGACAGAGGAGGGCCAGGGCCTGGCCACACCATATGGTGGCGCGGGTGACCCCTAACCGCGCCACCAGGTGGTGTGGGCCTCTCCGGCCTCCATCGACCTTGCCTCTTCGCCTATAAGAAGCCTCCCGATGCATAAACCCTAAATCTTCAAGCCTCCAGCCACGAAAAGTTCCACAGCGCCGCCGCCACTGAAGGGGAGATTCGGGGGATAGAAAGTCTGTGTTCCGGCACCTTGCCGGGACGGGGAAGTGCCCCGGGAGCCATCTCCATCGATCTTTCACCACCATCTCCATCACCATTGCTAAGGGTTCTACCGGTAGCTATGTGTTCATCTCTCTCTATGCATGATCAGATTGTGATCATGAGCTTTGTAATCAAGTAGATATACCTTTCTACTCAAGTGCTTTAATAGATCTCTGCTCTCCCCATGTGTGTGAAAGTGACAGCGTGCACACCATGGTGGCACTTAGGCTAGAGATTACAAATACTTGTTATGAGTTATATTTGGAGTTTGATGTCTTTATGAAATTGTTGTGTTTGTTGGAACCATCTAGTGCTCAAGGTGACAGTGTGGGGTTATCCGGATGCGGAAAGCAAACTTTGAGGAGTGTTGTTATAGCCCTATCATGGATTAGAGTGTCCAACCGGAGAGTAGTTCTGAGTAGTATCATGAAGAGAATATATTTATATGAGAGTGTTCACTAGTGAAAGTATAATCCCTAGGCCTTGTTTCTAAGCATTGAAACACCGTTTGCAACTAGATATGTTACATATTTGCTTGCTTCCATCTTTATTTCAGTTTGCCTTTAGTCTCTTCCACGCCATCAAGCTATTTTCTGGCACTATTGTCTTATATCCATACCAATTGTATTTTACTATCTCTTCGCCGAACTAGTGCACCTATACACTTGACAAGTGTATTGGGTGTGTTGGGGACACAAGATACTTCTTGTATCTTGATTGCAGGGTTGCTTGAGAGGGGATACCTTTGATCACTTCCTCCCTGAGTTCGATAAACCTTGGGTGATCCACTTAAGGGAAAACTTGCTGTTGTTCTACAAACCTCTACATTTGGAGGCCCAACAACTGTCTACAAGAATAGAAGTGCGTAGACATCAGGGGAAACTTTCGTTGCTTTAGGACATGAATACCCTAGGTGATTGACGTGATATAGAGGGAACATACGAAATCTGGGTATTCTCTCTCTCCTGATCGTATTAATTGCCTCCTAAATAAGAGGAACAAATCCCAAAATTCTCTATACACCTTATATTATGGATTTTTTCACAAAAAATATACACCTTATATTAAGGAACGGAGGGATTATATGCACTTACCTTCTGAGTCCAACGTGCCCCCATGCCCGTAAAACCAATTCCTTACCCGTTTGATCTAATTGTATGGCTCTAGAGTGATCCCTTTAGCAAGCAGGTTAGACTCGAGTTTCTCCCACCTAGGCTTGCTAGCCTTGTAGCCACCTTGCCCCATAGTATGGTGATACTGCTTTTTAGCAGCATTTTACTTATTCGTTTCAGACCTTTTCTTAGCTGGCCCCGATGTCTTGTACGCCACAAAATAAGCCTAGTAGTCTTTTAGCTTCTCAAACACTCCAGTTAATTCTGGAGTCTTCTTTTTCACGACATAGTCAAGGTGCAATCTTTTCTTCCAGTTGTTGAGTTTCTGGCCATCTTCTTAAGAGCCCACTCCTTGAATTTTTCCTCCATGTGTTTCTTTAGTTCCTCCTGTCTTGGAATCTCCTCATCTGGATCGATCTCATCTGGATCCACCTCTAGCGTTGGTAGGGTGAAATTAACCATGAGATTTTTCCAAAGCATATATTTGGCTAAGTCACTGACATATAGAGCTTCTGAATCCTTTGGACTATTACATTCTCTGACGGCGATCGGGATGTAGTCCCTAACAATAACTCTGCATTGCCTTACAAATTTATTTGTAGCATCAATGGGAGCCTTCGGTTCATCGTCTAAAGCGACTTCTTCGATCTTGTACCTTTCATGGTGTCCCAACTTTCGGGCTAGGCCTCGTTTCTTCGCTCGATCCGGAGGGCTAAAAGAAGAAAGAGCGTTAATATGTGTATATAGACAATGGAGGCTTAATTAATTAATATATATATGCACCTATCTAGAGTTTGTATTATTTAATGTTTTCTCGCCGGCTTCTCCCTCATCGGCTTCTCCCTCATCGGAGCCATCTGTTCGGTCGAAAACCAGATCTCCCTCACTAGAGTTGTTTAGATATAGAGAGGTGACATCGTTATCGATATGTTCTCCCTCGTTGATCATATCCTGTAGCGCCATTTTATTTTCTTCGTCTCTTGGTTCTATAGTTTCTGCAAAAGGAGAAAAGCGGATGAGTCGACACAGCCAAGCGAGGAGGTTAGGTAGGCGATATTTGAGGGGCGGCTAGGGTGCCGTCGTTTGATGATGAGATCACCTTAAATGTAACCCTAATACATGGTTGACAATTTAAAACGGGGTCTGAGGGATATAAACAAGCGTTGCACTCATCACAATCTACACGATACAATTGCAACACATAAAAAAACATACACAATCGTAACCAAGTGCACAAATGCATCCATGACAATTTTAATCAAGGTTTCAGTAGTAGTTTATGTTGACATGCTTGAAAAACCTTTAATGCAACAAACCATTTACTGTGAATTGTGGATGCAATTAATAGGATTTTAAGAAAAATACTACTGGATAGACAATGTGATTCAGAGCCAGGGGCAACAAGAATCACGCAAAAGGGACTTACAGATCTCTTTCTAGAATTTTTATACTACAAAACACCTTTTAATAATATTAAAAAGATACGTACTATAGACTTGCAATTTTATTTCAGAATCAAATTCTACACAATTTTGTGATTCCAACGATATATTATTTGTAATTTTTGGATCAGTAAATCTTGTTCTATGAATTGTTCAAGTTATATTGATTTTCTGATCATTTATTCAATATCTGTAAAAACGAGGGAATATACTGGGGAATATTCCCGCTGACTAGTCTACGCCGACGTGGCGCTGACTGGGGCTGTTTGACCGGTCAGCTGTCCACGCAGGGGTCAGCGGTCGATCCAGGCCGTCCATCTGAGATCCGACGGCGGAAGGGCGAGCTCCCTTGCTCACGTTGCTCGACAGTGTACAACGACGGCCGCGGCTCTGCGATGACGGTGACAGGCGGCTCTCCAGCAGTTCCTCGGCACAACGGTGTGGTCCACAGGATGCAGCAGGGAACGACAGTCTCGAGGGAGTGCTCGGCAGCGGTCTTCACTTCCCCGAGAGACGGTGGTGTCAGGCTGGAGTGACGCGACTCCGGCGAATTCATGGGAGCGCTGTGGAGTTCCTACAACGAGGGAAAGATGTCAAAGGGGGCGACGCAAAGCTACGAATGATTTAGCAAGAATAAGGAAGCGTGGAAATCGAGCTAGAGCTCGTACCGACGGCAATGTAGGCGGCGGAGGTCGTACTCCGGCGAGCAATCTCCGTAGCTAGGTGGAGTCCTTGTCGAGCACGAACGGGTGGAGCGGGGGGTGGGCGGTATAGCACGGGGACGGGCACCGCAACTCCTCTCCTCCCTGTGGGCGGCGCGGTGCGGGGACGGCGCAGCTCTTCAACTATCTCCTCCCTGGCGGCGCGGGACTCCACGGGGCGCGGGCGGCGGCGGTTCGTGGCTCGTCGGAGAAGCGACAGCGCGTGGAGGTTGGCGACAGGGCGGCGGTTGGGTATCTTGATGGCGTCAGAGCAGCTCCTCGTGGCGGTGGCGATCTGCATTAGCGTGAGTGAAAGAGATTGGGGAAGGAGAGAAATGAGCACGCGATTAAGTACAGGAGGGCCTTTAGTCCCGGTTGGTAGCACCAACCGAGATAAAAAAGACCATACGTCCCGGTTGATGCCGCCACCCGGGACGAAAGACCATAGCATACGTTCCGGTTGGAGTCACTAACCGGGACGTATGTCTTTTTTCTGGCCACCAAAGCTGCCCGCGTAGAGG
This sequence comes from Avena eriantha, assembly GCA_910589775.1. Classification (NCBI taxonomy): domain Eukaryota; kingdom Viridiplantae; phylum Streptophyta; class Magnoliopsida; order Poales; family Poaceae; genus Avena; species Avena eriantha. The sequence continues at coordinate 335,099,834 of OU342745.1, forward strand.
ACCTTATTCCCAGTTGTTTGCATAAACCGGGACTAAAAGCCCTTTTTTTAAAAGTTTTTCAAACTTTTCAGATGTTCCCGTCTTATTGTTTATTTAGGTGTTTAAAATTGAAATGGTTTGAATTTGAAAAAACTTTCTGTCTTGTAAAAATAATTATTTTAACTATTAAGTTTGAAATGGTTTAAATTTGAAATTTCTGAAATGGTTTAAATTTGAATTTAAAAAAAACTTTTAACGTAAAAAGTGTTTGAATTTGAATAACTAATCCAAAACCATTTTCTATTTTCTAAAATAATTGTTCAAACTATTAACCATTTTGCCATTTTCAAACAAAAATGCATTACAGAATGAAAATAGTGGATCTCTCGACAATCTTGGGTATATAAACGAATCATTCGTCCTAGCCAATGGATTAATCATAATCATGTCTAACCCTATAGTACACACCTTCAGGGTCATTTTGCGAATCATCTTCGTCATCATCGTTATGGTATATTTCGGGGATTCTCAGCCCTTCCACGGCTTGTGTAGGAGGGAATCGGAGACCATGAACCATAGCATATTCCAGGGGAACATACCACTGCGGCCTCGGATTCACGACGTGCGGGAGAGGGGACTCCCGGATGACGATGCCGCTACGTCCCCGGCCTTCACCAGTGGCGGAACCAGGATTTTATCTATGGGTATGCCGGATCAAATTTGATGGTTATTTTGATAAAATTTTGTTTACCAGTTCAGTAAAAAATATAAATTTGCATAATATAGAAGTAATAAATAAAAATTTGAGAGATCAAGTTGGAAAGTTGCGTAAACAACCATTCTTTGATGCGTGTTTGTGAAAAAGAGACACAATGATATGTATCCGTTTCTCTTCATAGCTAAACAAGTGAAAAAGAAATGCAAGCTACAACAATTAGCAACATGTACATCACGATTGATAGAACTTACATGTGCCGGTAGAATCATAGTTCATAAACTGCCATGTAGCCTCCGTGCGGATGTGCGTGCCGTGCTGGGATCCCGGCCGGCGGAGGAGCAAACGTGCTGGTCTGGGTTTGCGCTTCGCATGCGGCAAAGAACGAACTGTCGTCAAGGTCCTACGTCAGCCGTGCTGCGTACCAGGTGACCGGCATTCATGCATATTGCCGGCGCAACCGGCGTCCATGCAGATTGTTTTGTCCTGATCGACGAACCACTTCTGATCCTAGACGACTAGAACTAGCGAGCTGGGCCGGGCAGCATTGGTGTCGGGCGCTGGCGACCTGACATTGGTTGGACCTAGCTAGTTTAGTGTGGCGGCGCGGCCGATGACCGCGGGCGACCTGGCGTCTGTGCTCGTAGATCCAATCGAGGACGAGATGAGCGGAGACTACGGAATCGTGGGACGCATACGAGTAGTTGGGCTCGATCTTTGCCGCTCCATCTTTTTTTACCGATAAAACCTGATCAGCTACAGTCTAACTTGTCCCCATACGATGCGGCTGGACTGTAGGGTATGCCACGGCATACCTGCATACCCTGTAGATCCGCTACTATTTACCACCACCACTCTTCTTGTGGTTTTGCAATGGGTTAAAGTGCGGGTACCGCAGACGAGGATGATCTCCTTCAACGATGTAACGCATCACCGACGTTAGTACGGTTCACCCACCACAGGCGACGACTGGTTTCGTTATGGTTCGCCGGTTGTGGGCCGTCACCCTTGTACCTGGCGAGCTCCCTTTCCGCCGGTTAGCGAAGAAGGCATTCCAGGTGTCATAGTTGGGGATCCCAATAGGGATCCATCCGCTACTCCGGCGTGAGCTCTAGGTATAAATGGTTCGTGATGCTCGCCTGGCGGGCGGAACCTTAAGGCATAGGAGGGACAAGAACTCCTCTAACGCTCAGCATCCAGTCAACGGGCAGCCGGTCACCTGGCGGGCATGGGTAGCTGGAGGCGCACAGCGCCTCGGTCACCTCGAGTGTCAGAATGGCCCAATATGCGGTGTCCATTGTTGTGAGAGAGGAAGGTGTGGATGTGTGGATAGCCATGGCGCGGTCGGCCTAGATATAGAGGGAAAGGGCGGGAAAACATGGCGGGAAGCCGTGGGAAATGGCGAGAAATATCTTTAGTCCCGGTTAGTGGCTCCAACTAGGACTAAAAGGTCCGGTTTAAGGGGAAGGGCAGTAAAACATAGCGGTAAGCGGTAGGAAATGGCGGTAAATATCTTTAGTCCCGGTTAGTGGCTCCAACTGGGACTAAAAAACCCGGTTAGAGGGAAAGGACGGGAAAACAGCGGGAAGCGGTGGGAGATGGCGGGAAATATCTTTAGTCCCGGTTAGTGGCTCCAACAGGGACTAAAAGGCCCGGTTAGAGGGAAAGGGCAGAAAAACATAGCAGGAAGCGGTGGAAAATGGCAGGAAATATCTTTAATTCCGGTTAGTGGCTCCAACTAGGACTAAAAGGCCCCGTTAGAGAGAAAGGGTGGGAAAACATAGCGGGAAGTGATGGGAAATGGTGGAAAATATCTTTAGTCCCGGTTAGTGACTCCAACCGGGACTAAAATACGTCGACAAGAGTGTCAACATTATGTCGTGAGTGTCGACACTATGTTGTGCTGCTTAATTTATAAATATGCATCCTTATGAAGTTATCAATTGAAAACATGATGGTGTGCGAGAGCAGGGACAACACTACGACCAACTTGAGGGAGATGCCGGCGGAGCCCAGTCTTCCGGCATCTCCAACAAGCTGGCCATAGATGTACTCCCTAATATGTGAAATTAGTTAGCTCTCGGTGTATTGATCTAGTTAGAGAAGTTATAAACTGCAAGATGGTGTGCGAGAGTAGGGACAACACTACGGCCAACTTGAGGGAGATGCCGGCAGAGCCCAAACCTCTGGCATCTCTAACAAGTTGGCCATATATGTACTCCCTAGTATGTGAAATTAGTTAGCTCCCGGCGTATTGATCTAGTTAGAAAAGTTATAAACTGCAAGTTGGTGTGCAAGAGCAGGGATAACACTATGGCCAACTTGAGGGAGATGTCGGCGGAGCCCAGTCCTCCGCCATCTCCAACAAGTTAGCCATAGTTGCACTCCATAATATGTGAAATTAGTTTATCCATTTTCAAGTATGGTCAAAACGGCGGGCATGAAGATAGGGGATGAGACTCATTAAAACTTGCATTGGATCTCTGAAGAAACATCACATTATGAGTCTAAAAATGATTTTTTCAAAAAATCACGAGTATTAGATCATGTACATGTAGTTTAAACCGGACCCACTTCCTATCGATTCGGTAAACATTTGTCTTTTTCTCTAGGGGTGGACGAAAAGGTTTTAATATCCCCGGTTGGGACATTGTTCATGTAAGGTGGTCTAGTATTTTTGAAAAATGGGGTGGTAGCATTTTTTATTTAAGCTTTGGTGTTGTTTCACAAAACGTTCTGATTTTGGCACTCGGAAAATAGAAAATGGCTTTTCCATGCGACGAAAAATAAAACTTTCTCCTGCAACATTGTTCGTCATACCAAGATGCACATGCATGAACAATATCGGAACAGTATCATAAACTATGCCTCGATTATGCACATAACATTGGTCATTTGGACGGAAAACCATGAAATCTCGAACATGACATATCATTTTGTGAAGGTTTTTTGAGAAATAATTAATATACCAAGTTGGTATTTTTCGTTGTAACTATGTCACATAATATGACACCACGCGAATTATTTATATTGCTCGGACTAGTTTTGAATTTCTTATGCCCGTTTCAAAATTTACCCGTTTCGAACTATGGTCAAAACGGCGGGCATGAAGATAGGGGACGAGCCTCGTTAAAACTTGCATTAGATCTCTGAAGAAACATCACATTATGAGTCTAAAAATGATTTTTTCAAAAAATCACAGGCATTAGATTATATACTTGTAGTTCAAACCGGACCCACTTCCTACCGATTCGGCAGACATTTGTCTTTTTCTCCAAGGTGGATGGAAAGGTTTTAAAATCCTCGGTTGGGACATTGTTCATGTAAGGTGGTCTAGTATTTTTGAAAAATGGGGTAGTAGCATTTTGTATTTAACATTTGGTGTTGTTACACAAAATGCCTCGATTTTGGCACTCGGAAAATAGAAAATGGCTTTTCCATGCAACGAAAAATAAAAATTTCTCCTGCAACATTGTTCGTCATCCCAAGATACACATGCATGCACAATATAGGCACAGTATCACAAACTATGCCTCGATTATGCATATAACATTGGTCATTTGGACCAAAAGAGACGAAACCTCGAACATGATAGGTCATTTTGTGAAGGGTTTTTTTAGACATAATCAATATACCAAGTTTGGTATTTTTTCTTGCAACTATGTCACATAATATGACACCACGCGAAGGATTTACATTGCTCAGATCGTTTTTGAATTTCTTATGTTCATTTCAAAATTTACCCGTTTCCAACTATGGTCAAAACGGCGGCCATGAAGATAGGGGATGAGCTTCGTTAAAACTTGCATTGGATCTCTGAAGAAACATCACATTATGAGTCTAAAAATGTTTTTTTCAAAAAATCACAAGCATTAGATCATGTACTTGTAGTTCAAACCAAACCCACTTCCTACCGATTCGGCAGACATCTGTCTTTTTCTCCAGGATGGACGAAAAGGTTTTAAAATCCCGGGTTGGGAAATTGTTTATGTAAGGTGGTCTAGTATTTTTGAAAAATGGGGTGGTAGTATTTTTTATTTAACGTTTGGTGTTGCTTCACAAAACGCCCCAATATTGGCACTCGAAAAATAGAAACTGGCTTTTCCATGCGACGAAAAATAAAACTTTCTCCTGCAAAACTGTTCGCCAGATGCACATACATGCACAATATGGGCACAATATCACAAACTATGCCTCTATTAAGCATATAACATTGGTCATTTGGACCGAAAGCCATGAAACCTCGAACATAATAGGTCATTTTGTGAAGGTTTTTTTAGAGACATAATCAATATACCAAGTTTGGTATTTTTCCGTGCAACTATGTCACATAATATGAACTAGAGGTACACAATATGAGGCCATGAACCCATCTTGGCGTATTTCCCTTGCTTATGATCGCTTCGGTCATAACCATGGAGCATCTTTTTTGCTTAACGGGATGCTTGGGTCAGTTTTCACTATGAAGGGCAGAATTTCATCAAATTTCTTATAATCTTCTGACATGTATGTCCTGTCCTCGACTCCCACGATGTTTCTTTTTCCTGAAAGAACTATGTGACGCTTTGGCTCATCATGTGATGTATTCGTTTGCTTTTTTTTCTTTTTTTGGTATGGAGGACATGTCCTTCACATAGAAAACCTGAGCCACATCATTGGCTAGGACGAATGGTTCGTTTCTATAACCAAGATTGTTGAGATCCACTGTTGTCATTCCGTACAACTGGTCTACCTTTACCCCTTCGCCATTTAGGTTGATCCATTTGCATCTAAATAAAAGGACCTTAAAAGAAACTCCATAGTCAAGTTCTCATATCTCCTCTATGTAACCATATTATGTGTACTTTTGCCCATTCTCGTCGGTTGCATCAAAGCGGACACCATTGTTCTGGTTGGTGCTCTTTTTATCTTGGGTGATCGTGTAAAATGTATTCCTATTTATCGCGTACCCTTGGTAATTCAATATAGTAGAAGATGGTGACCTAGCCAACAAGTAGAGTTGATCTCCAACAATGGTGTCATTCATTAGATGTGTTCGTAGCCAACTGCCAAAAGTTTTCATGTGTTCATCTCTAATCCAGGAGTCAGGCTTTCCTAGGTTGTTGGAGCATAGAATATTCTTGTGTTCCCCGATATAAGGAGCTGCCAAGGTGAATTCTGTAGAACCGTGTAGTGTGCTTGAGTGAAAATTGCCTGTCCTTACATATCATTTCTTTCTTTCCCAGTGTGCCTTTTTCACTCAGTCTCCCCTCATGCCGCGATTCAGGAACACCAATCGGCTTAAGGTCAGAAATAAAGTCAACACAGAACTCAATGGCCTCCTCTGTTCCATAGCCCTTGGAGATGCTTCCTTCTGGCCTAGCACGGTTATGATCATATTTCTTTAACACTCCCATGAACCTTTCAAAGGGGAACATATTGTGTAGAAATACAAGACCGAGAATGGAAATCTCTTCGACTAGGTAAACCAGGAGATGCGTCATAATATTGAAGAAGGATGGTGGGAACACCAACTCAAAACTAACAAGACATTGGACCACATCCTTCTTTAACCTTGTCAAAATATCTTGATTGATCACCTTCTGAGATATTGCATTGTGGAATTCACATAGCTTCACAATGGGTACTTGAACATTTTCTGGTAGAAGCCCCCTCAATGCAATCGGAAGCAACTGCATCATAATCATGTGACAGTCATGAGACTTCAGGTTTTAGGTTTTTTTCTCTACCATATTTATTATCCTCTTTATATTAGACGAGAATCAAGATGGCACCTTGATACTATAAAGGACATCAAAAATGATTTCCTTCTCTGCTTTCGTAAGAGAATAGCTGGCAGGACTTAAGTGACGCCCTTTATCCATCTTGTTCTGTGGATGCATGTTTTGTGGGTGTTTCATACGTTGTTGGTCCTCCCGTGCTTTTGGTGTATCTTTTGTCTTCCCATACACGTCCAGGAAGCCTAGCAGGTTCACGCAAAGATTCTTCGCCACGTGCATCACATCGATTGAAGAGCGGACACGTAGGACTTTCCAATAGGGTAGCTCCCAAAATATAGATTTCTTCTTCCATATGGGCGCGTGTCCAGTAGCGACGTCGTTCGGAATAGGTTGACCGCCAGGACCCTTTCCAAAGATTACTTATGTGTCCTTGACCATACCAAATACATCATCATCAGTAGAGAGGCCAGGCTTATTCCGGTGATCTGCATCACTTTTAAAATGCTTGCCTTTCTTTCTTACTTGATGATTGGTCGGAAGAAATCGATGATTCCCTAGGTAAACAACCTTCTTACATTTATGCAAATATGTAGCTTCAGTATCATCTAAACAGTGTGTGCATGCCTTGTATCTCTTGTTTGTCTGTCCTAAAAGGTTACTAAGAGCAGACCAATCATTGATGGTTACGAAAAGCAGCGCTCATAGGTCAAATGGCTCATGTTTGTGCTCATCCCACACACGTACACCTGGTTTTCCTCACAACTATAAGAGTTCTTCAACTAATGGCCTTAGGTACACATCAATGTCGCTGCCGGGTTGCTTTGGGCCTTGGATGAGCACTGGCATCATAATGAACTTACACTTCATGCACAACCAAGTAGGAAGGTTGTATATACATAGAGTCACAAGCCAGGTGTTGTGACTGCGGCTCTGCTCCCCAAAAGGATTCAGGCCATCTGTACTTAGACCAAACCATTAGTTCCACACGTCACCTACAAAGTCCGGGAACTCTCTCTCGATTTTTCTCCACTACGATCCATCATCGTGGTGTCTCAACTTCCCGTCTTTCTTACGGTCTTTATTGTGCCATCGCAACAACCTGGCATGCTCTTTGTTTCTGAAAGAAGTTTCAACCTTGGTATTATAGGAGCATACCACATAACCTTAGCAGGAACCCTCTTCCTAGGGGGCTCGTCATCGTCATTAACATCACTAGGGTCATCTCGTCTAATCTTGTACCGCACTGTAGTGCACACCGGACATTTATCTAAATTCTCGTACTCCTCACCGTGGTAGAGGATTCAGTTATTAATGCATGCATGTATCTTCTGCACATCTAATCCTAGAGAGCAGAGAATCTTCTTTGCTTCGTAAGTACTCTCGGGCAATTTGTTATCCTTTGGAAGCTTCAGTTTTATTATTTTCAGTAACTTCTCAAATCCCTTGTTAGATAAACCAGTCTCTGCCTTCCATTTCAGCAATTTCAGTGTGGTACCGAGCTTTGTACTGCCATCTTTGCAATTTGGGTACAACAATTTTTTGTGATCCTCTAACATGCCCTTGCTCTTCAACTTCTCATTTTCTATTTCACAGTCTCGCTTTGCATCAGAAATGACCCGACCAAGATCATCAACGGGCTCATCTGATGCTCGTTCTTCACCTCCTTCTTTTTTATTCTCTTCCATTGCAGTATCATCGTATTCAGGAAACGTATGATAATAGTTGTCATCATCCTCTTCTTCTTTATTGTCATCCACCATAACCCCTCTTTCTCCGTGCTTGGTCCAGCAATTATAGCTGGGCATGAAACCTCTTCAAACCAGGTGGTCATGAATGATTTTCGAGGAAGATTACTCCTTGATGTTCCGACATTGAACACATGGACAACACATAAAACCATTCTTTTTGTTTGTCTTAGCCACATCGATAAATTTATCCATGCCTTGAATGTACACGGATTCACGTCGGTCACCATACATCCATCCACGCCGATTCATCTGTATCATATAATTAAGTTTATCAAAAACCATTACAGAACATCATGAATAGTAAGATGACCACTTTACATCGAGACATGCATTATTATATCAATGACAGATGAAAGGATAAGGTTGCTAACCTCGATCGAGGAGGAAAGAAAGAGGAGAAAGGCTTAAGTGTGGATCGGGCACCTCATATCATTATTGTTTTGTGTGAAATCAAGCGGTATCATTCTCTCAGGCATTTCATCGAACACCTAATGTGCATAGGAAAAAACAACTAGCACACACACCTCACTCCTTCCACCAAGAAAAAACAGAGGGTGGGGTTGGCTGGAGCGGCGCATTTATAGGCGGAATTACGAACCAGGACTAAAGGTGTGCCGCAGGCCACGTGTGTGACGCACGACCTTTAGTCCCGATTCGTATTACGAACCAGGACGAATTGTCCCTTACGAACCGGGACCTATGCCCTGGCTCCCGTGCGTCGCTCGGGCCCCTCGAACCGGGACAAATGCGAGCATTAGTCCCAGTTCTTTGCGGAATAGGGACAAAAGCTCTGGGAGGCTCTGAATGAAAGGCAATTTTTCTACTAGTGTCTAGATCCCATCCCTCTGCCGCTGCCGCCGGTGTTGGCCGTGGTGGCGGCGGTCCCCTAGTACCTAAGGTGCTAGGGGTGGCAGTAGCGGCGGTCTTCTTCGGATGGGCGGCTGGTGTGGCACCGACAGAGTGGATCGGGGGCGGTGACCTCGGCCAGGCAGCGGCGGATTCTCCTGCAGCTTCTTCGGGCGGCGGCATCATGTCGTGGGCCTAGGGCGTCCACCTAGGCCCGTCGTCTTTCGGGCGGAGTGGATCGAGGGCTTGGGGAGGAGGAGGTGTCGTGGTGGCAACATTGGAGGCGATCTTGCGAGTACTTCCTCGGCAACGCTAACGTGTGGCCGCCATGATGGGCAGCGGTTGCATCGGGTCTGCCTGGATCCGTTCTGGACCTCTGGCTGCGGAGGCAGCTGCACGCTGGGTTCTGGCGAGCTTCTTCGGTGGCATGCTGGACTGTCTTCTCCTCTACCTCTGGCTGGTGGCGAGGGGGTTGCTAGCTCGGATTGAATAAAGGGGGTGGTCCTATTGTTCATCTCACGCCAAGACAAAGACCCGCTTGATGTTTGTCTCTGTTGATCTGGTTGCGGTGTCGTGTTCTGGAAGGCTTCGTCGGCGAACTCCACAGTCCACATATGCCGAGAGATTGTTGGATCGGGTGGGATTCGGTCGTGCGCACCCATGTTTTTAATCTGGTCGTTTGGGTTCAGAGAGAGCGCTTCGAAGCTCCGTTGGCTATTAATATCATGGGGCATGTTCTCATTCCATGGTATCGACGGAGAATATCATGAAGAACGAGATCTAAGAACTGACAATGGTGGTTCCAGTCTGGGTGGTGATGAGGAATTGGCTTGGTGACTTGTGACTTGGTGCAGTGGTATACAAGCGGGGTCGACAGTACATGTGAAGATCATGGTCCTATCTTTTAGGGTGAAAACCGAGGGTCTGGTCTTAATTGATTGTGTCTGGCAATGACCTTGTTGGTATTGTTTTGAGAGCGTGGACTTTCTTCAGGTTGAAAACCTAGATCTTTGATCGAGCGATGACAATGTTTGTGTACTGTTCCCTTCTTGGAGGCGTCGTTTTTGGAGAAGATGGATTTCTGGTGCTATCTTGATCGTGGTAATACTGCTGTTTCAATGAATGAGGAAGTGTAACATGACTTTTGTTTTTTGTAATTCGTTTTTCTTTTTTGGCTGTATGGATCCGTATGGCCGCTAGGACGCAGATGCTAGGTGTAATTGGTATCCTCTGATATTAATATATGCTTCTTTAAAAAAAAAGTGTATGTCTATGTTTATGTTTATGTTTATGTGTATGTGTATGTGTATGTGAGGTACTACTATATTTCACTTTGCCGAAAAGGAGGAATTAAGACTGAAGTCGCACTCCCCACTTCTCTGCAGAATTTCCAAACTGGCACTGCTTCCCTGCTCTCGATCGCTAAAACACTCGACCGCCACAGAGAATCAGCTCCGCATGCAAGGATAGAGGTGCCGAACTCCCCGCGCTTTTCGCTCTTTGAATCGAGACTATGAACCCCCCCCCCCCCCCCCCCCCCCCCCCCCCCCCCTTCCTAACCTGCGGGCGAAATCCAATTCATTCACCTTGCCTGTATATACGCGTCCCGCACCGACCGATCTCGCGCCGTGCGCGGCCCCGTACGTAGGTGAAGGTCCGGCGGCCGGGGCAGCCATGCAGCCTTCCGCCGTGCGCGGCGCCCCGCAATGGCTGCGCGGCCTGCTGTCGGAGGAGTTCTTCGAGGCGTGCGCGGTTCACCCGGCGGAGCGCAAGAACGACAAGAACCACTTCTGCGCCGACTGCGCCGCCGCGCTCTGCCGCCACTGCCTCCCCCACGATCCCTCCCACAATGTCCTACAGGTATACATACACGCGCGTACGCCGCCATCGATCTTTCATTTACCGCATTCGATCGACGAGATATGTTTGCTTACGATGTTCTAATCGATCTCGCTCTTATTTGCTTTGACACGGGGGGAGAAGATTTGGAAGTACGCGTCCTGCTTCGTCGTCCGCGTCGACGACCTGAAACTGTTCGATTGCACAGGCATCCAGGTACGTACGCCGCCGATATCGCCCAATCCAGTCAGGCATGCACCCAGGTGTGATTGTTTCGTTCGGTGGCCTTCTATACATGCTATCTCATCATGCATCGCGCATGCTTTGCCTGCAGTCGCACACGGTGAGCGACCACGAGGTGGTGTTCCTGAACGAACGCACGGCGCGGAAGCGCTCGGTCGGCGCCGAGAATCCCTGCGCCGCGTGCGCCCGGCCGCTCTCGTCAGGGCACGACTACTGCTCCCTCTTCTGCAAGGTAAAACACCCAAGTCATAGACCAATCGTGGCGTAGTTGCGCGGCTTGATTTGACACGCCTGTGGCCTGTCGCAGGTGAAGCATCTGGGGGAGAGCGACCGGGGGCTGAGATGCGCGTTGCGCGTGAACCGGAAAGCCGCCGCCGTCGTGGAGGATGCTGCTGCCGTGCTGGAGCCGCAGAACGGAAAGCGGCCAAGGGCGTCGGCGGAGGCGGGGCCGAGCTGTGGCGGGTCGTTCCAGAAGCGGAGCCGGAAGCAGCACCTGCCGGCTCGCTCGCCATTCTGTTGAGGCAGTGGACCGGCACCGGCATGACAGACGTATATATAGCCCCGTGCGTTGTGACCAACTGCGCTTCTGTTGTTGTTCTTCGTTATGTTTCTGCTATGTTTATGCTTCTGTTGTTGTTCTTCTTCGTTGGCACTTGGAGTATTTTTTTTCAGAGCTTGATATGTGGCGGTTATACTAAGTACTCTCTCCAGATGACACAATACTGTTCGATTCAACCGCAAAAAAGAACTTTGGATTGGGGGAGAGAGGGTTCGGTTACCGATGAGCCCCCCCTTAACGGTGGCGATTTTAGGAGGTGTTTCTGAGCATGATCGGTCCAAGCGACCAAAGAAGAATGGAGCTGACCCCCTTCAGGCTTTGTTCGTTTTGTCCCAACCCTACCGGTATTGGGCCGAAACCCCCGTGGGTCAGCCGGGATCTGGCCCGCCGGGGTATAGTCCACGCTCGCTCTCACGCCACGTTCGGTTAAGCCCCGCGAGTTTCTCAGTCCGGTCGATTTCCCCCGAAAACCCTCGGTTACGACGGGTTAAAAAAAATCTAGGTCACGCCTGTGGAAATAATCCCCAAAGGCTACGAAGAAAATCGGGAGCTTCCTCCCTCTCGCAACATCAGCGGCGGCGGCTGCGGGAACGGAGGGGACGGCGGAGGCTGCGGCTGCAGGAACGGAGGGAACGGCGGTGGCTGCGCAAGCAACTGGAGGAGAGGAGCTCCCTTGGTCTACCGGCGACCTAGCTGCTCGACCGGCAGCTACAGATCCCTAGCATCTCCCCTTCCCTACCACCGCCGGCGGCCACCAGAAGGTAAACTGCTGTCCTCCCCTTCTACCCTTCCCATCATGCGTTTGCTCTTGGGATCTGAGTGTCCATGGTCGGGTGGTTAAAGAACCTGGAGAATCTGGAGCTTAGTGTCTACAATGTTGTATCCATTTGTAGTTCAGTCAAAGATTTGAGAAATACTATTTATGTGTGCGGTTAATCTACCATGTTGTCATGATGTTATATGGCTACTCAACCGTGTGATTTGAGAAAGGAGCCTTTGGAATTTCCATCCGCTATTACTTGCAGTTTGCAAATGGTTTTGCTGCCTGTCTGGTATGGTATGTACTGTACTATGTACTAGGATAGCCTCAACCTGCTATTATTTGGAGAAGGTTATATCTCCAAATAATAGTCCCCCTAAGTTCTGCTGCCGAAAATTATCTTTTCTGCCGTCACAATTTCAGCTTGGTAGACTTGTGAATCTTGCCTTGGCTCTAATCCAATCATCTGCGATCTATTTCTAGCCTATTTTATAATAAGGTTGAAATTAGAAACAACCAGTTACAAATTGTCTATCCTATATTGACTTGATGTGCCTATCCTATACCGACTTGATGTGCCTGAATATTTTGAAATCCCAACAAGCTGCACTGAATTTGAATGTTTCCTATGGTTCACTAAAACATGTTAGGTAACCCATGATGATTTTACTATGGCTTCATTGTGGCGTAGATGATTTATCTTAGAGGAATAGGCCTGAAGCCTGATGCTGTTCCTAAAGTTGGCTGAAACGTGCATAAACAGAAAGGTGTAGCGGTTGATGTTTTTTGGGACAAGATCATTGTCTTTAATTGCTTTCTGCCATATGGCTTACCAGAACTAAATATGTACCTAATTTCGGTATATATGGTTTTAAAGTAAAGTCTATGTGCATATATGCTTAGGAAGAGAATATGTTAGAGCTTCTTAATAGCCTGCGTTGCTGGCCATAGTTCTTTCGTGAACTGTATTTGTGTTAAGTCTTTGCATGGATTTGAGAATGAGGGATCGCATTAGAAAGAGAGAGGAGGAGGAGGATGATGACGATATGATGCTTTTCCTTTTACCTGCACTGCATATATTGGGTGGCAGTGAACCAAAAAAGCCTGGCCATGCGTCGATTCTAAGAGGTGATGAGGTTATAAGGGACTTGCTTGAAGGGCACATCAAAAATTGTCAAGAAGCATTTAGGATGGAGCCTCATATCTTGAAGGCTTTGGCTAGTTTCCTTCGACGGGAGAAGTTGGTACGTGATACCAGACTTACTATCAAAGAGAAACTAGCAGCCTTTCTGTGGATGTTGTCCCACAACTCCTCCTTCCAGGCCCTCCAGGTCCAATTCAAGCGCAGTGGTGACACTTTTCATTAGCACATGAAGAATTTCTTCAACATAATCCCTACTTTGTCGAAGCATTTTCTCAAGCCTCCAAATCCTACTCAAGTACATCCAAAGATCCTGTCTAACCCGAGATTCTTTCCCTATTTTCAGGTTTTTGCTAAATCATATTCCCATCATAATGTCTTCCTTTCCACAAACCAAAATAATTTCTTATTATTTTCTTATCATTTTCTTTTTAGAACTGTATTGGAGCCATTGACGGGACTCATATTTCCATGACCATTCCGGGTGACAAAGCTGCTCCCTTTAGAAACAGGAAGGGGACACTCAGCCAGAATGTTATGGTCGCATGTGACTTCGATCTAAATTTCACATTCATATCTTGTGGATGGGAGGGATCTGCGACTGATGCTAGGGTTCTTAGATACGCAATTCTCAAAGGATTTAAAGTACCTCAGGGAAAGTTCTATCTCGTAGATGGTGGTTATGCAAACACTCCATTCTTTCTTGCACCATACCGTGGCGTTCGATACCATTTGAAGGAGTTTGGGCGTGGTCTTCGTGCACCCCAGAACTACAAGGAGTTATTCAATCACCGCCACGACGTACTACGGAATCATATTGAACATGCATTGGGAGTCCTGAAGAAACGCTTCCCCATTCTCAAAGTGGAACCCATCACACATTAGAGAATCAAGTGAAGTTACCGGCGGCTGCTGCAATATTGCATAACATCATATGTTTGCATAAGGGAGATGAAAGCTGGTTAGATAACCAAACAAACAACATACCTCCAGAAAATTATGTGGACCTTCCTGATGGTGATCTTCCTCAAAACCATCAAGTCAACAATGAAGGCAACAATCTCAGAGATATGATTGCGCATCAAATGTGGGCGGATTACCGTCAACAGTAAAGTCAAGTGTGATGTAATAAAGTAGTGACATTTGAGCTTCTTTTGTTTCTTATGTGATGTAATAAAGTAATGACATTTGAGCTTCTTTAATTTGAGCTTCTTTAATTCTTATATGAGGATAAATGTCTTGCTGCTTGTATCGTGAATATTGTTCTAGGGGTCCTGATGATGACTGGAAGAGGATCTCCAAGGATTAATCTCATGCAAACTAAATTTGCCTAGAAAAATCTCTCACCAAAAGGCGGGGTAAAAAAAAGCGGTCTAAAGGTAGAGACTTCAATTCTTAAACCCCAATAGCTTATTATACATGCTTATTTTTGGCTTACTTGAAATATTTCTCAAATAGATAGAGCCTCTTGGAATGCTGAACTAGAAAAGGCCCTTGTGGATTTGCTGCATGAGCACAATACCCCTCAATACAAGGGTCAGAATGGGTGGTCCTCTGACGCCTGGAATACGATCGTCAAGAGATTCCAAGAAAGCCATCCGTATGTGTCTTACACAAAGGGACAGATCCAAGATAAGGAGATGGAGCTAAAAAGGATATATAAGATGCTCAAAGAAGCTAGGCAACAAAGCGGAGTATCCTGGAATGACAAGCGTTCAATGATCGAAGAGCTATGGGATAACCTTATCATTGTAAGATAGTTTTAGCTCCTTACATGCATCTGGTGATTTCCTTATTATCTTAAGATATTACTTATTATGGTATATCACTCGTCTTATTTTCTATTGTGCAGTTATTTCCTAAGATAGGGAAGTTCTGTACTAAGGCTTTTCCTCTATTTGATGCCTTGGGAGAGTTGTATGATGGACAGATTGCCGAGGGAACCTATAACTTTACCTCCAATCAGCAATCCCAACAACCAATCCTTAAAGAAGTGGAGTTAGATCTTGAGATTAGTTCTGTAGAGGTCATACAACCCCATATTGGAGAGACCGCGGTGGATGCTGAGGCTGATACACAAGGAGGTATGCAAGAGGCCAGTTTTCAAGCTAACCCAACAGTGGCTGCTGCACCATCAACAAGCACTGATATCAAACCCAAAAGGCGCCGATCAAATGCAGATGTAGCTGCAATGATGGAAAAATATATTGAGATGAAGATAAAGCAAACTGAGGACACGAGAGCTGATTCAAGGGATGTGGATGAGTTCTCAATCAAGAACTGCATTGCTCGGCTGAGCACAATGGAATTCTCGCAAGAGGAGAAGGTGAAAGCTCTATGAGTCTTTAAAAGTGCAGACAACCGCGAGCTCTTCATCTGTGCTAACCTTGAGACGGCTGCGATGTGGCTGCGAAGCGAAATGGCTGAGCAAAGGTGAAATCTTCTCTTCTTTCTTATTGTTGTCCAAGCTGCATCACTTCTACTACTATCTTCTTATGTTTATTTATTGCATCATACTTGATATAGAAGCAATCAAGCAACATGAAAATGATTATTTGTTCACCTTGTATTAGTATTTTTTTACTGTTTGTGACATCTCATAGGCTCATTGCTTGGTTGCTTAATCATAAGATGTTCTTGTATACTACCAGAATCTGATATGAACACTGCCCAGATCACTTATTCAACAGCCAAACATGAAGGCACAAGGGGAGCCGGATTGATCTCTAAAGGCTCCTCTAGCTAGAGCATGGGCTATTTTGTTTTCTGTTTGAGGCACTTTGATAATGCAGTCAGACTGCAACCTTCTGTTCCTGAAAAACTCAGTAAGAGTTGGCCTTGTAGTCCAATGTCCTGGTTTGGGGATGAGATCATTTGCTACAGCAGCAGCATCTATCAAAATCTGGGAATCAGAGAGAAAAGTCACACTGTACTGCATTTTCACTAGTGTTTGAGGATCTCACTCACTGACTAACCTGGGAATCAGAGAGAAAAGTCACATTGTGTGCAACTTTCATGTTATTTATGATTATGCATGTTTTGTGGTTTGCAGCAAGTGCATCATTACTATGTTTCTAGCTAATATCATTGTTGATGTATGTCTGTTGACACATGAATGATTTTTTTCATAGAATTTTCATACATGTATTTGTTCTGCATTCTTATGATTTGTTCGTAGATTATTTTCCTCCAAATATCTTGCATTAGCTTTAGGATACAGTGCATCACAAATAATGTCCCATCAAATCTTCTTCTATGTTTTTTTGCTTCAGTTGAATTTTAATAGTTATGCTTTCTCATTGATATACATGGTCAGATGCAGAAGACCTATACTTCTACACGATCAAGCTCTAGAAGATAAAAGACAAGAGTGCCATGTTGATAAATTCATGCTGATAAATCCATTGTATTTTGTTGTCGCATCACTATTTTTCTCAAAACGAATCAACTGTATCTTAAAATAATCAAGATTTTTTAGATACGTTTGTTCCAGCTCTATCCTGTATTATTTTGTATCTTGTTTATGAATATGTTTGATTTTAGATTTCAGCCATGCTCAAAGCTAATGTCAAAATATATATTATTTAGGTTTAAAGGTGCTGCCTTTTTTTATGTTGTGCTGCTTGCTAGCTGATCTCATATGCTGCTTGCCTCCTTCCCAAACTGTACTGCTTGCCCACTTTTGCTGTCTAGGGATCAACCGAACGGCAAATTACAGCAAGGATTAGTAGGGAATGTTGGGAGAGGGGAAGTGGGGGATTGGGGTGACACTCGGGGATCACCCAATTCCTAGAGGGTAGAGATCTTCTAGTGGATTTGACCCCGTGTAACCGAACAAAGCCTCACTGGGATCGGTGGGTTCAATGAGGAGCCTATCCTCCGGGCAGAATGAGATTCATGGTATTGGGTAATACTGCGACAGTCTTCGTAGAAGGATGAGGATGGATACTAGTATAATTCAAACTAGTGATGGAAGGAAAGTTGATATTGTTATGACGTGGAGAAGTGAAGTCAGAACATCCCAAATATATGCTTGTCCAAACTATATTGATGTCCGGGTAGAAGATGAGGAAAATAAAGTGTGGAGGTTTATGGGGATGTATGGAGAGTTTAAGTGGGCGGATAAACATAAAACCTGGGGTACAGGGTACTTTCCATCAAAATACCTTACCGTGGTTGGTCATGGGTGATAGTAAATGAGATTCTTTATGCTCATGAGAAAGAAGGAGGCCAAACTAGACCCGACGAAAGATTTACCAAAACTTTCCATGATTGCATAGATACTTGCAGATTGGAGAATATTGGTTATGTGGGTGACCCGTTCACCGTGGCATAGAGGGCAGATAAGGGAGAGGCTAGACATAGGCCTAGAAAATTCAAGTTGGAGGCAGATGCTCGAACATGCTGCAGTGATTCACTTGGAATATAAACATTCGGATCATAGGCCGCTTTTACTTGACACGGGATTTTACTTGGTTGCCATGTTAACTCGAGAGAAAAGCACCTGAACTTTGAAGCCAAGTGGTTTAAAGAAGATGGTTTTAGGGAGGCTGTGGAGGAGCAGTGGACTACTGAAGCGGATGATCAGGAGGTGCTCGACATGTTAACAAGGTTGAAAAGCATGGATGCTGGACTGCACGACTGGGATCAGAGGGTGCTGCAGAGGCTCAAAAAATGTTTGCGTAAGGCCGAACACGAGTTGGAGGAGCTCATGCTTGGACTGATGTTGGTTGGGAATGCTCAAAGGAAACATGAGCTAGCCAAACTGATGGAGTGTTTACTAGAGAAAGATGAGATAAAATGGAGCCAACGATCACGAGAAAATTGACTCCAAATGGCGACAAGAATAAAGCATACTTCCACAATTATGCATCGACCTATGAATAGCGTAATTTTTAAGAAATCTGAATGATCCAACATATAGATGGTGGAAGGTACTAAAAATTTAAGCCCGGTTATTTTACGGTACTTCAAAAACTTGTTTTCATGTTAACACCAGCAACTTGATCCGAATTTCTTGGACAAATTTTTTTCTAAAGTAACTACTAAGATGAATGAAAATCGTGTTGCTAATTTTACAGCTGAAGATGTGGAGAAAGCTATTTTTAGCATTAGTGATTTGAAGGCGTCAGTCAGGCCCGAATGGATTGCATGATATATTCTACAATAAATTTTGGCACTTAGTCGGTAATGATATAACAGCTACGGTTCCGAAGGCGATAAATGAGAAGATTATCCCCCCAGGATGGAAAGAAACAATCATGGTGCTGATTGCAAAAGTGGATAATCCTGAGGAGGTATCTCGATTCCTTCCTATCTCCCTATGCAATGTTGTGTATAAAATTATTTTCAGGACGCTTGCAGGGAGATTAAAATTGATACTACATCGTATGTCCAACTCAAAGTGCCTTTGTATCTGGACACCTAATTACAAATAGTGTCCTAGTGACTTATGAATGCGTGCACAAGAAGAACAAGAGGAATGGGAAATCTGATTTGTGTGGTAAAACTTGATATGCATAAAGCATAAGATAGAGTGGAGTAGAACTTCTTGAAGAACATGATGAACAAACTTGGTTTTCATGCCGAGTGGATTGATATGGTAGTGGCGTGTGTTACTACGGTATCTTATTTAGTCAGATTTAATTCTCGGTTGACTCGGGGATTTACTCCTACTAGAGGTATTCGTCAAGGGAATCCTTTGTCCCCTTATTTGTTGCTTTTATGTGAGAAAGGGTTGTCTAGTTTGTTGTTACACGTGGAGGAGATTGATGGTATTGAAGGGGTCAAGATGTGCATAAATGCACCATCAGTATCACACCTACTATTTGGTGATGATGTTTTGATTCTCTTGAAGACGCAAATTTACATAATAAATCTCATTGCAATAAATGTTGGATTCCAATTGTACAAACTCGAGATAATTGGTTAGTGTGGCGAAATCTGGTATTTTCTCGAAGCCGATACTTATGTGGATGTGAAGGTGGATATGTGCAATACATTAGATAGAAATACTGAAGCTATCTAGAATCAATATTTGGACCTCTCGGCCTTAGTGGGAGAGGATAGGACTGATTATTTTTGGCATTTGGTTCAAAGGGTGCTACAACGGATAAAGGGATGAACGAACAGATTTTGTCTGTTGGTGGTAAGGATATTCTTATAAAATCTATTCTTTAGACCATTCATGTTTATGACTAGACTTATCTCTACGCTCCCGGGCGCGATCGGTAGGAAGAACTCCTTATGATACAATTGTGGTACAACCACATGCAAGAGAAACGATCTACTCTCGGGATAAGTTGTAGCTTTTTTAGGAAACAACGTCGAGTTCTTACGGTGTGAGTCTCGGTGTGTCAGAAAATTAGTCTCACACCGCTAAGTCTGATGAGAGTCTTCCGAAGAACGTAGTATACGGTTCAGTCGATGCTAAAATCGTGCATTACAGTGCTGATGTACGTGCGTCGATGTGTACTGCGGCCGTCTAGTAAGAGAGGGCACATAGCATTATAGTATAGCGGAAAAACAGTTCGTTTGATGATAAAATTAGGCGACTCGGTGAATTCGTGGATTCATCCCGGGGCTGATACTGTGTTAGATTCTATCATACACGTTTTGGTACCTAACTGGTTATTGCACGATGATACTGTGTCATATTCTATTGTACTTGTTTTGATACTTAACCAGTTACTGCGTGACAACTCTTACGTAGATACAGTCTAAGTAAAACGTTAGACAAAAGAAACAGAAACAATACATAAATATATAAAGTAAATATTATTTATTATCCATAGAAATTAGTACAATTAGGTAAAATATGTTTAAGACGCCACCATGTTGTACACATGCAGATGCAAATTTGAGCATTTGATTATCGCGTTCTTCGGTATTGTTACCTATTGATGAGTGCATATTTGCATCATGTTTTAGATTATTATTTTGCATTTTAGATGTAGGATCTTGGTATTTTACGGTGTTCGCGCGCACATTTTATATCTGTTTTTACCAGGATCAAGATAGAAGATGGATCCAGTGGATATAATTCTTGGAGCAGTTGTACTATGGAGAAAATGAGTCAAAAACAACATAAATCGCTTATTTGAGAAATATTAATAATATCAGAAGAAAACTTGAAACGAATAAAGAAGACAGAGGGTTCAACGACCAACTATACAACCGGAATAAATTTTCCGACCGTATAGTTCCGGCCGTATAGTTGGCGCCGCCTCCGCCTCCTCACAGAGTTTCACCCCGTGCAACTGGATCGGAGAGACAACATACAGAACACCAGAATCATCGAAACCTCACCTCCGAAAGGCATCTGGAGGGGGAACTCATCCACCAAGGATCCATCTTCGCCCTGCGTAGACCCGGGAGGCTAAGGCATCGATCTTCATCATCCACCGCTGCATCACCACCATCTCCATCCATCCCATCTACATCTTATCTAGATCTTGTTATAATTTCCATACTCGTTGTGGATTTATACAAGTACTATTCATCTATAATAGATTCAATTATTATTGTCATAATGTTGATTGCCTCCATGTCTGAGTAGATCATTAGTTCTTGGGGAGATAGAGAAATCCTAATATGATATTGAAATAAGATAAAGTCTATTATGATATTCATTGCTGTGACCATGTGTTAGATTGTCTTTATCTTGATGTTGAGAGAAGTGGATCTCTCAATATTTGCCTCTCATGGGGACTTGATGGATGGAACTACTTGTTGTAGACGGAGGTGTGTTAGCACTTACAGTGACTATAAAGTAGTTGGCACTCCTTACGTATCAACTTGAAAAACCGCGAAAACTCACGGAACACTATTCATGCCATGGGATACGTCCTATGGGATTACGTCCCTTAATAGCGCAGTAATTCGATTAACGTCGATTGCTGACTGTTGTGGTTATAAGGATGATGTGATAAGCGGTTGCTGCCTATTTGTCCAAATACGGAGTTCCTCCCACACATACATAGTTGAGAATGTTTATGATAATAATCTTTATTTTAGCTCCTTATAATGCTAGTGGTGTATCCGTTACGTCATGAGAACGCCTTTTCCCTATTACAGTTCCAATCTCTTACATACGCGATACTTACTTTCTGCATTCAGTTGTTTTAGTTTACTTTATTGTTGCTCTTATACCTAAAACCTAAGAACACTCTTTTACACAATACTCGCATTTTATCTTGTCACTTAGAACTTTATTTAGCATTTCTATCGTAATATTTATTTCAAGAGTTATTAGACTTGAGACTCCTGCTACCTGTGGGATCGATATCTTTATTTCGAAACTAGCTACAAACGATCTGTGCACTTCCAGTCATCAAGCTATTTTCTGACGCCGTTGTCGGGGAGCTAAGCGCTATAAGTCTTTTAGTTTTTGCTTATTTATTTTTGTCTTGCTAAGTTTTGTTTTGAGTTACAAGTTTCCACCAACATGATGGAGTTTGAGCATATGGCTTGTGCTAATCCATTCAACTACTTTGGGAAGCCCTATGATATTTATAAAAGAGACAACTCCAATGAGAAGACAAGGGGGTTTGAAATAAATCCTCTACTACTTGGTATTCTACATAAGAAGCAATTTACTAGAGATGAAGAAGATCCTGATCCATATGAGCATATTGTAGGTTTCAAAGATATATGTGGCACTTTTCAATTGACAGGATATACCGCTGATGATGTAAGGGTTAAAAAAATTAGTCAGACTTTCACAAGTACAACTCTCTCATGGTATAGATCTCTACCCCTGAAGCCACTACTACTTGGGTTAATCTAGCTTGTGAATTTCTATCAAAATATTATCCATTATCAAAATCTTTTGGAATCAGGCGTCTTATAATGACTTGGAGGAATCACTCTAATGAAGGACTAGTAAGAGCTTATATCAGATTTAAAGATTTACTACGTCTATGTCCTCATCATGATTTACTTGAATGGTCTTTATTGCATATCGTTTATGGCGGTTTAATTGAACCTAATAAAATTGAACTAGACTCTTTCGCGGAAGGAGCCTTGATGAATCTTCATATACCGAAAGCTTGGGCTTTACTTAATAGAATCCGTGATCACAGAGTTTCATCAAATTTTGGTCTAGAAAGTGAAGGAGGCGTAGAAATAGAACATGATTGCATTCATGACTATAATAAAAAAGGCCATGTTAAAGAATTATCTAAAACACTTTATTTGGATTAAGATCTTGTGTTGCAAGTTGTTAAAGCTTTTACAGAACATATCAAAGCTCTGAAAGAGGGTGCGGTCAAGTATGATCCACCCCCTGAACCTGAGAATAAAATAGAAGATAAAGCAACACTGGCCTCCCTAGAACCAACAAATGAGATGCCTTTCCCTAACACTACACAAAAGCATATTTTTGAATATGAATAGGTCAAAGTAGTATAGGAAAAGAAGGAAGAAGAAAGTATGCCAGAAGTCGTGGAACATCTGGAAGAAACCAAAGATGAAGAGGTAACCAAGGAAGCAATTGTGGATATGTATGCACACTGTAACATAGTTGAACTTGATGAAGAGACTTCCATATTGGTTGAAGGTAAAACAAAGGTAAAATATGTGGGTAAGCCTATTCTTCCCTGCATATTTAAAGAAACCTCGCATTATGGTTTATG
Organism: Avena eriantha; assembly: GCA_910589775.1. NCBI lineage: Eukaryota > Viridiplantae > Streptophyta > Magnoliopsida > Poales > Poaceae > Avena > Avena eriantha. Next base: position 335,123,019 of record OU342745.1, read on the forward strand.
TGATCTTGGCACCGAAGTTAATGTTATATCTTATGATTTCTATTTAGAAATGAAAGAGGAGATAGAACTGGCTACAATTGAAAATACAGATATGACAATTATGTTAGCCAATAAAAATCTTAGAATTCCAATGGGAGTAGTTGAAGATGCAACTGTCACAATTGGCAACAAGAACTTCCCTATCAATTTTGTAGTTGTTGATATGCCAGCTGACACTCTCTGCCCAATTATATTTGGACGATACTTTTTGAGTGATATAGGTGCCTATGTTGATTTTAAAAAGGAGATTGTGTCTCTTAAGCTTGGGGGAGCGAAAAATGAATTCCACTTTTCCAAATTTAAAGATAGGCCTCCACAAATACAAGAAGAAGAGGAAGAAAAAACTATTGAGGAAATGGTGGCTCTTTTCTTTAGCAATCAAGAAGAAGAAATAAATGAAGAGCCAAATTATGAAGAAATAGTTATGAAGGACAAGTCCCTTGGAGAACTAGAAGATGAATTTGATTCAATTCCCATTATGGGACCTCCAACTGATGAGGCTTTTGAAGACCCAGAAAAGAGAGGGGACGAGAAATTACCACCTCCAGAGTTGAAGACTCTACCAGATAATCTTAAATACAGGTTTCTAGATGATACAAATAAATTTCTTGTTATTATTAGTGCTAAACTTTCAGGAGAAGAAGAAGAACTAATGAAGATACTTAATGAGCATCGCAAGGCCTTTGGGTACTCAATGGATGATTTGAAGGGCATTAGTCCCATGATTACCGTCCATCAAATATTCATGGAAGAAGGTGCTAAACCAGTTGCAGAATTTAATAGAAGATTGAAGCCTGAAATGACGGAAGTGGTAAGAAAAGAAATTGTACGTCCACTGGACGCAGGTATAATCAATCCTGTTAAAGAAAGTGAATGGGTAAGTCCTGTTCATTGTGTTCCTAAGAAGGGCGGCTTTACTGTTATTCCAAATGAAAAGAATGAATTGATACCTACTAGAACTATTGTTGGGCATAGGATGTGCATAGACTTCAGAAAATTAAATAAAGAAACTAGGAAAGATCACTATCCTTTACCGTTCATAGATCAAACTTTAGAAAGGTTAGCAAACCATAGTCATTTTTTCTACTTGGACGGATACTCTGGTTTTTCTCAAATAGCTATTCATCCGGATGACCAACTTAAAACAACTTTCATTAGTCCTTTTGGTTTACATGCTTACCGACGTATGCCTTTTGGTTTATGTAATGCTCCAACTACTTTTTAAAGATGCATGACTGCTATTTTTGCGGATTTTATAGAACTTATAATGGAAGTATTAATGGATGACTTTTCTGTCTATAGAACTTCGCTTACTAGTTGCTTGGATAATCTGAAAAGAGTTTTGCAGCGTTGCGAAGAAATCAATCTTGTTCTAAACTGGGAGAAGTGACATTTTATGGTCAAAGAAGGTATAGTCCTTGGACACAAGGTATCCGGTAAGGGAATTGAAGTTGATAGAGCTAAGGTTGAGGCAATAGAGAGAATGCCACAACCTAGGGATATTAAAGGTATAAGAAGTTTCCTTGGTCATGTGGGTTTTTATAGAAGATTCATTAGAAATTTCTCTGGAATATCTAAACCTTTGACTAACCTCCTGCAAAAGGGAGTAAGATTTAATTTTGATGATAAATGTCTTGAAGCCTTTGATAAACTCAAAAATTCTTTATCTCGTGCTCCTATTATTAAAACACCTATCTAGGATACAACCTTTGACTTAATATGTGAAGCTAGTGATGATGTTATAGGAGTAACTCTGGGAAAACACATTATTCGCAGATTTAATATTATACATCATGCTAGTAGACCTCTAAATGGTGCTCAGAAGAATTACCTTAAGGAAGAAAGGGAACTTTTTGCTGTATTTTTCTCTTGTGATAAATTTCGTTCTTACATAGTTGATGCAAAGGTAGGAGTTCATACGGATCTTGATGGTTTTGAAGAACTTATTAAGAGGAAAGACCGTAAGCCAACACTGATCCGTTGGATTCTTTCACTTCAAGAATTTGAGTTACAGATTATGCAAAGGCAAGAAATAAAGATGTTAGATGTAGTGTCCATGTTTGCCCAGCAAGACACCAATCTTCTTGAGTGGAACTTTAGTCCTGGTGATTTTTGTTTACAAGAATTACTCAATGAACTAAGGTCAATTCCTCCAAGAGAGAAGAAGTCTTTGTTGTTGGAGGAACTTTTCATCCCTAAATAATCAAATGGTAAGTGCAAGGTAAGTGTTCTTACCCAAATAAGTGATTTTCTTCACAAATTTTACTTCTAATTTTTTTGCCTTTGAATTCCTTGTGTTTTTCTGAAGTTTTAGAGGGTTTTTACCAACTATACGGGTGGAACTATACGACCGGAGAGGAAGCTCCCGCCGTATAGTTGGTCGTTAAACTCTCTGTACCATCGTTGTGAAATTGTTTTCGATATCTGAGCCTATACAGTCGCAACTATACGACCGGAGCCAAAATTCCAGCCGTATAATTGGTCGTTAAACTCTCAGATACTATTCTATTTTTGGTGTCTGTATCTATACGATCGCAACTATACAACCGGAGCTAAAATTCTAGCCGTATAGTTGGTCATTAAACTCGTAGACACTTTTGATTTTTGATGTCTGTATCTATATGGTTGCAACTGTACGATCGAAACCAAAAATTCCAGCCGTATAGTTGGTTGTTAAACTCTCAGACACTTTTCCTTTGTCTTTTCTTTATATTCATCTAAAAAACGCTATTGTTGGTTCCGAGTCGTGATTTAATCAACCTGGACTCGAGATATTTGGAAATATCTGTCCGGAACAAACTATACGGTTGGAACTATATGGGTCGCGCCCGTATAGTTGGTCGTTACACGGCAGGATACTTCCAAATCCATGATTTCTTTCTCTATTTTGTTAAGATTCTTTGCTTGGGTGAAAATTTGGTGTTTCTCGCGAGTTTTACCGACCTCTGACCCCCCTTATATACTTCCATTGTCTCTCTCTCTCTAATCATAATCTCCAGGAAGCAATCTAGCAATGCACTATCCCGTCCCAGGCCATGGGAAACCCATGAGGCTAATTGCTCCTTCTAGGGACCACTCTAGCAACCCATCCATGGAGGACGATGACGAGGAGGTAGAGAGGTTTAGACTGAGGTATAAGGAGTACGTCGAGCCAAGCTACTAAAACAACGATTCTAATGATGACGTGGTTGATGTCTACATCCGCCATGACGTCTATGATCCACCGGAGATCGATTGGGCGGCAATGAAGAAATCTCAACAAGAGAGAGAAAATTGCAAGCCGCATGGAAAAGGGCGTGTGGAGACGGTCAAGTTCATCACCATGGATCCAAGGGTGCACAAGCGTAAGGAATTATCTAATATTGGTGCAGGTGCTAGCAAGGGAGCGAAGGCACCAATCTCGAAGCCAACCATTGGTAGTCGTATGAAGGTTAAGCCTCAAGAAGAGTGGAGGTATGGTTTCCACTTCCCCGATCCATCCATTATGGATGAGGAAGAAGAAGTTGTCCCCAGGACCAATGATCGCGTGCGGGCACTGGAGATATATGATGTCTACGCACTTCTATTCTTGTAGACAGTTGTTGGGCCTCCAAGTGTAGAGGTTTGTAGAACAGCAATAAGTTTCCCTTAAGTGTATTACCCAAGGTTTATCGAACTCAGGGAGGAAGTGGTCAAAGGTATCCCTTTCAAGCAACCCTGCAATCAAGATACAAGAAGTCTCTTGTGTCCCCAACACACCCAATACACTTGTCAGGTATATAGGTGCACTAGTTCGGCTAAGAGATAGTGAAATACAAGTCGTATGGATAATTATAAGTGGTAACGGTGCCAGAAAAGAGCTTGACGGGTAGGAAGAGACTAAAGGAAATCTGAAATAAAGATGGAAGGAAGCAACATGTAACAGATCTAGTTGCAAACAGTGTTTCAATGCTTAGAAACAAGGCCTAGGGATCATACTTTCACTAGTGAACACTCTCATATAAATATCTTCTCTTTATGATGCTACTCTGAACTACTCTCTGGTTGGATAACTCTAATCCACGGTAGGGTTATAACAACACACCTCAAAGTTCGCTTTCCCCATCTAGATAACCCCTCACTATCACCTTGAGCGCTAGATGGTTCCAACAAACACCACAATCTCATAGAGACATCCAACTCAAATTATACTCATGACAAGTATTTATGTAACCTTAGCCAAAGTGCCACACGGTGTGCACACTATCAACTTCACACACGTGGGGCTAAGCAGAGATTCATTAAAGCACTTGAGTAGCAGAATAGATCTATAGATTACAAAGCTCATGATCTCAATAAGATCACGCATAGAGAGAGAGAGAGATATGAACAAATAGCTACCGTAGAGCCCTTAGCCTCGAGAGGGAACTACTCCCTCCTTATCATGGGAGTCAGCAACGACGATGGAGATGGTGGTGGAGTCGATGGAGATGGCTCCAGGGGAAATTCCTCGTCTCGGCAGGGTGCCGAAACAGAGACTTCCTGTCCCCCGAATCTCCCGTTCGGTGGCAGCGACGCTATGGAGGTTTTCGTGGCTTTCTCCTGGATGATTTAGGGTTTTCTCATCAGGAGGCTTCTTATAGGCGAAGAGGCGAGGCGAGGAGGCAGCCAAGGGGCCCACAGCCCCTGGTGGTACCACCAGGGCTGGCCCGCGCCACCATAGGGTGTGCCCACCCTGGTGCCCTACTCCATCTCTGCTTCGTGTTTCCATGTTGCTCCGGTAAAAATAGGCATATTGGCTTTTGTCCCATCCAATTCCGAGAATATTCATTTTTTAGCTTTCTTGAAACCAAAAATAGTAGAAAACAGGCAACTGGCACTATGGCATCTTGTCAATAGATTAGTTCGAGAAAGTGTATAAAAATACCTCAAAGTGTAGACAAAGCATAGGACAAACGATATAAAACAAGCATGGAGCATCAAAAATTATAGATACGTTAGCAACATATCAATATATTAGAAGCAAGAGGTACTCCATTTCGTTGAAGTCCGTCACTGTCTCAATGAGATGGAGAAGAAGGAAGACCTCCTTCCCTTGGTGACTAAGCTCGCAGATAGAGTGGACACTCTGCAATCTGATTTGCGGAGGTGCTACAGCCGCATCACTGCCCTGGAAGATACCGACAAGAAGCTATGCACCGTGGTGTTACATGCCATGGCGCCATAGTGATATACAACAATCATGGTATCAAATAATCACAAGGGATTATTTGATCCCGCCTGGCTTGATTGCAAGCTTGGGGAGATCTTTTAAGACCTTGTAATCTATCTTATAAATTTTACATTACTATTTTTGCATTAGTTCAAACTAGAAATAAAGTGTGCATCATTAGAATTCCCTTCAGGAATAACCGATCCCTTTAATGAAATTCCGAATTTATTATTATATATGGAGTAATATTGAGTTTGTGTTTGCTTTATCGATATATGAATGGCTTGAGTATAATTTTACTTGCACTTGATGATAGCAATAGGAGTCTTCCACACCATTGATATTAATGTAACATATAAAGATAATTTGGTCAATATGTTGTAACTCTACGGTTTGATTTACAAAGAAAAATTATCTATACAGTTAAGTTGAAAAAGAAACCTTGAACAAAGGAAAATGAAAGTGCTATCAAAATAGAGTGAGAACAAGTCGAGGTAGAATCTCCAAGTCATAAGAATGCTTCATATACAATTGTAATTTGATAATTGAGATCGTTAAACTTTGAATTCCTACATGAAGTGGAATGTATGGCTAGATCCTTTGCACAACACTTAAACAAAAGTATGAGCATATATACAAAAGAGAAGAAAAGAAAGAAGAAAAAGAGCGAGTGTGCAAAGAGAAAATAGGCATATACCACTATATTGTAGCATGACAAAGAGACACTTTTGAGATTTTGAATCCCAAGTGAATACATTGATCCTAAAACACTTGGGACTACCCCACTAACTCATTCGGTTGAACCAGATACTTTTACATTATGTTGAGATTCATCTTTTATGAACTATTGATCATTAAGGTGTGGAAGCCTGCGGTGACCCAACATACCACTGCATGTGTAGTACACTATAGTCGTTGACATGACATCCACAAAACACCGTTCTGTAAATATCACATCCCTCAGAGTGGTACAACAGAAACATTGTGGGTCCACATTACAAACATACACACTTCATTATTATTACAAACCAAGAGTTCCAACTTCAAGCGTTAAAAAATTACAAACCAAAATTAAGTAGTTTCAGCGGAAGATATAAAGTTCAAACTCACACTCCGAACTGAGCTCAACAACTTATTTAATAAAGATCTTGCTGCTCGGCTCAATCGGTTTACTAATAACTAATGCAACTACTCGGACTCGTTGCCCTCCACTCCATAGCGTATTTCTTAGTCCACCCCTTCAACTCCTTTGGACAGGTCTGGCTCTTTGTAGAAGACATCCTCTTGTCCTTCAGCTGCGTACATCGAAGGGTCTTCTGGATTCTCAGAGGCTAAGCAGGGGTTCAAAGGAAAGAGTGAGTAACAACGTTACCCAGCAAGTTCATTATATACAAGGTGGGAAGTTTGATGCTCTATCTACTACCTTAGACTATAAGTCCTTGGCAATATGCAGTTTTCATAAACATTTCTTCAAAGATTTATTTTATTATTAAAACTATGCCCATCAGCCTTCACAGGTTGACTAGAACTTCATGGAGTTCCTTTCCTTCCGCGTTCATAGCTCCTTCCTGGAACAGGGAGTAACATGTCACAATTCTTACACTCTGCGGAGGTGCGTTGCTTTACCCATGAGAGATCAACTCCTTGTTGCACAACCGGGCGTACTTTCCCATCCACGATCCCGTGATGGGTCTAGTAGGTGATCCAAGCCAATCACTGCCCTCTCCGTGACCCCATATGTCTGCACGATCCTCCAGGGCTGACTACACCTCCGTTAAGCCCCCTTTCAGGCAAGCTACAACCCTGGTGAGTTCCCGAAGACTCTACGAGCCGGTTATGCCCCTGGAAAGCTCCATAAAGGTCCGACTGTACCTCCGGCAACCGCTCATAGATAATCTAGATACCAAAAACGTGGAGCCTAAGGGTGCCCACCCATATGATGGATCCACACAAGGAATTCACAGCGTCACGTTAAGGTAATCTTGCCTCCATATGAAAGGAAGAAGATACAGCTGACTTCTCCCTCCCATTCCAAATCTCATGGTTAATGCGTAATATATGGCACTAGAAACACTAATGTCATGGATTGTTAATCCTGTGGTGACTTGTGCACCTGGAACCCTAAGTTCCATTTCTCATCTTTATCATCACTTAGGATGATAACTACATCTTATTTATTAGAGAAGATAATATTTTCTTTCTCCAGATCATAGGTGATAACACACAATTTGCAATATCTTTGGTAAAGACTCTTCAAAGGACATGAGCAAGTAATGAACTTGCCTTGTGATTGCAAGGTAGTGAAGTCGGATGCTTCCACCAGACCTTGAGCTCTGGTTTCTACAGAGAACCATTATTGCCCGGTAAGGACAATATTTAAAGAAGCAATATGCAATGCATAGTAATGTCATGCAAGGTTTCTTATTTAATTGCATGTTTTACTCTTTTAATAAAAGTTTACTATTTTCTTTAATTAGAAGAAAAATATTACTTTAAGTCTTTATCATTTTCATAAATATTCCATTTAGTATTTTTATAATGTCTAGTATTATTTAAAGAGTTGAAAATTGGATTTATTTAATTTTAACTCTTTAAATATTTTACTAAAATTCCTTTAAGGAAATTAGACTTTATTTTTATCACACTTAATTTACTTTTCAAAAATACCAACTAGTATTTTTTCTATAATACATACCCTTTTGGAATTGTAAATAAGAATTTTATTCAGTTTTTATGTGTTTGTACATTTTTATAAAATTCCAAAAGGAACATATACCTTAGTAATAATAATTTTAAAATTTAATTACCTAAAATTCCATTTGTTATTTTTCTTAAATAGAGGAAATTTTTGTGACTCCAATAATATTTTATTTACATTTTTAGGATTTGTATTTTATTTCTTGGAACTATTAAAGTCATAGGGGTATTTTGGTAATTGGATAATTTAATTAACCGTTTCTTCTTCTTTTTTAAAACTGGACCTGGCCCCTTGGACTGCCGCAGCCCTGACCCGACCCATCTGGGCTGGTGAAACCCCACTGCCACGAGCGGCCCAGTGCCACTCGATTCCTCCCTTTCTCTCTCTCTCTCTCTCTCTCTCTCTCTCTCTCTCTCTCTCGTGCACCTCCTGTCTCGCCCCGTAGAGCCGTCGCGCTGCTGATGCTGTCGCTGCTCGATTCCGGCCACCCTGGCCTACTCCGGCCACTGTCGTGGTGTGTGGCGAGGTAGCCGGCGCTGCTCTGCCATCTGGTCCTGCTCCATTTGTCTCCAAGCCCCCTCTCCCGTCCAGGCTGACTGCACCCCGAACCCTAGAGTTTGGGGGTTGTCGGCGATCTGGAGTTCCACCGTCGTGGTGGTATTGTGCTAGGCTCCAAGCGGTCTTGTGGTGCCTCCACTGCTTCCCGTGTGGCTGTGGCCACCGTGACATGCCTTGGCACGGGTTGCAGCGCCCTCGGGTGATCCCCGTGCCGCCATGTGCGCACGCCGGTGACTCTGCTTCGTCTTCTAACTACAACGAGGACCACGGGTGAGTTCTTCTCCTCTCCCTCTCTTATTCTCTAGCTTAGCTTGCTACACTCTAAGTGCTTGCAATATCTGAACCCTAATTAAATCTGTCCATGGCACTAGGGTTCATCCCTCTGTGCTAGGGTTCATCCCTTGATGCCATGTTTATCTGAGGTGGTTCCCGACTAAATCTAGTTGTGTAGGGTTCACTTCTATGCTATGGTTCTCAGCATTGATAGTTATTTCTATCAGTAATCTATTAACTAAACTTTACTTACTGTCCTGTATCATGGCTATGATCTGGGTTGAGATTAGTTCTCTGATTCTTGTGGATATGCTTTGGTATGAAAGAATTGGAGTTGGATATCTAATCCAATTACCCTCTGATAATTGCAGAGGATAGAATACAGAGGTGTCAAGTATGATTCCTAATTGTTATGTTAGGAAAATGATTAAGTGTTCTTTTTGAAGCATTATATTATGGAATCCTTGGTAGAAAATGCTTGGTTAGGATGGACTCTTGTGACACCCTCATTTGAGTGGTACACAGGCTTCATCTAGATAGTGGGTTGTTTTTTATTTATGTTCTATAATGTTTGAAAGTTGCAGAACATTCTATTGGATAAATTAGCCTGTGATGCGGGTCTGAGGCAAAGCTATAGAAAAGTAGCTGTTTTCACCTGCTGCTTTACTTCTTTGATGATCTGTGATGGATACCTCTAGGTATCAGTCCTACAGTGCTTGTGGAATTTGATTGGTGGTTCTTAGTAGGTTTAATATGATAGATCCCTACTATTTGAGCTGGATCCTGAAGCTACAATTACTTCTGAGATGCTACCATCCATGGGATGTGCCCAGAATTACCTACTTAAAACTGCTGTCAAGTTGGCTGTAGAAATCTGTGTATTTCTCCAAGATCAATGATGCATAGGGTGAGATCTTGGGATTGTTTGCAATGATTGATTGTCTGGATTTCCCTCTATGATGGATACACCCCACTTGGGTGAATCTGAGAGGATCATGTATAAAACAACACATGCTCATCTGAGAATTAGCATGTGATGATTTTGTATAACTCACCACACAGGTTGCTTGTTGCTGCTGCTGTGATGGTGTTGCTTGTGGCTTGATCTTTTGGATTGGTTCTTGATGGCTTGATCTTGGCTGGTTTGATCTTTTCCTTCACCTCCTTGTGTTGCTCCTGTTACTTCTTGATCCTGGAAGATTGTCCTTGATCTTGCTGTCCAACTACTCCACCCCCTCCTTATGTCACCATCTGGTGATTGTTTGGATGATCAAGTGTTTGTTTTGGCTGGTGGTTTGCTTGCCTTTGGCCGGATTGAGATGTCTCTGGCTTGGTGTTTGAGAAGGAGAGCGTGTTGTCTGTGGATGAGCTTTGGATGAGTGCTCTATTGGAGTGCTAGTAGTGTTGCTGATGTGTTGACATCACATTGCATGCATTCTGTGACTAAGCCGTGTGCTTGTGTGTGCTGGTTGTGTGGATCAGCTCATGTGAAACCATCTCCCATGTTACCCTTTTATTATTTGCTGTCTGGTGAAACTTTCCCCTCCTTCATTACTCGATGATGTAATTGGAACAATGCATCTTATTGTTCACCACTGAGAGTAATACTTAACTAATTAACCCTCGTTTTTCATTTAGTTGTTTTATCTTATTTGCAGGAACAAGATCTGAAGATACAAGATTTAGTCTAGGACTAGATTAGTAGTATAGGTTTTACTTGTAAACTTCTTTTTTATTTTTATTCCTTTTTTAAAGAATCTTGTAAAGATTTATTATAAAGTAATAAAGGTGTGTTTCTATTCTCTGCAATTTATATTTGTGATGTATAGATTACAATTTGCAATATTGTAATGTAATTAGAAAATAAGAATTTATTTCTTATCTTATTTTCACTGTCTCAAATCTTTGTTGTTGTTTACTATATCTATAACTCAACCAAATAATGTTAATGAGATATTTTGGAAAACAATTCAATATTACTAACTTATAGTATTCAAATACCTTCAAAAGGATTTGAATTTCAAACTTGAATTCAAAATAACTTCCCCAAAAACTCAATAATTCCCAAAGGTCATGTCAAAATTCATAGCAATCACTAACAAGAGCTACTCCTACCTCCAGTTAGTGAAAGAAACTCTGATCCCTTTAGGTTTTTGTTTGGTGAAAAATTCCCCCTAATTTTACAGATGCATGCATGCACAAATCTATATTCCTATTTCTACCCTTTGTTGGATCCTAATGCTGGGATATTACAAACTTCCCCCCTTAAATTAAACTTTGTCCCGAAGTTTGCGGATGAGTACCTGAATAATTCTGGATATGCTTCCCTCAAGTCATCTTATTTTTCCCATGTGGCTTCCCGCTCTGGGTGATGTTCCCACTGTACCTTGCAGTATTTGATTGCCCTCTTTGTCAACCTTTTCTAGTTCTCCTCTAGAACCTTACAGGGTTTCTCGACATAAGTCAAATCTGCTTGTAACTCAATCTCTTGATGTGTGATGGCATCATCGGGAACTTTAAGACATTTCCGAATTTGTGATACATGGAAAACATTGTGAACCTGAGCGAGCCTTTTTGGTAACTCGAGAGCATAAGCTATTGTTCTATTCTGACTCAATATCTTGAATGGTCCAATGTATCTTGGGCTTAATTTTCCTTTGACTCTGAATCTCTTCACTCCCTTCATTGGACTTACCTTGAGATATACCATATCCCCCACTTCTGGATGCCATGATCTACGACTTTGATCAGCATAACTCTTTTGTCGACTCTGAGCTATCTTCAATCGATCTCTAATGATATCGATGATATCTTGCTTTTCCTTGATTTAGTCTGGTGCAAATTCTTTGCTACTACCAGGTTCATACCAACATATAGGTGATCTACACTTTCTTCTGTATAGTACTTGGTAAGGTGCTGCCTTCAGACTACTCTGATAGCTATTGTTGTAGGAAAATTCTGCGAACGGTAGATGATCTTCCCACGAACCTCCAAAATCTAATGAACAAGCTCTAAGCATGTCCTCCGTGATTTGATTGGTCCTTTTTGTCTGGCCTCTAGTTTCTGGATGATAAGCTGTGCTAAAATCCAACTTTGAACCAAGTGTTGCATGTAATTGTTTCCAAAATGCTGATGTAGACACTGATCCGTCGTCCGATACAATCTTCTTGGGTATCCCGTGCTTAGTCACAATCTCTTTGATATAGATTTCTACTAATTTTTCCGCATTATCCTTTTGGTTTACTGGAATAAAATGTGCACTTTTTGTGAGTCTGTCCACAATCACCCATATCATATCCTTCCGCTTCGGTGTCATGGGTAACCTTGTGATAAAATCCATACCAATTTCTTCCCACTTCCATTCTGGAATTTCTAAAGGTTGTAATGGTCCTGCTCGACTTTGATGTTCTGCTTTTACCCTTTGATAAGTATGACATTCAAATACATATCTAGCAATACCTCTTTTCATATTATTCCACCAAAACAACTCTTTTAAATCCATGTACATCTTTGTACTTCCCGAATGTATAGAATATGGTGTTTCATAGGCTTCTCGAAGTATCACCTCTCGAATCTCTGGCACATCGGGTACACAAAGGCGGTGTTGAAACCATAAAGATCCATAATCTCCTAGGTGAAAAGCTGATGTTTGACCTTGAGAGATTCTTCGAACCTCTTCAGCAATAAATGGATCTTCACCTTGATGTCTAAAGATTTCATGCCAAAGATCATTACTTCTCTCTTCAATTACTCGCATGGTAGCTAATCCTCCAAGAACTGCTGTACTTATAGATTGTATTTCCATCCTTTCCAAATCCACCTGTAGTTCTTTTGGAAATTCTCTATTCATGAGTTGTGTATCAGTGCTTTTTCGACTTAAAGAATCTGCCACAACATTTGCTTTTCCTGGGTATAATTGATTGCTAGATCATAATCTTTAATCAACTCCAGCCACCGCTTCTGTCTCATATTCAATTCCTTCTGAGTGAAGAAATATTTGAGACTTTCCTGGTTAGTGTATAACTCACATCTTGCCCCATAGAGAAAATGCCTCTATCCTTTTAAAGCAAAGACTACTGCTGCTAACTCTAAATCATGAGTTGGATAATTCACTTCATGTGGTTTCAGTTGTCTAGATCCATAAGCAATTACCTTACGATCTTGCATAAGCACAAAACCTAATCCTTCTTTGGATGCATCACAGTATACTGTGTAATCTTTTCCAGGTTCTAGAATTGCTAGGATTGGTGATGTAGTTAATCTGGTTTTCAACTCCTGAAAACTCGCTTCGCACTTCTCATCCCATATGAATGGTGTGTTCTTTCTTAGTAACTTGGTCATTGTGTTGGGTCCGCAGCATAGAAAACAAAAAATTTCCTACGATGAGAACTATACGCCAAGATCTATCTACTAGATACAGAGCAACGGGTGGACATACATCCATGCAGAACTTACCCTCGAAGACAACGAGTTTTGTTAACGAGTAGGAACTCGTGGTTGATGTAGTCGTACGCTTGCCGATCTCAAGATCGTGTGGAAGTCCGAGCGCCGCAAATCAGCAGCGCATCCGTCCTCGCACACACGTTCAAGCCACCGGACAACCTCCACCTCCTCGCTCCAGCGAATCAGCGGAAGCTGCAACTCCTTCCAGACGCAAGGCCACCGGGAACATGTATCTCGCTAATCCGAGACCATGGGGGAATATCTAGAGGGGGAGAGAGATCCTTCACGAGGAGGTGTGAGGATGAAGGAGGGAATGGGTGGCCTTTTATAGGAGGAGGGGGCTGCCCCCTCTCTCCATGGCCGGCGCATGGGCGGGGGGGTGACCCCTCACCTCCCCCATTCATGTGGTGGTAACCCCTCCACATTAAAATGCCCCTTAACATTCTCTTTTAAAGTCTCCACTTTAAATGCATTAAATTTCTCCAAATTTAATGCTCTCTCATTTAATAAAACTCTTTTATTTATTTTATTCAGAATTTTGTTAATTACTTTAATTAACAAACATTCACATAAAACCCCTTGCAACATTTCAATATTACATGCAGAACCACTTTCTGCAATTTCACCCTAAACAATTCCGGTTTCTATCGAAACAATTCCTGTTTCTATTGAAACATTTCCTGCGCTTTGCAAACCTTTTGTCTGGAACATATGTGCTCCTAAATGGTGTCTGGCAACCCTTAAGTGTGTCACCCTACGGTTCGCGAATAATGTAGACATGATTGAGACTCCTCTTAGATCAATAATCAGAAGCGGGACCTGGAGATCCATACTGACTCCTGCATATTTAACGATGACTTCTGTGATCGTGAGAACCTTTAACGTCAGCAATTTAATCCCTTTGTCTCATGATATAATACATGTCCGAGATTTGATCATCGGTATCCAAATACCTAGTTTGATCTCGTTACCGACATGCACTCTTTTCTCGTTCCCGTGATATAACATTCTAGTGATCACATCACTTGCTTGCAAGCTATCTTAATGTGATATCACCGAGAGGGCCCAGAGTATATCTATCCGTCATATGGATTGACAAATTCCACTCTTGATCCATGAGCCTCAACATAACACCTTCGTAGTACTGAACCCATCTTTATAGTCACCCTGTTACGGTGTGACGTTTGATGTTATCAAGATACTCTTCCGGTGTTAGCAATTAACATGATCTCATGGTCTAAGGACTAAGACTACTTTGTATGATGTTATAGCAATATAAACATAATGACTTGATCGTAATGCTATACTTCGGATGAATGTTCATCACATCATTTCACAAATGTTGTGACCTTGTTATTAACAACATCCAATGTCCATGATCAGGAAACTTTGATCATCTTGTTAATCAACAAGCTAGTCTATAAGAGAGGCATAACTAGGAACCCTTTTTGTTCATTAAACACACATGTATTGATGTTTCCTATCAATAAAATTATAGCATGCAAAATAAAAATCTATCATATACAAGAAATATATAATAACAACTTTATTATTGCCCCTCAGGGCATATTTCCTTCACATTGGTCCAGCTATCTTGGAAAAACCTTCTATGAATCTCCGATAATAACCGGCCATGCCTAAGAAACCTCGGATTTGCTTCACATTGGTTGGTGCCTTCCATTCCAACACTGATTGAACTTTGGAAGGATTTACAGCAATTCCATCCTTACTGATCACGTGCCCAAGAAACTCTACTTCATCCAACCAGAATTCACACTTACTGAACTTAGCATAAAGCTTATGTTCTCTTAGGATTTGCAATGCTATTCTCAAATGTTATGCATGCTCTTCTTTATCTTTGGAGTATATCATAATATCATCAATGAGTACTATGACAAACTTGTCCAAGTAAGGCATGAAGATTTTGTTCATCAAATTCATGAATATTGCTGGTGCATTGGTCAGACCAAAAGGTACGACTAAATATTCATGATGTCCATACCTTGACACACATGGTATTTTAGGAACATCTTTAGGTTTGATTTTTATCTGATGGTAACCTGATCTTTAATCAATCTTAGAGAATACTCCAGCTCCCTTGACTTGATCGAATAGATCTTGGATCCTTGGTAATGGGTACTTGTTCTTGATAGTTACATTGTTGAGATTTCTATAATCCCCACGCATTCTTCGTCCTCCATCTCTTTTATCTACAAAAATTACCAAAGTTCCCCATGGGGATACACTCTCCTGAATAAATCCTTTTCTGGCTAACTCATCAATTTGCTCTTTAAGCTCTTTTAATTCTTTTGGCCCCATTTTATATGGTGCTTGAGCTATTGGTGCTATACCAGGTATCAGGTCAATAGTGAACTCTTTCCCGATCAGGTGGCATTCCCGGTAACTCTGCTAGAAAAACATCTTGAAATTCCTTCACTATAGGAATATTTTCCAATTTAACTTCCTTCATTGAGTTCAATTGCAGATCCACCATGATATGGCTATGTTTATCCGCCTGATAGACTATCCTTCCTCCACTTGGAGACCAGATTGAAACGGTTTTCTCCTCTCAATTGATCTGAGCTCCATAGTCTGTCATCCAATCCATTCCCAACACTACTGCTATTCCTTTTAATGGGATCACATAAAGATCCGCATAATAGGTTTGACCACATATGGAAATGACTTGGTTTTCTTTAATGTTTCTAACTACCATGATCCCTCCTGCGGTAATTACGGTCATAGGTTTTTCTAACGGTGCCCTTCTAATCCCGAATTTATCACAAAATTCTTCAGATATGAAAGAAGTAGTCGCACCCGTATCAAATAAAACTTTTCTGGAACATGGTATTCATGGAATCTTTGTTTGAACTCCTCCCAGTTGTACTCTCTTCCTGGAAGTTGCATAGCTAACTAACCCTCCCACCATGCTGCTGCAGGTCCGGTCAACAGGTGTGTTGCATACCTTAACTTTTCTTCCTCATTGCATCCTACAGTTTTCAACTTTATTTCAGTATCTGCTAGCTAATACTCTGCATCCATTGGTTCTAGAGCGGATGCAAAAGGCAAAGGCCTAGTATCCTAGAAATCTGAAAGACTAACACCGCGTCCTTGAGGTGCCCTCTGCTGTCCCACTCGGTCTACTAACCCCTCCATGAACTTGTTGTGGGACTCTTGCATCATTTGCATATACTGCATAATATTCCGCTCCAGCAATGGCCTCATTGGTGGTGGTGGTGGTGGTAAATTTGCTTGCATTCTGGCGTCTTCATCCACCTTTTCTACACTCGTTTCCATACCCCCTAGTCCTGTAACATAAAGCGAACACTCATAATTACATCATGCATATGTGTTCTGAGCTCAACTTCATGCATAGAACTAGTCACACAATGGAAAGCAAGATCCAAATAAGAACCAAATATGCATACACACATATTATACATTACAAACAACATAGTTTATACAACTTGATTACAAGCCCTTACTAATTAAGCATTACAAGCTCATGTGAATTCTATCCTAGTTATCTATTTACATCAAGTCCTCAGACTCTCACTCCCGTATCCTGTAGAAATACTCCAAGTCAAAGTCACACTCCCCAGAAGTTGCGTTGTTCATCGTACATACCCGAAGTACAACCATGCTGACGTGAAGTACGACGCACCGTCTGTGGAACGACTTGCCTCTTCAACGGATGATACTCAGTATCAGAAGTCTCCGAACTTGACACATCATTCAGCTGAAGTGCATCCATACCTTCCAACTCAACTGAAATATCTTCAGAATCATCCTCTTCACTGTCTTCTTCATCCATCTCCTGCATCCCGACTCTAGAGGAATCAATAGAATATTCCCCTTTCGATGCTCCCCAAGTACTCTGCTGGGTACGATAGTCCTCAGCTATTATTGGATAGTGCACGTTATCTGGGGTAGGATAATGTTCTAGTGACTCAAACACCCTTTCTTTAGGATCTTCCTCATCGGACTCTACATCCTCTACATGGACATCTCTTCCCTCAACGAAATAAGATCTCACGCCCATGCAACTAGTTTGCTCGGTATCTCCAATTGAATCTTCCATAGGAATAGGATTCCTGGCAGATCCATCCATCGATCCGTACCTCCATCCCTCTGAATTTCCAATAGGTAGTTCCAAGTCCTCAGTTCCCCAAGAACTCTGTGGTATAGGATGACTAGTGCCCTCATCAGGATATCTAGTGGGTTATGGTATTGGTGAATAAGGATATGGTGTAAACGATGCTGGATCTATAGGTATATCCTTAAAAACTGGGTTATCCCTATCCACTGCTTCATTTTCCACTTTAGATGCTAACTTCTCCCTTCTTTCAGGATTCATTAAATCCACTAACATATCAACCTGATCTTCTACGATAACCTGATGTGTCTTATATAAGGACCCAACCATCAGTCGATACAGATCCATAAACTTAGAAGCTAGTTTTGGATGCTTCCTTACTAAAGTAAGATGATCCGGTTCCGGTTCCTTATCTATAGAGTCATGAGGAATCACAGAATATGTGCTTCCAGCTAACTCTTCTGCTTTGTGCTCCCGAACATTGGCTATCACCTCCACAATAGCAACATGGTATGCTGCTAAATGAGTTCTACCTTCAGCCATAGGTAAATCATGATATAAGCCAAGCTTCTTTGGTAGTTGGATGCTAACACGGTATTTGGCTAACATTCACCCATCATGGTATGTCATAGTATTAACTCGAATATTAGTTGTGCAACAAAAAACCCTTAGAAGTTCTCGAAGTTGTTCAGTTAAAGCCCCCTAGTAGTCATCGAGAGTCTCTTCTTTTCTTGCTAAAGTCTGTTTTGGAAACTTTGGTGCCATTTCCACTCTATAGAAATAAATATAATTAGCATTCATTAGTTCTAATGATGCATCATAATAAAGAATTATTGCTCTAAAGAAATATAACGAAATATTCACAATTGAATACTCATCATATAATCTAGAGAACTCTTTACCGTTGCTCCTAGACTCCTACAGGTAATTCCCTTTACTAGGTTTCCAACCTAAGGTCAAAGCAATCGCTCTGATACCAGCTGTGGTGACCCAGCATACCACTGCATGTGTAGTACACTATAGTCGTTGACATGACAGCCATAGAACACCGTTCTGTAAATATCACATCCCTCAGAGTGGTACAACAGAAACATTGCGGGTCCACATTACAAACATACACACTTCATTATTATTACAAACCAAGATTTCCAACTTCAAGCGTTACAAAATTAAAAAACAAACTTAAGTAGTTTCAGCGGAAGATATAAAGTTCAAACTCATACTCCGAACTGAGCTCAACAACTTATTTAATAAAGATCCTGCTGCTTTGCTCAATCAGTTTACTAATAACTAAGGCAACTACTCAGACTCGTTGCCCTCCACTCCATAGCGTATTTCGTAGTCCACCCCTTCAAATCCTCTAGACAGGTCTGGCTCTTTGTAGTAGACATCCTCTTGTCCTTCAGCTGCGTACATCGAAGGGTCTTCTGGATTCTCAGAGTCTAAGCAAGGGTTCAAAGAAAAGAGTGAGTAACAGTGTTACCCAACAAGTTCATTATATGCAAGGTGGGAAGTTTGATGCTCTATCTACTACCTCGGACTACAAGTCCTTGGCAATATGCAGTTTTCATAAACATTTCTTCAAAGATTGATTTTATTATTAAAAACTATGCCCATCAACCTTCACATGTTGACCAGAACTTCATGGAGTTCCTTTCTTGCCGCGTTCGTAGCTCCTTCCCAGAACAGGGAGTAACATGTCACAATTCTTACACTCTGCAGAGGTGCGTTGCTTTACCCATGAGATATCAACTCCTTGTTGCACAACCGGGCGTACTTTCCCGTCCACAATTCCGTCATGTGGGGCCCAATAGGTGATCCAAGCCAATCACTGCCCTCTCCGCGACCCCATATGTCTGCACGATCCTCCAGGGATGACTACACCTCTGTTAAGCCCCCTTTCAGGCAAGCTACAACCCTGATGAGTTCTTGAAGACTCTACGAGCCGGTTATGCCCCTCACAAGCTCCATAAAGGTCCGAATGTACCTCCGGCAGCTACTCATAGATAATCTAGATACCAAAAACGTGGAGCCTAAGGGTGCCCACCCATATGTTGGATCCGCACAAGGAATTCACAGCGTCACATTAAGTCATCTTGCCTCCATATGAAAGGAAGAAGATACGACTAACTTCTCCCTCCCATTCCAAATCTCATGGTTGACGAGTAATATACGGCGCTAGAATCACTAATGTCATGGGTCATTAATCCTATGGTGACTTGTGCACCTGGAACCCTAAGTTCCATTGCTCATCTTTATCATCACTTAGGATGATAACTACATCTTATTTATTAGAGAAGATAATATTTTCTTTCTCAAGATCATAGGTGATAACACACAATTTGCAATATCTTTGGTAAAGACTCTTCAAAGGACATGAGCAAGTGATGAACTTGCCTTGTGATTGCAAGGTAGTGAAGTCGGATGCTTCCACCTAACTTTGAGCTCCGGTTTCTACAGAGAACCATTATTTTCCGGTAAGGACAATATTTAAAGAAGCAATATGCAATGCATAGTAATGTCATGCAAGGTTTCTTATTTAATTGCATGTTTTACTCTTTTAATAAAAGTTAGCTATTTTCTTTAATTAGAAGAAAAGTATTACTTTAAGTCTTTATCATTTTCATAAATATTCCATTTAGTATTTTTATAATGTCTAGTATTATTTAAAGAGTTGAAAGTTGGATTTATTTAATTTTTAACTCTTTAAAATATTTTACTAAAATACCTTTAAGGAAATTAGACTTTATTTTTATCACACTTAATTTACTTTTCAAAAATACCAACTAGTATTTTCTGTAATAGCATACCCTTTTGGAATTGTAAATATGAATTTTATTCAATTTTTATGTGTTTGTATATTTTTATAAAAGTCAATACCTTAGTAATAATAATTTAAAAACTTAATTACCTAAAATTGGATTTGTTATTTTTCTTAAATAGAGGACATTTTTATGAGTCCAATAATATTTTATTTACATTTTTAGGATTTGTATTTTATTTCTTGGAACTATTAAAGTCACAGGGGTCTTTTGGTAATTGGATAATTTAATTAACCCTTTCTTCTTTAAAAAAAAAACTAGACCTGGCCCTTTGGACTGGCCCAGCCCTAACCCGACCCATCTGGGCTGGTCAAACCCCACTGCCATGAGCGGCCCATCAATTCCTCCCTTTCTTTCTCTTATGCACCTCCTGTCTCGCCCCCGTAGAGACGACGCGCTGTTGATGCTATCGCTGCTCAATTCTGGCCACCCTAGCCTACTCCGACCGCCGCCATGGTGTGTGGCGAGGTAGCAGACGCTGCTCCGCCATCTGGTCCTGCTCGATTCGCCTCCAAGCACCCTCTCCCGTCCATGCTGACTCCACCCCGAACCCTAGGGTTTGGGGGGTTTCCGGCGATGTGGAATTCCACCGCCATGGTGGTGCTGTGCTGGGCTCCAGGCGGTCCTGTGGTGCCTCCGTTGTTGCCCATGTGGCTGTGGCCACTGTGCCATGGCTTGGCGTGGGTTGCAGCACCCTCGGGTGCTCCCCGTGCCGCCGTGTGCGCACGCCGGTGACTCTGCTTCCTCTTCTAACTACAGCGAGGACCAAGGGTGAGTTCTTCTCCTCTCCCTCTCTTATTCTCTAGCTTACCTTACTACCCTCTAAGTGCTTGCAATATCTGAACCCTAATTAAATCTGTCCATGGCACTAGGGTTCATCCCTCTGTGCTAGGGTTCATCCCTTGATGCCATGTTTATCTGAGCTGGTTCCCGGCTGAATCTAGTTGTGTAGGGTTCACTGCTATTGTAACATCCCAATTTCAGCAACCCTGATTAATTGTCCAGAATGCAAAAATCAGGGGGAACAAAAACATTTTCTTGTTTAGTGATGAAGTGTTTTCCTGTTGTTTGACTATGTTTATGCTTGTGATTGTGTATTAGGAGATGTACTCCTTACCTCAACATCAGTTGACACAAACTATTTAACAAAACTATCCTGGCTCATTTTATATCTTCTCAAATATTTCAAAACATGAGCCAAGATGATTTTGCAAACCTAACTATTTTAGTAGCTTATATTGATCAAATAATGGAGAGCTATAGAATTCTTTCTCCTTATGTTTTCAAGACAGAACCCTCAACTACTCTTCTCTCTAGGTTTCCCAAAACATCTTTGTTAAGCTTATTCTACTCTTGGTAGAGATACCAAGGACTCTCATCTTATTCAAACCCCAAACCTTTTCAAATACCCATCCTTACCTCGATCTAGGCTTGATGACAACCCTAGTAGTAGGTTTGCTTTGTTGGTAAGATGAATTGCCTGGATCTGCTGCTTGATTTCTCTGCTTAGGAGATAGTATGAGCTACTCTAGGATCTCATCACTAGCACCAAGATGCTTCCAAATCACCACACCCTAAGCAAGAATACAAAGTTGGATCTGATCTCCAGCTACTAGGGATCATCTAAAACCCCTAACCAGACCCCCTCTGCAGTGATCCATTCTAGAAGTTTCCAAGTCAATGAAGACCAATATCAAGAATGGATCCTTCCTACTCAATCTACACTTCAACATAATCCACTTGATGATGCTTTGGTACCTTGCAACCCATCAAAATCATCACCACCCACATTCTAGTCAAAAACCCTAAATCGGCCAAATTTGGCTGAGTCTGGAATATGTTCCAGCATCACCTTTTTGAATGTCTCCTTTTCCCAACCCTTGTGCATTCTTGAAAATGCATTTGAACCATCTTGTTAACCATCTAAGGACTACGAAGGCCAACTCTTGTCCTTGGTTATATCATTCTCCAACCCAATTGTTCTTGATGGTTTTGCAGGCAAGAAAACAACTCTTCCTGCAAATCTTATCATCTTGCCTACTTTGGCAGAAGCTCACATCCTTATTCTATCACCCCTTGACCAACTCCTTGTATGTTTAAGCTCACAAAGTTTGCCATCACTTCCAGACCACCTCAAATGTAACCAAGCCAAACCCCTTCTGTCATGATCATCCATATAACTTAGTTTAACTATACATATATCCCTTGCATCAAGGTGAGCTCTAAGCTTCCCAATCCAACCATGTTTAGGTGGCATCGAATTATCAAAACCTTAGATTCCCTCAAATCTAGTTTCCTCCAATTTCACCATAATTCTTCAAAAACCCAGTTGACAGTGATGGATAAATCAAGCTTACATCCTCTACCTTGGATATAATAACTCCCCAAATAATTCCCATAATTATTTGGATCCCAAAACTCTTTAAATTCCACTTTTGGCAAAACCCTAGAATCTTTGTCCATAAAGGCAAGTTTGTTTTTCTCCAAATCACTTTGCCAACCCTTTTCACCTTTCAGAACTATATATCATACCCTACATTCCCATCTCAAAAATAAGTATTTTTGAAATCATTTATTATTTCTTTTTGCCCTTTTTCTCAAATGGCAGAAATGGAATAATAATAGTTTTAAATACTTTTAAGACACAATAAATCTTGGGAAAATTCTCCTAAGTGTGTATTCACATTTGGGACCACCTCACATCAAAATCCAACAAGGTCCAATCTAAAAATATCAAATGAGCTCCAATACTTCACTTCTGCAGTTTTTGAATAAATGGATTTAAGTGGACTTCTATATCTTGGAAAAATATGAAACATTTCCTAGAAGGGCATCTAGAACTCATCAAGCTACCAGCATCTTCACCCCATCTTCCCAAGACCAAATTTTGAGACTTGCTGGGAAATCACCAACATAGCAAATCTTGTCTATTTCCAAAGAACTTGATCAACATCAAACCAAACCCTCCTCAAGTCTTCCCCAGTAAGCCTCCACCACCTCATCACCCTCCTGGTCGAGCATCCATGTACCCAACACTGTACCACTACCCCCACCCCCTTGTCTCTTGTGTTTGGCAAGAAAATAAAGAGAGAGAGAGAGAGAGAAGAGACAAGCATGGCCAACTTTTTGTAACAGTAGCCCCCACTCCCTCTCTGTCTCCTGCACGACTATAGGGTCCTCCCCACCGCCCACATTGTCCAATGGTAACGCCCTAGACCATGTCCAAGCTCCCCCATGAGCCCATGTCACCTTGGGACTCTCCCTTCAGTTTATAAGCCAGAGGCCACCAAAGCTCCCTCTATGCCTTTCATTTGCCCCAACAACTCCCACTTACCTCCCCCGAGCACCCTCTCCCTCTCCCCTGCTCTGTACAGCCCGAGAGAAGGAAGAAGAGAAGCTTCGGCCTCCTCCAAAAATCGAGCAATGTGCTCTCCCCTCTGCCCCTCCCAGTCTGCATGTCACCCTCAAGAGATCCCCTCTTGATTCTGCATCTGACCCTGGTATTCTTTTCGACCTGTAGCAACTACAGCAGCTCTGGAAGCAACTCCCGGCGAGATCCCGAAGCTACCCCTCGACCTACATTGCGCGAGCTCCTTCCCTGATGCAAACGCCGCCTTGATACCCATCCCCGAGGTCGTCGTCGACCGCTTCCCCCTGCCTCCTCCACGGTCGACGGCGAGCCCCCGGTGAGCCTCCCCGCGCCCCTGCCACCCTCTACTAGGGTTTGCTCCCGCCTCCGGTGTTGAGAGGAAGAGGACGAGCAGGGGCCGTCGATCTCGCTCTAATCGGACGACCCCAGCCTCCCCTTACCGCTTCAGCCGCCCTCGCCCGCTGACCACTAGGTCTCGCCTGGCAGGTTCGAACCTCCTCCTCCCGCGTGCCGCGATACCAAGCTAGGCCGGCCCGCGCAGTCACGACCTGTTTCCGCCCAGAGCGTGGCCCAGATCTCTTTCCCCCTTTTCTTTTATAATTTCCTTTTTTAGATCTATTAATATACCTGGTTAGTTTAAATAGAGAATAAAATGGAAAATGGGGTATCTTGTCCAAATAGAAGTTTTACCATGTTCATGTGTGTTTTGTGCAACATGCAGAACTGGTCTTTTGCCAAAAATAATTTTCATTATTTATTGGAAATTAATCCACTAAAAGTGGTCTTTTGCACTAAATAAATTCCTTAGTAGGCTACACCTTCCCAAAGGAGATGAAACAAAATCCCACTGAAAGTGTGTATCTATGACTTCCATTTAGCATTTACCTTAGGTCAAAGTGAACTCTAGTTTGCCCGTAGCAAAAATAACAAATACAAATCATGTATGTCTTTCAGAATTTCTCTAGGACAAACCATAATATCTTTTACCCTAATTCCAACTCTAATGGATTAGCTACCTCCATACCTAACCAAACCTAGGAGATCATAAATTTTGGAACTACTGTTGAGTTTTGGTGAAATAAACATTTATTTGCATGGTTTATCCATCAATAAAATCACTACAGGAGTTATGTAAATCCTAATATGGTGATTCCAATTTCTAAAGAAAGGTATTCTAAATACCTACAATGTGTGGTTGGAGTAAAATCAAAATCTTCTGTAGATTTAATTTGGTGAAAAAGATAAAACAACTCCAGAACTAACTTTGGGAATTTCTTGAGGGAATTCTGGTAATTGTTTCAAGGTGAAACCAACTCCCACTGAACCAGTACCTCAAAACCTACCTAGAAATCCAAGTAAAAAAATTGGGAGCTCCAGAAATTTTCTAGTAAATTATTTCCTAAAACTAGAGCTTTTATCACTAGAATATTCATAAGAAATTAAAGAAAAGTGATAAAATAGTGAAACCACTTCTGTGGGTTTCATTTTATCAACACCTATCTGTTGGTATCATTTTTACACAATGGTATCATACAGAGTATGTCCTTGGTCAAAAACCCCTCCTAGGTAGTCCCTCGATTATAAACCCTAAGGGATGTTCATCCCCTTCTCCAAGGCCATCTCAATCTTCTAAATCCAATCCTCTCAAAATCTACTGAATCTTAATTTGGTATTATTCAATTGCTTGCTTGTTGTATGATATTGGTGATTGTATGCCTTGTTTTGATTGTGGCTTTGCTTGTTTGCATGTGCTGTCTTGACGATGATAGTTGCGATTATATCGGAGACCGGAAGAAGTGGTTATTATTGGATTATTATGGTTTTCTAAGAAGAAGTCCACGGACATATATATGCCATACTGCTAATCACAGGCAAGCCACCTTCTTTCTCATAAACCTTGCCCTACTATTTTACTTATGCATGTTTTACTACTTTTATGAAACTGCATTGTTTTATACCTGCTCATTTGTATCGGGTAGTGGTTTGGCTCCTCCAAACCATTTCACCCTTTGTACTACTAAGTACCAACCCCTTGGTGTTACCAACCTGCCCCTAGTATAGTAAATGGTGTATAACACCATACCCCTTTGGAGACCCGGTTTTAGCCGAATCAAAAACTAGAGGATGGGAAAACCCCTATGAAAAGTTTTACTAAATGTTTTATGATAAAACCTTGGTGAGGTGAGACCTCCCAAGAGTTGTTGAGAAATACAAAAGTTTTTGTTTTACAAAATGCTGGAGGAAAACTGGGGGGAAAAGGTTTACAAAATGCACCCGGTTCTTTGCAGTTTGCTAGAACAATTAACCCGTGCAACCACATTACCCTGAAATGGGACATGGTTGGATTTGATGATTGTTTATTCTGGTATAAGTTGCCTCGCAACGACTACAGGGGATAAAAATCCCCGGAGGGTGGGCCTTCTCTGGACAACGGTCCATGTGACCGGGAGAAGGAACAAAGGGTCTACGGACCTCCACGCGTTACTATGAGCCCCTCATTGAAAGCGCACACTCGTGAAGTGGAAAAAGCGCTCCGGTTGGCTTGGGAACTATATAGGGTGTCTCGGTGTTGAGGGGATAACACTCATAGGGTGGGCACTTATACTGGAGTGGGCTTTCGGAGAGTCTTGATCGGTTACTTGACCCGCGATCAGTGTGGATCAGGGCAGGGTAGCCAGATGGTGTGGCTAAAGTGTACAACCTCTGCAGAATGTAAATCTATTCAAATAGCCGTGTCCGCGGTCGTGGACGGTTGTGAAGTTTGCTGTAGAGCGGTGCTGGTTTTGGTTTCAAAAAGGATTTCGGAAAAGCAAAGACTTTGAAAATGTTTTGACCATGGGATGGTCGTAAAGGAGAAAGGTTTTGACCATGGGATGGTCAGAAGGGGAAGAAAGGAGTTTGGTCATGGGAAAACCTGAAGACGGGAACAAATGGGTAACCCAATCCTAGTGTTTTACAAAACTTTTAAAAAAGGCTTCCAAAATGTTTACACAAGTTTTCAACAGAGTTATGTAGATGCTGTATTGATGGCTCAATGCACGACGCCCAGAAAAATGCTTGATGGCGGTGTTGATGTAGAGCTCGTTGGGAACCCCAAGAGGAAGGTATGATGAGCACAGCAGCAAGTTTCCCTCAGTTATGAAACCAAGGTTTAATCGAACCAGTAGGAGCAAGGAAACACCTCAAAGGTGTTACTAGCTGAGCTTTGGCAGGGCGCACTACCGGTGCTAGTAGCAACGTGGAGACCTGCACAACACAACCACAGAACTTTGTCCCCAACATGCGATGAGGTTGTCAATCTCACCGTGTTTTGCGGGAAACAAAGGATTAAACGTATCGAATGGAAAGAAGTAAAAGTTTGCAGAAAGTAAACACAAAGCAGTAAAAGATTGTTGATTGTATGTAAAGTAAAAGGACCGGGATCCATAGTTCCCTTTGTAGAACGTGGCTCTCCTTAGAAAGATAACATGCTGGGTGAACAAATTACAGCGGGGCAATTGATAAACACCGAGAAAGCAATACATGCATATACTAATCATCTTGACTCCTCTGAGACTTGATTGGGCATTACAACATAATACATAGACCGCCATCCAACTGCATCTATGACTAATAATCCACCTTCGGGTTATCATCCGAACCCCCTCCAGTATTAAGTTGCAAGCAACAGATTATTGCTTTACGAACTGCGTGTAAAGTAAACAATACAATTGTTCTATGAACAAAAGATCGTTGTTTTCTCCCTAGTAGCAACAGCACATCTAGTACCTTAGAGATTTCTGTCACTTCCCCAGATTACCAGAGGCATGAACCCACTATCGAGCATAAATACTAACTCTTGGAGTTGCTAGCATCTACTTGGCCAAGATAGCTACTAACAACGGAAAACATGCAAGATCTCAAATAACAAAGACATGATAGAATCAATAATCAATCTGAAATAGCATCTCAATATCCATCGGATCCCCACAAACACAACATGTATGAATTACAAATAGACGATCTTGATCATGAACGGAGCTCACAAGATCTAAACATGAAAGCACAAAGGAGGAGAAACCAGCCATATAGCTACTACATGGATCCGTAGTCCAAGGATGAACTACTCACGCATCACACCGGAGGCTTGCATGGTGATGAAGAAGGGTTCCAGGGTGAATTCCCCTCTCTGGCAGGGTGCCGGGAAGAGCTTCAGATCCCCCTGATCTAGGGACAGAGATGACGGTGGCTACAGACTCTTTCGTGGATTTTTGATTGGGTACTTAGGGTTTTCGTCCCGAGGGAAACTTATAGGCGGAAGGAGAGGCCGAGAGGGTGATGGGGTCGGCCAGACCACCCCCTGGCGCGGGCCAGGCCTGGTCGCGCGGCCAGGTGGTGTGGCCGGGCCCCAGCCCTTCTCAGTCTCGTATTCTGGCACTTGATCCCTTCCGGAAAAAAGGCACTTTGGCTTTTGTCCCGTCCAATTCCGAGAATATTCATTTTCTGACTTTTCTGGAACGAAAAACAACAGAAAACAGGCAGCTGGCACTGTGGCTCTTGTTAATAGGTTAGTCCAAGAAATCATAATAAAAGTACTCCAAAGTTGGAACAAAACACAAGAAAATGGATAAAACCAAACATGGAACATCCCCAAGCTTAACTCCTACTCGTCCTCGAGTAGGTACGTGATAAAAAGAAATAATTTTTGAGGTGACATGCACCATCAAAACTTGATCAAAGTATTTGCAAAACATTCAAAGCTAGGATCATAGTACTTCAATCATAACATGAAAGACCAAGTTCTAGCAATAAGCAAAGAAACTAAGATGCAACATGAAAAGGCACAAACAAAAGATTCATGAATAACATGCTTTGCAAGACGTTTGTTTGTTTCACATAAAGAAAACATAGCATAATAGTATTCAGCTTGTCCCTCAATAGAGTAGCAAATATAAATGCATAAGACACCTTCAAAGTTCATAAGAGTGACTAGATACAATAGTTTCAAACAAGCAATAACAAGTTATTCATCAATCAACTAGTCTTGGGACAATGCACATAGAACTAAGAATGGCCACTATGCTCTCAAAGTAGTGCATAAAGATAGAAGGTGGAGACTCAATATAATGGTGGAAGAAAGGCCTTTTGTAAAAGGAAGTAGGGATTCAAGTCTCATAAAGAGCTTCCAAAAATTATGGTACTTATAGCTTTCATCTCTCATTGCCCCTATCATAAGCATCTTGAAGGTGATTAAGGTTAAAGTGACACAACTAAGAGGATATGCTTGACAAGTTATAAACCTAAATCTCATGCCCCTTACTTACGAAGACCGATCCTCATGCTACTCAACTTCAGTCACGAGTAAGCTCTTGTCATTGTAAGTATATGTGTATCATTAAGAACCGCCAACAGGGTACCCCTTGCACATGATATGGGAGCTTTCCCATAATCAAAATGACAAGGCAAGCAGACAATGAGCATCTCAGCGATCTTTTTATTTGCTATTTGCATAGGTTTTTATTGAGGATGCTTCATAGAGTGCTCATTATGGTGATGCTGCAAGTTTCCACCATGATTAGGCATGGCTTAGGCTAGCAGCCCAGGCGTTTCTCTAACACACATACAAAATCCATGATCTTACAAGTTCCACATTTATTTCACACCGCCGGGATCCGTAAGCAAAAGAACATAATATCAA
This sequence comes from Avena eriantha, assembly GCA_910589775.1. Lineage (NCBI taxonomy): Eukaryota > Viridiplantae > Streptophyta > Magnoliopsida > Poales > Poaceae > Avena > Avena eriantha. The sequence goes on from OU342745.1 coordinate 335,152,165, forward strand.
CGGGGTACAAAGTACAAGTGCAATGCTGAAAGCGTTCCCCATGAAACATGGTTCTGCTAATTTCAACCTATAAAGCACAAGCATATACACAACAAAGAAGGACCCAATGGTTCAAGTTTATTAGAGGCAATAAAGTAAAGTGTGCCATCAAGTTCGTGAGAGCTTTAATCACTAGTTTTCTCAAAACAAGTGGAAGGTAAACAAAAGCATGAATATACTTGGAATAGCATAAGCTAGTAGGTAGGTATGGTGGACTCTTTGGAATAACTTGGTTTAGGGAGTTGGATGCATGGGTGGAACTCATACTTTGTTGTGGAGGCTAGCAAAAGACTGGGAGCAACAAACTAAGAGAGCAATAATGGCCATAATCATGCAGAGCGACAAAACATCATTGATAAAAGCATAAAGTGATACTACAAGTTGAAAACTAAAGGATCATAAAGGCTATGGTGACTTGAGATAGTCATAACATGGTGTGAGCATGTGCCAAGTCAACCCAAATAAAGCATCAAAGGAGAATACCACTATACTATGCTTTAATAAGCTAAAACAACGCATGATTCATCCAAGGCACATTAAGAAATCTCAATTGTTTATAACAAGTCATGCTACAGCAAAGAATACTAAGCATAAAGCCAAAACAATATCAAGCATGGCATGACAAAGCATAGCCACAGTAAAAAACAAGCTCTTTTTACCACATAAGCATGAACTTTCCTACTCTTTTCCAAACCAAACCAAACTATTTGCAAACTATTGTATGAAAGAGGGGTTGCAACCAATTTATTCAGAAAACTAAGCAAACCAAGCAACTAAAAACCAAAACGAAAACGAAAAAGAAGACGCTCCAAGAGAAACACAACTGTGCACAAAATTATAAAAATGAAGCGTTTGGAAGAAACCTGGAATTTTTATTGATGAAGAAGGGGATGCCTTGGGCATCCCCAAGCTTTGACGTTTGTACTTCTTGGATATTTCTTGGGGTGACACGCGTGGCATCCCCAAGCTTGACCTTTAGTCCATCCTTCATCTCATTACTCATTCCTTCCATACACCTGAAAATTTTCCTTCATACAAAACTTCACACAATCACATTAGCAACATTAGTGCACTTAAGATAAATAAGTCTCAAGGTTCAGTTCTAACACCAAATAAAGTTCCATTAGAACACTAGCTACTGTAGCACTTCCCTCAAAAAGCTCAATTCCCCAAAGGAACTCAAGAAGGAACTAACAAGAAGCAAATGCAGAAAATGGCAGAAATCTGTCAAAACAGACCAGTAGGTAAAGACGAATTTTTTTCGAAGACCTTCTGTTGCTCGAATCAAAAAGTGTTGAACAAACGAAAGTTAGATAACAACCTAGGGCAGAAGAACAAACAATTACAGCTCATTCCGACGTACAGAGCTCTCTCAGGAATTTTTATGGTGAAGCACAAAAATCTGTTTCGGGACAGCAACTTTCCCAATCATTACTTCACTCTCATTAGAGGTTACTCTTGGCACAAAAAGCAAATAAAAAGGATAAGAAGATGTTATTTCAGAGGTAATAACTTCCAAGACTCAACTAAAACTCTTGGGTTATCTCCCAACAAGTACTTTTCTTTAACGCCTTTAAGTTAGGCATAAGAACCAAAGAAAGAATCAAGTGTTCTCAAATGAAGAAGCATTAAACCAAATTTTGTTTTCATAGGAGAAGCAAAAGAAATATTTTCTCTATTTTTAGGGAAGTGTTCTATACTTTTCTTGAGTGGGAGTTGATATTTAATGGTGCCTTATTTCATATCAATGATGGCACCAACAGTTCTAAGAAAAGGTCTTCCAAAAGTAATAGGACAAGAAGCATTGTATTCAACATCCAAAACATAGAAATCAACGGGGACATAGGAATCATTAACCATAATAAGAACATCATTAAGACTCCCCATGAGTTTCTTTTTAGCATTAGCATGAAGTGGGACATTCAAATAACAATCTTCAAGAGGAGGCAAATGAAGCATATCATAAATCCTTCTAGGCATAATAGAAACACTACTATCAAGATCACACAAAGCTTTGAAATCAAAGTCATTCACTTTCATATTAATGATGGGTTCCCAACCATCTTCTTGTTTTATAGGAATAGAAGCTTTATGTTTCATCTTTTCTTCTTTAATCTTTATGAGAGCATCAGTAATGTGTTTTGTAAAAGCCATGTTCATAGCACTAGCATTAGGACTTTTAGCAAGCTTTTGTAGGAACTTAATAACTTCAGAGATGTTGCAACCATCAAGATCAAAATCAACTTTATCATCTAAAGTAGTAGAACTATTACTAGCCTCAACACTAGTGGTGGTAATAGTAGAAACACTAATGTTTCTAGCAATTTCATCTTCTCTTTCCCACTTAGCATGTAATTCAGCTAATAGTCTAACATTTTCATCAATTCTTACTTGTATGGCATTAGTAGCTACAAAGGGATTCTCATTAGTTTCAGGTTTAGCAGCCATTTTATTCAAAGAAGATTGAGCTTTAGCCAAAGATGCTATATTTCTTTCAGCATTAGAGTTTCTCAATAGTTTTATTGAAAGCAGTTTGTTTACTAATAAACTATTTAAGCATAACTTCAAGTTCAGAGGGAGCACTCTTATTATTGTTGTAAGAATTTCCATAAGCATTACCATTGTTGGGAGGATATGGCTTATAATTGTTGTTACCAAAATTGTTCCTATAAGCATTATTACCATAAGCATTGTTGCCAAAGTTGTTATTTCTTATGAAGTTCACATCAACTTGCTCTTCTTGAGCAACCAAAGAGGCTAAAGGAACATTATTTGGATCAATATGGGCTTTCCCATTAACAAGCATAGACATAATAATATCAATCTTATCACTCAAGGAGGAGGTTTCCTCAACAGAATTTACCTTCTTACCTTGTGGAGCTCTCTCAGTATGCCATTCAGAATAATTAACCATCATATTATCCAATAGTTTTGTTGCAGCACCCAAAGTGATGGTCATAAAGGTACCTCCAGCAGCTGTATCCAATAGGGTCCTTGAAGAATAGTTCAATCCTGCATAAAAAAGTTTGGATGATCATCCAAGCAGTTAGTCCATGAGTGGGACAATTCTTTACCAAAGATTTCATTCTTTCCCAAGCTTGAGCAACATGCTCATTATCAAGTTGTTTAAACTTCATTATTTCACTTCTCATGGATATAATCTTAGCAGGAGGATAGTATTTTCCATTAAAAGCATCTTTGCACTTAGTCCAAGAATCAATACTATTCCTAGTTAAGGAATTCAACCACTCTTTAGCTTTTCCTCTCAAAGAGAAAGGAAACTATTTCAGTTTAATAATATCACCATCTATATCCTTATGCTTTTGCATCTCGCAAAGTTCAACAAAGTTATTTAGATGGGAAGCAGCATCTTCATTACCAATACCAGAAAATTGCTCTCTCATAACAAGATTGAGCAAAGCAGGTTTTATCTCAAAGAAAGTTTTTTCAACCATAGGTGGAGCAATAGGAGTGCTCATAAAATCATTGTTGTTGGTGCTAGTGAAGTCACACAACTTGGTGTTTTCAAGAGTAGTCATTTTTTCGGTTTTCAAATAAGAAAGCAAACAAGTAAAACTATTTTTTTGTGTTTTTGAAGAACAAAACAAGCAAACAAAGCAAAAAAGAAACTAAGAAAAACAAAAACAACAAAGTAAAGAGATTGGTTATGAGGGACTCCCCTTGTGAAGATGTCCTTGACTCCCCGACAACGGCGCCAGAAAAATGCTTGATGGCTCAATGCACGACGCCCAGAAAAATGCTTGATGGCGGTGTTGATGTAGAGCTCGTTGGGAACCCCAAGAGGAAGGTATGATGAGCACAGCAGCAAGTTTCCCTCAGTTATGAAACCAAGGTTTAATCGAACCAGTAGGAGCAAGGAAACACCTCAAAGGTGTTACTAGCTGAGCTTTGGCAGGGCGCACTACCGGTGCTAGTAGCAAAGTGGATACCTGCACAACACAACCACAGAACTTTGTCCCTAACTTGCGATGAGGTTGTCAATCTCACCGTGTTTTGCGGAAAACAAAGGATTAAACGTATCGAATTGAAAGAAGTAAAAGTTTGCAGAAAGTAAACACAAAGCAGTAAAAGATTGTAGATTGTATGTAAAGTAAAAGGACCGGGATCCATAGTTCACTAGAGGTGGCTCTCCTTAGAAAGATAACATGCTGGGTGAACAAATTACAGCGGGGCAATTGACAAACACCGAGAAAGCAATACATGCATATACTATTCATCTTGACTCCTCTGAGACTTGATTGGGCATTACAACATAATACATAGACCGCCATCCAACTGCATCTATGACTAATAATCCACCTTCGGGTTATCATCCGAACCCCCTCCAGTATTAAGTTGCAAGCAACAAATTATTGCTTTATGAACTGCGTGTAAAGTAAACAATACAATTGTTCTATGAACAAAAGATCGTTGTTTTCTCCCTAGTAGCAACATCACATCTAGTACCTTAGAGATTTCTGTCACTTCCCCAGATTACCAGAGGCATGAACCCACTATCGAGCATAAATACTAACTCTTGGAGTTGCTAGCATCTACTTGGCCAAGATAGCTACTAACAACGGAAAACATGCAAGATCTCAAATAACAAAGACATGATAGAATCAATAATCAATCTGAAATAGCATCTCAATATCCATCGGATCCCCACAAACACAACATGTATGAATTACAAATAGATGATCTTGATCATGAACGGAGCTCACAAGATCTAAACATGAAAGCACAAAGGAGGAGAAACCAGCCATCTAGCTACTACATGGATCCGTAGTCCAAGGATGAACTACTCATGCATCACACCGGAGGCTTGCATGGTGATGAAGAAGGCCTCCAGGGTGAATTCCCCTCTCCGGCAGGGTGCTGGGAAGAGCTTCAGATCCCCCCGATCTAGGGATAGAGACGATGGCGGCTACAGACTCTTTCGTGGATTTTTGATAGGATACTTAGGGTTTTCGTCCCGAGGGCAACTTATAGGCGGAAGGAGAGGCCGAGGGGGTGCTAGGGTCGGCCAGACCACCCCCTAGCATGGGCCAGGCCTGGCCGCGCAGCCAGGTGGTGTGGCCGGGCCCCAGCCCTTCTCTGTCTCGTATTCTGGCACTTGATCCCTTCCGGAAAAATAGGCACTTTGGCTTTTGTCCCGTCCAATTCCGAGAATATTCATTTTCTGACTTTTCTGGAACCAAAAACAACAGAAAACAGGCAGCTGGCACTATGGCTCTTGTTAATAGGTTAGTCCAAGAAATCATAATAAAAGTACTCCAAAGTTGGAACAAAACACAAGAAAGTGGATAAAACCAAGCATGGAACATCAAAAATTATAGATACATTTGCAATGTATCACGTATCTACAAGAGAAAACTATTTAAGAAAAGAACCCTCGTGGAGCCCTCCTATTACCACAGCCATACTACATATCTCCTTGTTATTATTACTTTCTTAAGGTGGTTTGCGAGTACATTCAAAGTACTCATTGACATTGTCCCTGGTTATTAACTTGGCTAGATTTCGAGACGACGGTGATGATGCCGACCATGCGAGCTAGGACGTTTTCCCAGTCAGTTGCCTGTAGGTTAAGGCATGGCTCGGGCACTACTCTTAAGGAGATTCCGCTGATGTTGATCAATGTAGCCATAAGGGCAATTAAGGTATCTTATGTATTCGCTTAATTATCGGCTGTTTCCTTTGATACTTGTCGGTTATGTGCCACGACTAACTAATCATGGGATCGTGGTTGTATGCATTATAGTGATTCTCGGAGGATTAATCCGGGGGCACCACAGACTTGGTATCAGAGCCATCCTAATTGTAGGAGAACTTTAGTTAGCATGGTCGCTAGACAGGAACCTTATTTTGAAAACCCCGGCTTTCGAAAACTAGTTTCTCAATGAGTTTCAAAAAGTTCTACTTCTTCTCTTACTCTAAGTAAATGCTTTTGAAAATGGTTTCCTCTAACTCTCGTCCAAACTTCAAACCTACGGATTTTAAATAACTAGGATATAGAACCCGGTGAAGACAATGAGAACAAGATGACGACAAGCAACTACCAGCAAACACAAGGAGACTAAAATATCGCCCTACCAGCGGAATCCTCATAATTAGAAGACATCAAGTGTTGCACTATCAAGAAGCGTCCAAGATACGCTGAAGGCTTCATTTGCAAGATAGTGACTCTAACTCGAAGAAAGACGATATCTAGGATCAATAGTCCTAACATAGGATCCCCCTATATCGCGAGTAGTTAACTCCTTGGTCCCTAACGTTGACTATGTTTGCTTGCCTAAGTGCATCATGTGTGGCTTGATGTGTGTTGTCTCCCGAGGACATTGTGATTCTCTCGCTCTGTTCGCCTTGTTTGTATGTTATGGTTTACTATGACCTCTGCAACAGTGTGACTCGAGGAGCGATAACTCACCTAGTATCTCATGCACCCCTATTAGTTGTCGCTGACGATAACCTAGACTAACGTCGAGAGTATATGAGAGGAAAAGCATCACAAGAACCAGGAGTTCGACATCGACTAGTCAGGACAGCTCGAAGACTTCACCTCAGCAGGATGACATATCTCGTCCAACTCACCTCTCAAGACTCGTCAATAGCGCAAGACTCCCTTATTCCTCGATATCCACAAGAAACCACCCGATAAGTCAACCAAGACAAGAAGTGAAGAACTCTTGTTGAAGCTAGAAGTCGATCACCGAAGGGTCCTCAATATCCACAAGAAACCACCCGATAAGTCAACCAAGACAAGAAGTGAAGACCTAACCACACTAACCTTTAGTGTATTAGAGCTTCTGACCGCCCCAGGAGACTAACTAATCTAGTTGACCCTACCCAAACTATCGGAATGATCCTCCCTAGAAGTCAGAAGTACACTAGAATCTGGATGCTAAGGAAGCGTGAAGATAACGAGACCACTTTTTCATCAAGCAAAAGCAAAGCAAGAAATTCAAGTGAAGAATGCTTCTCCGACGTTGACTGCTTCAATCTTGGCTGAAGACTATCTAGATGAACCGTAAATCGCTAACTTGCCCTAAGCTAACTCCATAAGGCTTCGTCCATAAAACTACACCCGCCAAGGATGATAAAGTAGGGCGTCGCTCGAAGATCTTAGCTCAAGATTCAGGTAAGATATATCCTTCCGCTAACAGCAAGTCAGCCTTCCCAGACAGAAGATATGCACCCCTCCCGAAGCCCCTTGGTGAAGCTCTAAGGAGGAAAGACTGCGTCTTTCCACTCAATCTTCAGAAGACTGTCTACCAGAAGATACTTCAGAAAAGATCCCCAGATTCGACGTCTTTTCGCCAAGTAGCAACTCGCGGTTCATCAGAGGAGAAACGAACTGAAGATTCTATGAAATCCCTTTGCTACCTCTGCTGAAAACCTATCCAAAGGACCACATGATCGCTAACTGCTCAGTTCCAATCGCTTAGAGGACTTGAGACTCTCACTGGCTAATTACGAATAATTGTAGTACATAAGCCCCATAGGACCTACCTTCGCGGACGTCATCGGAAGATTCCAACTCCAGGAGAAAGAATGAAGACAGTCTTCAAAACATCAATCTACGACTCCAAGAAGGAAGGACTATGTCAACTCTCCGATCTACCCCAGTTTAATCCTAAGGGGGAAAGACTGCGTCTTTCCCTCAAAAATAGAGGAACCCTTCACTAGAAGCAAATCCAGGAGTATTAACCATAAAATCGTTAATTAGAATATGCTACGCCCCTAAAGAAGACCCAAGCCATAGATTCTGTCCACCGAAGGGTACTCAGTAACGTTCAGAAGTCGATATAACCTGCCTAGCCTACGCCCTCGAGATATCTAGTCCGGAAGGAAAAGAAGGTCATCTCTCAAAATCAAGACTGGACTCTGCTCAACTCTCCATGCATCTCGGAAGACTGAAGCTCACCTTCATCGAAGTAGTAACCACTTCCAAAGATGGAGTCCATAAGATAGTACGCTTGAAACCAGTAGCGCTACCCTTGACTAAAAAAATTCCCTAACCCTACTCTCCTGAATCTCGGGACGAGATTCTTTTAAGGGGGAAAGGTCTGTAACATCCCAATTTTAGCAACCCTGATTAGTTGTCCAGAATGCAAAAATCAGGGGGAACAAAAACTTTTTCTTGTTTAGTGATGAAGTGTTTTCCTGTTGTTTGACTATGTTTATGCTTATGATTGTGTATTAGAAGATGTACTCCTTACCTCAACATCAGTTGACACAAACTATTTAACAAAACTATCATGGCTCATTTTATATCTTCTCAAATATTTCAAAACATGAGCCAAGATGCTTTTGCAAACCTAACTATTTTAGTAGCTTCTATTGATCAAATTATGGAGAGCTATAGAATACTATCTCCTTATGTTTTCAAGACAGAATCCTCGACTACTCTTCTCTCTAGGTTTCCCAAAACACCTTTGTTAAGCTTATTCTACTCTTGGTAGAGATACCAAGGACTCTCATCTTATTCAAACCCCAAACCTTTTCAAAATACCCATCCTTACCTCGAGCTAGGCTTGATGGTAACCCCAGTAGTAGGTTTGCTTTGTTGGTAAGATGAATTGCCTTGATCTGCTGCTTGATTTGTCTGCTTAGGAGATAGTATGAGATACTCTAGGATCTCATCACTAGGACCAAGATGCTTCCAAATCACCACACCCTAAGCAAGAATACAAAGCTGGATCTGATCTCCAGCTACTAGGGATCATCTAAAACCCCTAACCAGACCCCCTCTGCAGTGATCCATTCTAGAAGTTTCCAAGTCAATGAAGACCAATATCAAGCATGGATCCTTCCTACTCAATCTACACTTCAACATCATCCACTTGATGATGCTTTGGTACCTTGCAACCCATCAAAATCATCACCACCCACATTCTAGTCAAAAACCCTAAATCGGCCAAATTTGGCCGAGTCTGGAATATGTTCCAACATCACCTTTTTGAATGTCTCCTTTTCCCAACCCTTGTGCATTATTGAAAATGCATTTGAACCATCTTGTTACCCATCTAAGGACTACCAAGGCCAACTCTTTTCCTTGGTTATATCATTCTCCAACCCAATTGTTCTTGATGGTTTTGCAGGCAAGAATACAACTCTTCCTGCAAATCTTATCATCTTGCCTACTTTGGCAGAAGCTCACATCCTTATTCTATCACCCCTTGACCAACTCCTTGTATGTTTAAGATCTACTCATCATGGTCTATCAACCCACACATTACTTGTTTCCATTGAAGCTTATTGCTTACTAACCCCACCTGGTTTACAAGGCATCATGACTCACCTGGTATGGCAGCCTTATTTTCAACAAAGTTTGCCATCACTTCCAGACCACCTCAAATGTAACCAAGCAAACCCCTTCTGTCATGATCATCCATATAACTTAGTTTAACTATCCATATATCCCTTGCATCAAGGTGAGCTATGAGCTTCCCAATCCAATCGTGTTTAGGTGGCATCGAATTATCAAAACCTTAGATTCCCTCAAATCTAGTTTCCTCCAATTTCACCATAATTCTTCAAAAACCCAGTTGACAGTGATGGATAAATCAAGCTTACATCCTCTACCTTGGATATAATAACTCCCCAGATAATCCCCATAATTATTTGGATCCCAAAACTATTTAAATTCCACTTTTGGCAAAACCCTAGAATCTTTGTTCATAAAGGCAAGTTTGTTTTTCTCCAAATCACTTTGCCAACCCTTTTCACCTTTCAGTACTATATATCATACCCTACATTCCCATCTCAAAAATAAGTATTTTTGAGATCATTTATTATTTCTTTTTGCCCTTTTTCTCAAATGGTGGAAATGGAATAATAATAGTTTTAAATACTTTTAAGACACAATAAATCTTGGGAAAATTCCCCTAAGTGTGTATTCACATTTGGGACCACCTCACATCAAAATCCAACAAGGTCCAATGTAAAAAATATCAAATGAGCTCCAATACTTCACTTTTGCAGTTTTTGAATAAATGGATTTAAGTGGACTTCTAAATCTTGGAAAAATATGAAACATTTCCTAGAAGGGCATCTTGACCTCATCAATCTACCAGCATCTTCACCCCATCTTCCCAAGACCAAATTTTGAGACTTGCTGGGAAATCACCAACATAGCAAATCTTGTCTATTTCCAAAGAACTTGATCAACATCAAACCAAACCCTCCTCAAGTCTTCCCCAGCAAGCCTCCACCACCTCATCACCCTCCTGGTCAAGAAGCCATGTACCCAACACTGTACCACTACCCCCAACCCCTTGTCTCTTGTGTTTGGCAAGAAAATAAAGAGAAAGAGAGAAGAGACAAGCATGGCCAACCTTTTGTAACAGTAGCCCCCACTCCCTCTCTATCTCCTGCACGACTACAGGGTCCTCCCCACCGCCCACATTGTCCAATGGCAACGCCATGGACCATTTCCAAGCTCCCCCATGAGCCTAGCTCACCTTGGGCCTCTCCCTTCGGTTTATAAGCCAGAGGCCACCAAAGCCCCCTCCATGCCTTTCATTTGCCCCCAACAACTCCCACTTACCTCCCCCGAGCACCCTCTCCCTCTCCCCTGCTCTGTACAGCCCAAGAGAAGAAAGAAGAGAAGCTTCGGCCTCCTCCAAAAATCAAGCAAGGTGCTCTCTCGTCTGCCCCTCCCTCTCTGCATGTCACCCTTCAGAGATCCCCTCTTGATTCTGCATCTGACCCTGGTATTCTTTTTGACATGCAGCAACTGTAGCAGCTCTAGAAGAAACTCCTGGCGAGCTCTCGAAGCTACCCCTCGGCCTACGTCGTGCGAGCTCCTTCCCTGAAGCAAACGCCGCCTTGCCGCCCATCCCCGAGGTCGTCGTCGTCGACTGCTTCCCCCTGCCTCCTCCACGGCCGTCGGCGAGCCCCTGGTGAGCCTCCCCGCGCCTCTGCCACCCTCTGCTAGGGTTTTCTCCCGCCGCGGGTGTCAAGAGGAAGAGGACGAGCGGGGGCCGTCGATCCCGCTCTAATCGGACGGCCCCAGCCTCCCCTTACCGCTTCAGCCGCCCTCCCCCGCTGACCACTGGGTCCCGCCTGGTGGGTTCGAACCTCCGCCTCCCGCGTGCCGCGATGCCAAGCTAGGCCGGCCCGCGCGATCACGGCCCGTTTCCACCCAGAGCGTGGCCCAAATCTCTTTCCCCCTTTTCTTTTATAATTTCCTTTTTCAGATCTGTTAATATACCTGGTTAGTTTAAATAGAGAATAAAATATAAAATGGGGTATCTTGTCCAAATAGAAGTTTTACCATGTTCATGTGTGTTTTGTGCAACATGCAGAACTGGTCTTTTGCCAAAAATAATTTTCATTATTTATTGGGAATTAATCCACTAAAAGTGATCCTTTGCACTAATTAAATTCCTTAGTCGGCTACACCTTCCCAAAGGAGATGAAACAAAATCCCACTGAAAGTATGTCTCTATGACTTCAATTTAGCCTTTACCTTAGGTCAAAGTGAACTCTAGTTTGCCTGTAGCAAAAATAACAAAAACAAATCAGGTTTGTCTTTAAGAATTTCTTTAGGACAAACCATAATAGCTTTTACCCTAATTCCAACTCTAATGGATTAGATACCTACATACCTAACCAAACCTAAGAGATCATAAATTTTGGAGCTATTGTTGAGTTTTGGTGAAATAAACATTTATGTGCATGGTTTATCCATCAATAAAATCACTACAGGAGTTATATAAATCCAAATAAGGTGATTCCAATTTATACAGAAAGGTATTCTAAATACCTACAATGTGTCTTTGTAGCCAAATCAAAATATACTATAGATTTAATTTGGTGAAAAAGACAAAACAGCTCTAGAACTGCCTTTGGGAATTTCTTGAGGGCATTCTGGTAATTATTTCAAGGTGAAACCAACTCCCACTGAACCAGTACCTCAAAACCTACCTAGCCATCCAAGGAAAAAATTGGGAGCTCCAGAAATTTTCTAGTAAATTATTTCCTAAAACTAGAGGTTTTATCACTAGAATATTCATAAGAAATTAAAGAAAAGTGATAAAATAGTGAAACCACTTCTGTGGGTTTCATTTTATCAACACCTATTTGTTGGTATCATTTTTACACAATGGTATCATACAGAGTATGTCCTTGGTCCAAAACCCCCCCTAGGTAGTCCCTCGATTATAAACCCTAAGGGATGTTCATCCCCTTCTCCAAGGCCATCTCAATCTTCTAAATCCAATCCTCTCAAAATCTACTGAATCTTAATTTGGTATTATGCAATTGCTTGCTTGCTGTATGATATTGGTGATTGTATGCCTTGTTTTGATTGTGGCTTTGCTTGTTTGCATGTGTTGTCTTGACGACGATAGTTGCGATTATATCGGAGACCGGAAGAAGTGGTTATTATTGGATTATTATGGTTTTCTAAGAAGAAATCCATGGACATATATAGGCCATACTGCTAATCACAGGCAAGTAACCCTCTTTCTCATAAACCTTGCCCTACTATTTTACTTATGCATGTTTTACTACTTTTACGAAACTGCATTGTTTTATACCTGTTGATTTGTATCAGGTAGTAGTTTGGCTCCTCCAAACCATTTCACCATTTTTACTACTAAGTACTGACCCCTTGGTGTTACCTACCTTCCCCTAGTATAGTAAATGGTGTATAACACCATACCGATTTGGAGACCCGGTTTTAGCCGAATCAAAAACTAGAGGATGGGAAAACCCCAGTGAAAAGTTTTACTAAATGTTTTATGATAAAACCTTGGTGAGGTGAGATCTCCCAAGAGTTGTTGAGAAAGAAAAAGGTATTTGTTTTACAAAATGCTGGAGGAAAACCGGGGGGAAAAGGTTTACGAAAATGCACCCGGTTCATTGCAGTTTGCTAGAACAATTAACCCGTGCAACCACATTACCCTGAAATGGGATAGGGTTGGATTTGATGATTGTTTATTCCGGTATAAGTTGCCTCGCAATGACAAAGGGGATAAAATCCCCGGAGGGTGGGCCTTCTCTGGACAATGGTCCATGTGACCGGGAGAAGGAACGAAGGGTCTACGGACCTCCACGTGTTACTATGAGCCCCTCACTGAAAGCACACACTCGTGAAGTGGAAAAAGCGCTCTAGTTGGCTTGGGAACTATATAGGGTGTCCCGGTGTTGAGGGTATAACACTCATAGGGTATGCACTTATACTGGAGTGGGCTTTCAAAGAGTCTTGATCGGTTACTCGACCCACGATCAGTGTGGATCAGGGCAGGGTAGCCGGATGGTGTGGCTAAAGTGTACAACCTCTGCAGAATGTAAATCTATTCGAATAGCTGTGTCCGCGGTCATGGACGGTTATGAAGGTTTCTGTAGAGCGGTGCTGGTTTTGGTTTCAAAAAGGATTTCGGAAAAGCAAAGACTTTGAAAATGTTTTGACCATGGGATGGTCGTAAAGGAGAAAGGTTTTTACCATGGGATGGTTGGAAGGGGAAGAAAGGATTTTGGTCGTGGGACGACTTGAAGACGGGAACAAATAGCTAACCCAATCCTAGTGTTTTACAAAACTTTTCAAAAATGCTTCCAAAATGTTTACACAAGTTTTCAATAGAGTTATGTAGATGACGTATCTACAAGAGAAAACTACTTAAGAAAAGAACCCTATTGGAGCCCTCCTATTACCACAACCATACTGCATATCTCCTTGTTATTATTACTTTCTTAAGGTGGTTTGCGAGTACATTCAAAGTACTCATTCGCATTGTCCTGGTTATTAACTTGGCCAGATTTTGAGACGACGGTGATGATGGCGACCATGCGAGCTAGGACGTTTTCCCGGTCAGTTGCCTGTGCTTAATGCATGGCTTGGGCACTGCGCTTAAGGAATTTCCGCTGATGTTGATCAATGTAGCCATAAGGGCAATTAAGGTATGTTTTGTATTCGCTTAATTATCGGATGTTTCCTTTGATACTTGTCGGTTATGTGCCACGACTAACTGATCATGGGATCGTGGTTGTATGCATAACAGGGATTCTCGGAGGATTAATCCGGGGGGCCCACAGCTATGCTGTGGTTCTCACCATTGACAATTATTTCTGTCAGTAATTTGTTAACTAAACTTTACTTACTGTCCTGTATCATGGCTATGATCTGGGTCGATATTAGTTCTCTAATTCTTGTGGATATGCTTTGGTATGAAAGAATTGGAGTTGGATATCTAATCCAATTACCCTCTGATAATTGCAGAGGATAGAATACGGAGGTGTCAAGTATGATTCCTTATTGTTATGTTAGGAAAATGATTAAGTGTTCTTTTTGAAGCATTATATTATGGAATCCTTGGTAGAAACTTCTTGCTTAGGATGGGCTCTTGTGACACCCTAATTTGAGTGGTACACAGGCTTCATCTAGATACTGGGTTGTTTTTTATTTATGTTCTATAATGTTTGAAAGTTGCAGAACATTCTATTGGATAAATTAGCTGTGATGCTGGTCTGAGGCAAAGCTATAGAAAAGTAGCTGTTTTCACCTGCTGCTTTACTTCTTTGATGATCTGTGATGGATACCTCTAGGTATCAGTCCTACAGTGCTTGTGGAATTTACTTTGGTGGTTCTAAGTAGGTTTAATATGATAGATCCCTACTGTTTGAGCTGGATCCTAAAGCTACAATTACTTTTGAGGTGCTACCATCCATGGGATGTGCCCAGAATTATCTACTTAAAACTGCTGTCTAGTTGGCTGTAGAAATCTGTGTATTTCTCCAAGATCAATGTGTCATAGGCTGAGATCTTGGGATTGTTTGCAAAGATTGATTGTCTGGATTTAGTTCAAATCCCTCTATGATGGATACACCCCACTTGGGTGAATCTGAGAGGATCATGTATAAAACAACACATGATCATCTGAGAATTAGCATGTGATGGTTTTGTATAACTCACCACACAGGTTGCTTGCTACTGCTGTGATGGTGTTGCTTGTGGCTTGATCTTGTGGACTGGTTCTTGCTGGCTTAATCTTGGCTGGTTTGATCTTGTCCTTCACCTCCTGGTGTTGCTCCTGTTACTTCTTGATCCTGGAAGATTGTCCTTGATCTTCCTGTCCAACTGCTCCACCCCCTCCTTATGTCACCATCTGGTGATTGTTTGGATGATCAAGTGTTTGTTTTGGCTGGTGGTTTGCGTGCCTTTGGCCGGATTGAGATGTCTCTGGCTTGGTGTTTGAGAAGGAGAGTGTGCTGTCGATGGCCCAAGATATCTCGAGCTCGTTGGGGAACCCCAATGTAGCACCCCGGTAAAACCACTACTAGAAAATCGCTCTGTTTTTGTTTTGTGCATCATCATGACCGCATGCTCATGTCATCATGGCACATTGCATTTGAGCATCGTCATGTCATCATGCATTTGTTTGTATAAAACTATTTTCTAAACGCCTTTCTTTGTTTTCTAAATAATCCCCCTTGTTTCAAACCAGAAAGCTCGGTCTTGTCCGGATGTTTTATTTGCCTAAACTATTTTACAAAAGAATATTTGAAACTAAATAAAATAATAATAAAATATTTTTTTATCGGGAGGCAGCCGCCGGCCAGGCTCAAAGCCCAGCCTGCAGCCACCTACCACCCCAGCTGGCAAACCCTAACCCCACCTAACACTCACCCCACCCGCCGCCGCCAGTACTCACTCTTGCGCGCACGGCGGCACACAAAGACACACGCGCGCGTGTAGCCAGCTCTCAACTATGGTGCACTACAGTCCCCAGCCTTGCTTTCGCATGTAACCCGTGCCGTAATGCCTACCCATGCCGCACGCAAGCACGCACCCAGTCCCGCGTGTGGTTCCATCCGACGCGATCGATATCCCCAACCCCGTCGTCGCTTTCCGCCTTCTGCTGACAGCACTATGGCCCACCAGTCACGCGATGCCCACTCGCTCGGCCCGCACCACCCGTTCCCATCTTCCCCACCTACCCCCGATCGAACCTCCTCGCCGTCCCCCTCGCCGACCTCGTGAACCCCATCCCCGTGTGCCCTACGCCCCGCCGCTCTGTTCTCTGCGGGCCGCGGCCGCTCTCTTCTCCGTGGGCTGGCGCCTCCAGCGAGCCCCACCACCGCTCGGTCTCTCCACCGCCCCGTACGGCCTCGCCCGCTCCTCCCCGATGCCGCAGGTCCGCCTCTATTCTGGCGACCCCGCCTCGAGCCGTGGCCGAGCTCGCCGTTCGCAGTCCCCAAAGCGCCTCCTCTCTACGCCGTCTACGCCGCTGGCCTCGCCTCGCCGCTAGCCTTCCTCTGCCAGGCGAGCTTCCTCTGCTCTGGCGACGCTGGCACACTCCGCCTCCCGCACGCGCCCCATGGCGTGGTGCCTCACTGCCTCGATCTATGGCCCGCAGCACCCATTGTCGTGCGTCCGTCCCCGACCCCACAGTCTCTGTCTCCTACCGCCGTCGATCGACCCGAGCTACCGTGTCCCTGCCGTCCTCATCGCCTCTAGTCTGAGGGACTCCTCCTATTCGATGACATGGTCTCCCTGCCTCTATAGGTTATTGTCTCGTTCGTGTGATGAGGCTCGTGATGCTTGTACCCACGCGTTTTCCTTGTTGTTGATGCGGGTGATGCACGACTTAGTTGCTTGCGTGTGTGTTTTAGCTCCAATGACCACTGCTTCGTGTGTCATCACCCCCAAACTCCGATGCGAGGAGATGTACGCGAGTACCTGAAGACCACCGGCGACACACAAGTTCACCATCACCCGATGGAGCTGGAACTCCGAGATCTCCGCCACAAACCCCAAGATTGTCGAGAGGGAACCAATGACCCCGGTTCCAAGTATGTGAAGCCCTGAACCTAGATCGCCTTCCTGGATGCCATGACCGTCTACACGGATCCGAAGACCAATCCCGCCGAGACCGAACCCCATCGACCCCCGGTGAACACCAAGATCGTCGTCCGATGTGTGACCCCTTTTTCTGAGACCCCTATTTTTATAAATGACATCTATCTTGTTGCATAATTAAATTGTTCATGCATGCATACATATTTTATGGGTGCGGGTTATTTTGTTGATTCACCTAATAATTAATATGGGGACAATATGTGGACTTTTCTAGTCTTATACCGGCTCCATTTAAATCTGTGTAGCGAACTGATGCCATGATTTGCCTTATTAATGCAATATTTAAATTGCGGGGTATTTATACAACATGAACCATCTAATTAATTGTCAGGACCCCAGTTCCGCTTAATTTTTTCTAGTCGCATCGCATCTTTGCCATGTCATACATCATACATGCAACATGCCCGATCTTTCCTTCGTAGTATTAAATAGTGCATTCAGCGTCTTTTAGTGCTTTGGTTCTTCGTGGATTAGGCCGTTGAGTTGATGCGAGTATCGACAAGTTCTTCGGATGATGAACCTTCGGCTATGTTTTCCAGGCGAGCATCTCCTCCTTTCTACCTATTTTGCTTTTATAGTCTTTATTTCCTCCTGTTGATCTATTGCTATCTGTGTTGCGATGCTTTAGTTTCCGTGCACCATTATACTCCTTCCAGCCCCTAAATTGCCATGGACACATCCTATTGCCTATTGTTTGATAGATAGTTGGCCTTGCGAGTCGTAGTTGCTTGCTTATGTGTTGCTTCGCGTCGTTGTCATTCCACCGTTGACAGCAAGTTGGCACATGATAAATGGTGGAGATGCTTAATGGTGGAGATGCTTAATGATGGAGATGATCATGACTTTAAGTACAACTTGATTAATTGCTGGGAATAGATATAACTAATGAAGAGGCATCAGTGGGCAAAAGCAAATATTTGGTTTTTAACCGCTCACTTGTGTCCCGTAGGCCCCGAGTACTTGATACATGTTCCTTGACTATCGCACTATCTGCATGTGGGACCATGAATCCCATTAGCCAGAGTTTGATTCATTTCTTATTTCTTGGGGCCACAAACTAGTTTGGGGCTTTATTACTGTTCTGTACTTATGTCATGCCTTACTGCTTTATTTATGATTGCGTGTGGAGCGCCTGTACTGTTTAGGAACCCCGTGCCACGTTTCCGCTATATCGACAAGCCCAGTCACATTTTCGGGTTCCCAGTCGTTTATAGCCGTCGCCACAAACCCTGGGTCTGTCGTGGAGCCGGCCGACTTCGTAGCAGGTAGCTTATTGGGGGTGGCCCCCTGAAATATTTTATGAATCTTGTGATTGCTTTGTCGTGAAAGCCTTGTTGGGTTTTTATTTGGTTTTTCCGAGGTTGATCGTGCGTGTATTGCTATTTGTGCACCCCTGCAGGGTAAATCTTTCTGAAAGTCGTGTCCACGGTTATGGACGACTTGGAGCACAGTATCTCGATCATAGACAACTATAACTAAAGTAGTGTTATAAATTTGACTTTTACATGTCTAGTAATCAGTTTCACTATAACGGAATGAGTAAATAAAAGTGCCAACAACTACTAGGTTTGGGATGTCACATGCTAATTGTATCTGACTAGTAAGTACTGCAACTACAACTGAATGGTTAACTAAAACTGCCAACTACTTATGCTATCAGGATGACTCACGTTATCTATATCTGACTAGTAAATCCTGCAACTATAATGGAATGAATAAAACTGCCAACTGTGTGAGTTCCTTAGTTTGACTTCCTCGTTTGGTCTCGAGGGGGGAAATACCAGGATGAGTATGATTGGTGTTAGTATCAGGTTGGTTCCGAATAGGTCTTTCTTATCTCTCTCTAATAGCCGACAGTTTATCGAGTCTCTATAGGTTGTTTAGTACATGCTTCGCTGCCACTTCAGTCCACCATACATATGTAGGCGAGAGCCGCCGAATTCTAGCCTCACCGTGTACTGACCTCAGTACTGACGCTCCTCTTTTTCCTTTGCCCTTTGTCGGCACCCCTTTTGTTTTAGCAGGTATAAGTTCGGCGTCGTTAGAAGGGTTACCCTTCCGGCTTAGCCTGGGTAGGGTTATGGACGCCATTGGTTATTCTTCAAGGCTCTTAGCCCCATTTGCATCTTATCCGTACTCGGATGTTGTACCGTTTTCAAGGTGATTTGGATCTTCGTATTATATATCTGTATTCTTGACTCGTGGAGTCGTTGTTATATATGTATGTTCTGTGGGTTCCATCGTGGACTATTGTGTAATGGTATTACTTCGTTTTCCACCCGCAAGTGCTTGGTGGGCATATTTGAATCGTTTCTATGCGGTTTTGGCGGGAATCGCTGAAACTTGCATAGGGCCGATTTGAGGGTGTTACACCCAAGAGGAAGGTATGATGAGCACAACAGCAAGTTTCCCTCAGTTATGAAACCAAGGTTATCGAACCAGTAGGAGCAAGGAAACACCTCCAAGGTGTTGTTGACAACTTGGAATCATGCACAACACAACCACAGAACTTTGCCCCCAACTTACAGTAAGGTTGTCAATCTCACCGGTTTTGCTGAAAACAAAGGATTAAACGTATTGTATGGAAGAAAGTAAAAGCTTGCAGAAAGTAAACAGAAAACAGTAAACAATTGTAGATTCATGATAAAAGAAAGGACCGGGGTCCATAGTTCACTAGTGGTGGTTCTCCTTAAGATAGATGACATGTTGGGTGAACAAATTACAGCGGGGCAATTGAAAAACATCAAGAAAGCATACATGCATATACTAATCATCTTGACTCCATTGAGATTCGATTGGGCATTACAACATTATACATAGACCGTAATCCAACTGCATCTATGACTAATAATCCACCTTCAGGTTATCATCCGAACCCCCTCCAGTATTAAGTTGCAAGCAACAGATAATTGCATTACACATTGTGTGTAAAGTAAACAATACGATTGTTCTATGAACAAAGGATTGTTGTTTTCTCCCTAGTAGCAACAGCACATCTAGTACCTTAGAGATTTCTGTCACTTCCCAGATTACTAGAGGCATGAACCCACTATCGAGCATAAATACTAACTCATAGAGTTGCTAGCATCTACTTGGCCAAGATAGCTACTAACAACAGAAAGCATGCAAGATCACAAATAACAAAGACATGATAGAATCAATAATCAATCTGAAATAGCATCTCAATATCCATCGGATCCCCGCAAGCACAACATGTAGGATTACAAATAGATGATCTTGATCATGAATGGACCTCACAAGATCTAAACATGATAGTATAAAGGAGCAGAACCAACCATCTAGCTACTACATGGACCCGTAGTCCAAGGATGAACTACTCACGCATCACACCGGAGGCTTGCATGGTGATGAAGAAGGCCTCCGGGGTGAATTCTCCCCTCCGACAGGGTGCCGAGAAGAGCTTCAGATCCCTCCTAATCTACGGATGGAGATGACGGCGACTACATATTCTTTCGTGGAATTTTTGATCGGGTACTTAGGGTTTCTATATCGGAGGCATCTTATAGGCAAAAGGGGAGGCCGATGGGGTGCCCTAGGCGGCCACACCACCCACTGGCGCGGGCCAGGCCAAGCCCGCGCAGCCAGGTGGTGTGGCAGCCCTATGGCCCCTCTCCTACTCGTATTCTGCCTATGTGTCCCCCTCGGTGAAAAACTACTTTGGCTTTTGTCCCATCCAATTCCGAGAATATTCATTTTCTGACTTTCCTGGAACCAAAAACAACAGAAAACAGGCAGCTGGCACTGTGGCATCTTGTTAATAGGTTAGTCCAAGAAAGTGTATAAAAATACTCTAAAGTGGTTACAAAACATAAGAAAGTAGATAAAAACCAAGCATGGAACATCAAAAATTATAGATATGTTAGCAACGTATCAGCTGTCTGTGGATGAGCTTTGACTGAGTGCTCTATTTGAGTGCTAGTAGTGTTGCTGCTGTGTTGACAACACATTGCATGCATTCTGTGACTAAGTTGTGTGCCTGTGTGTGCTGGTTGTGTGGATCAGCTCATGTGAAACTATCTCCCCTGTTACCCTTTTACTATTTGCTGTTTGGTGAAACTTGTCCCTCCTTCATTACTCGATGATGTAATTGGAACAATGCATCTCATTGTTCACCACTGAGAGTAATACTTAACTAATTAACCCTCATTTCTCTTTTAGTTGTTTTATCTTATTTGCAGGAACAAGATCTGAAGATACAAGATATAGTCTAGGACTAGATTAGTAGTATAGGTTTTACTTGTAAACTTCTTTTTTATTTTTATTCTTTTTGTAAAGAACCTTGTAAAGATTTATTATAAAGTAATAAAGTTGTGTTTCTATTCTCTACAATTTTATATTTGTGATGTATAGATTACAATTTGCAATATTGTAATGTAATTAGAAAATAAGAATTTATTTCTTATCTTATTTTCACTGTCTCAAATCTTTATTGTTGTTTACTATATCTATAACTCAACAAAATAATGTTAATGAGATATTTTGGAAAACAATTCAATATTACTAACTTATAGTTTTCAAATACCTTCAAAAGGATTTGAATTTCAAACTTGAATTCAAAATAACTTCCCCAAAAACTCAATAATTCCCAAATGTCATGTCAAAATTCATAGAAATCACTAACAAGAGCTAGTCCTACTTCCAGTTAGTGAAAGAAACTCTGATCCTTTAGTTTTTTGTTTGGCGAAAAATTTCCCCTGATTTTATAGATGCATGCATGCACAAATCTATATTCATGTTTCTACCCTTTGTTGGATCCTAATGTTGGGATGTTACAAAGCCTGCTAATACTATTCAGATGGTTCGAGTAAGGTACTATTCATGAAATTATTCCTATGTATCGTATATGATAGACACATGTTGCAATTGCCTCATTTATTTTAATCGACTCAGCTTCATGAATATGAGGATCACATCCATTAAGCTAAAACTAGCTTGGGACGAGCAAGAGTCTAAGCTTGGGGAAATTGATGAGTGCATATTTGCATTATGTTTTACATTATTATTTTGCATTGTAGATGTAGGGTCTTGATATTTTACGACGCTAGCACGCATATTTTATGTCTATTTTCACCAGGATCAGGACAGATGATGGATCCAATAGATACAATTCTTGGAGTAGTTATACTATGAAGAAAAGGAGTCAAGAACAACGTAAATCGCTTATTTAGAAAATATTAATAATACCAGAAGAAAACCCAAAGTGAATAAAGGAGACAGAGAGTTCAGTGACCAACTATACGACCGGAATAAATTTTCCGGCCGTATAGTTGGCGCCGCCTCCTCAAATAGTTTCACCTCGTGCAACTGGATGAGAGAGACGACATACATAGCACCTAGAAATCGCCGAAACCTCACCTCCAGAAGGCATCTGGAGGGGGAACTCATTCACCAGGGATCCATATTCGCCCTGCGCAGACCCGGGAGGATAAGGCATCGATCTTCATCATCCACCGCTACATCACCACCATCTCCATCCATCCCATCTACATCTTGTCTAGATCTTATTGTAATTTCCGTACTCGTTGTGGATTTATACAAGTACTATTCATCTATGATAGATTCCATTATTATTATCGTGATGTTGATTGCCTCCATGTCTGAGTAGATCATTAGTTCTTGGGGAGATGAAGAAACCCTAGTATGAGATTGAAATAATATAAAGTCTATTATGATATGCATCGCTATGACCATGTGTTAGATTTTCTATCTTGATGTTGAGAGAAGTTGACCTCTCAATATTTGCCTCTCATGGGGACTTGATGGAGGAAACTACTTGTTGGTAGATGGAGGTGTGTTAGCACTTACAGTAACTATAAAACTATTGGCACTCCTTACGTATCACCTTGGGAAGAAACTCACGGAACACTATCCATGCCATGGGATACGTCCTACGGGATTACGTCCCTTAATAGCAGCAATTCGATTGATGTCGATTGCTGACTGATGTGGTTATGAGGATGATGTGAGCAGCGGTTGCTGCCTATTTATCCAAATACGGAGTTCCTCCCACACATACATAGTTAAGGATGTTCATGACAATAATCTTTGTCGTAGCTCCTTATAATGCTAGTGGTGTATCCGCTACTCCCTGAGAATGTTTTTTCCCTATTACAGTTCTAATCTCTCTTACATACGTGATACTTACTTTCTGCATTCAGTTGTTTTACTTTACTTTATTGTTGCTCTTATATCGAAAACCCAAAAACACCCTTTACACAATACTCGTATTTTATCTTGTCACTTAGAACTTTATTTAGTATTTCTATCGTAATATTTATTTCAAGAGTTATTAGACTTCAGACTTCTGCTTCATGTGGGATCGGTATCTTTACTTCGAAACTAGCTACAAACGATATGTGCACTTGCAGTAATCACCTATCGTCTTAGCTTTGATGACGTACGTTCTTTATCAATTACTGGTTCTAGCGTCGGATCCACGCTCCATCGTCCAGGTATGGCATCCACGCTCAATCGTCCAAGTATATGTCCAATTGTTGCGTCCACGCTCACTCGTCCAAGTATCATGTCCACGCTCCGTCGTACAAGTATCGTGTTCACACTCAATCGTTTAAGTATCGTTTCCACGCTCCCTCATCCAAGTATAGTATCCACGTCCAAGTATCATGTCTACCCTCCTTCATTCAAGTATGTTGTTAACACGTTAGCGTTTTCTTCATACTGTCATATTACAAAGTTTAGACGCATGCGTTATTACTGTTTTAGATCTTCTTTGTTCGTTAAAATCTAAGTGTTCTCATTTATGCAAGCTCAGTCTGTATGACGACAGATAAAACTCTGTAAGTATAAAGCTCTAAGATCTTGGTTATTAGTTTGCATCCGAGCCATTCTCATTATTGCAAACTTGGATGACGACAACCAGGTTAAATAGTTAGAGAAACGTTCCATCCGGAGCTAATAGACCGAGCCGGATCTGTTGCATGTCACATCATAAGGTTCTCAACTGGGCCAGAAAAAAGAACCAACAAACAAAAGTAAAGGAAAACGACAAAAGAAAATAAGCCGAAAAAGAAATAATAAATAACAAAAAATAAGCAGATGAAAGATAGCGAAAGATAGACAAACAATCGAAATAGCAGATTAGAAACCAGAAATTCACTTTAGCTCATAGGTGTAGATACACCCACCACAAAAATGACATATTTCAAAATGTTTAAAAATTCAGAAAAAATACCCAGGTGTACATGCTGATATTCTATGTTCGTACACAAAGTTTCATGAAGAAAAGACATTTTATATGACTTGTATAAAAAAGACAATTTCTATGTTATAAAATAGCTTTTCACAAGATATATTTTTGTCTTTTTCACAGACCACAAAATTGTCTTTTCACCGCAAATACTTTGTGTGAGAACATAACACGTCAAGATGTACACCTAGGATTTTGTTTCAGATTTTTTCAACATTTTGAAATTTATATAAAATATATTTTTCATAATAGGTTCATCTAGACTTGGGAGCCAAAATGCCATGTCCTTTAGAAACCTAAAAATGGAAACATAGTCAGACGGCAAAGACAACGAAAGAAGAAAAAGGAAGAACTTGATAGTAAAACGAACAAAAAGAAGTCAGAGAATAACAATATGGTGATTTTTTTAAAGCCGGTGAAAATAGGCAAAAACAAATGCATAGAAAGAGGCAGACAAAAGAGCGAAGGCAAAGAGGTGTAAAATAAATACAGGAAGAAAAGCACAAAAAATAAAAATAAAAAGAAAGATGTGGAGCGAAAGAAGAAAAGGGAACGTGAAGAAGCAGCCGAGCCTAGCTCCTCACGTCACGTAGAAAGACCGACTGCCGGACACCGTTGTAGGCGTCCCAACCGCTACGGGAATGTTCACCGGAACGAGGGAAGAACCATACAACGGTGGCCAGAAGGCACACACGCGATGATCCTATCTAGGGCAGCAATCGAGACACACCGCCCGTTCCATGAAAGTTCATCAAAAGGGCGGTAGTGTCTGTCTATGCCCAGTTGTAACACCCTCGAATCGGCCCTATGCAAGTGTTAGCCCTTTCCGCCAAACCCGCATAGAAATGATTCAAGGACGCCCACCAGGCACTTTCGTGCGGGTGGAAAACGAAGTAATACCATTACACATTAGTCCACGATGGAACCCACAGAACATATATATATATATATACAACAACGACTCCATGAGTCAAGAATACAGATATACTATACAAAAATTCAAATCACCTTGAAAACGATAGAGCGTCCGACTACGGACAAGATGCAAATGGGGCTAAGAGCCCTGGAGAATAACCAATGGTGTCCATAACCCTGCCTAGGCCAAGCCAGAAGGGTAACCCTACTAACGACGTCGATCTCAAACCTGCTAAGACAAAAGGGGTGCCGACAAAGGGCAAGAAAAAAGAGGAGCATCAATACTGAGGCCAGTACATGGCGAGGCTAGAATTCGGCGACTCTCGCCTACATAGATATGGTGGACTGAAGCGGCAGCGCAGCGGCACTAAACAACCTATAGAGACTCGGTATCACTGGCGGCTATTAGAGAGGGGTAAGAAAGACCTATTCGGATCCAACCTGATACTAACACCAAACACACCCATCCTGGTATTCCCCCTCGAGACCAAACGAGGAAGTCAAACCGAGGAACTCACACAGTTGGCAGTTTTACTCATTCCGTTATAGTTGCAGCACTTACTAATCAGATATAGATAGCATGAGTCATCCTGATAGCATAAGTAGTGGCCAGTTTTAATCACCATTCCATTATAGTTGGAACATTTACTAGTCAGATATAATTGTCCTAGGAAATCCCAAAACCCAGCAGTTGTTGGCACTTTTATCACATTCCATTAGAGTTGCAATAATTACTAGGCAGGTATAGTACGACACGGATCACCACAGATCCACCGGTTGTTGGCATTTTTAATATCCTTTCCGTGATAGTTGAATCTGGTTACTAGTCATATATTAAGTCAAGTTTATAGCACTACTTTAGTTATGCTTGTCTATGATCGAGATACTGTGCTCCAAGTCGTCCATAACCGCAGACACGGCTTTCAGAAAGTTTTACACTGCAGGGGTGCACAAATTGCAACACACACTCGATCAACCTCGGAAAAACCAACTCAAAACCCAATAAGGCTTTCACGACAAAGCAATCACAGGATTCATAAAATATTTCAGGGGGCCACCCTACTAAGCTACCCGCAACGAAGTTGGCCGGCTCCGGAACGGACCCAGGGTTTGCGAGAATGGTTGTAAACGACTAGGAACCCGAAAATGTGACTGGGCTTGTCGATACCGCGAAATCGTGCCGCGATCCAAAACAGTACAGGTGCTCCACGCACAATCTTAAATAATGCAGTAAAGCATGGCATAAGTGCATGATAGTAATAAAGCCCCAAACTACTTTGTGGCCCCAAGAAATAGAAATGAATCAAGCTCTGGCTCAGGGGGGGTCCATAAGGCCTCCCGGATGTGGATAGTGCGAATAGTCAAGGAACAGGTATCAAGTACTCGGGGTCCTACGGGACACAAGTGAGCGTGGAAGAACCAAAGAACATCTATTGCCCACCGATGCCTCTGCATTAGTTATATCTAGCAATTTAATAGTTGTGTTTAAAGTCATGATCATCTCCACCATAAACATCAGCTAGCATTCCAACAACTGTGGTACTCGACAACACAAGATCGCACCTGAGCAAGCAACTACGACTCGGAAGGCCAGCTATCTACCAAACAACAGGTATAGGAGGTGTCCAAGGCAATATAGAGGCTGCACGGGATATAACTGGTGCGCGAAAACTAAAGCATCGCGACACGGATAGCGATAGATCAATAGGAGGAAATAAAGACTATAAATGCAAAATAGGTAGAAGGGGAGAGATGCTCGCCTGGGAAAACACTGCCGAAGGTTCATATCCGGAGAACTTGTCGATACTCGCATCAACTCATCGGCCTAATCCGCGAAGAAGCAAACACTAGAAGAAACACCGGATGCAATATTTAATACTACGGCAGAAGATCCGGCATGCTTATGATATGATGCATGGCATGGCACAGATGCGGTGCAATTAGGCAATATTAAGCAGAACCGGGGTCCCGACATTGAATTACACGGTTCCAGTTATTTAACAACCCCGCAATTTAAATGTTGTCTTATCAAGGAAAAACATGGCATTGGTTCGCTACTCAAATTTAAATGGAGGCGCTAATAGACAGGAATAACCCGCATATGCGCTCCATATTTACTTATGAGGTGAATCGGCATAATGCCCCCAACCCACATGATATGCATGCGAGATGAACAATTAATATGCGACAGTTGATAAATGTCATATAAAAATAGAGGCTTAGGGTCACACATCTGGGCTCGGAAGATCTTGGGTTTCGGGGGCTCGGGGTCCAGTCTCAGGGTTTGACGGGAACGGCGAGGTCGGTCTCGGACAACGGAAGGAGAGCTTGGCGTTCCGGGAAGAAGGACTTGGTTTAGCGACAGAGGACGCATTGGACTCCCCCTGGTCGGTGTCGATCTTGTCGTCATGAAGATCTTGTCAGGTCCTCGTATCGGGTCGGTCTTGGCGTTTGGGATGAAGAACTTGGCATCCTGCGATTTCATGTCGACATGCCCGTCGTCCTCGATGGACAACTTGGTGTATCCGTGTCGGCGACCTTGGCGTCTGGGTTCTCGGGCATCACAGCCGGGAAGGAGAACTGGTCGCCTCCGTGGTCTTCGGGTCCGGGTAGGGGAACATGTCGTTCCGAGGAAGAGACCTTGGCGTGCCGAGGGGTCCGGCGGGGTTCAGACTTCGGACTCCGGGAGGAAGATCTTGGCGTCCGCGTCGGAGGTTCTTCGGATTCGCATCTATGGGTTCCAACTCGATAGTCGGTGGCCGAACTTGAATTGCGCCGAGGCTCATGAAGTGACATCGTGCTCGCCACAATTTGTCGGTTTGACTTCATATGCCAGTGTCGAACCCGGGTTTG
The DNA here is from genome assembly GCA_910589775.1 of Avena eriantha. Classification (NCBI taxonomy): domain Eukaryota; kingdom Viridiplantae; phylum Streptophyta; class Magnoliopsida; order Poales; family Poaceae; genus Avena; species Avena eriantha. The sequence continues at coordinate 335,180,070 of OU342745.1, forward strand.
GCGCGAGTACGGTCTTCGGGATAACTTCCACCATTGCGGCTGATCCTCTCTTTGTTCCGGTGAGTGCCTTGGTTTGCTCCACACCAGGGATCGGGCAACAACTCTGAGAGGCTCACAACTGTTAGGGATATATGCACACAGACAGAGCTCATGAACACGCGTGGCCACTAGCAAGCAGGTGAGGGGCGGTTTTGGGCACAGCAGGCGACCTCGGCTGGCGCAGGGTCGAGGCCCAGCGAGAGGGGCTCGAGAGACGGCCTGGCGCGCGGGGCGGAGCTCGGCGGTACGGAGGAAGCGCGACTAGGGAGGAAGACGATGGTGACGGCGATGCGAGGAAGGCGAGCTCGGGGCGGCGCTGTACGGCACCCGGGGATGGATCAAGGGAGGGCCCAAGCCTGGTGGCGGGGACACGCAGGGCACCTGCGCGGCGGTGGCCGGAGGCGGGCCTGCAGGATGGTGACCTGAGCGGGAGGAGGGACCGCGGGGAGGCGTGGTGCCAGGCTCCGGCGAGGGCGGCTCGACGGTGGCGGCCTGGGTGGGGCGAGGCAGAGCTTGCTGCAGCCGGTGGCCAAGACGGCAGCGGGGCGAGGCGGTACGGAGGAAGCGGAGGCGCGGACAGCAGGGGAAAAACCCGGGGCGGCGGCGGCGCTCAGAGGCTGCGGCAGGGAGAGGCACACGGTGACGCGCCGACGCGGCCGGCGGCTGGAGGAAGAGCCACGCGACGGGATGCAGAGAGGAGACGTGGTTGGCGATGGAGGAAAACAGAGGAGGCGACGGGGATTGGGGCGGGATTAGGGCGGTGAGGGAGAAGAGAGAGAGGGATGCAGGGCGTGCAACGCGAGGGGAACGGGGTGGTGGGGTCGGGGTCACGCGGTTCGAGGGAGGCGACAGGGGGAGCGTGGGCGGTTGGTGGTGTGCAGGACGTGTGGGTCGGTTAGGAGCAGGGTGTGTGCGTGTTGTGTTTAGGTTAGGTTTTAGGGTAGGTAGGATGGGGTAGGGTTTTAGGGTTAGCTTTCGAAGGTGGCCGGCTGGGCTTTCGGGCCCGGCTGGCTGCCTCCCCAAAATAATTTAATTATTTTATTTATTTCAAATAAGGCTTTTAGAATCCGTTTGTAGATAAAACGAAATATTCCGGACAAGCCCGGGTTTTATAGTTTGAATAAAAGACGGGCGTTTAGAAAACAGGCTTTTCGAAAAAATAGTTTTTAAACAAACCATGCATGATGATGACGATGCTCAAATGCAATGTGGCATGATGACATGAGCATGCGGTCATGACGATGCAATACACAAAAACAACGCGATTTTCTAGTAGTGGTTTTAGCGGGGCGCCACACCAGTGGACCGCATACGTAGGATGTGCTCCATCTCCCGCATGTGAGAAGCTCTACTGTCTGGTCCGAGTGTATTCGTCGGACGGACAAATGAAATCGATCACAGGAGAGATACGAAGCAAAATAGCTATTTGCCGAGGCTGAGAATGAGAACATGGTTTTATAGACGACATATTAGCGAGAAATCTAGATGCGACGTCGTGTCAGAAAGCCTTGCTATGTGCGGTTTTTCGCCACCCACGAGAACCTGCGTATACCTAGAATCTACGGAACCACCTATTCTATCGGCAGCGAGAAAGATCACGCTCATAGACATGCTCTCACACATGTGATAATGCTGTCATCTCATCTATACGCCCGCAATAACCCGCGTCGTCTACAACCTATGCTTCCAGCTGATATGGTTTACGGAGCCACGTCGTCCCTAGACGGGCGTCACAACCGCGAGAAATCGCGGCCATCATGATCTTATGTCGCCACGTAGGCTATGGACCGCCCCGTAACCGTGAGAAACCACAGCTGGCTATAACCTACAGCACTACATATGCTCTCAACGGGCCCAACATTCGTAAGAGACCGCAGTCGACATGGCATTAGGGACCCATGGCCGCGAGAGATCGCGGCTGACATGGGCTCACGACACCACGTCGGCTCTCTGACATAGCGCGACATGACCAATGACACCGAAGGCGGGCCCATGGCACGCACGGTCCACCATCAGGTGATGCAGGGTACGAATGTGCACGCGACACATATACACGTCAGAAAATCTTTCTCCCTAGCCCGCAGTAGGGCCCGCCTCACGGGATAGTAGGCACAATTGCGACGTCGTCCCGTGTTCTTTTCGGAGTTCATCCCACGGCCAAAAAGAATCGGAATAACACGGATAGCAGTTTGTGCCGAAATATTCCAGCGCTATTGTTTACTCCTAACATGTCAGTATTTCTTTTGCCAAAAAATATCTGTAAGAAGATCACAGTTGTGATTTCACAATTTTGATGGGGATATGATGATCAAGGAAGAAAGATGCATTGGTATGCATGGTGAAAATTGTGTTTCCCAAAGAAGGGAACGATTAGCGGGAGCGCGCTCTTCAGGAAGCGCGTGTTTCGGCAGCAGCGCGCATGTTTTTGGCCGCACGGCAGCCCGACACATGGCGTGTGGAAGCTCACCCGTGCGTATTTCCGGCCGCTCGGCAGCGCGTGTATTTCCGGCCGCAAGGCAGCGCGTGTATTTCCGGCCACATGGCAGCCTGACACGTGGCTAGCTGCTCATGCAGTGCACGTGACGAAAGGCAGTTCCATGCAGTGTAATAAGGCAGTGTATGATCGGTGCAACTAGTTTACTGTCGACCAAAAGCAGTGCAACGCAGTACACCGTGCACTCCAAGAACATCACGCAGTGCATTGCGACCTTAGACAGTGTAACACAGTACAACAAGACAGTGCTTGGATGGTGCACTACCTGGACACCGCGTAGTGCACTACGACCGAAGGCAGTGCAAGGCAGTACACTTGCCGGGACACCGTGCAAGGCACTGTGAATTAAGGCAGTGCAACACGAAACAACAAGGCAGTGTATGGACGGTGCACTGCCTGGACAGTGCGTAGTACACTGCCTAGACACCGCTCAGTGCACTCTGAACTAAGGTAGTGCAACATAGAACAATAAGGCAGTGTATGGATGGTGCACTGCCTGGACAGTGCGTAGTACACTGCATGGACACCGTGTAGTGCACTGCGAACTAAGGCAATGAAACACAGATAACAATGTAGTGCATGGACGGTGCACTGTCTGGACAGTGTGTAGTACACTGCCTGGACACCGCGTAGTGCACTGTGAACTAAGGCAGTGCAACATAAAACAACAAGGCAGTGCATGGATGGTGCACTGCCTGGACAGTGCGTAGTACACTGCCTGGATACCGTGCAGTGCACTGCGAACTAAGGCAGTGCAACACAGAACAACAAGATAGTGCATGGACAATGCGTAGTACACTGCATGGATACCGCGCAGTGCACTGCGAACTAAGGCAGTGCAACACAAGACAACAAGACAGTGCATGGACAGTGCACTGCCTCGACAGTGCGTAGTACACTGCCTAGACACCGTGCAGTGCACTGCGAACTAAGACAGTGCAAAACAACCGAAGGCAGTGCAATGTAGGGTCAAAGGGCAGTGCAAAACAAAAGGTTCTTCAAAAACCTATCATATGGGATCTAGTATTATAGATCTCGACGCGACTAGCACAATTGTGAAAACGGATCTTAGTTTGGATGATTTGTTTAAAAGATATCACATTTTTCGTGTTTGAATCAAAAAAGAAAGGGAAAAATGACCGCCACCCCTCTCTCTGCAGGCACCACGTGTCGCGCGGGGAAGGCTAGGGAAAACGAACGAAGGACTCTCCGGATGCCACGTGCAGCAACATCAGTGATTGCAGAGCGCGCTCGGGAACGCGCGCGCTTTTTCTAGCCTTTTCGTCCAAAGAAGGATGGTGGTATGGGATTTAGAGATCTTCACGTTTTTAATCTAGCCATACTTGCAAAATAGGTATGACGATTGATAGATGAACCAAATTCTTTATGTGCCAGAATACCTCGTGTAAAATATTACCTTTCAGGAAATATTTAAGTTTTGGTCCTAAGGTGTGGGTTCGTCATTCACTTTCCAAAGCATTGTTGCGGAAATCCAAACATTCAAGCGTGGATGTATTTAGCGTTGCAGCAACTGTGAACACATTGACATAGGGAAGGACCCATGGATTTCTAGCAGTCCTCACCGTAAGGTAACCACATCACGAGAAAATTGTATTCATACAAAAGCGTGGAAGACGATTGATCCGGTCACAAGAAGCTGGGACCATGATCTAATTCAAAGCAATTTTCATCTAATTGATGCAACTAGAATCCTGCAAAGTCCTTTAATATGTTAATGGCTTTGATGATTTTTTAGCATGGCACGGTGCAAGATCAGGGACATTTTTGGTGCAATATGCATACCACACTAGATTATGTAGGCGTGCGTTGTCACGCCCGTCCATTATAATTGTAGGATATCTGGAATTGATAAAAATATATCAGATTTAACTAAGTTTGATATATTTAAAGTAGGGAGAGATACATAAAATAAGCGCCAGCCACCCATGTAGTTTTATGCTATCTAGGATTTTTCCTTGCAATTGCTCTACCTACTCTTATTCAGTCTTCAACAAGTCTTCTTGCATATTGTTATTACTTTGACATAGGACACCTCCGAATAGTGCATCACAAACATTATATATGCAATAGAAAACAAAATGATCATATATGGTCTTGGGAAATACCTGAAATATGATGAGAATCTTTGATTGCCCAAGTATGTTCGAGGTAATAACAGTATCTCATCCACAAAAGTCTGATCATAAAGAAAGACACCAAAACTGATCAAACCAAAAGTAAATTTTTTGATTAGATTTACTTAATCTAATAAGATCAGTGAACAAGTAGAAAAGGAAAAATATGATATGTTCCATTAGACTGAAGTTGACACAAATATAATCTGGGAACAAGTACATAACTTAAAATATGATATATATGTTCCAACACAAAATATAGAAGTACCCGTCACCCATTATTGGGTCATCCCACCTATGCTTTTGAGCTACGGAAAGCAGAGTTTGGTTAGTTACTACAAAAGAGGTTCAGTGCAACCTTGGATCTTATCCATATGAAAGCCACACGAATAAATCAGTTCACACAAGAGCTTTTTGTTCTGTTTCTAATCAGGAGTGACCTCGTCTGTATAGATAGGAAACAACTTAAGACACAATAAGTAACATGCACACGTGAAAGGAAATTAAACAAGATTCGATAAGGAAATATTGTGCATAGCGTACTTTGAAACAAAGGGAACATATTGAAAAGGCATGGATGACAGACTTGTATGGAGGAACATATTCAAAAGGCATGAATGATAGACCTGTATGGAGGAACATAAATAACTTCGACTAAAAAATGTTAAGTCTGAACTCCATCAATATAAATGTTAAGCCCAAAATCTGCTGAGAGAAACTAAAATGTCCAATGCTCAGTTCTGCTGTAATGATTCACTCCAAATGCAGCATCGTCTTCCCTCTCATCATACTTTAATATTTCTAAATAGAAAAACTGTACTCACATTAGATTAGACCACACCACCCAACAAACACTTCACCGACATTTTTGTATATGCAGTACGAGCACACACAATTTCAGCAACCTTCGGTACATGCCTCTCATTTCCATGCAGATTAATAGGCTTCATGTTACAAAATATTTCTTTGTTCTTATTTCCAGAAGCCAGCAAAGACCTTACGACGATGCAACTTGTCGCATTGTACGACAAAACATGTGCATAAGGAATCAGCAAACAGAATTATTGCAAAGATAGTTGTATAATGCAGCTGGGTATATTGATCAGTTTCCCCAATTCATCAAATCTGCAGCTGCATACCTCCAAATAAATAACTATCCAATGTGTTCTTGAGGTTGTTGTCATGGAGAAAGTGGTGGTGACATACGGCATTGTCGTTCTCTAGCAGCCCTTACACAGGCCGGTCGCTAGAGGGCAGTAAGCCTGGGTTGTCAATCATGCACATCCACGAATGAAATAGGAACATATTATAGTATTTAATCCCTTAATTCCATAAAGTGTTCCCTGGAGTATATTAGTATAGATGAATTGGACAATTAAATTTGCAAGATGCCAATCATGGTGTTGAAAGGAGATGTGCATCATGGACTGGAAAAGGAACGAAGGATGAGAGACATAGAGAATCTCTACCGATGGTATCCCAAACAAGGGCTTTGGCGATTGACAGGCACGCGAAGGGAATCCCCGCCCGCTGCCACGCCGATCGACTACCCCTACATGTACGGGATCTCCCCTTGCAAACGGTTCCACCAGTTCAAGATCCAGTTTGATCCACCAAGTCACCAAGGTTCCATGGATGAAGGTCTACTTCAAGTAGTCGAAGAAGGGCATGGCGGCGAGACCTAGGGTTTCCCTAGGTTGAGAGACAAAGGTCGGGAAGAGCACAGAACTACGGAAGGGTGGAGTTCGGTGCAGGGAGGTGGGCTATCGCCCATGATCCGCTAGTTTTACTGATGCGCACACGTCTTTATCATAACCGTCCATCCGGGAGCAAACGAGAGGGAGCTGATTTGATGCACAGAGACCCATCCCTAGGGATACGTGGGCTAGTTCGGGAGCACAAGGAAGTCGGACGGGCAGTAGAGGTTCCATGTGACGATCAGACGGCTGAAAACATACATGTTGTGAGAGAGCTCCCTCATGTTCCAGTTTTAATATCCCTAATGGAGTGGAAGCATCAGTTTAACATACTTTCTTGTCGATCTCTTATTAGAGGTACTTCTCTCAAAAACCCTACTTGGAAAATTCCTTGGAACTTGAATGTACCAGCAAAGGTTAAAATCTTCAATCTGCGAGTACTACACGATATTTTGCCTGAAGATATCCTGTTCAAAAGACACATTGTTACTGATGGGATGTGTCCACTTTGTAAAACGGCGCTGGAGGATTTAAATCATATGATGTTTAATTTTCAAGGAGCTAATGATATTTGGAGAGCCCTTGGATTAGAAAGCAAAATTGGTAAAGCAACAAGGACGAGATCCGGAGCTGAAGCGCTTGAATTTCTTCTTAAGGCACTAGTGGCTACTGTTTTGAACTACTCCCTATGTACGATGTTTTAACTTTGTGAAACAAATGTATGTGGACTTCTTTTAGTACGTAGGTTCACTCAGGTTCGGAGTGAATCTACACACTAAAACAAGTCTAAATATATTTTCTTCACAACTCTAAAACAACTTATATTTCAAAATAGGGAGTACAACTATCTAAACATTATTGCTGTGGTAGTTTTATATGGTGGTTGAGGCGACGGCAAACTCATGGTAAGCAGATTCCTTACAAACAGTGCTACTTCGATTAGGGCGATCACCGCAAATGCTACTGTACTAGAAAGTCTGGACAGATTCTAACGCCAATAAAAAAGATGTGGGCAATGTTAGAATACATATCCAACACATGTGTATAGATGTAGGGTATGTATGAGTGTGTATTCTTTATATCTATGTTTGTGTTGTATGCAATCGGGATTCCTTGTAATCTTCTTATATAATGAGCAATATAAGGCCACCTAACGAATGGTTTCTCCTATCTTACATGGTATCAGACGCAAAACCCTAACCGGACCTACGCCTTCTCCCGCTTCCGCCGCCGCCGCAGCAGCCGATCTCGGCGCCCGGCCTCTGCAAACCACCCACCTCTTCCCTTCTAGCCTCGCCACCCTCTACAATGGGTGACGATGCCGCACGGATCGCGCAAGCCGCGAAGGAAAAAAAAGACTGCGAGGCCCGAGAAGCTGCTGACGCCCAGTCAAAGCTCGCCCTCGCCACCGCCCCTCCTCTAGCGCGGAGGCCTTCTTGCTCACCTCGTTGCATGTCTAAGCCGTCGGCCTGTGATGACCCACAAGTATAGGGGGTGTATCGCAGTATTTTCGATAAGTAAGAGTGTCGAACCCAATGAGGAGCAGAAGGTTCTGGCTAGTGGTATGGATTAGGAATTCTCTGCAAATACTTAGCAAACGGATATTTAGGGATTTTTGATAAAGCAAGTAAACAAAGTATGAGTAAATAAAAGACAGTAGGAATAAATGCAGCACGTGGCCCAATCCTTTATGCAGCAAAGGACAAGTCGGTTGTATTACTTAAGATGACCAAACGTTCTCGCGGACACATGGGAAGACTGTCAAGTGCTTTCGCTTCATATAGTTGATTAATCTTTTTTATCTTGCTAAGTGTTGTGTGGGTGAACCTGTGCTAATGTACTGACCTTCCTAGGACTAATACATACTTGTGATTATATCCCTTGCAAACATCCGTAAGTACAAGAAAGTAATTAAGGTAGAAACCTAACCACAACTTTAAACTCTAAGACCCTTACGTCCCTTTTGCAATGGTTTCCTAACCGGGGTTCAGGTTTCTGTCACTCCGGCAACCCCTACGATTAGTAGCCAAATACAAAATGCATTCCCCTAGGCCCATATAGGTGAAGTGTCATGTAGTCGACGTTCACATGACACCACTAGAAGAAGTACACCATAACTTAAATATCAAACTATTAAATCTTTCTCAACACAACTCCACTACTAACAACATGACTTCTCCCATGTCCTCAAGAACAAAACGAACTACTCACAAGACATCATATGGATCATGATAAGAGATGGAATAATGATGTATAACAATCTGAACATAAACAATAATTCAATGGTTCACTCAATAGCATCAACTACAAAGAGTAATCAACACCGGGAAAGTTTCCCCTAAGAACTAATGCAAGATTCAACCCAATTGTTATAGCAATATGGAGATGGTGATGATGGTGCTGATGGTGATGATGGTGGTGATAATGATGATGATGATCCCGATGAAGTCCAGCTTGATGGTGGTGTTGATGGCGACGATCTCCCCTTTCCGGGAAGGAATTCCCCCAGCAGAAATCTGTCTACCGGAGAGATCTTTCTCTCTCGGTGTTTTCCGCCCCGCAGAGGCAGCGGAATCTTTCTGTGGTCGCTCCTCCAGTCTTAGGGTTTCGGGAGGATAATATACGCCAGAGGGGAGTGCTAGGGGTGGACCAGGGCGGCCACACCACCTGGTGGCGCGGCCTAGGCTGGCCCACGCCAGGGGTGGTGTGGGCCCCCTGTGGCCCATCTCCAGCCCCCTTTATGGCTTCCTTCGGCTTCTGGAAAAATAGGATTTTCCGTATATTTTCCTGGATTTTCTGATCTTCGCGAATTTTGCCTCCAAACAGCACCTTTTCCATCAGAATCCTGACTGCAGCGGTCCATGCTCCAAAAGTCATCAACCATGCAAAAACAGATGAAATAACATAAGTATCACCTCTCAATACAGAATATATCAATGAATAATAGTGAATTATGACATAGAATAGTGATGCAAAATGGATGTATCAACTCCCCCCAAGCTTAGACTTCACTTGGCCCCAAGCGAAACTGAGCTCAGTAAACATGGCCTCGGGTTTATGGAGTGAAGAGTCGATAAAAGAATACGGACAAGAAGCATCACATTCATCAAATACATAGATCATAATAGAAGACAACTCACTATTATAAAACTTAACTTGCAATGAGTAAAGGAAACACAATAAAGATACATAAAGTGAATCATAATTGGTAATGGCAAACTTAGCTCTTGGTCAAATAATAGTTGATAATTTGCTGGAGTTCACAAATGACTTGTTTTCAATGATAGCTTTCAAAGTAGTAAACATCAAGATAAGAGCAATGTGCAAAACAAGGAACATAAGAAACATGATTGGATAAATCATCATATGAATGAATAAAACATAACAACTCAAAATACTTGCTGAGATAGAAGGGAATATGTTTACTGACTCCACTACAAAGTAAAAGAAAGGCCCTTCGCAGAGGGAAGCAGGGATTGCAAGTCTCATAAAGAGCTCCCAAAAATTATGATACTTACTAGCTTTAAGCTCTCATTGCCCCTATCATAGGCATCTTTTGGTGATTAAGGTTAAAGTGACACAACTAAGAGGATATGCTTGACAAGTTATAAGTTGAAATCTCATGCCCCTTACTTATGAGTACCGGACCTCATGCTACTCAACTTCAGTCACGAGTAAGCTCTTGCCGTTGTAAATACATGTGTATCATTGAGAACCGCCAATGGGTACCCCTTGCACATGACACAGGAGCTATCCCATAATCAAAATGATAAGGCAAGCAGACAGTGAGCATCTCAGCGATCTTTTTATTTGCTATTTGCATAGGTTTTTATTGAGGATGCTTCATAGAATGCTCACTATAGTTATGCTGCAAGTTTCCACCATGATTAGGCATGGCTTAGGCTAGCGGCCTAGGCGTTTCTCAAACACACATATAAACTCCATGATCTTACAAGTTCCACTTTTATTTCACACCGCCGGGATCCATAGGCAAAAGAACATGATATCAACTAGGTACAAAGTACCAGTGCAATGTTGATAGCGTTCCCCATGACAACATGGTTCTGCTAATTCACAACTTACAAAACGCAAGCATATACGCAACATAGGTGAGCACAATGGTTCAAGTTTATTAAATGCAAGAAAGTAAAGTGTGCCATCAAGTTCATGAGAGCTTTAATCACTAATTTTCACATAATAAGTTTAATTTGGGAGGTTGATATAACAAGAATTTACTTGGAATAGCAATAATGCTAATAGGTAGGTATGGTGGACACAAATGGCAAGGGTTTTGGTTTAAAGGAGTGGATGCACGAGAAGAATTCCCTCTCGGTACATGTTTTTGGCTAGCAAGGCTAGGTAGCAAGTACAAGAGTTGAAGGAAACAAACAAACATACAATGATAAAGACAAACATGCAATCTTTCTTGGAAGCACAAAATATCTTAACTACAGAATACTAGACTTATGAGCAAATCAAGAAAGAAAGATGATGAAATTATTTTTTTATTTAGAGTACTTTTATCTTTTCTTTCAACTCTCAAAAATAGTGTGCTACTGACCAAGCCAGGTTTGCCAAAACCAACTAAATTAACTCAATGATCCCAAAGTGATACCAATACTAATAACAAGATCAATCATATAACCACGAATTGAAAACTAATATAAGCTATGCAAAAGATTAATGATAGAACTTCTCATTAATATTCCATAACAGCAACTCACACCAAGGGATACAGATCTAACGAGAGAGGGGACACTTCCATAATGCAAACCATCCTACACAATAACTTCTCTATTCATGATATGACTCTACTAATAAGGTAAAAAGATAGAAGATAGTGATGTGATATTGCGGCACTCCCCCAAGCTTGGAACAAACCAAGGGGATGCCAAACCTGATGATGAATTACTCCTTCGGTGGTGGTGGTAATATCTCATCTTCGTCCGACTTCCAGGGTAAGGGCTTCTCATCAACAAAGGACATCGTGGTTTCTAGCATCCTGAAACTTGCAGCAGCACTTATGCATTTAAACCTAACCTCATACTCACAGTTTTGATTTTGAATGTCATAGAACTGTGCTTGTAGTTCGTTGGTTGTTTGGCGGAGTGAGTGAATTTCATCCTTGAGTTCAGCAGTCTCCTTTTGGTGCTCAGCAATGAGTTTGGAACAAATCTTATGGATGATATCCACTTCGCGCTCCGCCATCTTCTTGTACCTAAAGACTTCTTGCTCTAGTGCTTCCATCCTGTCCTCCAGACTTCCTTCACCTTTAGGGCCTCGAACCTCTTTTATCCGGAGTTCCCCATCTTCAAGTAACAACTCCTTGGGATGAATCTTCAACTCTCTCATGTATGGGTTGATGATATCCTCTAAAGAATCTTCCTTGGCTGGTCCAGAGGAAGACATTATAGCTCCAAATCTGGGACTCTACCTATCAGAAATAGATCGAAACGAAAACATGACGAAAACACGATATACGAAGCTCGGGAGATCCGGGGGATTATATATTACGAAGTTTCATGACGAAAGGAAGGTACTGGGAGAAAACGGGTCGGAGACGGAGTCTAGGGTGGCCACACCACCCGGTGGCGCGGACAGGGGTGGGCCCGCACCACAGGGTGGTGTGAGCCACCCTGGCTCCGTTTCCGTCCCTCTTTCGCTTCGTAGCTTTCCTTTTCGACTGAAAACTACAAAAATATAGTTGGATAGTATTTTCGCGGAACTTTTCTTACCAGAACTGTACCTATTTGAAAGCGGACTCTGCAGGTCTTTGAATTTGGTCCTTGATAAATTTTTCCGGAGTTATAACTTGAAAGGCATCAACATCTTCATTATAAGAATCCCCAACAATATAGTGTTTGAGTCGCTGCCCATTCACTACTTGTGTAGTATTATCTTTTAAAGAAGAAATTTGTATTGCTCCTAAACGGTATACTTTTTCCTTAAAGAGCCTAGCATTTTCATAGGCTTCACTCCTCCATTCATCTAAAGAACTTAAGTCAAATAATCGTTTATCACCAGCGAGCTTACAATCTCTATTTAGTTCTTTAACTGCCTAGTAAGCTTTATGTTCTAATTCTAAAGGTAGGTGACAAGCTTTCCCATAAACAATTTTATAAGGGGACATCCCCATAGGATTTTTGTAGGCTGTTCTATAAGCCCATAAAGCATCATTCAACTTTTTAGCCCAGTTTTTTCTAGATCTATTAACAGCCTTTTGCAAGATAGATTTAATTTCTCTATTTGATAACTCTACTTGCCCGCTAGTTTGGGGGTGATAGGCTAAAGCAATTCTATGATTAACATCATATTTAGCAAGGGTCTTTCTAAAACCACCATGAATGAAATGAGAACCCCCATCAGTCATGGATACCTAGGCACTCTAAACCTAGGAAAGATAACATCTTTAAGCATTTTTAGAGAGGTTCCCCCGTCAGCACTCTTCGTAGGAATGGCTTCTACCCACTTAGTAACATAATCAACGGCAACAAGAATATGAGTATAACCTTTCGAGGGAGGGAAAGGACCCATAAAGTCAAATCCCCAACAATCAAAGGGTTCAATAACTAGAGAGTAATTCATAGGCATTTCATTGCGTCTAGAAATATTGCCAACACGCTGACATTCATCACAAGATAAAACAAATTTTCTTGCATCTTTAAAAAGGGTAGGCCAGTAGAAACCTGATTGTAGCACCTTTTGTGCAGTTCTATCTCCTGCATGATGTCCTCCGTAAGCATTACCATGACATTTACGCAATATCTCCTTTTATTCATATTCTGGAACACATCTTTGCATAATACCATCCACTCCTTCTTTGTATAAGTGTGGGTCATCCCAAAAATAATGCCTCAAATCATAGAAGAACTTCCTTCTTTGCTGAGCTGTAAAAGTTGGAGGCAAATACTTGGAGACAATAAAGTTAGCATAATCAGCGTACCAAGGGCTCCCTCGCGAGCTTACTCCTACTACGGCTAATTGCTCATTTGGGAAACTATCATTAACATGCATAGGGTCAAAAGAGATGTTTTCCAATCGAGATAAATTATCAGCTACAGGGTTTTCAGCACCTTTCCTATCTACTATATGTAGATCAAACTCTTGTAAAAGCAGCACCCACCTAATAATCCTAGGCTTAGCGTCCTTTTTTGTCATAAGGTATTTAATAGCAGCATGATCAGTATGAATGGTGACTTTTGAGTCTACAATATAGGGTCTAAACTTATCACAAGCAAAAACGACAGCTAGAAATACCTTTTCAGTGGTAGCATAATTCCTTTGAGCAGCGTCTAACTAGCATAATGAATAACATTTAGTTTTTTATCAATTCGTTTCCCAAGGACAGCACCTACAACAAAATCACTAGCATCACACATTATTTCAAAGGGTAAACTCCAATCAGGTGGTTGAATAATAGGGGTTGTAGTTAAAGCCTTCTTAAGAGTTTCAAAATCTCCCTTACAATCATCATTAAAAACGAAGGGTACATCTTTTTGAAGAAGATTAGTGAGGGGTTCTGAAATCCTAGAAAAGTCTTTAATAAACCTTCTATAGAAACCAGCATGACCAAGGATACTACGAATACCTTTGATGTCTCTTGGGCATGGCATCTTCTCAATGGCCTCAACCTTAGCTCTATCAACTTCTATGCCTCTTTTAGAAACTTTATGCCCAAGGACAATCCTTTCATTAACCATGAAGTGGCATTTCTCCCAATTAAGAACAAGATTAGTTTCTTCACATCTCTGCAAAACTTTATCAAGGTTGTGCAGACAATTATCAAAAGAAGTTCCATAGACAGAAAAGTCATCCATGAACACTTCTACAATTTCCTCACAAAAACCATGGAAGATAGCAGACATGCACCTTTGAAAAGTAGTAGGAGCATTACATAAACCAAAAGGCATACGTCTGTAAGCATAAGTTCCGTAAGGGCAAGTAAAATTAGTTTTTTCTTGATCTTGTTGTTTAACAGCAATTTGAGAGAAACCAGAATAACAAACAAGAAAACAAAATGGGTCTTTTTAGACAACCTTTCCAACATTTGATCAATAAAAGGAAGCGGGCAGTGATCTTTCTTAGTAACTTTATTGACTTTTCAAAAATCAATGCACATCCTATAGCCTACTACTATTCTTTGAGGACTAAGCTCATCATTATCATTAGGAACAACGGTAATACCTCCCTTTTTAGGAACACAATGAATAGGACTAACCCATTCACTATCAGCAATAGGGTAAATAATACCAGCATCAAGGAGTTTCAATACCTCATTTCTTACCACTTCCTTCATCTTAGGATTTAAACGTCGTTGGTGCTCTACTACTGGCTTTGCGTCTAGTTCTATGTTGATAGAATGCTGACATATAGTAGGTGAAATCCCTTTTAAATCATCTACAGTATAGACCATAGCACCTCGGTGTTTCTTCAAAACCTCCAATAACATTTCCTCTTCTTTTCCTGAAAGTTTAGAGCTAATAATAACAGGATATATCTTTTTATCATCTAAATAAGCATATTTAAGATCATCAGGGAGAGGTTTTAGATCGAAAACCGGATCCTTTTTAGGTGGCAACGTGGTACCCAAGTCTTCTATAGGCAAGTTATGCTTAAGCATCTTAGGCTGATCACGGAGAATCTCGCCAATCTCATTCCTTTCTTCCATGAAGATTTCACTTTCATGATCTTCCATAAATTGCTGCAAACCATTGTTAGGAGCAAGAGAAATAGAAGCAAGTTGTTTAACTCTAAAATTATCATTATGGGTTTCCTCTTCACAAGGTTCTTTAGCGAATTTCGAGAAATTAAACTCAGAAGATTCCGCATCAAACTTAGTCAAGATTTTCTCCCTTTTGCAATCTATAATAGCTCCACAAGTACTCAAAAAAGGTCTACCAAAGATAATAGGATAAGTTTTACTAGCAGCTGAACCAAGTACTGGAAAATCAGTAGGGTACTTAATCTTACCACAAAGAACTTCGACATCTCGTACAATACCAATTGGAGAGATGGTCTCTCTATTAGCTAGGTGAATAACCACATCAATCTCTTCCAATTCGCAGGGACTGATTTCATGCATAATTTCTCTATAAAGCTCATAAGGAATAGCACTGGAACTTGCACCAATATCACATAAACCATAATAGCAATGATCACCAATTCTAACAGAAAGCACAGGGACACTAGCTTTTTTAGTTCTATTAGAATGTGAAACAATGTTAGAAGCATCCTCACAAAAGGCTATGTGTCCATCTTCTATGCTTTTAGTGACAAGGTCTTTCACAATTGCTACCACAGGTTCAATGTTTATTTGTTCATCAGGATTTACAGTTCTTTTTTCACTTTTGGTGATTACATTAGTTATCATAGGATGATCCTTTACCTTATCTGGGAAGGGAATCTTCTCAATATAAGGTTCAGGTAAGATGGGATCAATAATGCAATACTCAGCACTCCTAACAGGAACACAGTCAACACTATCTTTATAAGGTTCATGGTACTTGTTCCATCCCCTTTTTGGAATTTCAATATAAGAAGCAAAAGCCTTAAATCAATTCGTTATAACTTGCAAATCAAGACCATAAACATTTTTGATATTTTGAAAGTCACCAGTTCCCATAAAAGATTCAATGCATTCATAATCATAGTTTATACCTGACTTTCTACCTTTGTCATTCTCCCATGCTTTAGCATTATCCTGAATACGGTCCAGAAGATCTCATTTAGCTTCTTCTTCCATGCGAGTGAATGATCCAGCACAAGAAGCATCCAATAAATCCTTATCATGTAGAGGGAGCCTTGCATAAAAGTTATTGATAATAATATTGTTGGGAGCTCATGAATGGGACATTTGATCATTAGTAACTTCAATCTCCCCCAAGCTTGAGCTGTACTCTCTCCATCAAGATGCAAAAAAGTTGTATATTTGATTCTGATCTTTATGAATCTCACTAGGAGGATAAAACTTTGAATGAGAGGCACTATTTCCTCCCATTCCAGAGCTTGACCATTCTTCATCAACTTATACCATTCCTCAGCTCTTCCTTTCAGCGATAATGAGAATAACTTCTTCTTAACTTGATCTGTAGTAATACCTGCACACTTGAACAACCCGCATAATTCGTGTATAAAGAGTAAATGATCACCGGGATGGACAGTTCCATCCCCAACATAGTAGTTATCCATAACACGATCAATAATTCTTGTAGGTATTTCAAAAACATCATTCTCAGCAGGTGGTGGCTTATCTACTACCTTAGCAGTGGTAGTAGCATTACCAAATAAGAAACTCAGCGAATTATCCATAACGAAAAAAAGCAACTAACCTAAGTAAACAATACTCACAGTAGAAGTTTCCTTTACCAGTTCCACTCTCCAATAGTGCTTCACTCCCCGGCAACGGCGCCAGAAAATAGTCTTGATGACCCACAAGTATAGGGGGTGTATCGCAGTATTTTCGATAAGTAAGAGTGTCGAACCCAACGAGGAGCAGAAGGTGCTGGCTAGTGGTATGGATCAGGAATTCTCTGCAAATACTTAGCAAACAGATTTTTAGGGGTTTTTGATAAAGCAAGTAAACAAAGTACGAGTAAATAAAAGACAGTAGGAATAAATGAAACAAGTGGCCCAATCCTTTATGCAGCAAAGGACAAGCCGGTTGTATTACTTAAGATGACCAAACGTTCTCGAGGACACATGGGAATATCGTCAAGTGCTTTCGCTTCATATAGTTGATTAAACTTCTTTAGTTTTCTAAGTGTTGTGTGGGTGAACCTGTGCTAATGTACCGACCTTCCTAAGACTAATACATACTTGTGATTATACCCCTTGCAACCATCCGTAAGTACAAGAAAGTAATTAAGGTAGAAACCTAACCACATATTTAAACTCTAAGACCCTTACGTCCCTTGTGCAATGGTTTCCTAACGGGGGTTCAGGTTTCTGTCACTCTGGCAACCCCTACGATTAGTAGCCAAATACACAATGCATTCCCCTAGGCCCATATAGGTGAAGTGTCATGTAGTCGACGTTCACATGACACCACTAGAAGAAGTACACCACAACTTAAATATCAAACTATTGAATCTTTCTCAACACAACTCCACTACTAACAACATGACTTCTCCCATGTCCTCAAGAACAAAATGAACTACTCACAAGACATCATATGGATCATGATTAGAGATGGAATAATGATGTATAACAATCTGAACATAAACAATAATTCAATGGTTCACTCAATAGCATCAACTACAAAGAGTAATCAACACCGGGAAAGTTTCCCCTAAGAACTAATGCAAGATTCAACCCAATTGTTACAGCAATATGGAGATGGTGATGATGGTGGTGATGATGATGATCCTGATGAAGTCCAGCTTGA
This sequence comes from Avena eriantha, assembly GCA_910589775.1. NCBI lineage: Eukaryota > Viridiplantae > Streptophyta > Magnoliopsida > Poales > Poaceae > Avena > Avena eriantha. The sequence continues at coordinate 335,197,818 of OU342745.1, forward strand.
TGGTGGTGTTGATGGCGACGATCTCCCCTTTCCGGGAAGGAATTCCCCCGGCAGAAATCTGTCTACCGGAGAGATCTTTCTCTCTCGGTGTTTTCCGCCCCGCAGAGGCAGCGGAATCTTTCTGTGGTCGCTCCTCGAGTCTTAGGGTTTCGGGGGGATAATATACGCCAGAGGGGAGTGCCAGGGGTGGACCAGGGTGGCCACACCACCTGGTGGCGCGGCCTAGGCTGGCCCACGCCAGGGGTGGTGTGGCCCCCTGTGGCCCATCTCCAGCCCCCTTTATGGCTTCCTTCGGCTTCTGGAAAAATAGGATTTTCCGTATATTTTCCCCGATTTTCTGATCTTCACGAATTTTGCCTCCAAACAGCACCTTTTCCATCAGAATCCTGACTACAGCGGTCCATGCTCCAAAAGTCATCAACCATGCAAAAACAGATGAAATAACATAAGTATCACCTCTCAATACAAAATATATCAATGAATAATAGTGAATTATGACATAGAATAGTGATGCAAAATGGACGTATCAGCCTCCACTCCATCAAGGGGCACGTCCCCGTCGAGCTGGCCCTCGATATCGGCATTCATCGCCAATGGCGCACCTTCTTCCGCGCTGCCCTCCGCAAGTATGCGTTGCTCGACCACGTCGACACCCCTGCTCCGTCCGTTCCGACTCCGGAGTGGGCTCCCTTGGATGCCACGGTCGTCTCCTAGCTCTATGGGTCCGTGTCCCTTGGCCTCCTCGACACCATCATGACACCGGCGAAGACCCTCTCGTCGTTGAGCTGTGGACAAGCATCAACGGGCACTTCAACTACCACAAGATCAGCCGCCAGCTCCACCTCTCCACCGATCTGGGCGAGATCAAGATGGGCGAGATGAACATGACTGAGTACTAAGATCAAGGCCCTCGCCGATGGTCTCATGGATCTCGGATCCCCGGAAGACGACGCCAAGCTGGTGATCCACTGCCTCAACGGACTTTCCGAGCAATACGAGGGCGCCGCCGATCTCATCTCCCTCATGCCCGACATCTCGTTTGAGAAGTGATGTTCTCTTCTCGCGCTCCAAGACATGAAGCGTAAGAATCGTTGCTCGCACAAGGGCAACAGCAACACGGCCCTCTACTCCAACGCCGCCACCGCCCCCAACTCTGGACGGGGCAACGGTAGCAATGGCAAGAAAAATAAGAAGGCCGCAACGGACGCTGCCAAGGACACCGCCATCATCCAAGCCGGCACCATCGTCACACCTCTGGCCGCCGCTCCTCCAACCTGGCCCACGCCACTCCTGCTCTGGAACGGCGCGATCCAGATGTGGCCATACGGCCCTGGTATGCAGGCTCGCCCCCCAGCTACATGCACTGCCCCCGCCTCCACAGCACGCCTTCTACGTGCAAGGGCCCTACACTGTGCCGCACGCCTATGTCTACGGCTACAGCGGCTATGCTCCTCAGGCTCCTGCATATGGGCTCGGCACTACACCCCCGTCATCACCGGCTTCATCAACTGCCTCATGGGACAAGTCCGCGCTGATGAATCTGAAGGGAATATGCCCGAGAGGCAATAATAAAGTGGTTATTATCTTATTCCATGTTTATGATAAATGTTTATTTTGCATGCTATAATTGTATTAATTGGAAATGTTAATACATGTGTGTTTAATAAACAAAATACAAATTTCCTAGTAATGCCTCTCATATAAACTAGCTCGTTGATTAACAATATGATCAAGGTTTCCTCATCATAGACATTGGATGTTGTTAATAACGAGGTCACAACATTGGTAGAATGATGTGATGAATATTCGTCCAAAGTATAGCATTACGATCAGAGTCATTATGTTTATATTGCTATAACATCATACGAAGTAATCTTAGTCCTTAGACCATGAGATCATGTTAATTTCTAATACCGGAAGAGTATCTTGATAACATCAAATGTCACACCGTAACAGGGTGACTATAAAGGTGGGTTCAGTGCTACGAAGGTGTTATGTTGAGGCTCATGGATCAAGAGTGGGATTTGTCCATCCCGATGACGGATAGATATACTCTAGGCCCTCTCGGTGATATCACATTGAAATAGCTTGCAAGCAAGTGATGTGATCACTAGAATGTTATATCACGGGAACAAGAAAAGAGTGCATGTCGGTAACGAGATCAAACTAGGTATTTGGATGCCAATGATCGAATCTCGGACATGTAATATATCGTGAGACAAAGGGATTTAGTTACTACCTTAAAGGTTCACACGATCACAAGGGTCATCGTTGAATATGTGGGAGTCAGTACGGATCTCCTGGTCCCGCTGCTGATTATTGATCGGAGAGGGGTCTCGATCATGTCTGCATTATTCGCGAACCGTAGGATGACACACTTAAGGGATACCGACACCATTTAGGAGCAAATATGTTTCACATAAAGATTAAGAAAGCACTGGAATCATTTCGATGGAAACCGGAATTCTTTTCGGTGAAATTGCTAAAATTGGTTCTGCATGTGATATTGAAATGTTGCAGGGAGTTTTATGTGAATGTTTGTTAATTAAAGTAATTAACAAAATTCTGAATAAAATAAATAAAATTGTTTTATTTAATGAGAGCTTGCATTAAATTTGGTGGAAATTTAATGCATGTGAGTGGACATGAGTGGAGGTGTGTGTTTATATGAGTGGGAGCTCCACCCACATGAATGAGGGAGAGGTGGGGGCACCCTCCATGGCCGGCGCCATGCCCCCTTGGGCTGCCCCCCTCCCCTATATAAGGAGCACCTCCTCCTCCTCTCCTCTTGAACCACCTCCTCGTGAAGGTTCTCTTCTCCCTCTAGTTATTCCCCATGGTCTCGGATTAGCGAGATACATGTTCCCAGTGGCTTTATCTGGATAGGAGTTGTTGCTTCCGCTGCATCGCTAGAGCGAGGAGACGGAGGTTGTTCGGTGGACAGAACATGTGTGCGATCACGGATGCATCGCTACTTTGCGGTGCTGGACTTGATGGTGCTAGACTTGATGGTGCTGGACCTGATGGTGCTGGAGCTACTGGACCTGAAGGAATTCATCACGATCTTGAGATCGTCAAGTGTACGACTACATCATCCACGAGTTCCAACTCATTAACAAAGCTTTGTTGTCTTCGAGGGTAAGTTCTCTATGGATGTATATCCACCTGTTGCTTGTATCTAGTAGATAGATCTTGGCGTATAGTTCCCACCGTAGGAAATTTTTTGTTTTCTATGCTGCGAACCCAACAGTGGTATCAGAGCCTGATCTATGCATAGGTGCGTTGCGCGGGTAGTACACATATGTTTATATGTGGGCAATGATGATCATGTTATTGCATCTTCTATGTATTTTGGATATTGGTGGCATAGTGGGATGAAGCGGCCCGGACCAACCTTACATGTCATCGCACATGAGACCGGTTCCATGACTGACATGCAACTAATTTTGCACAAGTGGCTGGCGGGTGTCTGTCTCTCCTACTATAGTCAATATCTGATTTACAACGAGCTGCTAATAACTTAGTTATCATCGTTGTAGTTCCATGTTCGTAGGTAAGACCGGTTTTGTCTCCGAAAGCCCTAAGCCACGTAAAACTTGCAATGGATAAATTAGAGGCGTCTAGTTTAGATTGTTGCTGGGCTAGTGTATTGATATGGTAATGTTGTAAGTAGATTAGCCCAGCAACAATCTAAACTAGACGCCTCTAATTTATGCATTGTAAGTTTTACGTGGCTTAGGGCTTTCGGAGATAGAACCGGTCTTACCTACAAACATGAACCACAATGAGGATAACCAAGTTATTAGCAACTCGTTGTAAATCAGATATTGACTATAGTAGGAGAGACAGACACCCGCTAGCCACTTATGCAAAACTAGTTGCATGTCAGTCGTGGAACCAGTCTCATGTACGATGACATGTAAGGTTGGTCCGGGCCGCTTCATCCCACTATGCCACCAATATCCAAAATACATGAAAGAAGCAATAACATGATCATCATCGCCCACATATAAACATATGTGTACTACCCGTGCAAAGCACCTACGCATAGATCGGGCTTTGATACCACTGTTGGGTTCGCAGCATAGAAAACAAAAAATTTCCTATGATGAGAACTATACGTCAAGATCTATCTACTAGATATAGAGCAACGGGTGGATATACATCCATGGAGAACTTACCCTCGAAGACAACAGAGTTTTGTTAACGAGTTGGAACTCGTGGATAATGTAGTCGTACGCTTGCCGATCTCAAGATCGTGTGGAAGTCTGAGCACCACAAATCAGCAGCGCATGCGTCCTCGCACACACGTTCAAGCCACCGGACAACCTCCACCCCCTCGCTCCAGCGAATCAGCAGAAGCAACAACTCCTTCTAGACACAAGGCCACCGGGAACATGTATCTCGCTAATCCGAGACCAGGGGGAATATCTAGAGGGGAGATAGATCCTTCACGAGGAGGTGTGCTTTGTGAGGGAGGAGAGAGGGCTCCTCCCCTACCATGGTTGGCAGCCAAGGAGGGTGCCCCCACCTCTTCCTCATTCATGTGGTGGAAGCTCCACTCACATCAATTTTGACTCCGCCCAAAATTCCACTCACATGCATTAAATTTCCACCAAATTTAATAAAACTCTTTTATTTATTTTATTCAGAATTTTGTTAATTACTTTAATTAACAAACATTCACATAAAACCCTATGCAACATTTCAATATCACATGCAGAACCACTTTCTGCAATTTCAACCGAAACAATTCCGGTTTCTATCGAAACAATTCATGTGCTTTGCAATCCTTTTGTCTGAAACATATGTGCTCCAAAATGGTGTCCGGCAACCCTTAAGTGTGTCACCCTACGGTTCGCGAATAATGCAGACATGATTGAGACTCCTCTCAGATCAATAATCAGAAGCGAGACCTGGAGATCCATACTGACTCCTGCACATTCAACGATGACTTCTATGATCGTGAGAACCTTTAACGCTAGTAACTTAATCCCTTTGTCTCATGATATAATACATGTTCGATATTCGATCATCGGTATCCAAGTACCTAGTTTGATCTCGTTACCGACATGCACTCTTTTCTCGTTCCCGTGATATAACATTCTAGTGATCACATCACTTGCTTGCAAGCTATCTTAATGTGATATCACCGAGAGGGCCCAGAGTATATCTATCTGTCATCGGGATTGACAAATTCCACTCTTGATCCATGAGCCTCTACATAACACCTTCGTAGCACTGAACCCACCTTTATAATCACCCTATTATGGTGTGACGTTTGATGTTATCAAGATACTCTTCCGGTGTTAGCAATTAACATGATCTCATGGTCTAAGGACTAAGATTACCGTGTATGATGTTATAGCAATGTAAACATAATGACTTGATCGTAATGCTATACTTCGGATGAATGTTCATCACATTATTTCACAAACATTGTGACCTCGTTATTAACAACATCCAATGTCCATGATCAGGAAACCTTGATCATCTTGTTAATCAACGAGCTAGTCTTAAAGAGAGGCATAACTAGGAACCCTTTTTGTTTATTAAACACACATGTATTGACGTTTCCTTTTAATACAATTATAGCATGCAAAATAAACATCTATCATATACAAGGAATACATAATAACAACTTTATTATTGCCTCTCAGGGCATATTTACTTCAGGTGTCATATTGTTTCTGAATGTCAATTTAAAGTTTAGAAGTCATATTGCAAACTTTCAGCAAACTCTATTTACTCCATGAAGTTTAATAAGTAGTATTAAATCAAGAGTAAGAATTCCAATGTTAGTATCTAAAGTATCATGTTTGCCTCCATGATTATTGATATTCAAAAGTTGTTTTAATATCAAGATTATCTAGGGGCTGAAAAATTGGTTCAAAAACATCATGTGTGGAAGGTATTGTGACATCTGAAACAATGTTTTTGGTTGCATTATGATAGAGTATAATTTAGCAAAATACATGGTCTCATATTGTATGAGAATTTGTGAAGGATGGAGATGCTAGGCATCCGGATCTCCCAAAAAGGTTTTGGGAACTAACATTATACTCGCGATTCTTTCTTATAGGCTATAGTAGCTTGATCATGAAAGTTGTCATGATAAGGATGAATATTATATATGTAGGTAAATGTTTACTACACTAATAGATTACTAAAGAATGAATTTTTGAAAGAACACCAAACATTTGATGATGGTGATCCACTTCAAAGTGCAAGTCCAAAGGTATTAGTATTTGACAATATACACTTTGTACTGTGTGTCATGTGAATGACACCACTATTGATGTTGATAGATTCTTTTAAAATAAAAGGAATTGTTGAAAGAGAATCTATAAAATATTGGGCAGAAAAGGAAAGGTTGGAGATGTCCAACTTAGGTATATAGAAGATATACATGTTATGGATATATTCCTTGCTTGTTAAACAATGTGGTTCTGAGGTATTGGATACCAGTATTGGATACTCAATTGGTTGGTGTGAAGTGTCATACAGAACAACACAATTCATGAACTGCAACGGCCTAAGTAATTGGCAAGAGAATAAGTGATGATGCTCATCAAAAACAAATAAAGTGTTATTGTGTTCTCGTTGTCGTCAAACCTAGCCTTCAAGATTTGTTTTAATAATTTTTATTTTGTTCTGGTATTACGAGAACAATGGTTGTTCAAATAATTATCGTATTCCATAAAGGATGGATGAACTTTTACAAGTCTAGTTGGAGAAATCACATCCATAAACATTATTGCTAAAATGTCGTAAGACAAATGATTGGAAGATCACTTATGAAGTGACATCGCTGTTTGAATTATATTGGAAAGTAAACATGAAGAAACTCCATGTTGATGGATTTTTGGAGTCTTTTGATTTTGATCAATTGATGCTTGTGAAACTTCCCTCGAGATAATTGAAACTCCGTCCATAGGCCAAAGAGGAACGGATGACTAACTTATTGGATATTATGCATGTTGATGTATATAGTCCATTATGTGTAGCCATATGCAATGGATCTTTTTGCTTCATATGCTTTCTCCAGAAATTTGAGTGAATATATCTATATAGTTACTTAATAAGGAAGAAGTATGAAACATTTGAAAATTGTTCAAAGACTTTCAAGATGAAGTGAAAAATCATTGTAACAAGAAAATAAAAGAGTTTATGATTTGATCATAAAGGAAGATATTTGAGTTACAGGTTTAGCAAAACACCTAAGATTTCAGGAATTGTTCCATGAATTTGCATTTCCCGATAAACCACAGGAGTATGATATGTTCGAGAGATCAAATCAAACCTTGTTTGACATGGTAAGATCAAAGGTGTCATTTATAAAACTACCATTATGTTTTAAGGATTAAATCTTTAGAGACTACCGCTTTTACACTGAAAAGAGCACCATCGTGATCCGTTGAAATGACACCATATGAGTTATGGTTTGGGATAAAACCCGAATTGTCTTTTCTTAAATTTTGGTATGCTATGCATAAGTAAAATGTTTACAACCAAAGTCAGACAAGCACGTCTTTGTAGGTTATCCCAAAGAATTTGTTGGGAATTCCTCCATAACACCGAGGACAAAAGAGTTTGTCGCTTGGAACGTCAAGTTTCTTGAGAAGGATTTTTTCATGAAAATTTAAGTGGGAGGACAATAGAACTTTGATAAGGTTGTTGAACCTTAGCTATATGTGCTAAGTAGCACAGCGCTAGAAAGTGTCCCGGTGGCGGCCACAATGCTCATGGCTCCCATGATTACAAAGGGTGTGATCTTGAAGATTAGAGTTCCTATTGAACCTTGTGGGTCAGTAAGAATCAAATAGTAAGATTTGAAACAGAAGTCGTTATTGTTTTGACAATGATGAACCGACTGCATGCAAAGAAGCGATGATGGGCCCTAACTCCATAAAATTACTAGAAGTCATAGAATCTGTGATAGTATCCATACACGAGAAATCAAGTTTCTAAACTTGGAAGACCCTCTAGAAAGGCGTGCAGCCTATCGGTCATGTTTGGATCTATAAAGAAATAGAAATGGATGTTTAACATCTATGAAATAGTTGACATGTCGGAAAGAAGTTTACGGCAATGTTCAAGGAGTTGACTATGACAAGATTTGATCTTTCATAGCGATATTTAGTCTTGATGGATTAATGTAGCAACCACTACATATAATTTGGTATATGGTAGTTGAATAAACAAAACAAGGTTCTTCTAATAGAATGGTTACCTAGGACGTGTACATGACACGGTCTGAAGGGTTTTGTTAATTCAAAGGGTGCTAAAAAGGGCATGCAAACTTCAATAGTTGAAGTGAGCATAGCGGAGTTGGAATCTTCACCATGATGAAAATGTTAAATTCATCAGAGATGATGAAGATGCTTGCATTTGCAAGAAATTAAGTGGGAGCGCTGAGACATATTTCTAATACATTATGTAGAGGACATGGTGTTGATTAGAAATGATGTATCTTTTATTGACACAAGTTAAGAATTTCATTAAAATAGGATTTCGATGAAAGACTTGGGCAAAACCAGAATATTTGGCATCAATATCTATATGGATAGATTGATGCACTAATATGGTTATGCCAGACGTACATATATGAGATATTGAAAGAGTTCAATATGGAAACAACAAGAAAGGTTCTTGCTGCATGAAAAGGATTGTATCAAGATTCAAGTGTTTCAACACTTGGTGAGTAAAATCACATGAATATTTTGATCGATTATACCGTGATATGTATATATCCAAATATGTCATATGCTCTAAATGTTATGAGCACATACCAGAATGATTCATAAGATGATCATTGGATGATAGTAAAGACATTCTTATGAGCTTTGGAAGAACTAAGAATATATCATGTATAAGTGACAAATAGTTAAAGGTAGTTCATTGTAAAGTGTTACATTGATACTAGTTTTGTCACAAGATACAAATTAAATTTATCTCAATTTAGACTATGGGTGGCACAATGTAATGGAAAGGATGTTCCATGATGGATTTGGATGAGTTCCAAAGTTGAGACATTGTGATGGATACTACAACAAAAGGCTAAGTATATGACTGCTATAGTAGCAGCAAAGGAGGGCATTTGTGTTAAATAGTTTGTTATCAAACTAGGTGTGGTTCAAAGTGGGCTCATACTATGAAGATATATTGTATGACAATAATATCAACATATTTTAACCCGAACGAACTAAAGGTCTCACCAAAGGACCAAATGTATACAAAGCCATCTCATTTGAGAATGAGTGATGCGTAGAGACGCAAAGACATCCAAATACACACGGACCTGAAACTGTCAGATCCGGAGATTATGTTAACCACTAGCAATCGCGTATATGCGACACCAGAAAGCCATAGGTGTTCAATACGCAAAGTTTTTCAAACTAGATTATTGACTCTAGTGCAAGTGGGGGACTGAAGGGAATATGCCCGAGAGGCAATAATAAAGTGGTTATTATCTTATTCCATGTTTATGATAAATGTTTATTTTGCATGCTATAATTGTATTAATTGGAAACGTTAATACATGTGTGTTTAATAAACAAAATACAAAGTTCCTAGTAATGCCTCTCATATAAACTAGCTCATTGATTAACAAGATGATCAAGGTTTCCTGATCATGGACATTGGATGTTGTTAATAACGAGGTCACAACATTGGTAGAATAATGTGATGAACATTCATCCAGAGTATAGCATTACAATCAGAGTCATTATGTTTATATTGCTATAACATCATACGAAGTAATCTTAGTCCTTAGACCATGAGATCATGTTAATTGCTAACACCGGAAAAGTATCTTGATAACATCAAATGTCACACCATAACAGGGTGACTATAAAGATGGGTTCAGTGCTACAAAGGTGTTATGTTGAGGCTCATGGATCAAGAGTGGGATTTGTCCATCCCGATGACAGATAGATATACTCTGGGCCCTCTCGGTGATATCACATTGAAATAGCTTGCAAGCAAGTGATGTGATCACTAGAATGTTATATCACGGGAACGAGAAAAGAGTGCATGTCGGCAACGTGATCAAACTAGGTATTTGGATGCAATGATCGAATCTCGGACATGTAATATATCGCGGGACAAAGGGATTCAGTTACGACGTTAAAGGTTCACACGATCACAAGGGTCATCGTTGAATATGTGGGAGTCAGTACGGATCTCCAGGTCCCGCTGCTAATTATTGATCGAAGAGGGGTCTCGATCATGTCTGCATTATTCACAAACCGTAGGGTTACACACTTAAGGGATACCTACACCATTTAGGAGCAAATATGTTTCAGATAAAGATTAAGAAAGCGCTCGAATCATTTCAATGGAAACCGGAATTTTTTCGGGTGAAATTGCTGAAACTGGTTCTACATGTGATATTGAAATGTTGCAGGGAGTTTTATGTGAATGTTTGTTAATTAAAGTAATTAACAAAATTCTGAATAAAATAAATAAAAGTGTTTTATTTAATGAGAGCTTACATTAAATTTGGTGGAAATTTAATGCATGTGAGTGGACATGAGTGGAGGTGTTTGTTTATGTGAGTGGGAGCTCCACCCACATGAATGAGGGAGAGGTGGGGGCACCCTCCATGGCCGGCGCCATGCCCCCTTGGGCTGCCCCCTCCCTTATATAAGGAGCACCTCCTCCTCCTCCTCTCCTCTTGCACCACCTCCTCGTGAAGGTTCTCTTCTCCCTCTAGTTATTCCCCATGGTCTTGGATTAGCGAGATACATGTTCCCGGTGGCTTTATCTGGAAAGGAGTGGCTGCTTCTGCTGCATCGCTGGAGCGAGGAGGCGGAGGTTGTTCGGTGGACCGAACGTGTGTGCGATCACTGATGCACTGCTACTTTGCGGTGATGGACCTGATGGTGCTGGAGCTGCTGGACCTGAAGGACTTCATCACGATCTTGAGATCGGAAAGTGTACGACTACATCATCCACGAGTTCCAACTCGTTAACAAAGCTTTGTTGTCTTTGAGGGTAAGTTCTCTATGGATGTATATCCACCCGTTGCTTGTATCTAGTAGATAGATCTTGGCGTATAGTTCCCATCATAGGAAATTTTTGTTTTCTATACTGCGAACCCAACAGAATCAGTTCCAGACGATGGGCCTTCAAGCGCCCACCACCGATTGGGTCATGGACACTAGCGCCACCTCCCACTTTGCATCGAACCCTGGTATGCTCACCTCCGTGTCTCCTTCTTCTTCTTCCTCTCGTGTTGTCATTGTTGGTAATGGTTCCACCCTTCCGATCACCGCTACCGGGCATGCATGTTTTCCTATTTACACTCCCTCGCGTCCTCTACATCTTCGCAATGTCTTAGTATCTCTCGATATAGTCAAAAACCTTATGTCCGTTCGTCAATTCACCATTGATAATCGTGTTTCCGTCGAATTTGACCCTGTTGATTTTTCTGTGAAGGACCTTCTAACCAAGACTGAGATTCTCAGATGCAATAGTCCCGGAGCCCTCTACCCTATCAGCGCCTCCTCTCCCAGTCGCCCACACGCCTTCCTTGTCGTCGACCCTACTATGTGGCATCGGCGCCTTGGACACCCTAGACGGCCGGTCATGGAGTCATTAGCTCGCTCCTGCATTATTCCTAGGGATAAAAATAAATCTAGTTTGTGTCATGCTTGTCAATTAGGTCGTCATGTTCGTCTACCTTTTTATTCTACCAATTGTGTAACACATTCTCCGTTTCAATTTATACATTGTGATTTGTGGACATCTCATGTTGAGAGTATTTCTGGCTTTAAGTATTATCTCGTTTGTCTCGATGATTTCACTCAATACGCTTGGGTTTATCCTTTACGTGCCCAGTCAGAAGCCTTCTCACACTTGTCATCCCTCCACGCCTTAGCCAAAACTCAGTTTCATGCACCCTTGAAAGCCATCAAGTGTGACAATGGTCGTGAGTTCGATAATTCCTCCCTACAATCGTTTGCCCAACGCCATGGGATAGCACTCCGCTTCTCATGTCCCTATACTTCACAACAAAACGGTAAAGCCGAGAGAATTATTCGCACCCTTAACGACATCACTCGCACCCTTCTAATTCAAGCTAGCATGCCACCTCGCTTCTGGGCCGAGGCTCTCCATACAGCCGTGTCGTTGCACAATCGGCTGCCTTCCAAGGCCATCGCGGATCGCATGCCTTTTCGAGCCCTTCATGGTGTTGATCCTGCATATGCCGATCTTAGGGTCTTCGGATTCTTATGCTACCCAAACACCACCGTCGTTGCCTCGCATAAACTTGCGCCTCGCTCCATGCCGTGTGTGTTCCTTGGGTATCTATCTCAACATCATGGCTATCATTGCCCTGATCGTTCCACCCAAAAGATCATCATCTCTCACCATATTGTGTTTGATGAGTCTGTCTTTCCCTTTGCCTCTAACACATCACCACCATCCTCTACTCTTACTTTGCAAAGTTATGACTTTCTGCAGGTTGAGCAGTCGATGTTGCCGATGCCATTCATCGCGCCGACCGCGGGAACTTCTGCCATGGCCACTCGGCAGCCTATCGTGGGCGTACGGCAGCCTGCCGCGGGCACTTCTCCTGCCGCGGCAGGATCTCCCATCCCGCGCACGCCGCCTTGGGCCACCTCGCCTGGCTCGTCCTCGATCGGATCGCCGCTGTCAGGATCGCCCTTGTCCGCTCCCTCGCCTGCCGCATCTACGGATGATGGTTCCCCGGAGCCTTCTACGAGCTCGCCATCCACGGCTTCTACCCCGCCTCCCGCCACGGATGCTCCTCGAGCTCGTCGTCCTCGAGCACCACCGCCGCCACCATCTCACACCATGCTCACGCGTGCCAAGCACGGCATTGTGCAGCCCAAGATGATTTTTGATCTTCATGTTGAAGGATTGTCTCCAATACCGAAGACTTATCATGGTGCTCTCAAAGACCCCAACTGACATGCTGCAATGGTTGAGTACAATGCGCTCCTCTCCAACAACACTTGGGACTTGGTTGATCCTCCTCGCCGTGCCAACATTGTCACCGGCAAGTGGATCTTTTGTCACAAGATGAAGTCTGATGGTTCGTTGGAACGATACAAAGCTCGTTGGGTCCTCTGGGGTTTTACTTAGTGTGAAGGTATTGATTTTGATGAGACTTTCAGCCATGTGGTCAAGCCAGCCACCATACGCATGGTGTTATCACTTGCGGTCTCTAGTAACTAGCCGATTCATCAGCTTGATATCAAGAACGCCTTCCTCAATGTCACACTCATCGAGACCGTGTATGCTCGACAGCCTTCCGGGTTTACTGATCCCAGATTTCCTGACAAGGTGTATCGCCTCAATAAATCTCTCTACGGTTTCAACCAGGTGCCTCGAGCATGGTTTCAGTAGTTTGCTTCGTTCATTGCTACTGTTGGTTTTGTTGGCTCCAAGTCCGATAGCTTCCTGTTTGTCTACCGGCATGGCACTGACATGGCCTATCTCCTGCTCTATGTGGATGACATTATCCTGACAGCGTCTTCTCTGACTTTGTTGCACAGTTTAATTGCTTCTCTTCGTAAAGAGTTCAGCATGACAGATATGGGTGAGCTTCACTATTTTCTGGGCATCTCAGTCAGACGCACTAAGGACAGTTTGTTCCTCTCACAAGAGAAGTATGCATTGGAGCTTCTTGACAAAGCTGGTATGTTACAGTGTAAATCTATCTCCACTCCAGTTGATACAGCTTCTAACCTTGCAACTCAATCTAGTGACCCCGTGGCTGATCCTATAGAATATCGTAGTATTGTAGGAGGTCTCCAATACCTCACTTTCACTTGGCAAGATATCTCCTATGCAGTACATCAGATATGTCTTCATATGCATGATCCACGGGCTAATCACTTGCTCCTTGTGAAGCATGTTCTACGCTACATCTGCGGCACCACGGACTATGGTCTCACTTTGTATCGACGCACATCGAACAAATTGCTGGCCTACTCTAACGCTGACTGGGCAGGTTGTACAGACACTCGACGGTCTACTTCAGGCTATTGTGTGTTCCTCGGTGTGGATTTGGTGTCTTGGTCGGCTAAGCGGCAACACACTGTTTCCTGATCGAGTGTGGAGGCTGAGTATCGGGCGGTAGCAAATGTGGTGGCTGAATCTTGTTGGCTTCGACAGCTACTTTTGGAGCTTCATCGACATGTGCATGATGCTTCAGTGGTCTTCTGTGACAATGTGAGCTCTCTTTACATGACACAGAATCCAGTGCATCACCAGCGTACCAAGCATGTGGAGATTGATCTACACTTCGTCAGAGATCGTGTGACCACTGACGAGGTTAAGGTGCTACACGTTCCTAGTTCATCACAGTTCACGGACATCTTCACCAAAGGATTACCATCGCCTCTCTTCTTGGACTTTCGGGACAGTCTTAACATTCGTCGGCTGCCCAGTTTTGATTGAGGGAGGGTGTTAGAATACATATCATACACGTGTTTGTATAAATGTAGGATACGTATGAGTGTGTATTTCTTATATATATGTCCATGTTATATGCAACCGGGACTCTTATAATCCTTTTATATAATGAGCAATACAAGACCACCTAACGTATAGTTTCCCCTATCTTACAGGCAAGACCAAGGAACAACCAGATTAAGCTTAATGTTGACGCGGCTTCTATGCAGAGTGAAGGATAATCAGGAGCGACTCGTGCGATTATAAGAAATACCGTCAGCTACCACGGCAGAAGCTTTAGCAATGGCGCATGATCTAGATCTTGCCAACTCTTTGGGATATCATCACGTGGAAGCAGAATCAAACTATTTGGAAGTCCTCCAGCTGTTCTCGGCTAGGAGCGTATTTGGAATGAGACCACTGCCATTTATGCCAAGATTATAACACATGTAGGAGCTATTGGGAATATTGAGTTTAGCCATTGTGGAAGAGAGCTAAATAAAGCGGCTCATAGTGTAGGTAGAGAGTGTTTTCTTTTTTTAAGTAAGCTAGAGAGTGTTTTATTTCTAAAGTTTCTTATAAGTTGGTCGATGCCTACTAGCTTTTTATTGTAACCTCTCCGAAATGATGCAACTTTGGTTAATAATCAATAAAGTTCGCAATAGGAGGGAGTCCTGTTGTTTCCCTAAAAAAAGTACTCTCTCCGTTTTAAAATAGATGTCACAAATTTCCCTAAATTTGGATGTATTTAGACACTATTTAGTACTAGATAAATCCAAATTTTAAAAAATGCGACATCTATTCGTAGAGGGAGGGAGTACCTAGTTTTAATTCAACCAGCATGAGAAGGAACTGCTATTTTTTCTATGAAAATTAAGGATCCATCATTAAAAAACACCGAACAGTGCAAAGCACCTCAACAAAAACAAAAAATACAATGAAATCCATGAGATTCCCTTCATCTTCAACCTCCAGACTGTGTCGGCGCGTGGCCGCTGCTGCTCCTCCTAGAGCTAGCTCAATGATGTTGATTACAGACAGGAAGTTGCCGAATGGGTCAAGAATACCACATATGTCCTAGAGGCGAAGAAGAAATAACATTCGATGAACTCCTTGATGATCCGGAGATCCCGCATCTAGAAGTCCTCACGAACCACACTACTCCGACAAGATTGTCGACATCGCCGCCAAGATGGGGCTAAAACCGGGGAGACTTTATTGGATAAGACACCATCGCAACCACCTGAAGGCCATCCCACCAAACCTTAACCCTCAAATCAGGAAAACGGATGAGCCCTTCCACCGATGGTGGTCGATATCCACCTCGCCTCCATGGCCCAAAGACCATAGAAGCGAGGCAGATCAACGGAGGCGACGACGGGAGGCAGGGGAACCCTATTATGATTAAGAGAGTTGATTTTTTAATACACATTCAGGATAGCATGTCCCCCAAATAGAATTTCCGAGAATAAATTTGTTCATCTAATTATTTGAGAAGAGTTAGGCGAAATCGAGATTATAAAACCAAAAGCCGACCTTCACGGATAAACTGTCGCAGTGTACACACTCACCCAACCAACCTATAATCGCGGAGAAGAGAACAACCATCAAGGCTGACCATAAAGCATTATCGTCATCACCAACCGCCTTCGGTTCAACAATTTTGATTTTCTCGCATGCAACCACAATGATGCGAACCTCACGATAGATGCAGAGGTCCTGCATAGGCTTGTGCCAATTGGCTGCAAGGATAACGAAATATGTTTGTAACTTCCGTGACGAGAATCAAAGAAGAAATAGGCACTACTTGCACTAATCGAGACTCCACCAAACATCCATTCTTTTCACTTGTTGTCTCACTGTGTGCACTAGATAGTTTCAATGAAAACATTTAAACCTAACATTTGACAGTTTTCAATGAAAACATTTAAACTTAACATTTGACAATTTTTAAAGAACTTGTTTCACAATATAGCGTATCATGTATGAATATTCATGTCTTTCAAACTAGATGACCATTGTCAAGGACATATGTTTACCATACTTTACGATAATGTAACCATATTTGGTAGATTGGTGCATATTGCCATTTAAACATTGTTTACAAAAACAACTTCCATATTTAAAATTATTTTAAATTTGCCAATTGACAATGATGGCTTTTGTTATGAATCAACCACAAAGATTATGGCTCGAAAGCACATCGTCTCAATTTTTACACAAATTATAACCTATTAAATTGATAATTCTCAAGTTTTATGGCTATATTCGTGCAATAGAATGACTTTATGGCTATTTAATGAAAGTATCTCAAATTTTGGTTCGCAAGTGCACGATACCTGCTTGCACATGATTTTTTTAAAATTCATTTGAAGGTACCCAAGTAGTAAAACAAGGGAGAACCACCAAGAGTTTTGCAAGATTCAACTTCTTAATATGAATACTAATGCCACCAAATCTGGTCCTTATGAATGAAAACAATCAAGAAAATTAAATATAATTTGAAATAATGCCTTTATTTCACATGGTGACTTACCATTGCACTAGCTAGTTTTCATAAAAACATTTAAACTTAAAATAAAAACTTGTCAAACGATATGCCGTACCATGTATGAATATGCATGGCTTTCAAACCAGATGACAAAAGTCATGGCAATATCTTTGCCATAGTTTATAATAACCTTTCCATATTTGATAGATTGATGCATATTTGTATTTAAACATTGTTTACAAAAAGAGTTTTCATATTTGAAGTTATTTTAAATTTTCAATTGATAACAATGTCTTTTGTCATGAATCCACACTGTCCCAATTTTCACATAAAGTATAACCTATTTAATTGATAATTCTTAAGTTTTATGGCTATATTTATGCAATAGAATGACTTTATTGCTATTTAATGAAAGTATCTTAAATTTTGGTCCGCAAGTACATGATACCTACTTGCTCATGAATTTTTTTAAATTTATTTGAAGGTACCCAAGTAGTAAAACAAGGGATAACCACCAAAAGTTCTGCAAGATTCAATTACTTGATATGCACTCTAATGCTACAAAATTTCGGGCTTATGAATGAAACAATCAAGAAAATTAAATATAATTTTAAGTAATGTCTTTCTTTCGCATGGTGCCTTACTATTGCATGGTGCCTTACTATTGCAGTAGCTAGTTTTCATGAACAAATATAAACACATAAATTTGAAAATTTTGAAAAAAGTTTTCAAATGATGTGGCGTACCATGTATGAATATACATGTCTTTCAAATCAGATGACCAATGTTGATCATGACAATATATTTGCCATAGTTTATAATATTTAGTAGATTGGTGCATGTTGGCATTTCAAACATTGTTTACAAATGAACCTTCCAGAACTGAAGTTATTTTTTAATTTTCCAAGTGACAACAATGACTTTTATCATGAAGCAACTACAAAAATATGGCTCAAAATCCCACCGTACCAATTTTCACACAAAGTATAACCTACTTAATTGATGATTCTCAAGTTTCAATAATTTTCAAGTTCTATGCCTATATTCGTGGAACAGAATCACATTACGATAATTTAATAAAAGTATATCAAATTTTAACCTACAAGTGCATGATATCTGCTTGCTCATATTTTTTAAAATTTATTTCAAGATACCCAAGTACTAAAATAAGGGAGAACCACCAAGAATTCTATAAGATTAACCTTTTTTATATGAATGCTAATGCCACTAAATTTGGAACCTTTTAAAAGTAAAATCAAGGAAACTAAATATAAATTGAAGCAATGTCTTTTTTGCATAGTGGCTTGCTATGTGCACTAGCTAGTTTCCATGAAAAAATATACTTAAAGTTTGATAACTTTTCAAGAAACTTTTTTGACAATATGGCAAACCATTTATGAACATTCATGGCTTTCGAATCAGATGATCAAGGTCATAGCCATATGTTTGCCATAGTCTATGATAACCTATCCATATCTGGTAGATTTGTGTATCTTTGCCTTTCAAACATTGTTTACAAAAGAATCTTTTAAAATTGAAGTTATTTTCTATTTTCCAACTAATAATAATGGATTTTTTCGTGAAGCGACTACAAAAAATATTTCTCAAAATTCCACCTTCCTAATTTCTACACAAAGTATAAAATATTTGATGGATAATACCCAAAGTTTCATGAACTTTCAAGCTTCTGAGCCAGTTTTGCCAGTTTTAACGAGTTTATCTTAGTTTAGCAAAAATTGTGTAAATTTTGAACTAGAAACGATATGAATCTCTACCTACCGTAACTCTAGGTTACCGACATGCGGACATGCGGGTCACGCGGATGGTCGGTCCAAAATAGTCAATGTATGTTGGAGTGGGTGGGTAATTATTGAGGAAGGGGAAGCGGCGATGGGGTGATGTAGGTAGGAGAATGCAAATTTACCACATGTATCTGGTGCTCCTCGGGCTCTTGTTTACGCACTAGGGATAGAACAACAATTTTGCATTCAAAAAAAGTGAAGTATGTTTGAATGGACGCGCATAATATTTGAATGGACGCGTGCGATGCTGGACAATGTACCAAAATTTTAAGGTTGAACCTTACGCTGCTCCGATGAAGGGCCGCTGAGACAATGTCCTTGTCTAGACCCACAAGCCAGTGACAGTATGCTTTCTAGCATTTAAATGAGTTTCTAAGAAATTGCTGAAATTGTCGAACAATTTAAGCCTTTCAAAAATATGACCAAGATCATGACATAGTTAATGATCACGTGTCTATATTTGGTAGCATTGTTGGCAAATCAATCTATTTGCCTGAATTGTGTCTCATTCACGGTAAATTTCTCTTCCACACTCCTGCAAAAAAAACAAATCTGCGGCCGCCAAGAACCTGGACCGGGCCAAAACTTCCTCCCAGGACGCAGATCGCTTTGCAGTGGCAGCCCATCTCCGCTCTTTGCCCCTTCCCTCCCAGGCTCCCAGCGGCGACGCCGCGACGGCCACCCCGAAGAACTCCCGAACGGCTAAACCCCAGCTGACGCAACCGACAAATCGCCCTTCTCCGCCGCCTCCCGTGGAACCAGCGCAGCCGCGACCGCATTCGGAAGCATGCCGAGGCCTCCTCCGCCCGGCCGAGGGGCTCCGGGAGCCAGGCGGCCGATGCGGGACTTCTTCGCCGTCTGGCTCGCAACCCTCCGCTCGCCGCTCCTCCCGTTGCTCCGCCGCGCGCTCTCTTCCTCCTCGGGCTCCTGGAACGACCCGATCTCCTCGGCCGCCGCTGCCGTCGAGGCCCACTTCCAGGCGCACTGGTCCGCCCTGGACGCGGCCGCCCGCCAGGACCCCGCCCAGGCCATCTGCGCTGGAGACTGGCGGTCGCCACTGGAGCTCCCCTTCCTCTGGCTCGGTGACCTCCACCCCTCCCTCCTCACCTCCCTTCTCCGATCGTTATCGCCTTCGCCGCGGCTCCTCACCGCCGCAGACCGCGTCGACCGCCGAATCCGGGTCGCCGTCCCAGCCGTCTCCGACCGCCTACGCCACGCCCAGGAGGCATTCACCTCCGCTGAGGTGGCCGGCGCGGCCGATCTGGAGGCGTTTTTGGAGGAACTCAAGGCCGTCGCCCTCGAGGCCAATCGGCTTCGTCGAGGCGTTCTTGCGGAGCTCGTCGCTGCCGCCGGGGGGCAACAGGCGGCGCTCTTCCTCGAGGCTCTGTCGCGCTTCGTGCTCTCCATGCACGACCCGGAGGTCCTCCGCCGCTTCGACCATTGCCGCCCCTCGCCCGGTAGTTAGCCCCTCTTCTTGCCTCGCTGGTTCTAGCTGTTATACTAGTACATTTCTAGAAGTTCTCTGTATTGTGCAAATCTTGGTTTCTTGGAGGAATAGATAATATAGAAGCTCCATGTACGAAAATTTCAAGACAATGTTAATACATACATCGAGGAGGAAATTGTATGTTTAGCTGTCCGGTCTTCTTTTCTGTATGTTTGGCTGTGACTGTTCCTGTTTCTGACAGAAACTACAATACCTTGGAGAAGATGATAAGATATGCAAGGAAATTGCTGTGCAAATTCTTATTGTAATGGTGTTCCGTTGAATTTATTCTCTGTATTGTTAAGATGTATTGTGTTAGCAGGTTTTATCTTTCTCTGAATTGTTTCCTGAAATTTTATCAGTAGCCCAATTGGATTTTCATGAAGTATCAAGAAGCAATTTATGCTGCTTGTTGCATGTTCTTTTAACGTCTAGCTGAAAATTTGTTTGTCATTTAACTCTTTCAGATTGGATACTTTTGCAAAATTAGTGCTTCCTGTTGTTCTTCCTCTGAAAAATATTTCTCATTGCATTAGCAATGCTGGTATTCACCGTGTTCTTCACATTGTGTACAACTGTACATAGGGCCATAGGAATCAGTGTTACTTCGTATATTGCTTGTGTAGATCCTTTTTGTGATGCAATGACTGGTTTATGCTAGATTTATAGTCATTGACCCATCAATTCATTTGCTGAGAGTTAACAGACTTCAACATCAGATTGCTTTCGTGTGCAAGTTGTGCATGAAATGTACTTTGGCCTCACAAGTCATAACCATCATCTTTTGTGTCTGAAACTGAGATGCGACACACTTTGTTTATCTCATTTTCCAACACTTTGTTTTGTGCTTGCTGTAAGTACTGCTTTAGCAAAAGTAAAGTAGCCTAGATTAAGTGTTACTACATGACTCCTAATGTTCAATTGCCTTATGCTAGATTCTTTTCATTTTGTTACCTATTTCCATTACACTAGACAACATGACAATTAAATGGTTGCCTTGATAGCTAGTTGAACACTACCAGAAGATGCTAATTCACTATATTTTAGGCAGCAGTGCCGCAAAGTTTAATTCGAATAATAGTGATAATTCTTCCAATGATCTTCCTATGGGTAATTCAGCCATTAGTATTGCTGTAAACATGCATTAGCTATTAGAGAAAAATGTTTAACAACTGATTTGCCACAGTTCAATCAATTTGTACCTAAACACATGTGCTTTGTCCGAATTTCATTCTTCAAAGTTGTGCTGTTGGGCTGGAACAAATATTTATGGCTTTGATGGCAAAGAGACAACCTGGATTGATTATTATCTGGACTGAGAATAAGGTTAGAAATACAAGAAACAATTATCAGGTAGTCACTTTTAGCTAGTATTATTACTAGTCAGAATGAGAACTTGGAGTCGTTTGGCTAAAGGATTTTTCTCTCATGTCTTCCCATGATTATTTGATTTTAATCATAACTATACATGTTGAATACAACTCGAGCCAAGTCTCATTTTGTGAATACAGTTTTATGGCATCGGTTAAATATTTTGGAGAAATAAGACTTTCTGAAAGAACAACTTTACTTGAATGTTGTCAACTGTCAATTTCGGGTGGAAACACACAGGGATGGCAATTTTACCCATGGCTACCTGACCCTCGGGGTTAGGGCATCGATCATGTGTGTATGATTCATTGCCCATGGGTTACCAGATTTATATTCAAATAGTCAAGTAAATGTTTTTATTCTGTATGACTTGTGAGTTCATCGAGGGGTACACCAAAAAAGAGTGAATAAACTTGCACTGATCAGTTCAATGCATAGTACCAATAACACTACAACCTTATATGAAATGTCTGACCGAGCACAAACTTTACCCAGCAACTTTGCTATATGGGGGAATAGGTCCGCGAGGTATCAATCTGAATGGGAGTTAACCACTGGATATGATTCAGCATTCAACATTATTTTTCTTTGGATATGTACCAAACACGAGGCTTATGTTTGTGAATTCCAAACCTTGTGGTAGCTGCAAGATGTATTTTAGATGCATAGATTCTTCAAAGCTTCCCTGACTAATATTATACTTTTATTCTTTGCTTGAACTTATTAATTTTGTATTCTTGCTGTTAGGCACATATTTATCTGCATTAGCTTGGACAACTGTTTCCCAACAAACTGGACCAGATGCAGTGTGTAGCATTGGGTTCACACACACTAGTCATAACAGAAACCTAAGTTATGTGTGGTCCAAAGCAATAGGAATTCCTAGCTATGTAATGGAACTCGGAATAGTAAATGTTCTGGTGGTCCAATTCAAAGCATCGAAAGCTCCACTTACAAGCTACAGTCATATATTAAGTAAATAAATGTGATTGGTTAGCATTGTAAACTCATCGTGGTCCCAAAGAACAGTATCTTTACAGGTGCTTGCATGTGAGGATAACACTGTTGGGTTAGGTAATGGTCTCCAAATATGCGTCCTAAGATCCAAATGTTTGCATAGTAGATCCACTATGTGTGGATACTCCTCTTGACTTCTGATGAATGATGCCCTCAAGGGTTCTTGTTGTTTCCAGTCTGGCAGTTGCACTTGTAGATGGCTATAACATATCTTACAGAAGCCGTGTCCATATTGTTCTCTTCTTGTTTAACCTCAGGAAAATAGAAGCGAAATGATGAAACGGTGATTCCACAGTTTCCTTGACATAGCTTCAAAATGAAATGTCCCTCCCTTTTTTAGTTCAGTTATAAATGGTGTAGCAGTCTTTGGTGTTCCTTTTCATTCATCTGACAATCCCATAATTTTATTCTTTAGTATCACATTTTCTGAATTAGCATTTAGAGCTGCACTTTGAAACTTCTAAAGTAATTATAATTATTTTTCCTACTAATAGTTTTTATGCAGTCTTCCATCTTTGGCCTAGCATAGCTGCAGTTGTCAGTGTTCATGGTATCTTGCTACCCTGTTGCCCTGGCATGTTTCCCATTAATTATACAGATGAAAATACCAAGTTGTAACATTAGTTACCACAAACTAATAAAGATCCTGGAAATTTTTGTAATCTCTCCTTGCATAAGTGCATCAAATAGTAATATACCATTTGAGAGCTTGCAAGAGAGCTGCATGTGAATTACACCAGATAATAATATCCTTGTTATCATGTTGTCTGGGTAAGGAGGGATGCACTGCAAAAGGGCAAATTGAAGTTATTTTTCTCATCTGCCAAGTTGGCCTATTTTGGAATCATAAGCTTCCCTAGAATAAAGCCTTGATCTCTAGGCGTGATGCTGGTATAGTTCTAAGCTGTTGCCGCGTCCTGTGCTAGCTTGTTTGTTTGCATAATGACAAGAGGAAACTCCTGAAGCCTGTGCACATCATTTTGTTTCGTTATGCAACATGTTTTTTTTTGTTAATGACAGTGATTTAAGACGATAAGATCAACACTCTTTGCTGGCTGGCTTTGCACTTGTTTAGCGTCTAAGCTTCATAGTTATCCAAAACACCTAACTAAGTAGATCTGAGGGTCGCACACAGCACATGCTTCTGAACTAAATGTACTCCCGCCTTCTCAAAATAGATGTCGCGGATTTGTCTAAATTTAGATGTATCTAGACACTTTTTAATATATAGATTCATCCAAATTTAGTCAAAATCATGACATCTATTTTGAGACGGAGGGAGTACTTAGATTGTAGGCTTTCCTTGTTGGCCAACCAGATTATCCATCAGAACTCCTTAATTCTGGCATCGTTTGAAGTTTATAATTGCACCAATCATTTTAATGCATAGTACCATTAATTTTGCAACCTTATACGAAATGTCTGACCGAGCACACACTGTACTCAGCCATAACTTTTGGCTATGTTGGGGGAGTAGGTCCATGTACGATTGCCTTCACTTGAAAATTTATCTTTTGGTATCAATCTGAAGGGAAGTTAATCACTGGATACAATTCAGCATTTCTCATTATTTTGTTTGGATCTGTACCAAAGACTAGACTTTTGTTTGTGAAATCCACACTTGGTGGTAGTTGGAAGATGTAATTTAGACGCATAGATCCTTCAAAGCTTCCCTAACCATTATTATACTTTATTCTCCATTTGAACTTCTTAAGTTTGTATTCTTGCTGTTGGGGAACAAATTTACCTGCATTAGCTTTGAGAACTATTGCCCAAGAAACTGGACAAGATGCAGTGTGTAGAATTGGGTTCACACGCACTAGTCAGAACAGAAATCTAAGTTATGTGGTCCAAAGCAATAGGATTTCCTTGCTATTGTAATGGAACTCAGCATAGTATGTACTCTGGTGGTCCAATCCAATGCATCAAAAGCTCGACAGGGCTGGACTATCGAGCAGCTCGACTTGTTAAGACTAGGCTCATGCTCATTAAGGCTCGGATCATTAAACTCGTTAAGGATAACGAGCAAAAAGTAAAGCTCGGCTTGGTTCATTAGATGTTAACGACCGCTCACGAGCTGCTCGTTATGAAAATGTATCAGCCTCAAACAGAGACATGCCGATAATTAAAAACGACAGTCGGCAGGGTTCGGTCAGTGCCGCGGTCAGCAGATCCAGATCGAGAAGATGGAGATGGGGTATGCAGTGGGAGATGACGAGTTCACGAGACAGATGAGAAATATTCTGAATCGATCGGGAGAGTCTAGGGTAAGGTCTTTGGTCGGTTGCTCTCGCTTCTGGATTGATAGTCTTACTCAATGGGCTAGATGTTTGCCTTAGATGGGCTGCCAGATTAGACATGTAGCAACATAAGTGGGCCTTACCTTGATTATTACCGAGCTTAACGAGTAGCTCACGAACATCGTTAACTCTCGTTTAGCTCGTTAAGGATATCGAGCAAAAACTACAGCTCAGCTCAGATCGTTAAGGAAACGAGCCGAGCAAACGAGTGCTCATTAAACTCGTCGAGTTTCGAGTTTTATGTCCAGCCCAAGCTACAGTCTTATACTAAAGAAATTAAAATGTGATTGGTTAGCATCTAAACTCATCGTGGTCCTAAAGAACAGTATCTTTACAGTCTTCCATGCGAGGATAGCATTGTTGGGTTAGGTAATGGTGTCCAGAAATGCATCCTAAGATCCAAATGTTTCTGTAGTAGATCCACTATGTGTAGATGCCCTCTAGGGTTCTCGTGGTTTCCAGTCTGGCAGCTGCACTTGTAGATGGCTATAATAACAGATCTTCCAGAGTTCGTGTCCATATTGTTCTCTTCTTGTTTACCTCAAGAAAATATGGAGCTGAAATGATGGAACAGCGAATCCAACATTTTCCTTGACATAGCTTCAAGAACTGAATGCTCCTCTCGCTGTTGGTTCAGTTAAATGGTGTAGCAGTCTTGGGCATTCCTTGCCATTCATCTGACAATCCCATAAATTTATTTGCTTTAGTATTACAGTTTATTAATTAGCATTTAAATCTTTTACACTTTGCAACTTCTGAAGTAATTATAATTATTTTGTCTGACAGATTTTTGTGCATTCTTCCGTCTTTCACCTCTTTGGTGCAGTTGTCAGTGTATATAGCCCTGTTGCCCTGAGATGTTTCCATTAATTATAGAAAAGAAAATACCAAGTTGTTAACATTAGTTACAACAAACTCTTAGAGATCTTGGAAGTTTTTCAATCTCTAGTTGTAGAAGTGCATCACATAAATAATAATGTACTTTTTGAGACTATGCAAGACAGGTGCATGTGAATTTTACATCAAAAAAATAATATCCTTGTGTTCATGTTGGGTGAATAAACTGCAAAATTGCAAATTGAAGTTGGTTTTCTCATCTGCCAAGTTGGGCTATTTTGTCGTACACACTAGTTCTTTGAATTTCGGAATCATAAGCTTCCCTAGTAAGCATGGCCTCCCATAGTTGGAAGCTGTTGCCGGTGCTAGCTTGTTTGTCTGCGTAGTGACAAGAGGAACTCCTGAAACCAACAGTGATTTAAGACGATAAGATCAACAATCTTTTGCTGGCTGGCTTGAACTTGTTTAACGTCCTAACCTTCATGGTTATCAAAAAGACCTACTAAGGGCATCTTTAACCGATCCCAAAAAAGGGTTAAAGGAGTAAAAAAATCGTTTTACTTCTCTAACGCGGACATAACCAAAGTCCTATCAGCTTTAGAGGAGTAAAACGTTTAGGAGTCGACGACCACTTTAGAGAACCCCCCCCCCCCCCCCGGGCATCGCCGCCGTCACCCCGGACCTTGCGCCGCCCTTGATCCCACCTCTTCCTCGCTCTCACCGTCGCCGAAATCGATAGGGAGATCGAGATTTCACCGGCCGCCGCCCCGATTTGTTGCGAAATGGCCACCGTTGGGCTCGATTCTTTGCAAAACTGAGCCACCAGAGGATGGGAAGGTGGTAGAAGGCCGGCAGCGGAGGTTGCGGCCGGAGTCGAGGGAGGCCGGCCCCTCACGACGAAGACGGTCTACGGCCTCGGTGAGATTGGTGTCGGCGAACCCCGACGATTCTTCATTGGCCACACCTCTCCCTCGCCCTGCTGCCCTTCCTGCAGCCCTGCCTCCCGTGAAGCCGCCTCGGAGAAAGAAGACGACGTCCGACCACCCTTCGCATCTCCTCCGCCCAACAATTGTTCGACCGAATCGCTAGGTGAGGTTTTCTCGATGATTTTATTTGTTTCTTTTTTAATTTTGAACGGAGCCGTCGTGTAGATAAAGAGGTTGAGGGAGTACATCATGGACGACTCATCGTCGTCGTCGTCGGATGATGATGATGATGAAGACGTATAGATGGCCATGGCCATCATTTTAAACGATTCTCGTCATTCGTTGCATCTGAACCCTCATATGTCTGGCTTTGAATTATTTTGTTTGTAAACTTAATTTTTGTTCATTCGTAAACATGTTATTTCATTGTATTTGAACTATGCCAAGTGTTTGTCTTTTAGTAGTTTGATTTCTAGATATTTTTTTACTCCTCAAAGTTTTGGGGATCAGTTAGAACCGTTTTTCTTTATGGGAGTAATTTTACTCCTGTAAATTTTAGGGAGCCGTTTTACTCCTCTGACTATTGGGGATCGGTTACGGATGCCCTAAGTAGATCTGATGGCTCTAGGTTGGATGCATGACAAGGGAGGTCATGTCTCGGGAACACTTGTTTTTATACCATTCCTAGTTAAAGTGCTCCTCTATGCCATGCCCATAAATTGCTGTCAACGATTCATTCCTTTCGGTTGTTTAGACCATCAAGATTAATCTTTTATTTATACTCCACCACATAGGAAGGGCCTGCATTATAGAATTACTTCAGCATTATTTAACAATATTTTTTACGATTTTCTTATCTGGTTAAAGTGCGTAGACTAGGGGGAAAAGGAAAACCATGTTCTCTCTTGTTTCCTGGTTGCCCCCTAGAACTTGGGTGACGTTAGGGTATGATGTCCGGAAATGGCAAATGAACAATAATAATCTCACCTATTTGAGAAAAGGAACATGGTTAAGCTAGGGAAAATCTTGTGCATACGTGGACACTTCCCCGACGTTTCCCGGGAAGTGAACCAGCACCCATCTTATTTGGGGTGTTTTTTCAAGTGCTTAAAAGCAGCCATGTGTATGTTGTCGTGCGACCTCGCATTGGTGTCGTATTGGTCCCGAACAATTTTCTTGGTACTTGCTGGGTTGCTCTGGCTTACTCATCGATAGTAGCGACTCCTGTAGCTAGAGCATGAGAGTACATCTAGACTGCTGCCCTGCGTAGGTGAATCTGAGTTCAGGCATCAGGATCCTATTGACTACTCACTGACTGTATACGTGTCTTGCGACTGCAGGCATCTTTGGGAAGCACGAGACGCGGTAGCAACTGCCGATCGAGGCACAGGCACTGGGCACTGGGCACTGGGCACCGGGCAGATCAAACCGAGAAGGCAGATCTGTTTTTTCCTGATTAGGTATGGTCTCGTTTTGCTACATCGGGCGCCCGGCCCCTCTCTCGTTCGCACATGCGAAATCATCCGACGCTCGTGCTCTTCTTCGCTTTGCCTTTTGGCGGCCGGCTAGAGGCGGCGGTAGGTGGAGTGGAGGGAGGTCGCGTCCGGTCCAGGCGCGACTCGAAAACGTCACCGGCATCGATTCAGAATCCAGCGGTCGATTGCGCCGGGTGTGGTCGGGGACACATCATCATGGCAGGGCGCCAGCACGGCACGGCACAACTGACGTTTCAGTGCCAATAACACCTGTTCAAATCGACCTAATACCGTATCGTTTTAGTTGGAGGCCGAAAGCGAAGATGCGATCTGCTCGTTTTGTTTATACTCCTAGTATGAACTGCTGTCATCGGCATGAAGTAAAGCTAGCCACCGACCGGTTGCGTCTCTGTTGCTGTGTTCTATTGCAGCTACCGACGCGACGTATATGTGGTAGTACCGTAGTAGTACTAGTAGAAGTTTCTGGTGGTCCGTTTTGGTCAGCGTATCTACCAAATCTACGAGAAGCAGTCGTCTCTGACCATTCCTTTGCAATTTCCCTGTTATTACTTGATCATTTTTTCTGGCTTCGGTTGCTCGCCTTGGAGGTGTACGGAGAACGGCGCGTATGTATATATATAGGTTTTGTTTTCGGTTCAGAGGTTGTGCTGTTTGTTGAATGTTGAGTGAGTGTGAGTGGTTCCTCCCGTGCCTAGTTTATTTGCAAGACCTGAACCGCGCGCCATTTGTTTATCTCATCTTCTTCGTCCGGTTCCAGCTCTGCCCTGCCACCAAGCATGGCCAACCGATGTATTCTGTCCGTGGACAACGTTTTTGAGAACCTCTCCTGTGTCCTGTCCCACTGTCTCTAGCTTCCACCCGAGGAGAAAAATAAGAGGAAAACGATGTAGCTGTAGCTCTTGCGGTTGCGGCTCTTCTTGTCGCCCAAGAGCCAAAAGCCGGTCGGTCCTGCAGGCAGAGCGACCAAGATCGATCACTTCACTGGCGGGCGGCGACAGCTTTCATATCACCAGGTTCTTCTTCTTCTTCATAACCGACGACGCTAGTACTACTCCGTAGCATATATCGACGTTGTTGTACGTACAAGTTGGAGAGAAGCTATTGCTACAGGCTGCAAGTTGCTGCAGGCCGGGCCGAGTCCAGAACGTGCAGCGGACAGCTACGGCGGCGAAAAGACAGGGCGTGTTGTTGTCGTGCCGGTGGAGGGGGCAAGGCAAAGGCACCACCACTCTACTCTACCCAGCGCGCGCTTTTCGCGGCACCTCCAACGCTCACCACCGCTGGATCCGGTCGGTGGCACCACCAGCGTTCGAACGGGGTACTGAAAGCGAGCGCACGCACCTGCAGTTCGACCGACTCGACCCAGGGTGCAGCCGTGCGGGCACTATCCTACCGTCCGTCCGTCCGTCCGGACTCCGGGGACGCGCCAACGGCTGGCGCCGATGCGCCTACTATGTCCCTGTCGTCGCGCGAAAGCCAGAGGGGTACGGTCGGGCCGGGGTGTCAGTCACTGTGGACTCAAGCCAACCCTGCGACAGCGGCCGGGTTGGACGGAAAATAATTCTATGTGATCTGGTCCACGAAATCAGTCACGTGGACTAATTCCTATGATTGACATGTGGCATTTAAGATGGTTTAGATCTAAAAATAGACACACGAATATTGTGATTTTTCTCTCACTTGGACATGTGTCAATTACAGGAGTTGGTCCACGGGGCTAATTTCGTGGACCAAGACATTAAAAATCACTTTAAAATGTCCATCCTAGCTCACGATACAAAATTGTACAGTTACAAGAAAACGCATCACGTACATCTCCCCTGTCTAGACAAACCAATCTAGGTCTCACTTGTAGCCGCCGTCGCGGATTCCCCTTGCCTCTGCCCGCCTTTCGTCGCCTAGGAGGTGGGGAACCCCTGCCCGCGTGGTCATGTCACCCTAGTTTTGCCTCTAACTCCGGTTGAGGTGTCATGTCGGTGGTGCCAAAGTGGTGGCGTTGTTGGGGGCTTGGAATAAGGTCTCCTCGTCATGTCTCCGTTCCGTTGGTGCTTTTGGTGTCACCGGAGGGTGTGTGGAGCTTGGCCATGGCCCAATTTTTTCTTTGTTTCCTGGGTCTTAGATGGCATTGTTCAGCAGAGTGGACGTTGATGTTTCTTGTATTGTTTTTCTGGCTAAGATCTGTCTGGCCGGATCTAGGGTTGTAGCCTAGCCTTCTACGCCTCCTTCTTCGGGAGGGTGATATTATCCTCACATCATTGTAACCGTCATCTTCTGGTTCCAACCATAGACTTCTCGGTCGTTGTGTCAACAACATTATCCAAGATACAGGGCATTTTGAAAATACAAAGGTAGCATCGAGAATACGACGTCAATTTACCTAGGACATGTGTGTCATTTGTAAGAGTTGGATATCTTTAATATATGCCTTGGCCTTCTAGCAAAAAAAAAAGATCTCATGGTATGGAAAGTCTATGTTATACTATGTCTTATCGGCTAATGTTGGACAAGTATCATTGACCAATCTACCTACAAGGGCGAAGCTACAAGCCTCAAGCTCCGGATCCCCCATTCAAGCTAATAGAAGAAGTGATGAACTAACTGAGATTTTCTTTGGGCCAATGGCAAGATGTGGTCATCTATATACATATTGAAGTTTGGTATTTGTGCGGATTCACATTGACATGGAATTTGTGTGACATATTAAAGAAAGAAAAGCATGGTCAACAGATTTTTTCTGTACCGAGAAACAAAATGTATATCTAATTTTTAAATCATTGAATTATTAGATTTGGTTACAATCTCCAAGAAACAATTGTGGTCATTGTTTTTTATGAAATGTATTAATATAAACGTGATAATAACTACATAAGATTACAATATATTTCCATGAATATATTAGTTTAAGGTGTTTCTTATTTGGTCGGTATCAATCATGATTCGTTATTATACCGGGCAAAATTAGGGAAACTTGACCATCGCGTAAATGGACATAGCATTTTGCAACCGAGACAATTTACCCGAGCATCCGCGGAATACTCAAACATGTGAAAATATGAATCCATTATTTTTCTTGTGCCATGTTTTATTCCACACGAATACTATATACGTCTTCTAACCAAGCCGCTACTATTGCTTGGTCAACGGACATGGTGAGTCCTGGTTCCATGAATCTGTACACGAGAGAAGGGTTGGACAACTGCGTGGACTCTCCTGAGTGCGCCTAACAAATACTGCCCCCTAACAAAACATGTAGGCGCCATTGAATTCTCCAAGATTTTTCTCACACCCCCTTTCTCCCCCTCCGCCTCTATAAATAGTCCTGGCGTCGACGCCCATTCTCCTCCTCTCTCTCTCTTCTCTGCCTCTCACCGTGTATTGTGTATTGTTGGGCTCACCTCGTTCAGTTCAAGCCTCTTCCATTAAGGTGTGCATGGTCTCCTTCTCCTAGCCAGTCTTCCATCTTTCCTAATTTACTTTTCGCTTGCAATGTTCAGTTAGTCCAATATTTGCTCCTGTTTTCTCTTTCGAGAGGTATTCTTTGAAATTCTTGGAAGTTCATTCACCTGTATGCATCTGCCGAGAGGGAAAGGGAAAAAAAAGCTGGGACGTCAGTTCTTGTCCCCCTTCTTTCGAAAGAAATTGTGAATTTTGCTTGACAACTGAATCTCTTTCCTCCTAGTCTGGTTTGTTAGTGCCCTGCATATCTGTTGGCATGTGAGCGTGTATGATCAAGGTTCTACTGTATTTACTTTCTTGATCTTGTAATCTTCCGCTCACGGTTTTTTCGTACAGAGCAATGTTGAAATATTACCAAACCAATTAGTCAAGTCTTCATGCTGATTTCCACCTTGACCTCGTCACATGAACCTCTGTAAAATAACCAAACGTTTTGAGGCTTCCATCATGGTTAGCTGACGTTTTCGTGCTTCCGTCATGGCTCATAGCGAGCTGTACAAATGCAATTGCTCTTTTCAGGTTCGTACCCCTGGCAGTTGAGTTGTATTTAACTTGCCTACAGACCATAGATGTGTTAGGCTTACCTACCGTTTATTAGGTTCAGTCCTCGCAAAGAACCGAAGAAATAAACAAAAGAAGAAGAAGAAACAGAAACACTCACCAGGACATTAACACCTGGGCCCGAGCACACATGGCCTCACTGATTAAGCCGGCATTATCATTGCAGATGTTAACATATTTTTGTGGGAAAATATTAGAACATTGCACGTACCTGCTACTTTATTTTGGTACTCCCTCAGTTCACTAATGTAATACCTTATAGATATTAGACTATATTCATACTAAAATGGATGAATCTAACAGTAAAACATGTCTGGATACATGCATTTCGAAAAAAAAAAGCTATAAGATCTTACATTAGTGAAAGGAGGGAGTAGATATTTTACGACTGATATTCTACCGTTAACTGCAGTTAAGGCTAAACCTAACTATGTGCAACTTTTTTACTTGGACCTTTTCTCTTCCTGCTCCTTGTGCCTTTTGGATGTTGTTTTCTTTCTTTACTCATGATAAGGACACATATTTAACATGGTTTGACGCTTTATCATGTCAAAGAAGTTGTCGATGTCATGGAATTTTTAACTAGTCTACTACTATTTGATCTTTCCGGGTAACTGAAAAGGAACAGTTGTTGATTTCGTGCAGCTAAAACTCCTGAATATTGTAGTGCAACTGAGTACTAGTATATGGCTTTTGCTATGAAGCAATCCGCTCTTCTGACGATATAGATGTGCCATCTCTCTCGACATGACAAGGTACAGATCGTCCTGAAGTCGCCCTGTATTTTCGATCTCGAAGAGGAGAGCAACACCCTTTGTTGACGCCTTCTCTGCTTCAGTTCTCAGGTACTCTGCTGTTGATGAACTTCCTGCACTCCTGCAGTGGCAAGAAGACACTGAAGAAGTGGTTCTTTATCGACAAGACAGTCGGGTAACTGAAAAAGAATCCAGCTGAAAGAGAGATCACCTCCACCCTTGACCCCGCAGTTCTTCTCTTCGATCGAGGGCCGATGGATTTGAGCAACGGCTCGCCGGTCATCACCGATCCGATGGCAATGGGCCAGCAGTTGATGGCGGTCCTGCCTTCGAACATGATGCCGTTTTCAGTCATGCCCGGAGGCTACTCCGGCGCTGGTGGCGCCGGCGTAAGCGTCAGCAGGCGCAAGATCGAGGAGGTAATTGTCAACGGGCTGCTGGATGCCATGAGATCCTCGTCGCCACGTAAGAAGCACAACGTGGTCTTCGGCCAGGAAAGCCAGCCTGAAGAAGATCCTGCCTACAGTGCCTGGCTGGTAAAGATTTCAAGATCCTGTAAATTAGTGCAGCCTAGTATAAAGTAGTAAAGGGTCCTCTTCTGAAGAAAGATTTACAGATATGTTGTCTTTGTGATGCAGGCAAAGTGCCCTTCTGCTCTGGCTTCCTTCAAGCAGATCGTAGCCGGTGCACAAGGCAAGAAGATCGCCGTGTTCTTGGACTACGATGGCACCCTATCGCCGATCGTCGACGATCCTGACAAAGCAGTCATGTCCCCTGTGGTAAATTGCTGTGTTCCTACCTAGAGTACAGCACCATTTCTTGGTTATCAATATAATAAAGTGAAGAGTTGCTTACGGTTGGTCCAAAAAAAATTTTCCTCAGATGAGAGCTGCTGTGAGAAACGTCGCCAAGCACTTCCCCGCTGCAATCGTCAGCGGAAGATCCCGCAAGAAGGTATATTACTGTTCTAAAATCCTGGTGATATGCAGGTATATAGCTGATTAATTTGACATGTATACAAATTTTATATTCGCATTTATGCAGGTTCTTGAATTTGTAAAACTTAAGGAACTCTGCTATGCTGGAAGCCATGGGATGGACATAATGACGTCTTCAGCAAATTATGAACACAATACTGAAAAGGTTGGGATTTGCTGTTCACTGTTCTGTAACAAACCGTACCTTGTCCCTGTTGTATAGGAGAGGAAATACTCATGGCTCCTTGATTCTGCTTATACAGGGAAAAGAAGCCAATCTCTTCCAACCTGCACGCGAGTTTCTGCCTATGATCGATGAGGTGCGTATCTTAGCTATACCAAGCTAACAAACTGTAAATTGGACAACTGAAACTTCAGAAACTGAGAGCGATTCGTGTAAAGTCCAGTGGCCTTTTCCTTAACGGATGGGCAAAAAGGTCTCTTAATTCAGATGTATTAACCCGCATGTTCTGCAACAGGTTTCCAAGTCTCTGTTGGAAGTCACGAGCGGGATCGAAGGCGCAAGCGTTGAGAACAACAAGTTCTGCGTGTCTGTTCATTACCGCAACGTACACGAGAAGGTAAAAAGATCTGCCTATCAGGCACTCGATGGCCCTGCCCCAGCTCTGCTTTTATGGACGACATTTACCTGCGGATTAATTCACCTGACATTGTTGGCTCTCAGGACTGGGAGCTGGTCGCGCGGCTCGTAAACGAAGTGCTGGAGGGGTTCCCCCGTCTGAAGGTGACCAATGGACGAATGGTTTTAGAAGTTCGTCCGGTGATCGACTGGGACAAGGGGAAAGCCGTCGAGTTTCTGCTCCAGTCGCTCGGGCTAAGTGACTCCGGGAACGTGATCCCTATCTACATCGGAGACGATCGAACGGACGAAGATGCATTCAAGGTTCCCATCTCTTTTCTCTCCGAAGAAAGAAATCTGCGCAGCTGTACAGTTCAGTCACATCTTTGGCCTGGTGTAAACTGTGAACTCACCGTCTTCTTTCCGTCGTTTTGCTCAGGTGCTCCGGGAGAGGAACTGCGGATACGGAATACTGGTCTCGCAGGTGCCCAAGGAAACCGAAGCCTTCTACTCCCTCAGAGACCCATCTGAAGTAAAGCTCTTTGAAGTTTTTTCCTTTCCTCCTCCCTTCTTCTTCCCTGTTGATTTCGTCCAACAGAATGGACTCCTAACCGTTTGCTTCTGGTGCAGGTGATGGAGTTCCTGAATTCCTTGGTGAGATGGAAGAAGCACTCGGTATGAAAATCGAGAAGTAACTGTAGTTTCTGATGCGACAATTTTGCAGCGTTGGAAACCGTAGTAGCTAGGGTCGAAAGATGTTGCTGTCCCCTTGTTAATTCGTTCTGATCTATTGATATTCTTGTACTGCTAGTCATGTTCTTTTGCCACTGAGAAATATGATCGGTGGCTGCGTCGGTCTCCTGACGTTGTAGCTCGCAAGCAAGATAGGCCTTTTGTCCTTTACATCCAATTCTGATGAATAAACTGGAACCTCACTTTCCTGGAGATTCCATGTCCGTATTGTCAATGTGTCAAAGCAAGAAAAAAAGAAGAAAAAAAGAGTAACTCTATTAGAGCATCTCCACTCGGGATCCCCGTACGGGCTCCGACGCGGCCATTTTTTGGGCCGTATGGGGAGCGCCAGCGGGAAATCAGAAATGGAGGCCGGCCGGCGTCCAGTCGTACACCCTAAACCGGCCATTTTTTTATTTTCTGAATTATTTCAACACAAGCAATCAATTAAATTGAAACACAAATTCAACATAATTATTCAACCAGTTCAACATAGTACACAAATAAATTATGTTTAACACACCACACAAATTAAATAAGTTTGAATCACAATGACTAACAAACTAGAGAGCTACTTTTATGTTCCACAAATGCTCGATCAAATCATTTTGCAGCTGTTGATGAGTGTTGGAGTCTCGAAGTTCTTGACGCTTGGCCAGGAAAGAGGCAAAGACAGTAGGCACCTGATGATCAACATCTGCAAGAGGAGCCTGGCGATAGTATGGTTGAGTGTCAAATACTGGGTTCTCCCACTCGCTCTCGATGATCATGGTGTGCAAGATGATACAAGCAGTCATGACCTTCCACATCTGATTCTTGGACCATGTAAGCGCAGGGTACCGAACAATGGCAAATCGAGCTTGCAGCACACCAAATGTCCTCTCCACGTCTTTCCTGCAAGCCTCCTGGCACTGAGCAAACCAAGCTTTCTTCCCTCCAGGCACTGCATTTGAAATGGTCTTGACAAATGTTAACCACTTTGGATAGATGCCATCAGCCAGATAGTAGTCCTTGTCATATTGGTGTCCATTGATCTCATAAGCCACAGGAGGAGAATTGCCTAAAACAAACTTGGCAAACATATCCGAGCACTGGAGCACGTTGATGTCATTGTGAGATCCTGCCATCCCGAAGAAAGCATGCCAAATCCAGAGATCCTTATCAGCCACTGACTCAAGAACCACACTGCATGCTCCTTTGTGGCCCTTGTACATGCCATGTTTTGCAAACAGACAGTTCTTCCATGCCCAGTGCATACAATCGATGCTTCCAAGCATCCCAGGGAATCCTCTGTCTGCATTCTATGCCAGCAGACGAGCAGTGTCGCCTTCATTGGGTGTGCGCAGATATGTGTCGCCAAACACCGCCACAATTGCCCTGCAAAACCTATACATGCAATCAATGGCCGTGGACTCGGCCATGCGCATGTAGTCGACATGTGTGTCTCCAGGCATTCCATATGCCAGCATCTGAAGGGCAACTGTGTATTTCTGGATAGTGGAGAAGCCAAGCGTACCGATGGCGTCCCTCTCTAGCTTGAAGAAGTCATCGAACTCCCTTAGCTTCTCGACGATCTCGAGGAAGAGCTTCCTGCTCATCTTGAAACGGCGGCGGAATGTGACATCACCGTGCACTAGATCATCGGCGAAGTAGTCTGCATACAACATGCGGTACCCTTCCATCCTCTGCCCCGGGTTGCTCTTGCGACGTCTAGGTGCCGAGCCGCCGCGGACCTGCTTGTCCTCCTCGATGATCATGGACATGAGGGCGAGGAGGATAGATAGGTGCTCGTCGTCCCCGGCCGCCGTCGCTTTCATCGCAGCGACCTCCTCATCCATCAGAGCGGCCATGACTTCCTCGTCGTCCGAGTCCATCGTCTTGGCAAATGATCGAGCACCTTGTGTGCGGGGAGGAAGTCGGGTGGGAGCAGAGGTTCGCCGGCCGACGGTTGGACGCAAGGACGGCGGAGGAAGAGGCGGCGTGTGTTTTCTTGGCGATGGGGAGTGCTACCGGAGGCGGGTCCCCGACGACGGGGTAGGGGTGGTCGCGGCGGCCGCCAGGGGGTCGGGGGGTTCGAAAGGGTATAGGACAGGTTTTCTGGTCGTTTGTCACCGACAAGTCTGGCCCGCACCGTTTTCTCGACGCGCCGGTGCCCCCGCTCGCCTCCCTGTACATTTGGTTTCGCCTCGGACCACTGGCTAAATAATTGGGCCGCGCCGGCGGAAATTCTGAAATGAGGGTCGCGGCTGGGCGCATTTTTTGGCGCTGGCGGCCCTCATAGGCCTTTGGGGGGCTTTGAGGACCCTGAGTGGAGATGCTCTTAGGCAAGTAGCATTCTTGTAGTGTTTGTTGAAAATATCTAGATAAAAATTAATATAGCATGATTATAGAAACAATAATTAAACAAATCATGCATACTAACATAGTAGATGAACAGATTGCATCTAAACGCTAGAACAAGAACATCTAGTAAAATCTAAAATAGAAAGTTTAGGGTCATGTATGGTGCCCTGTTTTATTTGGGTTATAACTCTCTGTAGAACAGGAAAACCCAGTTTTTTGTATTTTTAAGTTTTAGGGACCTAAACGAAGTCAAATGGACCTGAGATTTTTTGAGAATTATTTTTTCACGAAGACAAGAAGCTCGAGCACCCGAATCACCTGAGGAGAGGCCTTAGGCCCAATTGAGCCCAAGTGACGTGGCCCACCCGCTGGCCGTGCCACCCATGCTCTTTTCCTCCTGGAGGGTCGACAGCCGTCCATCTTCAGCCCTAATTCGAAGTCTTGACCTAAAAATGACTATAAAAAGCTCTCCCAATGATCTTGAAGGAGACGGAGTGCAAACATAGAAACATCGAAATAAAGTCAGATCCTACGAGGATTGGAGGGGAAAATGCCACCGGAGCCACCACCGATTGGATCTCCATCCTCTCCAACATCATCAACATCATATCCATGATCAAAAGGGGGTACTCTACATCTGTACTATGAGTTTGTGGCAATAGCTTGATCTACATCTCTCTCATGCTATCATTGTTTTAGTACCATATGAGTTGCCCAACATAATTATGGTCATCTATGTAATTTGTATGTGATGGATCTTTGTTTTGCAAGATGATATTTGAGATTAAAATTCTATCATGTGTAAGAATGTATTGGTAGATGCATATTATGTATCCCATTCTTAAGTACTTGTTTTGTGTATGCAAGAATATGTGTGGAGGGACGTGTGTATTAGATGGAGTAACATGGTGGTCGAGATTGGGCGGTGATAGAAAACCCGAGATCCATTATGGTTTTTATCTTTATTTTGTTACCTCACTAGGGATAAAGTGAATGCATGTGTTATATTCATGTTATGACAACAAAGATGTTCTTGTTTGGTCAAGGTAGCACATATGTTATTCAAATATCACGTCAAAGTACCTAAACTATACTCTATCTATTCTTAATTCTAGATTTCATGGAGTTTTCCCTTTCTAGATGAGTATAGCTGAGATGTGTTGCTGATGGGTTCGTAGCAGGGAAAACAAAAAAAATTCTACCACAAGAACGAACAAAACCAAGATCTAATCTATGGAAAAGCCAAGATCTAATCTATGAGATAAGTGCAACGAGATAGATCTGTACTAACCCTTGTAGATCCAAAGCCTTGTTTGAGATCAGATCTCGTGGTTGATGTAGACAATCACTTGCCGATCTCAAGATCGAGTAGATGATCCTTCCGGTGCTGCGTTCCGGTAGCGCTTCCGCAGACGGTCACACGTGTAGAGTCGATGTTGACCTTCCTCTCCCCGTTCCAGCGAGGAGCAGAGGTAGTAGATCTTCACGGAATCCCAGTAGAATGACAGTGTGGTGGTGGTGGTGGAGAAGGATTTCTGCAGGGCTTCGCCTAAGCCGGAGCAGGAGGATGGTGGAGGAGAGAGGCGGCCAGGGTTTGAGGTGGAAGGAGCAAAAGGGGGAGGCGCCCCACCCCTCATTTATATAGAGGGGAGGCGGACTAGGGCTGGCCCTTGCCCTCTAGGGTTTGGCGCGCCAAGGGAGGGGGAGTTTTCTCCCCCCAAGTATTCCCCTTTCTTTCTTGGTTTTCAAGTAAACCCTATGAAACCTTCTGGAAC
Source organism: Avena eriantha (assembly GCA_910589775.1). Lineage (NCBI taxonomy): Eukaryota > Viridiplantae > Streptophyta > Magnoliopsida > Poales > Poaceae > Avena > Avena eriantha. The sequence continues at coordinate 335,237,153 of OU342745.1, forward strand.
TTTCCGGAACACTCTGAAACATTCTAGAACCTCCATATGAATACTTCGGAACATTTCCGAAACTTAGAAAATGATCTCCATTATATGAATCATATTCTCCGGACAATTCCAAATCTCCTCATGATGTCCCGGATCCAATCCGAGACTCCGAACAACATTCGGTCTCCAATGTATATTCCATATCTACCTAAACAACATCGAACCTTAAGTATGTTACCCTACGGTTCGCGAATATGCAGAAATGATTGAGACATCTCTCCGATCAATAACCATCAGCGGGATCTGGAGATCCATAATGGCTCCCACATACTCAACGATGACTTCGTGATCGATAGAACCATTAACATACGAAACCAATTCCCTTTGTCACGTGATACTCTACTTATCCGAGGTTCGATCATTGGTATCTCCATACCTAGTTCAACCTCGTTACCAATAAGTACTCTTTACTCGTTCCGTGACATGTCATCCCTTGTGACCTAGTAACATGCTTGCAAGCTAATTATATGACATTCCCTCAAGAGGGCCCAGAGCATATCTATCCATCATATGGATGGACAAATCCCAGTCTTGATCCATACGCTTCAACACATACTTTCAGAATACCTAATGCCACCTTTATAACCACCCAGTTACAAAGCAGCGTTTGATGTCATCAAAGCACTCATCCGGTGATAGTGATTAACACAATCTCATGGTCGAAGGATTATGTTACTATGCATTTGAAAGCTTGTAGCAAAATGAACTTAATGACTTGATCTTATGCTATGCTTACTATGGGTGTGTGTCTATCACACCATTCTCCTCATGATATGATCTTGTTATTAATAACATCCAATGTCCATGATCAGGAAACCATGATCATCTATTAATCAACAAGCTAGTATAAACAAGAGGCTTACTAGGGACTCTTTTATGTTTACAAAACACATAAGTATTAGTGTTTCCTAATAATATAATTATAGCATGGAATGTAAACATTCATCATAAACATAAAGATATAATAATAACATTTTATTATTGTCTCTTGGGCATATCTTCAACAGTTGCATCATCTTTATATAAAAGCAAACGTGAATGCTAGATGAGATGCTAAAAAAATGAGTGGGTTTGGGTGTTATTGTTAGAGATCACCGTGGAAGGGTTATCAAAACCAAATGGAAATTCATCTCATGTTGTAGCAATGCGGAGGAAGCTGAAATTTTGGCATGCCTAGAGGGTTTAAAGATCCTCATCGGCATGCAGTGTGTCTTGGCTGTCCTGGAGTCTAACTACCTTCGGGTTGTGAAAATCTTAGCTAGCAATGAACATGGTTGATCTTCTAGCTTAAGCTTTCTTCAAGAAGGACATGAGTTGCTGAAGGTTTACTAACACATCAGTGTGTCGAAGGTTGAGCGGGCGAGCAATGATGTGGCGCTTATCTTGGCACAATTAGGAAAGAGTGGCATGAGTGATGCTCTTAGTGGGTCGGCCCGGGTTGCATATCAGTGGTGACCACAAACATTGTAAAAATATTTTTGTCTAATCAATAAAGAGGTAATTGCACTAGTCATACAAAAAGTTATCCACAAGGTGCATTTTTATACAAAATATTGCAAAACGTTGTGAGGTGGTACACGAACTTGTCTAGTACGTGCACTAGTCATACAAAACAGGAAAATGTGTTGATTTGGACTCCACGTTGGTGCCACGCTGGATGTAGTTTTGCAAATTAGCCCCTGGCAAAGTTGAATGGTTGTGCACTTGGTTGTTCACGAAAACCATCCCCGAAAACTTTACAAAAATGATCACCTTATTTGTTTTTCCTTTTTGGTCCTCGCATAGTCAGATCCTAAATCAACGCCCCAGTCACCACTTTCCTTCGTTATGTTCTAGTTTAGCAGTTGGTGATGGCGAGTATGGGGACGGAGAGCTCGCATCTCTCCTCCACGATATGGCCGATGAACCACACATGCGCAGATGGGACGAAGAGGCCCATGGGTATGGTATGTTTCTTCTCCTCTCTTACTTCAGCCTCAGAGCTCTATTTCTTCTGCCTCAGAGCTCCTTTCATGGTCGTGGAGTGGCCAATGTCGGTAGGCTCATGCGCGTACGATCGTGGATGATCTCGACGATTTTGATGATAGATTTGGTAGTGTGAGTGTGTAGGGATGGTTCCCCTTGCAGGTGTCTACTTTGTTGATTTTGTCCTTGTCCTGTTCCGGCCATGGTCGCCACCGACTATGGTACTAGCACGGATTAATCAATAAATTTTGGGTTTTTTGTAATTTGTGTTAGTATGTAGGTCATATTTAGTAAGCAATATAGGTTAGTGTCGATTATTAGTGAGATTCCCAACATGTCTTATTTCGGCAATGTTGTAGCACTGAAAATTGCTTTCTTTCTACTAAAACTTGTGCAGTAGCAAGTTGTAGGTGTTGAATTTGCTAAATTTTATGCAGTACCATGCTCTAGCATTGTCATATGATGGTGCTTATGAATTTTATATATTGTGTCGTAGGTCATTATCTTGACAAGTTCACACTACAAATGGAGCACAATGGTTTTTTTGTGGATTGCATGAGAATCTTTAGTACATTAGTGGGTCATGTGAATTCTTCGACAATTGCAGCACCGAGACCTCACTTATTTAGATTCATGATTTTATTAAACATTTTGGTCATCCAATTAATGAGAGACTAAGTGTTTATTGGTGCCTTCCTAAAAAATAAATAACAGATGGTTTGTACTACATTGAATCTGATTCCCATATACTAGCAATGTGTGCAGCTGCCAAGGAGCACAAAACCTTGACAATCTTAGTGGATCATACCAACTTCCTGAAGGGAATTAGAGAGCAAGTAATATTAATAGAGCTCCACCTGTTGTGAAGAATTCTAGACCAGCTGAAGAAGAAATGGAATATTCTCAAGAAGAAGAAGGAGAGGATGACACATATTTAGAGTTCTTTGACATTGACGATGATGTTGCTGATGGGGATGATGACATATTCTCCTACATACTTATTTCTTGTAGTTACATACTTGAGTCTAGGGAAATGCCTATGTTATCCATGCTAGAGACTATCTTCTATAGGATCTTACATAGGAATGTAGGGAAGTTGTCTGACAGTGAAAACTGGAACGGAAAGATATGTCCCAAGATTAAAAAGAAAGTAGACAAGTTAACTGAAATTGTAGCTAATTGCACTGTCAAATGTACTATTGGAGGGCAATTTAAGGTGAATTCAGCTGAATATGAGAGAGGCTATATTGTGGATATCAAAGCAAAAACATGTGATTGCAAAAGATGGTAGTTGACTGGGATACCTTGCCATCATGCAATAGTTTGTTATAGACATGACATGATTGACCTAGAGAGCCTTGTCCACTACTACTATTCCATTGAAACGTACATAAAAGTACATACTTACACCTTGACTCCACTTAGAGCTAGGTGTTCCTGGCAGAAGATGAATGGATTCCATATACATGCCCCTTTGTACACAAAAGTCATGGGTAGATGATGGCTCTGAAATATAGCCATCCACGTCCACATTTAAACTAGATATTATTCATATTTTTGATGAAATATCAATGGTGAGGAAATCGGTAATCGTTAACTGTTCGGTCGTCTTGGGAGTATCGAGTAATCTGAATTCGGATGATTAACTGATTTAATCGGCCGGCTATTAATCGGTGCAACCTACACAAATTAGGACCTAAAACACGTGTATATAAGAAAGAAATAGTATATGGGCTTGTATATGCCCAACCCTACTTATCTAGATCCCAAAAGCCCAATAAAACACATACGCTTCTCCTCTGACCTCTGAAGTTGTTCTTCTCCCACCACCTTCCCAGGGTACTTGTAGGTGACGGTGGGAACCGAGCTCTTGGGGGTGGGAATCGAGCGGGAGTTTCACAAAACCTACTTCATTGGGGCGGGCTGGCAGTTGGACGGGCGATATGCATTGAAAATTATGCAACTTTTTTGACCAAGCGTAGTAGTTAATCGGGAATATACCTAGTAATCGGCCTGTCAGAGCTATTAGTCGGGATAAAGGATTAACTCAAAGGATTAGTGGTAATCGACACGGTTAGGTCCCTAGTAGTGATTAATCGGCCTATTAATCGTTGATTCGGACGATTTTTTGAACAATGTGAAATATCTCTCTAAATCCCGCCACTAATGCCTAATATTCAAAGGGGTATGCAATCCTTTCTTTTATATTTTTCCTACGCATATAATGTCGTTTAAAGAAGGGAATCACTACATTAAATTCAAAGATACAAGATTCCCAACAACTAGAAGAAACCATGAGCCATAAAACGGAGGCAGACGCTTTAACAACCAACTATACGACCGGAGCAAAATTCCGGCCGTATAGCTCCAGTCGTATAGTTGGTGCCGCCACCGTTAGGTCAAACAGAACAACTTTTGTGAAGGGACCTCTATATAAAGAAGCCTAGAGCGATGAGAAAACAAGCCAGACCTCGCCAAAAGTCTCTGTCACAGATCACCAGACGCCTCCAGATCTCAAAACCCTTCTCCATCTCCATAGCCATATTCCACCACTTGTAATAGTACATCTCTTCTCTGATTGGCGACATTGTAAGACTATTGCTATCAACCTTATGATTTTCATTACAATGTTTATGATTGTTGATCTCATCTCTATGTGTGAGTAATTCTCCTTGGGATAAGGGCTCCGGCCTAGCCATGTAGCGTTTGTGCATGTTATTTATCATAGATGAGATCGTGTATTAGTTTGTATGACATGATGATTATTGTATCCTCTCTTGCCTCAATCCAAGGACTTGGCAGGTACCCAAGACCTCGAGGGTTGAGCCAGGTATAGGGAGTATGAGTAATGGCTGATTTGCAGGTTGGGAAACCCCAGTGACAGAAGGGGTAGTATGGCTGTATGTGAGGGATTTACTTGGGATTAACGGTGACATCACTATGCATATCATTAGTTCTCTTTCTTCTATGGATGAGACTAGTAGATTATTGCTATAAGCGGTTGCGGAGGCAATAGCAATTATGGATGCACTGCCTATATATGATTTATCTTACTCTAACAAGTACATGCATACTTTATTTCTATCTTTTATTCCCATCGGATGTTTTGCATAGCTACAGGTGAAACCGAACGCCCTAGGCACTCTCTCTCCATCATCGACAATAACAAAAAGACGCAAGCTATTGGTCCGGTAAAAACACAAAAGGAATTCTAAAACTCTCGAAGGTCTATTAAAGTAACTTCACTACGCATTCGCTTCCCGGGGATTCGATAACATAGTTCTACTAGGGAAAAAGAACCTATACTACATCTGTAATCTGGATTGAAGGTATCAACCCTTTTATGGCGATGTTGACGGGGAAGCAATAGTTACCCTGGTGAGGTTATTAGGAACCTTGCTAGTTTTAATTCTTGTTTTTAATTTTGTTAGTTTGCTTTCAGTCTTTATTTGATAAACAAAAAAATTAGTTAGCCTTTAAATTCTTGCTTTTACTATTATAATTCTTTGTTTAAGAAAACCCAAAAACATAGGAAATATGGATGAAAATAAGCTTGGGGAGTTTGCTACTCCCAACAATGATTATTTGCGTACTCCTATTACTTAGCCAGCAATTGCTGCTGATGACTATGAAATTAAGCCCCATTACTTAAGTTTGGTTTAACAGAATCAATTTGGAGGCTCTGTTGTTGAAGACGCAGGTATGCACTTGAATACTTTCACTGGAATATGTGATATGATGCGTGTTAAAGACGTTGACCCCGATGCGGTCAAATTGCGTTTATTTCTTTTCTCTCTAAGAGGGAGAGCAAAAGAATGGTTGCTATCTTTGCCTAGAAATACTATTACATCATGGGTGTGATGTACTTATTTGTTTATGACTAAATTTTTCCCACCTGCAAAGACTATGCAACTCAGATCTAATATTACTAGCTTTAGACATGAAGAGCGTGAGCCACTAGCGCTTGCATGGGAGAGGATGAAAGAATGCATGAGAAACTGTCCTAGTCATGGGATGGAAGACTGGTTAATTCTCCATCTATTTTATAATGCTCTTAACCCTGTGTCTAAGTCTATATTTGATAGTGCAGCTGGAGGAACATTTATGGGTAAACATATTACAGAAGCAAAGCAGCTACTAGACAATATGCAAGACAACCATGCCCAATGGCATGTGGAAAGATCAAACACGAAGAAGATGAACTCCATTTCACCGCAAAAAAATTAAGAACTCAATGTAAAGTTGGATGAGCTCATATTAGCCGTTAAGGGTAAGGAAACCCAGGTAAGAGCCACCCCCGAAACAAATATTGAAGAAATAGACTTCGTACCTCGTAACGATTATAACCCTACTTGGAAGAAGAATTACAATCCTAACTTTCAGAAATATTATTGTAGTCCTACAGGTAATTCTAATAATAATATGGGAACTAGTAATGGTAGTCTCCAAGAAAAACTAAAGTATTTTATAGACTCACAAAATGAACAAAACTATATTCTTGTTAAAATAACAGAGAACCATGATGCTATGCTTGGTAAATTATCTAACCAAGCTGTTAGTTTGATAAATGATTTGCAGGCCCTCCAAGAAGGAATGAGGATCGTTGAGGCACAACTAGGTAAGATAATCGAGAGTCAAACTCTCATTCTACCTAAATTTACAGGTAAAGCTAAGCCAAATCCCGTTGAAGATGTCAAGATGATGAGAATCCAAAGGGAGGAACCTAAAGAACTTGACTATAGTAATGCTCCTTCACCAAGTTACACCGTGGAATATCTCGTAAAAAGGATCAACGTCAAGATTCCGGTAAGTGAAGGTAATGAGGAAGCTATGTACCAAAACTTTGTTAATCAGGTAGCAATAAAGGTACATAAGCTTGAGGAAGAATATAAGCAAATTGCTGAAAAATTACCTGTGAAGTTAGATGACATATTTGATCCTACTATTAAGATTAAAATTGGAACCAATGAGATAGCTACACTTTGTGATCTAGGTGCAAGCGTCTCAACAATTCCAAAGAGTCTTTTTAATAAGTTAAATCTTGGCTCCTTTGAAATCACCGAGCTAAAATTTCATCTAGCAGATTCTACCTTGAAACAAGCTGTAGGAATTAAGGAGAATACTTTAGTATACATTAAAGATTGTCCTGCTCTCATGGATTTTGTTATTGTTAACATGCCTGAAGATGCTACTACTCCTATTATATTAGGCCGTCCTTTCTTAAGAACTATTAAGGCTTTGATTTATCTATATGAAGGGAACGTGAAGCTTCAATTGCCTTCGCGGGATCCTTTTGTTATTCATTTCCCTATGAAGAAGAAAGCCAAGCATGATGAGAAGGAGGCCATCACTTTGAAGGCCAATTACTTTGGAGTGAGTGTTCCACTCATCTGGCCTAAGTAAGCAATATTGAGGTCAAGCTATTGACCATAAAAGAGCGCTTCATGGGAGGCAACCCATGTGAAATAAAGGTTTGAGTAAAGTTTTTAGTTTCAGTTTATGTTTATGTTTAATAAAGAGTGCTAGAAAACTCCAATTGAGGATAATAAGTTCGGTAGTACTAAAATTCCTGCTTTATTCATGCTGTTGTTTGTCGACAATATTTACTGTAAATTTTCTGTCAAAAACAAGGTATATCACTAAGTTACGGGAAAAGAAATAGTTTTCAAAAAAACAGATTTTTTATGCACACAGAGAGTTTAGCGACCAACTATTCGACGGGAATAAAAATTCCGGCCGTATAGTTCCGATCGTATAGATATCCTTGCCATCAAATTTTTTCTTTAATATGTACTGAGAGTTTAACGACCAACTATACGTGACATGGGTATACCCTGCAGGTACTCGAGTTTGGTATATATGATCCAGATACGGTGGAAGCCCACGGCGTTACCACGGCCCAATGAAGACTTTGAGTGGCCCACGGACTCTCGATTACTTGCGAGACAAGAAGAAGCTTAAGATACAAAGTTTAAAGGGAAAACCTTAACCTGTAACCGGGTCGACCTACTACCCGAGACCTAGCCTATCTATATAAAGGATGGGAGGGGGCAGCGAGGAGGACACACGCAACCCTAGTTTCCACAACCCTCGCCAGATTGCATCTGCGCACCATTGTAATCGTTGATTCGTTCGTTAATTCCAAGAGCAGACAAGCAGGAGTATGGACCTCTATGAGGCCTGAACCTGGGTAAACCTTGCATCCCTGTGTGCTTGTTTGCTAGCCGATTGATGCTTCCAGCGCTCCCTCCTTCTCCAAAACTCAAGTCCATAACAATGGGCATTGATGAGTTAAACCCTCGTCAATTGGCGCCGTTTGTGGGAATTGGGAGTGCTGATGTTGCGGCTTCTTAGGCCCCATCAACCGCGATCTACAACTCCGCAACAGCGTAGATTCGCCAGCTCTTCGGCGCGTTCGACTTCACCATCCACATGCCGGCCACTCGCCCGGCTTTCAAGTCCGTGGGCGATGGAATCAGCCTGGCAATCGGGAGCTTCCGCTTCCAAGTTGGTGAGATAGGCACGCTTCGCATGCCTAACCAGCCAACAGAACCCGCGACTGCTCCAGCATCGTGGTTCCCACCACCAATCGGCACCCTCAGCGAGCTCAATACCTCAGCAGCAGCTGAGAGCACGGACAGCAACAGTAGTCGCGAATCCGATCTAGGTGACCTAGCAACGGAAGATGGAGTCTACGGCTCCAGATCTGAAGGTTGCGGAAGCAACACCTTCCCCAACCATTTCATGTGTGCTGTCATCAACGCTGGCGAAACCAGCGCCAATCGCGAAAACGGTGGCAACGGTCCTGACCCACTCAATAGTGGCATACCCTACGGCGGGCCACCCAACGGTGGCAATGACACGCCCGTCAACAATGGAGGGGCAGTCGAACCTCCAACCATGATGAACGAGCACACTGGCGAACGTGTCGTGATCAAGCTCAACGATCTCGAGTGGGCTCGCTGCCGAGAAGCCCTGCGAGGCAACCCTCTGCCCCTCGGCACACCGCAAGAACTGCTGATGGGCTATCATTAGCTACTAAAGGAGGAGTACAGACGCCAATTACAAACGATTGCGCAACTCGAAGGGCGTAAAAAGGCGGCGGACGAGTCAAGTCTTCGATGGGCCAGACTCTCCTCCCACGGAGGATCCTCCTCCAAGAGCAACGAGTACGTGGTCAACAAGAGGCAATCTCGAATGGCCCACCTCACCGAGCTGGAGCGCATAGAAGCTGCAAAAGTCCTCGATTTCAGCTCAATGATAGTCGACGGATGGGGCAACATGGTCCCAAAGACGCCGCAAGCTGCAGTGACAGCGGCCACCATGTATCTCCTCAATAACCAGCCACCGGATGGAGATCCCCGAGCCACCATGCACCGATCTACGATTGCGGGCTTGGGGCTAATCGAGGCCGCTCTCGACAAAGAACCAACGCCGGAGCCAAAGAAAAGCAAGGCTCTGGCAAAACGCTACTCCTCACCCTCGTCCAGTGACAACAATCACGATCTGTCTCGGTGTGGCCGCTCACGGCGGCACGATCACGACTACGACATGCGCGATGACCTCACGCAGCGCAAAATCGACAAGTCAAGGGCACGACGTGCTCGTTCGATTGATTCAGAAGAAGACGGGACTGAACTCTGTGGCGCCAGATGCTTCAGCAGAGCCATCAGGCAAAGGCGAATGCCTAAAGGATTCAAACTCCCGTCGGAAAATCCAAAGTTCGACGGCCTACATGACCCGAAGATCTGGTTGGAAGACCACTTTTCCTCCGTCAAGCTACACGGCGGGAGTCGAAGCACGACCATGCAATACTTGTAGCTACAGCTACAGGGCGCTACCCACGCATGGCTCAACAATCTCCCGCGCGGATCCATTCGCAGCTGGGAAGAGCTGGGCTACAGCTTTGTGCGCAACTTCAAGGGCACTTACAAAAGGCCCGCATCAATCGAAGAACTGAGGAGCTGCTAGCAAAGGTCAGGCGAATCTCTACGCTCATATATCCAAAGGTGGTCTATCATCAAGAACTTCGCAAAAAACATCTCGGAGGATCGCGCCATCGACGCATTCAACGGCGGTGTTTGCCGCATGGAGCTCAGAGAGGCGCTGGGTCACTCGAAGCCCAAAACAATCGACCACCTGATGGAGATCGCGAATCAGTGGGCCGATGGAGAAGATTCGGTGAGAAACTGCACCTACTCCGATGACGATGAAGACCTCGGGCGCAGACGCGACCATCGAGGCAAGCGGCGAATGCGTACGTACGATGACCGCGACGACGTCAACATGGTCGTAGTTGGCTACGCCGACAAACGCGACTACGGCCGCAACAACGGCTATTGCAGCGGCGGATATCACGACTCCGGGAAAACCACGCAAGTATGGCAACGCCGCACTCGTGAAGGGGCACCCGCGACAACAATCGAGGACAAACTGTCTGGGCCGTGCAACGTGCACTTCTACATCGACAAGCACGACGGCAAGAAGAAATCCAGCCACCTTCTCAAGGACTGCTGCGAGTTTCTCAAGCTTCACGGGGGTTTGGCTCGGATGAATCGCGACGCAGTCAACAGGGGCTACGGAGTCGCCCCAGGCGCTGTAGCACATGGAGCCCCTCCACCACCACCTGGAGTGCCACCACCCGTGGCACACCGATCCACAATCAAGGCGGCGAGCCATACCCACGGGTTGTGGGCAACATGATGATCCAAAAGGGATGCCCCTCGAATCGGGTGCAGAAGGCCATCACTCGCCAAGTCAACTTGGCGACAAACTAACCACCATCCACCACCGAGTACCTCAGTGGAAGCGACTCATGCATCACCTTCGACAAGCGCGACCACCCGCGCCAAGTACCTCGCCCATGCCACTGTCCCCTCGTACTCGAGGCACAAATTGGAGGCTTCGACATGAGTCGCGTCTTCATGGACGGTGGAAGCAGCATTAACCTCATGTTCGCAAGTACCTTGCGAGCAATGAGGATCCCTCTGGCCTGCCTAGAGGTCTCGGACACGACATTCCATGACATCGTCCCAGGCAAGGGCATATATCCCCTGGGCAAAATCAACCTCGACGTCATCTTCGGCACGCCGAAAAACTTTTGACGCGAATGCATCGACTTCGAAGTCGTCGACTGGCCCTCACAGTACCACTGCATCCTCGGACGCGTCGCGTTTGCTAGGTTCATGGCAGTACCGCACTGTGCCTACCTGCAGATGAAAATGCCAGGCCCAAACGGTGTCATCACAATCAACAGGAGCTTCAAGAGGTCCGACAGCTGCGACAGGGAATTCAGCAGAATCTCCCAGTCCTTCGGCATGCAGGAGGAACTCGGAAGATTGAAGGAGTCAACAGACAATAGTATGCCTCCCCTGAGTCGGCCAAGTTCACCCGACCTGTCCTTCGACTAGTCGGTGCACGCGAAGAAAGTTTAGGTCCACCCATCGGATCCGGCCAAGACGGCTCTCATCGCCAACAACTTGAGTTCCACATAGGAACTCGTGCTCGTCGAATTCCTCCGTGAGCACTGGGAAATCTTGCCTAGTGTCCTGCGGACATGCCAGGAGTTCCCAGGGAATTCGCCGAGCATGCACTCAACGTAAATCCAGATGCCAGGCCAGTCAAGCAAACAATACGGCGACTGTCTGAACCATGGGCAAAAGCAGTCGGGGTGGAGATCAACAAACTCCTCGACGCAAACTTTATACACAAGATCAAGGAAAGCACTTGGCTCGCCAACACAGTACTGGTGCCCAAAAAAGACACGGATATCCTGCGGATGTGCGTGGACTTCACCTCCTTGAATAAGCACTGCCCAAAGGATCACTTCCCGCTACCGCGAATCGACCAGATCATTGACTCCACCGCGGGATGTGAGCGCCTCTGCTTCCTCGACGCCTACTCAGGCTATAACCAGATTCGAATCAAGGAGGAAGACCAAGTGAAGACGGCGTTTACGACGCCCTTTGGTGTGTTCTGTTACAACACAATGCCCTTCGGGCTAAAAAACGCAGGAGCCACCTATCAGCGGTGCTTGCAGGCTTGCCTCAAGAACCAACTTGGTCGTAACATCCAAGTCTATGTTGACGACATCGTAATCAAAACCAAAGAGGAAGCCTCGCTAATCGAAGATTTACGCGAAACCTTTGCCAACCTCGACCGCTATCGGATCAAGCTCAATCCGGACAAATGCGCCTTTGGCGTACCATCTGGGAAACTACTCGGGTATCTCATCTCCGCAAGAGGGATCTAGGCAAACCTGAAGAAAATAAAAGCCATACTGGCCATGGAGAAGCCGAAAAACGTAAGAGGCATCCAGCAGCTGGCTGGACGAATTGTGGCGCTTAGTCGATTCATCAGTCGAATGGGCGAAAAGGCACTGCCCTTCTACCAACTTCTCCGCAAAACTGACAAGTTCGAGTGGACCAATGAGGCGTAGGTAGCATTCGAAGACCTCAAGCGTCTACTATCTACCCCACCAGTACTGGTAACCCCACGCAAAAGGGAACCACTGTTGCCATACATCTCCGCAACAACTAGGTGGTCAGCACAGTGCTCGTGGTGGAGCGAGCTGAGGAAAACAAGGTCCATGGGGTACAGCACCCAGTCTACTACCTCATCTAGGTACTCACGCCAACAAAGCACGATACCCGCACTATCAGAAGCTGGCATATGGCGTCTTCATGATAGCCAGGCAACTACGCCACTACATCCAGGAGCACCCAATCGTGGTGGTCAACGACGCCCCGCTTGGGCACATCCTCAACAACCCTGACGCCATCGGACGAGTCGCGCTCTGGGGAATCGAGTTGTCGCCACGAGACATTACATATGAAAAGCGCGACGCGATCAAGTCACAAGTTCTCCCTGATTTCCTCGTGCACTGGATGGCGAATCAGCTCCCTAAAAAACCAGATATGTCTTACCTCTAGACAATGCGCTTCGATGGATCCAAGCGAAAGGACAGAGCTGGCACAGGTGTTATACTAACATCGCCCTAGCGAGATAAGCTAAAATACATCCTGTGCATGAAGTTTACTGCCTCCAACAATGAAGCTGAATATGAGGCCCTGTTGCACGGGATGCGGATGGCCAAAGCCTGCGGCGCCACGACTGCAACGCACTGAACGACAATATGATCGCCTACCGCGACCTCTACGACACACTCGAAGGGTACTTCGACGGCTGTGAGCTGCGGCACGTAGGCCGCGAAAGCAACGAAGAGGCAGATGCACTCGCCAACATTGGCTCCACATGCGCCCCCATACCACCTGGGGTATTTCTCGAGCATATCTACGAACGCTCCATCAAGCCAAAGGCCACAGAGAAGAAAACAAGTGTAGTAACGGATTCGGGGGTTACGCCACCCAATTAGCCAATGGCACTCGACAACCCGGAGCTCGACACAGGACTCGAAGGACCAATGGCGATCATGATGATCGAACCATCTTGGACTCAACCCTACATCACATACCTTCTTAGCAAGAGGCTGCCGGACAATCCGACTGACGCACGGCACATCGCACGGCGATCCAAGGCATTCGCCGTCATCAACAGTGAACTATACAAGTGCAGCATCACAGGAGTACTCCAACGGTGTGTCTCCAGCGCAGATGGAAGGACTGTTCTCCTCGACATCCATGAGGGGACTTGCGGGCACCACGCCGGCAGTCGCACCCTCGTCGCCAAAGCTCTACGAGCTGGATTCTACTGGCCCACGGCCATGCGCGACGCCAAGGACATCGTCCAAAGATGCAACATTTGCCAGCGATTCGCGGACAAACCGCACGCACCTGGCGTGGAGCTCCGGCCAATACCATTGGCTTGGCCCTTTGCGCAATGGGGACTCGACATGGTCGGCAAGCTCCCAAAGTCCTCCCGAGGAGGCTACGTCTACCTCTTGGTCGTAGTCGACAAATTCACCAAGTGGATAGAGGCCATGTCGGTGACAAACCAGTCAGGAGCCAGTGCAGTCAAGTTCTTCGAGTCCATTGTCTATCGCTTTGGAGTGCCACACAACATCATCACCGACAATAGAACAAACTTCACCTCTAAGGAGTTCCAGGGTTTCTGCAAAAACCTGGGAATCAACGTAAGCTATGCCTCTGTAGCTCATCCGCAGACCAACGGTCAAGTCGGAAAGGCCAATGGGCTCGTCTGTGACGGAATCAAGAAGCGACTCCTTCGGCCACTCGAGCAAGGCGCCGGATGCTGGCCAGACGAATTGCAATCCGTACTTTGGAGCCTACGCACAACCCCTAATAGTGCCACGGGATACACCACGTTCTTCATGGTGCATGGAGCTGAAGCAGTACTGCCCGTAGAAGTACGCTTTAAAGCCCCATGGGTAGCCGCATACAGCGAGCAGGAGTCTACACTTGCACTCGAAGACTCCATCGATCTCCTTGACGAGGCTCGGGAAATCACAACAGAAAGATCAACGATCTACCAACAGAACATGCGCAACTACCACAGCAGAAGGCTACGCCCCAGATCCTTCGTCGAAGGAGACCTGGTCCTGCGACTGAAACAGCAAGGTCACCTCAAGCTCGAGTCCCCTTGGGAAGGACCATACGTGATTACGGAAGTAATCCTAGGTGGCGCATATCGCCTCGGAGACTTCGAGACAGGAATCGCATACTCCAACCCCTGAAACGTCGCGCAGTTGTGGTGCTTGTACCCTTAGTCGTCTTTTCTTTCTTACATTACAAATAAGGCTATTCAGCCAAGGCTACTTAGCCACACATTGTACCTCGTACTGATTCTGCAAATAAATAAAGCTAAGTACCCCGAAACTCTGTGTTTTTCTAGCAATTATATCACTTGGGGGCTACGCCACCCTTTACACAACTGCTCTGTGAACCAATCGCGATGTCCCGAGTAGCTGATGCAATAATCGAACCCTTGACAAACACCAACCATGTTGCAACGCACCTGGCAAGTTGGCAAGGTGCTGAGAAAAATATAAGTCAGGCTAACGAAAAGGAATCGCATAGTGCAATGCACTCGCAAAACATACGAGCTAACAAGCTGTTTACACACCAATGCCAATCAATTATATACAACATATATATATGAACTTTACAACACTGGTACATTTATGTGCAGGATACAAGTTAAACTACTGTTGCAATAGAAGAACGTTTGTCTGATCCTCGAAGAAGTCAACAATCTCCTCTACGGAACGATCCACCGCCTGGTAATGTGGAACCATATTCCAGGTCGAACCTGCTGGTGGCGCCGACGGTCCAGCAACAATCCCTACAACGTCTACGTCAGGCCTATGCAATCGCACCAACGACAGAGCAACCTTGGCACCAGCCACTAACTGTTGACGCACGCACTCGCGAACCGCGCTCAGATCCTAAAATTTAGACAGGAGAGCCAACAGGCTCGAAGGAACGGCGTCCAAGGGAAACATCGTCCGGTAGATATTCCTCAGGCACGACTGTGCCTTCTTGAGGAAGTGGAGTACTCGAGAAGCATGATCCTGTAGAGTCGCAAGTGCGATCGCACGATCATGGTCCACCCAAAAATACCCACTCGCCTGCAGCTGCTCCTAGGTCAGATCATTCATGCAAATGGTGATCCTGTCCTTTTCATCCTGCGGATGATGAGCACTGACAACTACACCACACGAAAGCAAAGTGTGAAAGATAGGCATCGCTGCGACTGACTAAAGGAAAAGATAAGGAGATAGAAGACTAACACTGGAACTGCTCACTCAGCTGGGCCACCTCCTCCAATAGGTACTTCTCGCGAGCAGTGGCTTTCTCTGCCTTCGACTTCCATACATCGGCGCTACCACGGAGGATGGGAAATTCATGCTCCAGCTGTTTAATATGGTCGCGCAGTCACGCAAGCAAAGACAACTCCCCTACCTTCGAACGCGGTTGTGCCATGTTCTCATCGGCAGAAGGAGGATCGGAATGATCACTCAAAGGAGCACTCGAGGTACCCTACCACGAATCAAGCAAAAAAGCAAATAAGAGACCACGAATACATTTGGCAAAAGGGCATGTATGCATTCAGACAAAGGAAAAAGTTTCGATTGGGACATCCCCACAAAATCATTGTTCCATCAAGCAAAAGGCTAAGCCACTACAGCTATTACAGAAGGTGACTAAGGCACACCATGTTTCTTTGACTTTGATTTAGGCCTCGGGGGCTTCATAGCATCCGTGGCTGTCTCCGACGCCACGGACTTGCCGACAGTACCCCCAGAAGCCGCTGCCTTTGCAGCCTTCACCTGACGCCGCTCTTCGGAGTACTTGGCGAGTGTATCGATAAGCTCGGGACCATAATTTTTGCATTTACCAGCATAGGGAGCAAAAACTACCTGCTGACCTCCAGCGTCGACTGGCATAGCCTCAGAGATAGCTGCGGGATCCATCTCCACGCCATGGGCCTGCACCATTGTGAGTGCCATGGTGGCGCCGACGGAGCGTTGAGAATTTTTGAAGTCTGTAGGGATTCCTCCAGCCAGGGATTCCACCAATTCGCCAAGATTGTCAATCATCCCAGCCTTCGGAGTCAAGTCCTCACGGATGCGACTGAGCACATCCTTGGCCTTCCCCGGAGTCTCCTGGAGGGATACGCTGCGGTCTTCAACTACGGCGATGGCACCAGCCAAAGCATCATCGCGGTGAAGAGACTGGGCATCAAAGCCCAAGCCGCCAGCATCTCCATACACAAAAGATTTAGTATAACAATCACACGCCAAAGTACAGAAGATCAAGGCATATCTAGATGAACAAGACATACCTGAGAGGGACTTGGCAATCGAGAGAAGCTGCTCCTCGAACAACTTCTCCCTCTCCACAGTGGAGGCAAGGAGATCCTGCTCTCGCTTCTATGACTCCTTCAAAGCTGCGACTGCCTCGTCGCGATTCTTCGTTGCCGCAGCCAATGTCTTCTCCAATGCAGCAGCATGGCGAAGTAGTTCATTATTCTCAGCTATGACATAAAGGGAATGTTATCAAAAATCGACTCGATACTATTCGCAAAAGACAAGGACAAAATCAAGACTTACTCTCGACAATGCGATGGCGATCGTCCAATCGCGCATGCTGTCGACCCATGTTAAGAACCTGCTCCGCTAAGCGAGCGGCTTCCTCCATGATGAGCTGCATCAGAAGCATTCCAAGTTCAAATAAAAGCACGGACAAGAATAAATTCTACTGCCCAATACAGGATACTTACGTGATCCTCCACAGACTCTGAAGAAGGTTGTTGCACAGTCATCCGGGTAACCATCTGATGCCCCCAGCATGCGGGGAACTCGATGAATTATCCCCGGAGTGGGCCGCCAATGGAGGAGAAGGAGACCGCGAAGCCGCCTTCTTAGACTTGGAGCCTACGACTCCGGAATCCTTCACAATTTGGACGTCATCAGAAGACGACGTCACCGCTTGACTGAAAAACAAATCAAGCAAAAGCTTCATGACAGATGGCAACTCAAAGAACAAAAAATTAGGTCACGAATATAGAACTTACCAGTAAAATCTATCAAGATCGAAGGATTGCTCCTCCGACTCCGGTGACTCCTTGGGTAGCCGCATCCTCTTGCGAACAGGTGGCGCCATGGAACTTACAGGAACGGCGGGAATCGGCTCCTCTGCACCAATAGCTGGGCCTTCTGGAGTTGACGGAGACGAAGCATCTGAATCCTCACTACGTGAACGCTTGCGAGTGTCCGGATCACTAGACTCGGGGGCTCCCTCCTCTTCAAGTGGGATGGTCGATTCTGACTCGTCCTCTTCTTCTGCTTCGCGAGGAGTAACCCCCTCAGGAAGAGGGGGCAAACTAGGAGACACCTTCCAATCCTGCATACAGAAAACAAGTCAGCACACGTCAAGAAATCAGAGGCACTCGACAATGATAGTTACATCGTAGCACAGTCATACCTCAGGAGGAGGGTGCGAGGCGTCGAAGGGAGGTACGACTGGTTCGCCTGGGAGAACCTCCTTGGCGGTGTACTTTGTTACCAGTCGCATCCTCTTGTCTACCTCACCCGCAGAAATGCCATCGACAGATACGCGAGTGGCATCGTCCGCACCAGCCCACTGAAACATGGGATGAACTCTGGCATGCAGAGGCTGGACACAACAGCGCAACCACATGCGGATGAGGGCAGCGCCTCCCTCTTCTTTACCAATGCGACTCTCGAGGTCGCAGACGCGCTTATACAACACTTCCTTCTCCTCGAACTCGCCAGGCATCACTGTGTTTTTCTAGGAACGCCTCCTCTTGCATGGTGTGGCGGGATCGAAATGCGCGAGTCTATAGTGCTCTCTGTCGGCCTTCTGGTCGCGGATGTAGAACCACTTGTCTCTCCACCCTTGGACGGACCCCGTGAGCTTGATGTCAAAATACGTAGCGGAGGAGTCGACATAAACTCTGCAGCCGCCTACGTTGTAGACTAACGAGCCAGAAGCTGACTGGTGCTTTAACTTAAAAAGTCTCTTGAAGAGACCAAAGTGTGGCTCGACTCCGAGCCAGTAGTCGCAAAGCGTGATGTAACACGCAATGTGAAGGATAGAGTTTGGGGACAGCTGATGAAGCTGGAGCCCATAAAAACAAAGAAGGCCCCTGACAAAGGGGTGTAGGGGCAAAGACAGACCGCGGATGATGAACACGAGGAACATCACCCAGAAATCAGACGGAGGACGCGGAGTTACCTCGTCACCGGGCACTCGCGAATCTTCTTCGGCGCAAGGAAGAACTCCATCTTGGCGTAGGAGATGAAGCTTAGAGGCCTTGATGATGGTGCACGCCATGCGCCATTGGTGGCGCGGGTGCCCACAACCTTCTTCTTGCCGGCACCGGCGATGCTGGTACCCATGGCAGCGGAGCCACCCTTCTTTTTAGCGATGGCGGTGGCGGCAGCAGACCCAGCGGCGGCGCCTCCTTTCTTCTTCCCCATCTTTGCGATGGCGGTGAGAGCGGAGGAAATAGATAGGAATATGCGAAGCTGATCCAGCGCCACGAAGGGGATGAACTCTAGAAAGCAGAGAGCAGCAACAATGGCAATGGAAGCACAGGTAGAGAAAGAGCAGATGGGAAATTACCGCAGCTGCGTCGCTACTTAACCCCCTTGAAGATGCAATCCAACAGCCAGCAGAAACCCTATTGGATGCGTGGCGCGCATCGTGATCGACACGTGGAGAGGTGGAAACATGAACCATCCCTCACTACCTCCATTTCGCACGGAAATCGAGGAGGCGCAGTTAAAATGAAAGATTACGCACGCCCGATCAAGTTAGGGTAAAAAAATGGGACCCACCGCTCGTCACGTCCCGTCAAAGCCGCTCACGCGGGCAACTGAGGTCATCACATCGCCAGCACTGATGTCATCAAATTGATCACTACAAGACTTCGATTACTTTAGTCCTTGCTCGAGTCATCGACTCCACCAAGCACTCGGGGGCTACTCCCATAGGGAGCGCTGGTCGCGCACCCTACGATTCTCTTTTTATGCAGGAATATGGACATTCAAATCTTACCCAACCACTCGAACCTACGATTCGACTATGGATCATGGGTTACTCCCATAGGGAGCGCCAGAAGAAAATTCGACTGAAACAAGCAAACAAAAGACGACAGCAGTCGCAAAAATTCTTTAGTCCCTGCCTGAGTCTTCGACTCAACCAGGCACTTGGGGGCTACTCCCATAGGGAGCACTGGTCGCGCACCCTATGATTATTTGTACATCGTACTGTGTGTTGATAACATCCACACTCAAAGTCTATGGCAACACCGCCTCATATTTTCCCTACAAAGAGACTGTGTCTCCTGGGTCACCCGAATCATCTCCGCGATGACAAAAAATTCAGATGCCGCGCTTGCAGCGTGAAGATAAGACCTGAATAAAGGCCTGGCAACGCATTTACTGCACACTACCAGAAATATATCCATGCCTACAAGAACGATGAACATGCCTTGACGGATGCGTCGAGTGCTCACACCCATATACTAGAATTCGACTCCTGTAAGACCTCCGCGGCTTGAGTCGAATTACACCAGCACTTTTCTGAATTTGAGTCCGGGGACTCGAGTTCGAGTAGATTGCGTTGATTTTCCCTAAGGCAGTTAACTGATACCGATGCATCGGTTAAATCAGGCACGCATATCAACAATCCCTGTGATATAAACAAAATACTCTGTCATGCACTCGAAAGGCTTCATAAAGTCCCCAGTCGAATCTGCGATTCCACTGGACACTCAGGGGCTACTGACATGGGTATACCCTGCAGGTACTCGAGTTTGTTATATACGGTCCAGATATGGTGGAATCCCACGGCGTTACCACAGCCCAATGAAGACTTCAAGTGGCCCACGGACTCTCGATTACTTGCGAGACAAGAAGAACCTTAAGATAGAAAGTTTCAAGGGAAAACCCTAACCTGTAACTGACTCGACCTGCTACCCGAGACCTAGCCTATCTATATAAAGGCTGGGAGGGGGTGGCGAGGAGGACACACGCAACCCTAGTTTCCACAACCCTCGCCAGATTGCATCTGCGCACCATTGTAATCGCGGTTCCTTCGTTAATTCCAAGAGCAGACAAGCAGGAGTAGGGACCTCTACAAGGCCTGAACCTGGGTAAACCTCACGTCCCTGTATGCTTGTTTGCTAGCCGATTGATGCTTCCAGCGCTCCCTCCTTCTCCAAAACCCAAGTCAATAACAATGGACACTGATGAGTTAAACCCTTGTCAGTACGGCTGGAATAAAAATTCTGGCCATATAGCTCCGGTCATATAGATATCGGTGCCTCCGTACAATTTCTTTTCTAATGTACTGAGAGTTTAACGACCAACTATACAACAGGAATAAAAATTCTGGCCGTATAGTTCCGATCGTATAGATATTGATGCCTTTATATATTTTCTTTCCCAGGGACAGACAGTTTGACAACCAACTATACGGCGGGAACATTTTGTTCCAGCCGTATAGTTACGCCCGTATAGCTGCACCACCAGGAGGAAACCGTAATATTTTGACAGAAGGCCAACTATACGGGGGGGAACGCATTTTTCCATCCGTATAGTTGTGCCCGTATAGTTGCGTCCGACCACAAAATCGCACGGGAAGGTACCTCCTACTCCAAAACTTCAATCATTTTCTCTCTTCTACCTCTAAACTCTCTCAAAACCTCCAGAAATCTTCATCTCTACTAAATTTCGTTTGATTTCCTCGCACACGAGTGATCTACGGTATGTTTCTCCCCCGATCCTCCAATTACTTTTTGCAAATTCATCTTCGATCTATTAAATTATCAATCTAGGGTGAGACCTACTATGAACCAATTGCCTTAATTTTCTTGCCTAGATTATTATTTTGAGGAGATTCTTTAGTGTGCTATGATGAGGAGAATGATGTACTTACTGTTGTTGGATCAAAATGTTTTCTTTTTGCCTTTCTTCAATGTTTTAGATGATGAACACAAGGAGCCAAACTCGTGCTCGTTCCACTTCTAGCGCTTCTCGGGCTGTCGCTCAAGAATGCATGGGGATACGGTTCAGGGATGAGCCCCGACGTGATCGCTTCAACAGGATCAAGAACCGCGAAGTGAAGGCCACCAAGTGGGCTTGCCCCATTATATTGAACCAATTCAGTATTTCTAATGACTTTAATTTACTTTGCAATAGAGCTGGCCTGCAAAATTTTGTGTACAATGATGTGCCTACTTATCGCCGCTTAACCATTGAATCTCTAAGTTCGTTGCAAAGCACCATTAAACAATGGCAAAGAGAGGACACTATTTCTTTCCGACTGATGAACAACAACTGCACTTTAACATTAGATGAATGGTGCGTATATTTTAATTTGCTAAACATTGATGTTAATGCCTTACGCGCATCCTTTACTGGCTTAGAACCTACCCCTAAACAATACTATAATGGAATGAGTTTCACTACTAGAGTGAACAAGGGGAAGAATATTCAACATCCTGCAATTCGCTATTTGTTCTATGTTATTTCCAACACCTTGCGGGCACGTAATGAGTTCACAAGACTCAACGAGGAGGACATCCTAGTCCTTGCAAAGGCTTCTTACATCAATTGCGGCTTGTCACTCAACTTGGGCACCATCCTTGTGTGCTACTTGGAGCACCAAGCCTCCCAAAGCCAAGGACCAATCACAGGTGGATGCGTTATCACCGTGCTTGCCACTGCCCTAGGCGTCGATCTAGGTGAGTTGTAACCCGTGCTAGGTGAGACACGTGTTGGTTTCTCCACTTTGAAAGCTTGCGGAATGCTCACTATGAGAGGTGGTGTTTATTATCTGCATATTGCTGGAGCTAGGCGTCTCTATCTTGCTCCTATGCCTAATGGTCTTTTATTTATCGAGGAAGGACGTTTTCTATATGACTTGTAGGTTGAGCAACACCAACCAGAGGAAGAGATTTCAGAGGAGGATGAGGACCAATAGGAGGAGCAAGAAGTTCCTTATCCAGAGGAGCAGCCACAAACCCGGTTCGCTACATACCAAGACTTCCAAGGACTTGGAGGGACTGTGGAGAGGATGCATAGCCTCTCTTTAAACCTCTGGGAATCAACTAGTAACCTCTCAACTCAATTTGTGAATTGGAGTAACTACTTTTTCCCGCCACCACAATGATTTGAAGGGCTTGCAAAATCCTAAGCTTGGGGAAGCTTCCTCATGTATCTTTATTTGGCGTTCATTTGCTTTTATTTATTTATTTATTTCGAGGTTGTGTTTTTATTTGAGTTTATAAGTGATGTCTACGCACTTCTATTCTTGTAGACAGTTGTTGGGCCTCCAAGTGCAGAGGTTTGTAGAACAGCATCAAGTTTTCACTTAAGTGGACCACCCAAGGTTTATCGAACTCAGGAAGGAAGTGGTCAAAGGTATCTCCTCTCAAGAAACCCTGTAATCAAGATACAAGAAGTCTCTTGTGTCCCCAACACACCCAATATACTTTTCAGGTGTATAGGTGCACTAGTTCGACGAAGAGATAGTGAAATACAAGTGGTATGGATAATTATAAGTGGTAACGATGCCAGAAAATAGCTTGATAGCATGGAAGAGACTAAAGGCAAACTAAAATAAAGATGGAAGCAAGAAAACATGTAACAGATCTAGCTGCAAACGGTGTTTCAATGTTTAGAAACAAGGCCTAGGGATCATACATTTGCTAGTGAACACTCTCATATAAATATCTTCTCTTCATGATACTACTCTGAACTACTCTCCGGTTGGACACTCTAATCCATGGTAGGGCTATAACAGCACACCGCAAAGTAAGCTTTCCCCATCTAGATAACCCCACACTGTCACCTTGAGCTCTAGATGGTTCCAACAAACACCACAATTTCATAGAAACATCCAACTCCAAATATAACTCATAACAAGTAATTGTAATCTCTAGCCTAAGTGCCACCATGGTGTGCACGCTATCACTTTCACACATGTGGGGAGAGCCAGAGATCTATTAAAGCACTTGAGTAGAAAAGTAGATCTACTTGATTACAAAGCTCATGATCACAATATGATCATGCATAGAAAGAGAGATGAACACATAGCTACCGGTAGAGCCCTTAGCCTCGAGAGAGAACTACTCCCTCATCATAATGGGAATCAGCAACGGTAATGGAGATGGCGGTGGAGATCGATGGATATGGTTCCGGGCGCACTTCCCCATCCTGGCAGGGTGCCGGAACAGAGAATTTCTATCCCCGAATCTCCCCTTCGGTGGCGGCGGAGCTACGGAACTTTTCGTGGCTAGAGGTTGTTCGATTTAGGGTTTTCGTCCCAGGGGCTTCTTATAGGCGAAGGGCGAGGTCGGTGGCCGGCCAGGGGTCCCACGCCATGCCAAGGGCCCCCCTTCGTCTCTCCTTCGGACTCCATGTGCTTCCGGTAAAATATTTACTTTGGTTTTTGTCCTGTCCAATTCCGAGAATATTGATTTTCAGCCTTTTCTGGAACAAAAAACAGAAGAAAATAGGCAACTGGCATTATGGCATCTTGTTAATAGGTTAGTTCTAGAAAGTGTATAAAAATACTCCAAAGTGTGGACAAAACATAAGAAAGTAGATATAAAACAAGCATGGAACATCAAAAATTATAGATACGTTAGCAACGTATCAACATCCCCGAGCTTAACTCCTGCTCGTCCTCGAATAGGTAAGTGATAAAAAGAAAGAATATTTTTTGAGGTGACATGCACCATCATAATCCTGATCAAAGTATTTGAAAAACATTGATAGCTAGGATCATAGTACTTCAACATAGCATGAAAGATAAAGTTCAAACAATAAGACATAGCAACTATGTTGTAGCATGCAAAGGCACAAACAAAAGATTCATGAATAACAATGCTTTGCAAGACGTTTGTTTGTTTCACATAAATAAAGCATAGCATAGTGGCATTCAGCTTGTCCCTCATAGGGTAGCAAACATAAATGCATAGGACACCTTCAAAGTTCATAAGGGTGACTAGATACAAATAGTTTAAGAACAAGCAATATCAAAGTTATACATCAATCAACAAGTCTTGGGACAATGCACATTGAACTAAGAATGGCCACTATGCTCTCTCAATAGGTGCATAAAGATAGAAGATGGAGACTCAACATAAAAGTAAAAGAAAGGCCTTCATAGAAGGAAGCAGGGATTCAAGTCTCATAAAGAGCTTCCAAAAATTATGGTACTTATTAGTTTTCAGCTCTCATTGCCCCTATCATAAGCATCTTGAAGTGATTAAGGTTAAAGTGAACAAACTATGGAGTATATGCTTGACAAAGTATAAGTTGTAAATCTCATGTCCCTTGAATACGAGGGCCGCTCCTCATGCTACTCAAGTTTAGTTACCGGTAAGTTCTTGTCATAGTAAGTACATGTGTATCATAGAGAACCGCCAACGGGGTACCCCTTGCCCGATGATACGAAAGAATCCCCATATCAAAATGACAAGGCAAGCAGACAACGAGCATCTCAACAATCTTCTTATTTACCATGGAAAAATGGTGCTTTTTTCTCTCTTTCCTCTTTTCTCATTTTTTTTCTTTTTTTAATCTCTATCTCTCTTTTTTATAAGAAGAATGCTTCATAGATTGCTCATTATGGTTACGCTGCAGGTTTCCACCATGATTAGGCATGGATTAGACTAGCGGCCCAGGCGTTTCTCTAACACACATACATAACTCCATGGACTTACAAGCTCCCCTTTCATTTCACACCGACGACATCCATAGACAAAAGAGCATGATATCAACTAGGTACAAAGTACAAGTGCAATGTTGAAAGCGTTCCCCATGATAGTATGGTTCTGCTAATCCCCAACATATAAGTGCAAGCATATACAACATAGATGACACAATGGTTCAAGTTTATTAGGGGCAAGAAAAGTAAAGTGTGCCATCAAGTTCATGAGAGCTTTAATCACTAATTTTCACATAACAAGTTTAATCCGGAAGGTAAATAAAAACATGAATATACTTGGAATAGCAAATGCTAATAGGTAGGTCTGGTGGACTCTTTGGAATAACTTGGTTTTATTTGGAGTTGGATGCATGAGTGGAACTCATACTTGGTTATGGAGGTTAGCAAAAGACTGGGAGCGACCAACTAAGAGAGAAATAATGGCCATAATCATGCAAAGCGACAAAACATCATTAATTAAAGCATAAAGTGATATTACAAGTCGAAAACTAAAGGATCATAAAGGCTATGGTGACTTGGTATAGTCTTAACATGGTGTGAGCATGCGCCAAGTAAACCCAAATAAAGCATCAAAGGAGAATACCACAATAATATGCTTTAATATGCTAAAACAACACATGATTTTTTAAGGCACATTAATCAATCTCAATTGTTTATAACATGTCATGCTAGAGCAAAAATCACTAAGCATAAAGCCAAAACAATATCAAGCATGACATGATAAAGTCTAAGTCACAGTCAAAAACAAGCTCCTTTTATACCACTTAAGCATGAAATTTCCTACTCTTTTCCAACACCAATCGGAAAATAAAGCTAAAAGTGCTAGCAAAGGAGAACACTCGCAGAAAGAGTGAAAATTAGAGTGTTCTAGGTAATGAATAACGAGGTGTGTCTCTCTCCAAAAGAAGTGTGTTGGGATCCAACCAACTTATTCAAGCAAACTAAGCAAACAAAAACTAAGAACGAAAACAAAGACGCTCCAAGAAAAACAAAATTGTGCATGAAACAATAAAAACGAAGTGTCTAGAAAGACCTGAGATTTTTATTGATGAAGAAGGCTTGGGCATCCCCAAGCTTTAACGCTTGTACCTCTTGAATATTTCTTGGGGTAACACGGGGTGGCATCCCCAAGCTTGAGCTTTTGTCCATTCTTCATCTCATTATATCATTCTTTCCCTACACCTGAAAATTTATTTCATACAAAACTTCACACAATCTTCATTAGCAACATTAGTGTACTCAAGATAATAAGTCTTTTGGTTCAGTTTCAACACAAGTAAAACTTCCATTAAAACACAAGCTACTGTAGCACTTTCTTTAAAAAGTTCAAGTGATCAAAGAGAACTCAAAGAGAAAGAGATTAAGAGGCAAATGCAAATAATGGCAGAAATCTGTCAAAACAGACCAGCAGGTGAAAACCGATTTTTTCGAAGACCTTCTGTTACTCAAATAGAAAAGTGTTGAACTAACGAAAGTTATCTAACAACCTGGGGGATTTATTCAGCACATTACAGCTCAATCCGACATACAGAGATTTTTCACGATTTTTTACAGGGAAGCACAAAAATCTGTTTCAGGACAGCACTTCCCCAAATCTTACTTCTCTCTCATTAGAGGTTACTCTTGGCACAAAAATCACACAAAAATAATAAGAAGAGGTTATTACTGAAGCAATAAATTCCAAGACTCAACTAAAACTTTTGGGTTATCTCCCAATAAGTACTTTTCTTTAACGCCTTTAAGTTAGGCATGATAGTTTGAGAAGATGCTCACATAAGAAATATGAATTGAAGTAAAAGAGAGCATAAAGAAGAAAATTCAAAACACATTTAAGTCTAACCCACTTCCTATGCATAGGATCTTGTAAAGAAACAAGTCATGAAAGCACAAAGCAATAAGCATAGGAAAGCAAAACAAGTGCAACTTCAAAACTTTCAACATAAAGAGGAGAAACTTAATATTATTGAGATACATAAAACTATGTTATCCTCTCTCATAATAACTTTGTTGACACTGATTTTGTCTTTGAATATAAAGAAGCGATGTCGATTATGATATATATATATATAAAGTAGGTAAATAATAAAATAAATATTTAAAATGAGAAGGTCAATGGTTCAACCCATATATCATCAGCGGGCGATCTATTCTCCAAATCCTTGCCATCATGAGTGACCCTATATGTCCAAGATTTTGCCGCGGGATAAATATCGGCGCAACATATAAATATTCGCCAAAATTTATCGTTGGGCGGCATGAAATTTACAAAGAAATACCCTACCACGGGATAAAACATCAGCGTCATTTCGACAACCCTATAAAATACTGCCATCGGGATATAAAAAAATGATACCATATGACATATAAAAAGTTAGTCATATATAGGATTTCAAATATAAATTATAGGTCACTAGATTATTGGCCTATATATAATGGTCAGATAGTTAGCCATTATAGACCAGTGCATATGCATGAAAACTTGCAAGATGGAAGGCCTACGTGCAGCAGTTATTAATCACATGCATGCATGGATTAGCCGGCCCCATTACAAACTTAATCCTTAAAATAATTAAGCCCATGTCCGTATGCGAAAAGTGTTGTGATGCAGGCCCGTATGCGATTAGCCTATCTTAGCTAATTAGCTATGCTAATTAAAATGCTCAAAGCCCAACAGCTAATATCATGTCTTGGTCTTCTTCCATCGCTCAGCAAACCTGCGTATACTAAGTCCATGGGAAAACTTGGCAGGCAATCTGCGAGGAGGCACGACGCCCACCTCTGTGCCCACGATCTCCATGACGGCCGCGCCGTCACATCGCTCGCTGCCCTATATAAGGAGCAGCGGAGGACCAGAATCGATAATCATCAAACAGTCGCAAGAAAACCACCCATCGCTCCTCGACCGCGCGCGCTCGCTCGCCCACATACACGAGCTAGCGCCACCGTCGCCGGTTGCTCGCCATCGCCACCGCGTACGCTGCCGGCCGCATCCGCATCCGCTCGCCGCCGCTGCGTCGCTTGCCTCCAGCCGCCTGACATATGCGCTGCTACGTGTGTCGTCCGGCTGCAGGCTAGCACCAGTCCATCTACAGGTGTCGTTCGTCTTCAGCTAAGGTGAGAAAAGGAGGCGAAAATCCTTCTCTCATTCCTCCCTGTTAATGACGATTTCTTGCCCATGATAGATGTTTCAGTCAAAAGTAATGTGCGCTTGATTCGGTCTAATGGTGATAACCATCCCATGATGATACAAATCAAGAATAGAAGTGAGGTTTCATTAAATTCATGCCCTGCCTTGGTCTCATGGTGACTTTGGGTCCCTATGAAGATACAAATCAGGGGATGGAACCGAAAGTTCATAACTTGTTTGGTCCCATGGTGATCTTGATCCCATGTCGATACAATTCAAGAATAGAATTAAAGTCCACATGATTTTTAGCCCCATAAAGTTCTATATAGACTGGTAGAAATTAAGACATATCTGCTAGCCCCTTAAACGGTTGAATTACGGTAGCATCACTACGGGAAAAATTGCCGCTGCCGTGTGCCAAATAGACTGGAACACGGCAAAGTTTGTCGTTTCCGTGTACAACCTAGAAAGCACACGACAAAGTACGCGAACACGGCAAATTTCCAAAAAAGAACACGAGAAAGAAATATATACGACAAAGACCTACAAAGGAACACGGCAAATAAAAAACGCTCAGTAAAGTTGACAGCGGCACACGGCGTAGGTGTCATCACGGCAACGAGGTGGGACCCTTGATCTCACAGGTCCACTTGACGGGAATGAGCTAACGGCAGCAAACGATGGCCTCTTTGCCGTGTGCCCTCGTCAGCCCTTTGCTGTGTGTATTCCACAGTATACACGGCAAAGGGTCTTTGCCGTGTGTATTTCGCAATATACATGGCAAAGGACCTTTGCCGTGTGTATTCCGATATATACACGGCAAAGTTCTATTTTTTTTTTCTTTTTTCTCTTTTATCACATTACTCTTAGGAAAATTATAAAAATCATTCTAGTTCAGAAAAATAGAAATAATATATCAAAATTTGCATAAAAATAAGATCTATCTATCTACACTCAAATATTAGATATTTATGTTGAATATGAATCTCCATACTCGCCATTTTGAGCATAGTTTAAAACAGGCATAAAAAATAAAAAAATGAGCGAAACAATGTGAGACCTTCGCGTGGTGTCATATTTTGTGATATAGTTGGAAGAAAAAATATCAAACTTGGTATATTGATTATGTCTCAAAAACCCTTCACAAAATGACCTATCTCATTCGAGGATTCCTGGCTTTCGGTTCAAATGACCAATGTTACGGCCAGAATCGCAACATAGTTTGTGATAATGTGCCCATATTGTGCATTCATGTGCATCATGGGATGGAGAACAATGTTGTAGGAGGAATTTTTCCTTTTCGTTGCACGGAAAAGCCATTTTCTATTTTCGAAGCACAAAAATCGGGATGTTTTGTGAAGCAACACCAAATGTTCAATTCAAAAATGCTACCACCCCATTTTTCAAAAATACTAGACCACCTTACATGAAAAATGTCCCAACTGGAGATTTTAAAACCTTTTCATCCATCCCCGGTGAAAAAGACAAATTTCTGCCGAATCGGTAGGAAGTGGGTAAGATATGAACTGCAGGTCCATGATCTGATGCTCATGATTTTTTACAAAAATCAATTTTAGGTTCAAAATATGATGTTTCTTCATAGATCCAATGCAAGTTTAGCGAGGCTCAGCCCGGAGCTAAGAATCATCATGCCCGCTATTCGATTAGGGTTTGACGATAGTTTCAAATCATCATAACTAAATCAAAAAAATTCAAAAAAGTACAAGACCTTCGCGTGGTGTCATATTTTGTGATATAGTTGGAAGGAAAAATATCAAACTTGGTATATTGATTATGTCTCAAAAAAACCTTCACAAAATGACCTATCTCATTCGAGGTTTCTTGGCTTTTGGTTCAAATGATCAATGTTATGGGCAGAATAACGACATAGTTTGTGATAACGTGTCCATATTGTGCATGCATGTGCATCATGGGATGGCGGACGATATTGCAGGAGGAAGTTTTCCTTTTTGTCGCATGGAAAATCCATTTTCTATTTTCGGAGCACAAAAATCGGGGCGTTTTGTGAAGCAACACCAAATATTCCATTCAAAAATGCTACCACCCTATTTTTCAAAAATACTAGACCATCTAACATGAACAATGTCCCAACCGGGGATTTTAAAACCTCTCCGTCCACCCCTGGTAAAAAGACAATTTTTTGTTGAATCGGTAGGAAGTGGGTCAGATATGAACTGCAGGTACATGATATGATACTCATGATTTTTTACAAAAATCATTTTTAGGTTCATAATATGATGTTTCTTCAGAGATCCGATGCAAGTTTAGCGAGGCTCAGCCCCGAGCTAAGAATCGTCATGGTCGTTGTTCGATTAGGGTTTGACAATAATTTCAAATGACCATAACTAAATCAAATAAAATCAAAAAAATGTGAGACCTTCGCGTGGTTTCATATTTTATGATATAGTTGGAAGGAAAAATATCAAACTTGGTATATTGATTATGTCTCAAAAAAACCTTCACAAAATGACATATCTCATTCGAGATTTCTTGGCTTTTGGTTCAAATGATCAATGTTATGGGCAGAATTACGACATAGTTTGTGATAATGTGCCCATATTGTGCATGCATGTGCATCATGGGATGGCGAACAATGTTGCAGGAGTAAGTTTTCCTTTTCGTCGCACGGAAAAGCCATTTTCTATTTTTGAAGCGTAAAAATCAGGGTGTTTTGTGAAGCAACACCAAATGTTCAATTCAAAAATACTATACCATATTACATGAACAATGTCTCAACCGGGGATTTTAAAACCTTTCCGTCCACCCTTGGTGAAAAAACAAATTTCTGCCGAATCGGTAGGAAGTGGGTCAGATATGAACTGCAGGTACATGATATGATGCTCATGATTTTTTACAAAAATCATTTGTAGGTTCACAATATGATATGAATTTCATATTTGGATTCCTCTCATTTTTCTGATCGATTTAGATATTTTATTTGTCGAATTCTGATTTACGGATTTAAATATATGAATTATTCCATATTAAATAGAAAAAGGTAAAATATTAAAATCATTTTATTTTTTATTTGGATTCAATATTATTATTACTTATTCATTGCTGTCTACTTAAATAATTGTTTGGAATCTAAAACTGAGATGTGTGACATCATGGTCCAATAGTTAATAGGATTGATATGAAAATATTATCGATAAGGTATGATTTCTTTCTCGGAAGCTCATTTGGAAGGAACGAAGAAGTTAAGCTCATTTGGAAGGAACGAAGAAGTTAAGCGTGCTAGGGCTAGAGTAGTGTTAGGATGGGTGACCGTAGGGGAAGTTTGATCATGAGTGCAATTTGACCTAATATTAAGCATACTTAGGATTAAAAGTATCCCATGTGAGATTAACAAGTAAAAAATATTCAAAAAAGTTTGAAAAAAAATTGATTTTTTTTTCAATTTATTTTGAAAAGGCAGCCTCTTTGCCGTGTACGTGACACACGGCAAAGGCGCCTTTGCCGTGTAGGATTTATGGGCGACACACGGCAAAGACAGCCTTTGCCGTGTAGGTTTTATGGGTGACACACGGCAAATGTTATCTTTGCCGTGTTGAATTTATGAATGACACACGACAAAGAATAGACACCGTCATCTTCAAGGGGAACCGTCATCTCACTTTACTTTGCCGTGTCTACGCGTAAGACACACGACAAAGGCTTTGCCGTGTCTTATTTAGAAAACACACGGCAAAGGACCTTTGCTGTGGCAAACGTTGTCGTGTGGCATTTGCCGTGTGTATACACACGGCAAAGCCTTTGCCGTGTGGTTTTGCCACACGGCAAAGAAAGTTTTTCCCGTAGTGCATTATCTTTGTTGGGCGTGTATACATGAAGCAAGACCAAGTAAAATAATGTTGCACGCCATCTACATGTTGGTTTAATTAATGAACTCTTGATTTGGTCCCATGGTGACCCTCATCCCATGATGATACGAATCAGGACATTTGACCAAATCCTACTTTGGTCTCATTGTGAGCTTTGATCCTATGATGATACAAAGTAGGTTCATGTATTATAATCCTTCTTGATACAAATAAGGATAGAAGTAGAAATAAAATCATGTCGTTTGGATTTCATATACCGATAGAAATTAGGATTGTATTGGTGGTTTTGGAGTTTGCGAAACCCGTGCTAGTTAGTAGTAAATGTTGAGATATTATATTGGTGGAGTGAGTCTTTGAATTGTAGTAAGATTTTTCCTTTGCATGGGTATTTAATTAGGTACGCTTTGTTCCAGCACTCGTAATTAACCAAGTCTTGCCTAAAAATTGCTAAACCATTGTAATAAGAAAAAGTCTCACAATTGAAGGCTTGGGTGTTGTAGTGCTTAGTCTGGAAGATTTATTTCTAGAGACACTCAACACCATGAAAATGTTGATTGACTTGATAGATCTCTTTGAAAGGATTTGTTCGATTGAATTAATGTTTAGCGGTTTTTGTGAGCATGCCAAAGTTTGACTTGTTAATCATAAGAATGATATGGCTTTATGCATGTCAAACTTCCTGGGATGCCAACAA
Organism: Avena eriantha; assembly: GCA_910589775.1. NCBI lineage: Eukaryota > Viridiplantae > Streptophyta > Magnoliopsida > Poales > Poaceae > Avena > Avena eriantha. The sequence goes on from OU342745.1 coordinate 335,270,012, forward strand.
CTCCGCTAGCCTACGAACGATCTTCATGGAGGAAACTCCTAGATTTCGGGTATGAGTTGATTAAACACTTGTAGCAGTAATGCTATAGTTGGTAAGATTTTTGGCACTCCGGGGTAGCTGTAATCATGATGGAATCACTCCTCTGGTTGCTATCAGAAATCATTATGCAAAAGGAACAAAAACCGTAGTGATGCCACAAGTGTCCATCACAGTCCGATAAAATAATAAAAATCTTTGGCATGCTCTCAATTACTCAAAAACTGAAATTCTTGAAGGATAATGAATAGAAAAGTAGTGCTCGAAAAGTCTTGATTTATTGATGTGGGAGAATTGAGAAACTTTAGTGTATATGCTTTTCATGACAATTCTCACACTCTCAATTTACATGATTATATTTTATTATTCAAAGGCAAGCCTATGAGTTGATTACAAGACATGGAATAAAGTTTACTGATTTGAATCATCCATGTTGACAATAATTTTGATACACTATAAGGATACATAAAACCCATATGATATGCTTGACATTACTCTATCTATGCTGAAGTTTTTTCAGATTTATGAAGTGGAGGAAACATAAGACTACTAATCATGAGTAAGATCACCATCTCGTTATTTCAGTTTAAATGTTGAGTTCCTTTTTTATTTTGGTTTTCTTGCTCGGGGACAATCAAGTTTAAGCTTGGGGCGGTTGATGACTCTGAAATATAGCCATCCACATCCATATTTAAACTGGATATTATTCATATTTTTGATGAAATATCTCTCCAAATCCTGCCACTAATGCCTAATATTCAAAGGGGTATGCAATCCTTTCTTTTATATTTTTCTTGCACAGATAATGTCATTTAAATAAGGGAATCACTATATTAAAGTCAAAGATATGAGATTTCGAACAACCAGAAGAAACCAGGAGCTGTAAAGTGGAGGCAGACGCTTTAATGACCAACTGTATGACCGGAGCAAAATTCCGGCCGTATAGCTCCGATGTATAGTTGGTGCTGCCACTGTTAGGTCAAACAGAACAACTTTCATGAAGGGACCTCTATATAAAGAAGCCTCACGTGATGAGAAAACAAGCCATACCTCGCCAAAAGTCTCTGCCACAGATCACCAGCCGCCTCCAGATCTCAAAACCCTTCTCCATCTCCATAGCCATATTCCACCACTTGTAATAGTAGATCTCTTCTCTGATTGACGACATTGTAAGACTATTGCTATCAATCTTATGATTTTCGTTACAATGTTTATGATTGTTGATCTCATCTCTACGTGTGAGTAATTCTCCTTGGGATAAGGGCTTCGACCTAGTCATGTAGCATTTGTGCATGTTATTTATCATAGATGGGATCGTGTATTAGTTTGTATGACATGATGATTATTGTATCCTCTCTTGCCTCAATCCAAAGACTTGTCAGGTACCCAAGACCCCGAGGGTTGAGCCATGTATAGGGAGTATGAGTAATGACTGATCTACAGGTTGCGAACCCCAGTGACAAAAGGAGTAGTACAACTGTATGTGAGGGATTTAATTGGGATTAATGGTGACATCACTATGCATATCATTAGTTCTCTTTCTTCTATGGATGAGACTAGTAGGTTATTGCTATAAGCGGTTGCGGAGGCAATAGCAATTATGGATGCACTTCCCACATATAATTTATCTTGCTCTAACAAGTACATGCATACTTTATTTCTATTTTTTATTCCCATCATATGTTTTGCACAGCTATAGGTGAAACCGAACGCCCTAGGCCCTCTCTCTCCATCATTGACAACAACAAAAAGACGCAAGCTATTGGTCCGGTAAAAACACAAAAGGAATTCTAAAACTCCCTAAGGTCCATTAAAGTAATTTCACTACGCATTCGCTTCCTGAGGATTCAATAACCTAGGTCTACTAGGGAAAAATAAGCTATACTACATCCATAATCCGGATCAAAGGTATCAGTAGACAAACAAAAATAGAAGGAAAACACCTGAAGAAGTGGAAAAGGATGGTGGTATGTATGTCACAAGATCTGGTTTGACAATGCACTATTCAATATGTGGGAAGGATAACCACAATAAAAAGGGACATGCCAAGTACATTGAAGAAATGTTGCAAGATAATTATGATGGCTCTAAAATATAGCCCTCTAACATCCACATTTAAAATGGATATTAGTCATAGTCTTGATGAAATATCTCTCTAAACCCTGCCCCTAATGCTAATATTCAGAGGGGTATGCAATCCTTTCTTTTGTATTTTTCCTGCGTAGATAATGTCGTTAAAAGGAGGGAATCACTACATTAAAGTCAAAGATACGGGATTTCCAACTACTAGAAGAAACCAGGAGCCTTACTTTGGAGGCAGACGCCATAACGACCAACTATACGGCCGGAGCAAAAAATCCGACCGTATAGATCTAGTCGTATAGTTGGCGTCGCCACCATTAGGTCAAACAGAACAACTTTTGTGAAGGGGTCCCTATATAAAGAAGCCTCGGGTGACGAGAAATAGAGCCAGACCCCGAAGAAATTCCCTGCAATAGATCACCAGCCGCCTCCAGATCTCCAAACTCTTCTCCATCTCCATAGCCATACTCCACCACTTGTAATAGTAGATCTCTTCTCCGATTGGCGACATTGTAAGACTATTGCTATTAATCTCATGATTTTTATTACAATGTTTGCGATTGTTGATCTCATCTCTATGTGTGAGTAATTCTCCTTGGGCTAAGGGCTTCGGCCTAGCCATGTAGCAATTGTGCATGTGAATTATCATAGATGGGATCGTGTATTAGTTTGTATGACATGATGATTATTGTATCCTCTCTTGCCTCAATCCAAGGACTTGTTAGGTACCAAAGACCCCGAGGGTTGAGCCAGGTATAGGGAGTATGGGTGATGACTGATCTGTAGGTTGGGAACCCCAGTGACAGAAGGGGTAGTACGACTGTATGTGAGGGATTTTCTTGGGACTAATGGTGACATCACGATGCATATCATTAGTTCTCTTTCTTCTATGTATGAGACTAGTAGGTTATTGTTATAAGCGGTTGCGGAGGAAATAGCAATTATGGATGCACCGCCCACATATAGTTTATCTTGCTCTAACAAGTACACACATGCTTTATTTCTATCTTTTATTTCCATCAGATGTTTTGCACAGCTACAGGTGAAACTGAACGCCCTAGGCCCTCTCTCTCCATCATCAACAACAACCAAAATACGCAAACTACTGGTCCAGTGAAAACACAAAAGGAATTCTAAAACTCCCGAAGGTCCATTAAAGTAACTTCACTATGCATTCGCTTCCCGAGAATTCGATAACCTAGGTATACTAGGGAAAAAGAAGCTATACTACATCTGTAATCCGGATCATAGGTATTAACCCTTTTTCTGGCACCGTTGTCGGGGAAGCAATAGCTACCCTAGTGAGGTTATTAGGAACCTTGCTAGTTTTAGTTCTTGTTTTGAATTTTATTAGTTTGCTTTCAGTCTTTATTTGATAAACCAAAAAAATTAGTTAGTCTTTAAATTCTTGTTTTTACAGTTATAATTCTTTATCTAAGAAAACCCAAAAACATAGGAAGTATGGATGAAAAGAAGCTTGGGGAGTTTGCTACTCCTAATAATGATTATTTGCGTACTCCTATTACTCAGCCAGCAATTGTTGTTGATGACTATGAAATTAAGCCCCATTACTTAAGTTTGGTTCAACATAATCAATTTGGAGGCTCTGTTGTTGAAGACGCAGGTATGCACTTAAATACTTTCACTAAAATATGTGATATGATGCGTATAAAAGACGTTGACCCTGATGCGGTCAAATTACATCTATTTCCTTTCTCTCTAAGAGGAAGAGCTAAATAATGGTTGTTATCTTTGCCTAAAAATACTATTACATCATGGGTGGGATGTACTTCTTTATTTATGACTAAAATTTTCCCACCTGCAAAGACTATGCAACTTCGATCTAATATTACTGTCTTTAGACAGGAAGAGCGTGAGCCACTAGCGCTTGCATGGGAGAGGATGCAAGAATGCCTAAGAAACTGTCCTAGTCATGGGATGGAAGATTGGCTAATCCTCCATTTATTTTATAATACTCTTAATCTTGTATCTAAGTCTATGCTTGACACTGCAGCTGGAAGAACATTTATGGGTAAACATATTACCAAAGAAAAGCAGCTGCTAGACAATATGCAAGACAACCATGCCCAATGGCATGTGGAAAGATCAAACACAAAGAAGGTGAACTCTATTTCACCACAAGAGAACGAAGATCTCAATGCTAAGTTGGATGAGCTCATACTAGACGTAAAAGGTAAGGAAACTCAGGTAAGAGCCACCCCCAAAACAAATATTGAAGAGATAGACTTCGTAGCTCGTAATGATTATAATCCTACTTGGAAGAAGAGTTACAATCCTAACTTTCAGAAACACTATGCTAGTCCTACAGGAAACTGTAATAATAATATGGGAAAAAGTAATGGTAGTCTCCAAGAAACACTGAAGTCTTTCATAGACTCACAAAACAAACAAAATAATATTCTAGTTAAAATTATGGAGAACCATGATGCTATGCTTGGTAAACTATCTAACCAAGCTGTTAGTTTGACAAATGATTTACATGCCCTTCAAGAAAGAACGAGGATCATTGATGCACAGCTAGGTAAGATAACCGAGAGTCAAACGCTCATTCTAGCTAAGTTTACAGGTAAAGCTAAGCCCAATCCTGTTGAGGAACTCAAAATGATGAGGATCCAAAGGGAGGAGCCTGAAGAGGTTAACTATAGTAATGCTCCTTCACCAAGCTACACTGTTGAAGATCTCGTAAAAAGGATCAACGTCAAGATTCCGGTAAGTGAAGGTAGTAATGAAGCTATGTATCAACATTTTGGCAATCAAGGAGCAATAAAGGTATGTGAGCTTGAAGAAGAATACAAGAAAATTGCTGAAAAATTACCTGTTAAACTAGATGACATATTTGAGCCTACTATTAAGATTAAAATTGGAACCAGTGAGATAGCTGCACTTTGTGATCTAGGTGCAAGCGTCTCATCAATTCCAAAGAGTCTTTTTTGTCAAGTTAAATCTTGGCTCCTTTGAAATTACTGAGTTAAAATTGCATCTAGCAGATTCTACCTACAAACAAGCTATAGGAATTAAGGAGAATACTTTAGTATACATTAAAGGCTATCCTGCTCTTATTGATTTCGTTATAGTTGACATGCCTGAAGATGCTACTGCTCCTATTATATTAGGTCGTCCTTTCTTAAGAACTATTAAGGCTTTGATTGATCTGCATGAAGGAAACGTGAAGCTGAAATTGCCTTCACGGGATCCTTTTGTTATTCATTTCCCCGGAAGAAGAAAGCCAAGCATGACGAAAAGGAGGCCATCACTTTGAAGGCTAATTACTTTGGAGTAGGTGTTCCACTCATCTGGCCCAAGTGAAAAGAGCGCTCCATGGGAGGCAACCCATGTGAAATAAAGGTTTAAGTTAAGTTTTTAGTTTTAGTTTTTGTTTAATAAAGAGTGCTAGAAAACTCTATTCAAGGAGAGGAAATTTGGTAGTACTTAAAATTCTGCTTTATTTATGCTATTGTTGGTCAACAATTTTTACTGTTAATTTTCAGTCAAAAACAAGGTATATCACTAAGTTACAAGAAAAGAAATAGTTTAAGAAGAAACAGAAATTTTTTGATGCATGCAGAGAGTTTAACGACCAACTATACGGCGGGAATAAAAAATTCCAGCCGTATAGCTCCGGTCATATAGTTATCTTTGCTATCGTAAATTATTCTGCAATATGTACTGAGAGTTTAACGACCAACTATACAGCAGGAATGAAAAATCCAGCCATATAGCTCCGGTCGTATAGATATCGATGCCTCCATATAATTTCTTTTCATATGTTCTGAGAGTTTAACGACCAACTATACAGCGGGAATAAAAATTCCGACCGTATAGTTCCGGTCGTATAGATATCGATGCCTTTGCAAATTTTATTTTGTAGGGACAGATAGTTTAACGACCAACTATACAGCTAGAACATTTTGTTCCGCTCGTATAGCTGCGTCCATATAGCTGCGCCGCCAGGAGGAAAACCTAAATTTTTGACAAAAGGCCAACTATACGGCCGGAACGCTTTGTTCCGACCATATAGCTACGCCAGTATAGTTGCGCCCGACCACAAAATTGTACGGGAAGGTACTCCCAACTTCAAAACTTCAATCCTTTTTCCTTCTTCTACCTCCAAACTCTCTCAAAACCTCAAGGGATCTTCATCTCTGCTCAATTTCGTTCGATTTCCTCGCACACAAGTGATCTACAGTATGTTTCTCCTCCGATCCTCCAATTACTTTTTTGGAAATTCATCTTTGATCTATTGTCATTACCAATATAGGGTGAGACCTACTATGAACCAATTGCCATGATTATCTTGCTTATACTATTATTTTGAGGAGAATTCTTTAGTGTGCTATGATGAGGAATATGATGCACTTACTGTTGTTGGATCAAAAAGTTTTATTTATTTTTACCTTTCTTCAATGTTTTAGATGATGAACACAAGGAGTCAAACTCGTGTTCGTGCCACCGCTAGCGCTTCTCAAGCTACCGCTCGGGAACGCATGGGGATACGGTTCAAGAATGAGGCCCATCGTGATCGGTTCAACAGGATTAAGAACCACAAAGTGAAGGCTACCAAGTGGGCTTGCCCCATCGTACTGAACCAACTCGGTATTGCTGATGACTTCAATTTACTTTGCAATAGAGCTGTCCCACAAAACTTTGTGTACAATGATGTACCTACTTATCGCTGCTTAACCATTGAATTCCTTAGTTCATTGCAAAGCACCGTTAAACAATGGCAAAGAGAGGATACTATTTCTTTCCATCTGATGAACAACAACTACACTTTAACATTAGATGAATGGTGCGCATGCTTTAATTTGCCAAACAATGATATTCATGCTTTTATGCGCATCCTTTACTTGCTTAAATCCTTCCCCCGATCAATACTATAATGGAATGAGTTTCACTAGTAGAGTGAACAAGGGGAAGAATATTCAACATCCTCCCATTTGCTTTGTTCTATGTTATTGCTAACACCTACCAGGCATGTAATGAGTTCACGAGACTCAACGAGGAGGACATCCTAGTCCTTGCAAAGGCTGCTTACATCAACTGCAACTTGTCACTCAACTTGGACGCCATCCTTGTGCGCTACCTGGAGAACCAAGCCTCCCAAAGCCAAGGGCCAATTACAGGAGGAGGCGTCATCACCGTACTTGCCACTACCCTAGGCCTCGACCTAGGTGAGTTGCAACCGGTACTAGGTGGGACACGTGTTGGTTTTTCCATCTTGAGAGCATTTGGAATGCTCACTAGGAGAGGTGGTTCTTATTACCTGCATATTGCTGGAGCTAGGCGTATCTACCCCGCTCCTATGCCTAATGGTCTTTTCTCTATCGAGGAAGGACATTTGCTATATGATGTGCAGGATGAGCAACACCAACCCGAGGAAAAGATTCCTGAGGAGGACGAGGACCACGAAGAGGAGCAAGAAGTTCCTCATCAAGAGGAGCAGCCACAAACCCAGTTCGCTACATACCAATATTTCCAAGGACTTGGAGGAACCGTGGAGAGGATGCACAGCCTCTCTTTGAACCTCCGAGAATCAACAAGTAACCTCTCAACTCAATTCGCAAACTGGAGTAACGAATTTTTCCCGCCACCACAATGATTTGTAGGGCTTGCAAAAGCCTAAGCTTGGGGAAGTTTCCTCATGCATCTTTACATGGCGTTCATTTGCTTTTATTTATTTTAGAGGTTGTGTTTTTATTTGAGTTTATAAGCACTCGTGTTGGTTTCCCCAACTCTTTATCTTTAGTTCTTTTTATTTGCTTTCTAAATTTTCTAGCTGAGCTTTGCCACCAATTTTCTATTCTTTAATTTTTCTCTCTTAAAAAATCACAAAAATATTTCTCCTTTTTTCCTTATTTTCTCTCTTTCTTTTTCTTTCCGCCTCGAGGTCTTCATATGTTTGCAGGAGAGTGGTCGACTTCGAGTTTCTAAGAAATAAATAAAAAAGGAAGAGAGAAGTAGAACCAAACATGAGAGGTATGCCTTATGACTCCCCACTTTTGAAGTTTGAGAAACCCATGCTAGTTAGTAGTAAATGTTGAGATATTATATTGGTGGAGTGAGTCTTTGTATTGTCGTAAGATTTTTGTTTGCATGGCTATTTAATTGGGCATGTTTTGTTCCAACTCTCGTAATTAACCAAGTCTTCCCTAAAAATTGCTAAACAATTATAATAAGAAAAAGTCTCACTATTATTTCTAGAAGTCTTGGGTGTTGTAGTACTTAGTCTTGGGTGTTGTAGTACTTAGTCTTGAAGTCTTATTTCTAGAGATACTCGACACCACTGAAAATATTAATTGACTTGATAGCTCAATTAGAAATGATTTATTCGATTGAATAATTGTTTAGCGGTTTTTGTGAGCATGCCAAAGTTTGACTCGTTAATCATAAGAATGATATGGCTTTATGCGTGTCAAACTTCATGGGATGATGATACGTCCATTTTGCATCACTATTATATGTCCTAATTCACTATTATTCATTGATATATTTCATATTGAGAGGTGATACTTATGTTATTTCATCTGTTTTTGCATGGTTGATGACTTTTGGAGCATGGACCGATGCAGTCAGGATTCTGATGGAAAAGGTGTTGTTTGGAGGCAAAATTGGCGAAGATCAGAAAATTCGGGAAAATATACGGAAAATCCTATTTTTCTAGAAGACTAAGGATGCCAGAAGAGGGAGTGGAGATGGGCCACAGGGGGGCAAAACCACCCCCTGGCGCGGGCATCCCTAGGTCGCGCCAGGAGGTGGTGTGGCCACCTTGGCCCACTCCAGCCTCTCCCCTCTGGCGTATATCATCCTCCCGAAACCCTAAGACTGGGGGAGCGACCACAGAAAGATTTCTTCGGTAGACAGATTTCTGCTGGGGGAATTCCTTCCCGGAGAGGGGAGATCGTCGCCATCAACACCACCATCAAGCTGGACTTCATCGGGATCATCATCATCACCACCACCATCATCACCATCAGCACTCTCATCACCATCTCCATATTGTTGTAACAATTGTGTTGAATCTTGCATAGTTCATAGGGGAAACTTTCCCGGTGTTGATTACTCTTTGTAGTTGATGCTATTGAGTGAACTATTGAATTATTGTTTATGTTCAGATTGTTATACATCATTATTCCATCTCTGATCATGATCCATATGATGTCTTGTGAGTAGTTCGTTTTGTTCTTGAGGACATGGAAGAAGTCTTGTTGTTAGTAGTGGAGTTGTGTTGAGAAAGATTCAATAGATTGTTATTTAAGTTGTGGTGTACTTCTTCTAGTGGTGTCATGTGAACGTCGACTACATGACACTTCACCTATATGGGCCTAGGGGAATGCATTGTGTATTTGGCTACTAATCGTAGGGGTTGCCGGACTGACAGAAACCTAAACCCCCGTTAGGAAACCATTGCACAAGGGACGTAAGGGTCTTAGAGTTTAAAGTTGTGGTTAGGTTTCTACCTTAATTACTTTCTTGTACTTAAGGATGTTTGCAAGGGGTATAATCACAAGTATGTATTAGTCTTGGATGGGGCGGTACATTAGCACAGGTTCACCCACACAACACTTAGCAAGCTAGAGAAGATTAATCAACTATATGAAGCTAAAGCACTTGACAGTCTTCACATGTGTCCTCGAGAACGTTTGGTCATCTTAAGTAATACAACCGGCTTGTCCTTTGCTGCATAAGGATTGGGCCACTTGCTGCATTTATTCCTACTGTCTTTTATTTACTCGTACTTTGTTTACTTGCTTTACCGAAAACCCCTTAAAATCTGTTTGCTAAGTATTTGCAGAGAATTCCTGATCCATACCACTAGCCAGCACCTTCTGCTCCTTGTTGGGTTCGACACTCTTACTTATCGAAAATACTGCGATACAGCCCCTATACTTGTGGGTCATCAAGACTATTTTCTGGCGCCGTTGCCGGGGAGTGAAGCGCTATTAGAGAGTGGAACTGGTAAATGAAACTTCTACTGTGAGTATTGTTTACTTCTGCTAGTTGCTTTATTTTCGTTATGGATAATTCGCTGAGTTTCTTATTTGGTCATGCTACTACCACTGCTAAGGTAGTAGATAAGCCACCACCTGCTGATAATGATGATTTTAAAATACCTACAAGAATTATTGATCGTGTTATGGATAACTACTATGTTGGGGATGGAACTGTCCATCCCGGTGATCATTTACTCTTTATACACGAATTATGCGGGTTGTTCAAGTGTGCAGGTATTACTACAGATCAAGTTAAGAAGAAGTTATTCTCATTATCACTAAAAGGAAGAGCTGAGGAATGGTATAAGCTGCTGAAGAATGGTCAAGCTCTAGAATGGGAGGAAATAGTGCCTCTCCTATTCAAAGTTTTATCCTCCTAGTGAGATTCATAAAGATCAGAATCAAATATACAACTTTTGGCCTCTTGATGGAGAGAGTACAACCCAAGCTTGGGGGAGATTGAAGTTACTAATGCTCAAATGTCCCATTCATGAGCTCCCCAACAATATTATTATCAATAACTTTTATGCAAGGCTTTCTCTACATGATAAAGATTTATTGGATGCTTCATGTGCTGGATCATTCACTCGTATGGAAGAAGAAGCTAAATGGGATCTTCTGGACCGTATTCAAGACAATGCTGAAGCTTGGGAGAATGACAAAGGTAGAAAGTCAGGTATAAATTATGATTATAAATGCATTGAATCTTTTATGGGAACTGATGACTTTCAAAATATTAGTAATGCTTATGGTCTTGATTTGCAAGTTATTACGAATTGCTTTAGAGCTTTTGCTTCTTATATTGAAATTCCAAAAAGGGGATGGAATAAATACCATGCACCTTACAAAGATATTGTTGACTATGTTCCTATTGGAAGTGCTGAGTATTGCATTATTGATCCCATCTTATCCGAACCTTATATCGAGAAGATTCCCTTTCTCGAAAAGGTAAAGGACCATCCTATGATAACTAATGTAATCACCAAAAGTGAAAAGAGAACTGTAAAACCTGATGAACAAATAAACATTGAACCTGTGGTAGCAATTGTGAAAGACCTTGTCACTAAAAGCATAGAAGATGGGCACATAGTCTTTTCTGAGGATGCTTATAATATTGTTTCACATCCTAATAGAACTAAAAAGGCTAGTGTTCCTGTGCTTTCTGTTATAATTGGTGATCATTGCTATTATGGTTTATGTGATATTGGTGCAAGTTCCATTGCTATTCCTTATGAGCTTTACAGAGAATTATGCATGAAATCAGTCCTTGCGAGTTGGAAGAGATTGATGTGGTTATTCACCTTGCTAATAGAGAGACCATCTCTCCAATTGGTATTGTACGAGACGTGGAAGTTCTTTGTGGTAAGATTAAGTTCCCTGCTGATTTTCTAGTACTTGGTTCAACTGCTAGTAAAACTTATCCTATCATTTTTGGTAGACTTTTCTTGAGTACTTGTGGAGCTATTATTGATTGCAAGAGGGAGAAAATCATGACTAAGTTTGATGGGGAATCTTATGAGTTTAATTTTTTGAAATTTGCTAAAGAACCTTGCGAAGAGGAAACCCATAATGAGGATTTTAGAGTTGAACAACTTGCTTCTATTTCTCTTGCTCCTAACAATGCTTTGCAGTAATTTATGGAAGATCATGAAAGTGAAATCTTCATGGAAAAAAGGAATGAGATTGACAGGATTCTCCGTGATCAACCTAACATGCTTAAGCATAACTTGCATGTAGAAGACTTGGGTACCACGATGCCACCTAAAAAGGATCCGGTTTTCGATCTAAAACCTCTCCTGATGATCTTAAATATGCTTATATTGATGATAAAAAGATATATCCTGTTATTATTAGCGCTAAACTTTCAGGGAAGGAAGAAGAAAGGTTATTGGAGGTTTTGAGGAAACACCGAGGAGCTATGGGCTATACTCTGGATGATTTAAAAGGGATTTCACCTACTATATGTCAGCATTCTATCAACATAGAACTAGATGCGAAGCCAGTAGTGGAGCACCAACGACGTTTAAATCCTAGGATGAAGGAAGTGGTAAGGAATGAGGTATTGAAACTCCTTGATGCTGGTATTATTTACCCTATTGCTGATAGTGAATGGGTTAGTCCTGTTCATTGTGTTCCTAAAAAGGGAGGTATTACCATTGTCCCTAATGATAATGATGAGCTTATTCCTCAAAGAATAGTGGTAGGCTATAGGATGTGCATCGATTTTAGGAAAGTTAATAAAGTTACTAAGAAAGATCACTACCCGCTTCCTTTTATTGATCAAATGTTGGAAAGGTTGTCTAAAAAGACCCATTTTTGTTTTCTTGATGGTTACTCTGCTTTATCTCAAATTGCCGTTAAACAACAAGATCAAGAAAAAACTACTTTTACTTGCCCTTACGGAACTTATACTTATAGACGTATGCCTTTTGGTTTATGTAATGCTCCTGCTACTTTTCAGAGGTGCATGTCTGCTATCTTTCATGTTTTTGTGAGGAAATTGTAGAAGTGTTCATGGATGACTTTTCTATCTATGGAACTTCTTTTGATAATTGTCTACACAACCTTGATAAAGTTTTGCAGAGATGTGAAGAAACTAATCTTGTTCTTAATTGGTAGAAGTGCCACTTCATGGTTAATGAAGGGATTGTTCTTGGGCATAAAGTTTCTGAAAGAGGCATAGAAGTTGATAGAGCTAAGGTTGAGGCAATTGAGAAGATGCCATGTCCAAGAGACATCAAGGGTATTCGTAGTATCCTTGGTCATGCTGGTTTCTATAGGAGGTTTATTAAAGACTTTTCTAGGATATCAAAACCCCTCACTAATCTTCTTCAAAAAGATGTACCCTTCATTTTTGATGATGATTGTAAGAAAGCTTTTGAAACTCTTAAGAAGGCTTTAACTACAGCCCCTATTGTTCAACCACCTGATTGGAGTTTACCCTTTGAAATAATGTGTGATGCTAGTGATTTTGCTGTAGGGGCTGTCCTTGGGCAATGTATTGATAAAAAGTTAAACGTTATCCATTATGCTAGTAAGACTCTAGACGCTGCTCAAAGGAATTATGCTACCACTGAAAAGGAATTTCTAGCTGTTGTTTTTGCTTGTGATAAGTTTAGGCCCTATATTGTAGACTCAAAAGTCACCATTCATACTGATCATGCTGCTATTAAATATCTTATGACGAAGAAGGACGCTAAGCCTAGGCTTATTAGATGGGTGCTGCTTTTACAAGAGTTTGATCTACATATAGTAGATAGGAAGGGTGCTGAAAACCCTGTAGCTGATAATTTATCTCGTTTGGAAAACATCTCTTTTGACCCTATGCCTGTTAATGATAGTTTCCCAAATGAACAGTTAGCTGCAGTAGGGTGAGCTCGCGAGGGAGCCCTTGGTATGCTGATTATGCTAACTTTATTGTCTCTAAGTATTTGCCTTAAACTTTTACAGCTTAGCAAAGAAGAAAGTTCTTCTATGATTTGAGGCATTATTTTTGGGATGACCCACACTTATACAAAGAAGGGGTGGATGGTATTATGCGAAGATGTGTTCCAGAATATGAACAAAAGGAGATATTGCGTAAATGTCATGGTAGTGCTTATGGAGGACATCATGCAGGAGATAGAACTGCACAAAAGGTGCTACAATCAGGTTTCTACTGGCCTGCCCTTTTTAAAGATGCAAGAAAATTTGTTTTATCTTGTGATGAATGTCAGCGTGTTGGTAATATTTCTAGACGCAATGAAATGCGTATGAACTACTCTCTAGTTATTGAACCTTTTGATTGTTGGGGATTCGACTTTATGGGTCCTTTCCCTCCTTCGAAAGGTTACACTCATATTCTTGTTGCTGTTTATTATGTTACTAAGTGGGTAGAAGCCATTCCTACAAAGAGTGCTGACGGGGAGACTTCTCTAAAAATGTTTAAGGATGTTATCTTTCCTAGGTTTGGGGTGCCTAGGTATCTCATGACTGATGGGGGTTCTCATTTCATTCATGGTGGTTTTAGGAAGACCCTTGCTAAATATGATGTTAATCATAGAATTGCTTCAACTTATCACCCCCAAACAAGCGGGCAAGTAGAGTTATCAATAGAGAAATTAAATCTATCTTGCAAAAGACTGTTAATAGGTCTAGAAAAAACTGGGCTAAGAAGTTGAATGATGCTTTATGGGCTTATAGAACTTCTTACAAAAATCCTATGGGGCTGTCTCCTTATAAAATGGTTTATGGGAAAGCTTGTCACCTACCCTTAGAATTAGAACACAAAGCTTACTGGGCAGTTAAAGAACTAAATAGAGATTGTAAGCTCGCTGGTGAGAAAATATTATTTGACTTAAGTTCTTTAGATGAGTGGAGGAGTGAAGCCTATGAAAATGCTAGGCTCTTTAAGGAAAAAGTTAAAAGATGGCATGACAAGCGAATACTTAAGAGAGAATTTCATGTTGGTGAGAAAGTTCTATTGTATAGGTCTCGTCTCAGATTTTTTGCAGGAAAGCTACTGTCAAAATGGGAAGGACCTTTCATTATAGAAGAAGTATACCGTTCAGGAGCAATAAAAATTTCTTCTTTAAAAGATAATACTACACAAGTAGTGAATGGACAGCGACTCAAACACTATATTGCTGGAGATTCTTACAATGAAGATGTTGATGCCTTTCAAGTTATAACTCCGGAGAAATTCATCGAGGACCAAATCTAGAGACCTGCAGAGTCTGTTTTCAAATAGGTAACAATTCTGGTAAGAAAAGTTCCGCGAAAATACAATCCAACTATATTTTTGCAGTTTTCAGTCGATAAGGAAAGTTACGAAGCGAAAAAGGGACAGAACCGGAACCAGGGTGGCCCACACCACCCTGTGGCGCGAGCCCTCCCCTGGTCGCGCCACCAGGTGGTGAGGCCACCCCAGACTCCGCCTGCGACCCGTTTTCTCCCAGTACCTTCCTTTTGATATGAAACTTCGTAATATATAACCCCCCGGATCTTCCGAGGTTCGTATATTGTGTTTTCGTCGTGTTTTTGCTTCGATCTGTTTCTGCTAGGTAGAATCCCAGATTTGGAGCCACAATGTCTTCCACTAGATCAGCCAAGGGAGATTCCTTAGAAGATATCATCAACCCATACATGAGAGAGTTGAAGATTCACCCCCAAGGAGTTGTTGCTCGAAGATGGTGAGGTCTGGATTAAAGAGGTTCAAGGCCCAAAAGGTGAAGGAAGTCTGGAGGACATGATGGAAGCACTGGAGCAAGAAGTCTTTAGGTACAAGAAGATGGTGGAGCGCGAAGTGGACATCATCCATAAGATTTGTTCCGAACTCATCACCGAGCACCAAAAGGAGACTGCTGAACTCAAAGACGAAGTCCTCTCATCTCCGCCAAACAACCAACGAACTGCAAGCACAGTTCTATGACGTTCAAAATCAAAACTGTGAGTATGAGGCTAGGTTTAAACGCATAAGTGCTGCTGCAAGTTTCAGGATGTTGGAAACCACGATGTCCTTTGTTGATGGGAAGCCCTTACCCTGGAAGACGGACGAAGATGAGAGGATACCACCACCACCAAAGGAGTAATTCGTCATCAGGTTTGGCATCCCCTTGGTTTGTTCCAAGCTTGGGAGAGTGCCACGGTATCACATCACTATCTTCTATCCTTTTACCTTATTAGTAGAGTCATATCATGAATAGAGAAGTTATTATGTAGGATGGTTTGCATTATGGAAGTGTCCCCTCTCTCGTTAGATATGTATCCCTTGGTGCGAGTTGCCGTTATGGAATATTAATGAGAAGTTCTATCATTCACTCTTTTGCATAGCTTATATTAGTTTTCAATTCGTGGTTATATGATTGATCTTGTTGTTAGTTTTGGTATCACTTTGGGATCATTGAGTTAATTTAGTTGGTTTTGGCAAACCTAGCTCGGTCAGTAGCACACTATTTTTGAGAGTTGAAAGAAAAGATAAAAGTACCTTTAAAGAAAAATAATTTCATCATCTTTCTTTCTTGATTTGCTCATAAGTTTAGTATTCTCTAGTTAAGATCTTTTGTGCTTCCAAGGAAGATTGCATGTTTGTCTTTATCACTTGTATGTTTGTTTGTTTCCTTCAACTCTTATACTTGCTACCCAGGCTTGCTAGCCAAAAACATGTACTGAGAGGGTATTCTTCTCGTGCATCCACCTCCTTTGAACCAAAACCTTTGCCATTTGTGTCCACCATACCTACCTAGTAGCATTATTGCTATTCCAAGTAAATTCTTGTTTTATCTACCTCCCAAATTAAACTTGTTATGTGAAAATTAGTGATTAAAGCTCTCACGAACTTGATGGCACACTTTACTTTCTTGCACTTAATAAACTTGAACCATTGTGCTCACCTATGTTGCGTATATGCTTGCGCTTTGTAAGTCGTGGATTAGCAGAACCATGCTGTCATGGGGAACGCTTTCAACATTGCACTGGTACTTCGTACCTAGTTGATATCATGTTCTTTTGTCTATGGATATCATCGGTGTGAAATGAAAGGGGAGCTTGTAAGTCCATGGAGTTATGCATGTGTGTTAGAGAAACACCTGGGCCGCTGGTCTAATCCATGCTAACATGGTGGAAACCTGCAGCGTAACCATAACGAGTATCTATGAAGCATTCTTCTTATAAAAAAAGAGATAGAGATTGAGAAAAAGAGAAAAGAAAAAAAAGAGATTTTATGAAAAGAGGAAAGAGAGAAAAAAGCACCATATTCCCATGGTAAATAAGAAGATTGCTGAGATACTTGTTGTCTGCTTGTCTTGTCATTTTGATATGGGCATTCTTCCGTATCATCGGGCAAGGGGTACCCCGTTGGCGGTTCTCAATGATAACATATGCTTACGATGACAAGAACTTACCGGTGACTAAACTTGAGTAGCATGAGGAGCGGCCCTCGTATTCAAGGGACATGAGATTCTCAACTTACAACTTGTCAATGCATATCCTCATATTTGATCACTTTAACCTTAATCACCTAAAGATGCCTATGATAGGGGCAATGAGAGCTGAAAGCTAGTAAGTACCATAATTTTTGGAAGCTCTTTATGAGACTTGCAATCCCTGCTTCCCTCTTTGAAGGGCCTTTCTTTTACTTTGTAGTTGAGTTAGTAAACCTACTCCCTTCTACATCAGCAAGTATTTTGAGTTGTTGTGTTTCATTCATTCATATGATGATTTATGCAATCATGTTTTATGTTCCTTGCTTTGCACATTGCTCTTATATTGATGTTTACTACTTTGAAAGCTATCATTGAAAACCAGTTATTTGTGAACTCCAGCAAATTATCAAGTATTCTTCGACCAAGAGTTAAGTTTGCCATTACCAATTATGATTTACTTCATGTATCTTTATTGTGTTTCCTTTACTTATTACAAGTTGAGTTATATAATAGTGATTTGTCTTCTATTATGATCTATGTATTTGATGAATGTGATGCTTCTTGTCCATATTCTTTTATCGACTCTTCACTCCATAAACCTGAGGCCATGTTTATTGAGCTCAGTTTCGCTTGGGGACAAGCAAAGTCTAAGCTTGGGGGGAGTTGATACGTCCATTTTGCATCACTATTCTATGTCCTAATTCACTATTATTAATTGATATATTTCGTATTGAGAGGTGATACTTATGTTATTTCATCTGTTTTTGCATGGTTGATGACTTTTGGAGCATGGACCGCTGCAGTCAGGATTCTGATAGAAAAGGTGTTGTTTGGAGGCAAAATTCGTGAAGATCAGAAAATTCAGGAAAATATATGGAAAATCCTGTGTTTCCAGAAGACTAAGGATGCCAGAAGACGGAGTGGATATGGGCCACAGGGGGCCCACACCACCCCCTGGCGCGGGCAGCCCCAGGCCGCGCCAGGAGGTGGTGTGGCCACCCTGGCCCACTCCAGCCTCTCCCCTCTGGCGTATATCATCCTCCCGAAACCCTAAGACTAGGGGAGCAACCACAGAAAGATTCCGCTGCCTCTGCGGGGCGGAAAATACCGAGAGAGAAAGATCTCTCCGGCAGACAGATTTCTGCCGGGGGAATTCCTTCCCGGAGAGGGGAGATCGTCGCTATCAACACCACCATCAAGCTGGACTTCATCGGGATCATCATCATCATCACCACCATCAGCACTCTCATCACCATATCCATATTGCTGTAACCATTGTGTTGAATCTTGCATAGTTCATAGGGGAAACGTTCCCGGTGTTGATTACTCTTTGTAGTTGATGCTATTAAGTGAACCATTGAATTATTGTTTATGTTCAGATTGTTGTACATCATTATTCCATCTCTAATCATGATCCATATGATGTCTTGTGAGTAGTTCGTTTTGTTCTTGAGGACATGGGAGAAGTCTTGTTGTTAGTAGTGGAGTTGTGTTGAGAAAGATTCAATAGATTGTTATTTAAGTTGTGGTGTACTTCTTCTAGTGGTGTCATGTGAACGTCGACTACATGACACTTCACCTATATGGGCCTAGGGGAATGCATTGTGTATTTGGCTACTAGTCATAGGGGTTGCCGGAGTGACAGAAACCCGAACCCCTGTTAGGAAACCATTGCACAAGGGACGTAAGGGTCTTAGAGTTTAAAGTTGTGGTTAGGTTTCTACCTTAATTACTTTCTTGTACTTAAGGATGTTTGCAAGGGGTATAATCACAAGTATGTATTAGTCTTGGATGGGGCGGTACATTAGCACAGGTTCACCCACACAACACTTAGCAAGCTAGAGAAGATTAATCAACTATATGAAGCGAAAGCACTTGACAGTCTTCACATGTGTCCTCGAGAACGTTTGGTCATCTTAAGTAATACAACCAGCTTGTCCTTTGCTGCATAAAGGATTGGGCCACTTGCTGCATTTATTCCTACTGTCTTTTATTTACTCGTACTTTGTTTACTTGCTTTACCGAAAACCCCTAAAAATCCGTTTGCTAAGTATTTGCACAGAATTCCCGATCCATACCACTAGCCAGCACCTTCTGCTCCTCGTTGGGTTCGACACTCTTACTTATTGAAAATACTGCGATACACCCCCTATACTTGTGGGTCATCAGATGCTAACAACTCTGGTGGCCTATGAACGATCTTCATGGAGGAAACTCCTAGATTTTGGCTATGAGTTGATTAAACACTTGTAGCAGCAATGCTATAGTGTGTAAGATTCTTGGCACTCCCGGGTAGCTGTAATCAAGATGGAATCACTCCTCTGGCTGTTATGAGAAATTATTATGCAAAAGGAACAAAAACCTTAGTGATGCCACGAGTGTCCATCACAGCCCGACAAACTAAATATTTTTTTAGCATGCTCTCAATTACTTAAAAACTGAAATTCTTAAAGGACAATGAATAGAAAAGTAGTGCTTGAAAAGTCTTGATTTATTGATGTAGGAGATTTGAGACACTCTAGTATATATGCTTTTCATGACAACTCTCATACTCTTAATTTACATGATTATACTTTACTGTTCAAAGGCAAGCCTATGAGTTGATTACTTGACATGGAATAAAGTTTACTAATTTGAATCATCCATGCTTACAATAATTTTGCTGCACTATAAAGATGCATGAAGCCCGTATGATATGATTGCCATTGCTCTATGTATGCTGAAGTTTTTCAGATTTATGAAGTGGAGGAAACATGATACTACTAATCATGAGTAAGATCACCATCTCGTTATTTCAGTTTAAATGTTGAGTTCCTTTTTGATTTTGGTTTTCTTGCTCGGGATGATCAAGTTTAAGCTTGGGGAGGTTGATGGCTCTGAAATATAGCCATCTAACATCCACATTTCAACTAGATATTAGTCATATTCTTGATGAAATATCTCTCTAAACCCTACCACTAATTCTAATATTCAGAGGGGTATGCAATCCTTTCTTTTGTATTTTTGCTGCGCACATAATGTCGTTTAAAGGAGGAAATCACTACATTAAAGTCAAAGATGCGAGATTTCCAACTACCAGAAGAAACCGGGAGCCTTACTTCGGAGGGAGATGCCATAATGACCAACTATACTGCCGGAGCAAAAATTCCAACCATATAGCTCTGGTCATATAGTTGGCGCCGCCACCGTTAGGTCAAACAGAACAACTTTCATGAAGGGACCCCTATATAAAGAAGCCTCGGGCGACGAGAAATAGAGCCAGACCCCGAAGAAAGTCCCTGCCACAGATCACCAGCCGCCTCCAGATCTCCAAACCCTTCTCCATCTCCATAGCCATACTCCACCACTTGTAATAGTAGATCTCTTCTCTGATTGGCGACATTGTAATACTATTGCTATCAATCTCATGATTTTTATTACAATGTTTGTGATTGTTGATCTCATCTCTATGTGTGAGTAATTCTCCTTGGGTTAAGGGCTTCGGCCTAGCCATGTAGCAATTGTGCATGTGAATTATCATAGATGGGATCATGTATTAGTTTGTATGACATGATGATTATTGTATCCTCTCTTGCCTCAATCCAAGGACTTGTCAGGTACCCAAGACCCCGAGGGTTGAGCCAGGTATATGGAGTATGAGTGATGACTGATCTGCAGGTTGGGAACCCCTGTGACAGAAGGGGTAGTATGGCTGTATGTGAGGGATTTTCTTGGGATGAACGGTGACATCATGATGCATATCATTAGTTCTCTTTCTTCTATGGATGAGACTAGCAGGTTATTGCTATAATCGGTTGCGGAGGCAATAGCAATTACGGATGCACTACCCACATATAATTTATCTTGCTCTAACAAGTACACGTATGCTTTATTTCTATCTTTTATTTACATCAGATGTTTTGCACAGCTACAGATGAAACCAAACGCCCTAGGCCCTCTCTCTCCATCATCAACAACAACCAAAAGACGTAAACTACTGGTCCGGTGAAAACACAAAAGGAATTCTAAAACTCCCAAAGGTCTGTTAAAGTAACTTCACTACACATTCGCTTCCTGAGGATTCGATAACCTAGGTCTACTAGGGAAAAAGAACCTATACTACATCCGTAATCCGGATCAAAGGTATCAAATTCACATCTACAAAAGGAAAATCAAGATGATGATGCTGATGACCCAATATTTCTAGAAGTATACCCTTACATTACTAATTCATTTTTATCTCACAAGTAATTGGTGTTTATCTTACACTAACATTTGTTTACCTTTCTCTCTCAAAAAAACATTTGTTTATCTGAATATGAAAATCAACATATTATTCCAATAAACCCAAACCCTACTAGAGATCCTAGCCATCAACAAGATTCTATGGTGTATATGATGGCACAATAGGTAGTAAAGTTAAGACAAAATCACATTCAATTTCAAATATGTGAATTGTACTCCTAACTATATATTTTCCCTCTTTTCTTGCAGCAAAGGGAGTGTGTGGAAGTTCCTAGGATGCAACAACCACTGCTAGATGTAGCAGACTTTGTGGTTGGTGAAAGGGACTCACTACCAACTACTGCAAATGCAAGACTCACCAAAGAACATATCAGAGGAAGAGCACCAACAATTGCACAATCAAGATGAAGATCAACACCTGCACAAGCAAGAGGAAGAGGAACAACTGACAGAGCTAGATGCAGAGCATCTGGAAAAAATAAAGGAGGCAAAAGAAAACCTGATGAAGAAGGAGCATCCACTTCTACACCTTCAGCTAGAGGAACCAGAGGCAGGGGAATAAGAGGAAGAAGGCAACCATATAACACATGGCCAGGTTATGCTCATACCTTTTGTTTGGTGATGAGGCAGCAACAAGGACAATCCTAGACCTAAATGAAGCTCTACAGCCTAAAGATTTTCTAGAAGAGGTGCAACTCACTCAGAGTGCACCTGCTAAGTGAAATTTTTTCATATGTGAACATTCCCATTGTCTTCTCCTTTCCCTTTCTAATTCTACTGATGACAAACTGGATTCCTTTCTTCATTATGCACAAAGCAGAGTCAGCTTTGAGTTCTGAAACCACTCTTTCAGGCGCCATACTAGGAATCACATGTTCATGCTTAATGATATATGTGTTGCCTGCTAGTTGTTGCAGTCCTTCAATAGCCTCTAGCCTCATATGCATGTCCTTCCTCTCTTCCTCTGACATCCTTCTATACAACTGCAACTCCTTCTCTTTCTCCTCTTTTCTAAAACCAATAGATCTCCTACGATAGAATTGCATTTCCTTTCTTTCCATGGCTGCAATGTTGTGAAAGCTGGAGAAGAAAGAAGGGATAAGAAGGAATATAAAGATAACAACCTGATAGTGCTAGAGTGAAGATATATATTGCACAGTGCACATCTTTCAGAGCTCACAAGACAACTGTATGAAGTGCACACAAAATTGCACATCTTTCATGACCATGAAAATATATTTTATTGCTCACTCAATTGTACATGATTCTAAAAGATAGATTCCTACAATCATCAGACAAGTACCCTCACAAACATTGCACAAAGAGAGTACAAAATGACAACTCTAAATATTACTACAACAACTACATTCCTAGTTCTCAGCTTTGCCTTCATTATTTTCTTTTCAATATGCAACTTTTCCACGGTGGACCGACGTTATGCTGAGTGGGGGCCTTGTCCCCCAGTCAATTTCTGTGTTTACGCTTGATAAGACTAGTACTTTGTGCAAGGCCCCTGCTCCATCCATCCCATTGGCCCCAGTCATGCCACAAAATTTCCCATCTCGAGAAGAATTTAAAGCCTCAAAGTATTTAATCTGCTCTATCAATCTAGGCAAGGCACACACGAATCAGTCGGTTCCTCGTAGGTACGCATCCAAAAAAGAAAGCTGGCACATGCTTTTCGTTTCTTTCCAGAACCCTTTAAATTCTTGTTATTTTTTGTACTATAGGCAAATGATGTCAATTGTGTTGTAATCCAAATTACTCCTCCGCTTATAGATCTTCTAGTGCTGCTAGTACTAGGTTGTTTCCGTGGACAAGTTGGTTTCATTCTTAAAAATAGTTTCTTCTTCTAGGCAAGTATGCACAAAACATTTTCTTTACAAATGTATTTATATTCCTATCTATACTACTCTCTTCTTCCCAAAATAGATGCTGTAAATTTGTCTAAATCTGAATATATCTAGACACTGTTTAGACATTTGATACATGCATATTTAGAGAAATGTACGACATATATTTCGAGATGGAGAGAATACTTTTGATAACTTGGCACGTATATTGTGATTTTTGGTTCAAGTTGTTTAGTGTTGATCAACCCCTCGATCAAATCTAGTATAGAAATTGTTTTTCTAACAAGATGGCAGAACTAACTATTTTATGAAGCCACGGACCAGTGAACATTTTTCATTCACGTGTTCCATCCATATAATATTTTATGTAAGTTTTATATTTACACAGCTACGTGGCCTAAAAATATATTGGAACCCGAAGGAAAATATAAGTGTAATACATGGTGTTGTCGCACCGGCGAGGGCTTGTGGGTCCCACAAGAAGGTGCCCCCACTCGCTTTTTGTCCTGGGTCCGCCCCTTCTTTAGCCTTTAGTGCCAAGTTCTTTGCTTGTACTCCTACTCCTCTAAGAATTATGGGGCTCCTGCACTGTTCCTTGGTACGAGCACAATCACAACTCAGTTCCACACCATTGCTTCTCTCACTCGAATCTACACTGTATTGTATTGCTGCTTGCACAAAGAAAATGAATGAGAAAACATGTTTTGGTTCAGACAAAATTTAGAGAAACATCCTCTGCGCCATCATTGCCAGCGAGAAATTGGCTGGTGACCTCACCTTCGATCTTCTCGTCTGGTTCGTGCCATAGTACACCTCGCCGGTCAACTCCCATTCCCCGTCGTTGACATTGTTGTTGGATCCTCCGTCTCCGCCTGCCTTGACCACCGCAAGGACCTCCCGCCTGCCGCTCGCAAAGGCCCTCGAAGTAGGCCCCATCCCCCGCGACGGCGGAACCACCAGCGCCCAAACGGCGGCGAAACCACCAGCGCCCCACCACCACGACGAGCCTCCTGCCTCCACACTCTTGAAACTCTAGATTAGGGTTGTGGGAATCTAGGGTCAAATCGCAACGCTTCGATTTAGTAAATGTCTTATTTGCAAAAGTATGATCCACCGTGGCACGTGCATGGCGTCTACTGGAACGTAAGTGGAGTCAAAATTAACACGTTTTTCTGTTTTGTATGACCAGTGCACGTACTAGACAAGTTTGTGTATCACCTCACAAACGTTTTGCAAGAATTTATACGAAAATATAACAACTTTTTTAATGACCAGTGCAATTACCTCATCAATAAAGCTCGCGGGTTCCTAAAAAAAAAACTGCCTGACACTCCTTGAGTCAGACCAAGCTCAACCGAATCCTAAAAATACGATCCACACTGGGATTTACGCTGGCAACCAAAACGTATGCAAACTGTGTACAGTTCAAGGATGACGTTTCGACATAACTGTATATGGTTCCAACGATGACGATCGGACGGCTGAGATTGCGAAGGCTATCCTTGCAAGTCGGAGAAGGGATTCATTGCCGGCCGTGTTCCCTACCTTGCCTCTCCTGCCCGCCTCCTGCTCCTCGCGTTCCTTTTAACCCCAAGCGCAATTCCCACACGCCTGCCGCTGAGAGGACCAACCCCCGAATCCGGAGCCCCCCAATCACCCAAGGCTTTCGAGTCGCGACGTTCCATGGCTTCCTCCTCGAACCCCAGCTCCGGCCCCGCCGCCGGCGACGACCTCGACCAGCTCCTCGACAGCGCCCTCGACGACTTCACCAGCCTCGATCTCGCCGCCGCCCCCAAAAGGTCCACCTCGAACCCCCGCTCAGTCAAAACTATTTCGCTAGGATTTTGAACTGAATCTGTGATTATGTCCTTCCCTCTCTGCAGCAGCGACGAGGCATCGGCGTCGTCGTCGTCCGGGAACGCGAGGCCGGTGAGGGGGCTGGGGATGTCGCTGCCTGACCCCAGGGCGCCGAGGCGGCGCGCGGCGAGGCAGCCCCCGCCGCCGCCGAGGGGCGCGCACGCGTCGGAGGCGCTCGAGAAGCTGACTCAGGAGACGCGGGAGGCGGTGCGGGGGCTCGAGACGGCCACCGGGGGGATCGGGGGGCTCGACGACGAGGCGATGATGGAGGACTTCGTGAAGCAGTTCCAGGAGTTCGCTGGTGCGCAGGTATGATTGCTTTACCTTGCTTGTTCAACGCAAATTAGAAAAGAACATGGGAGGCTTCAGATCTTTATGCTGGTAAAGGGTGTGACATGCTGAAATCCAATGGATGAAACCAAACAAGTGCGAACATTTGAAACTACTCCCTCCTTTTCAAAATAGAAGATGTTTTAGCTTTTGTGAAACGAGTGCATCTAGACGCACAAAAGCTAAAGCATCTTATATTTTGAAACTGAGGGAGTAGGATGTACCGGTGAACTGGCATATGGAGATTCGTTTGTTTAAGATTCTTTGCCTGGGAAAGCTAATGCAGTTGCCTGCAGAAGGTGTGGGATTTTCTTTTGAACAGTTATGCTGTGTCAACTAAGGCGATAAATAGGGGACTAGTCAATCGATTGCTGTAATTTGATTTTGTATTGCAGACTCCTTAATTTTATAGCAATTCAGCTGGTGTCGCAAATAAGGTCCAATCTTATGTGTAATGTGTTCAATTGTGCAACAACATCGCCAATTTTGGGCATGTGTGACTATTTCTGAGAAGTTCTAAAGATAGAACAGGTTAGAGGAGTATGTATGTATACCTAGTATCTTACCATATTTCTTTTCCACGCACGGGATCTCAAGGAATTCCTGGTGCAGCGTCCCTAGTTAATTTGGTACATAGTCACATATGTTGGCGGTTATTCTACTATTTATATGGCTCAACCGTGGGAAATTTCTTAGACAGAAGCTGTTAAACCAGTGTTTGATGTTAGGAAGTTTCAAAAAAAATGTTCAAATGCATTTGAAATTGTGCTGTATTCATACGACAATGAACTAAATGCTTTACACTGCTTTTCTTCCACAGGATATGGACTCTATTGTTGAAACAATGATGAAGCAACTTCTGTCCAAGGAGATTCTTCATGAACCCATGAAGGACATTGTAGAGAAGTACCCACAATGGTTGGAAGATAACAAAAGCAAGATAAGCAAAGAAGAATATGAGCGTTACAGCAATCAGCTTGAACTCATGCTGAAGCTTAATGAGGTCTATGAACATGAGCCTGAGAACATGTCTAAGATTTTTGAGATCATGCAAAACATGCAAGAATGTGGTCAGCCCCCCAGTGATCTTGTTCAAGATATTGTTCCAGATCTGGATCTGAGCAAGCTCGGACAACTGTAAGTCTCGCAGAAGTTACTGATTTTATTTGCATGTTCATCTAAACCCAAGTTCATTATATTGGGGCTACTGATATTTGAAATTTGAAGTTAATACAGTACCGCTAAACGCAAATTTATAGTTGTTACTTATATCTTGTGATGAATAATGGTTAAACTCCATAACTGAAGATTGTGAATGTTTTTTTAATTGGTGGGAGATGATTTTGCTTATGTTCTATCTTATTTTGGGATGGTTGTTTATCTTCTATACGTTGTGGAACATAGTTAGCTGCTTTTGGATTCAAATTGCAAGATAGTAGACTGCCTGGATTAGCATGAATTATGTGGATCCCGCCCTGAAAATGTGCGTACTATCAAGTACGCATCTGTGTGCTAGATCAACATACATACATTCTGTCATGTGAAGAAAAGTGGAGGTTATTCTTAACCATTTCCTATTTAAACATTGTTTTGCTAGTTATTAACTGTGCTTAGTTCTAGTATGTCTTTCCTTTATGGTAATTGACTAATTGGTCATCTGTATAAATTGTGAAGGCTACACCATAGGGCAAATTGAGTTTGTGATCAACTGATTATGGAGCCAAATTGGCAAGTTGATACAATTTCACAGTGAACATAAATTACACTTTAATGTTTTGTAAGACATTTTTGTTGTTGTAGTTTAAGTAACGAGTTTGTTTAGCTGTAGAGTATTCTGATAGTACGTTATTTATCTGATATCGTATTGTTGTTCATAATACATATAACCTCTGACTAACTAGGTATTTTCACTGTATTGCAGTTCTCCTGAGATGCTCGAATCAGGAGAAAACTGCTGCATCATGTGATGAGCAAAGCATTCCATACTGGCTGCAAATTCCATGAAGTTCATTATCTGTACCATCTCGCCCTTTTTTAGTTTAAAG
The DNA here is from genome assembly GCA_910589775.1 of Avena eriantha. Classification (NCBI taxonomy): domain Eukaryota; kingdom Viridiplantae; phylum Streptophyta; class Magnoliopsida; order Poales; family Poaceae; genus Avena; species Avena eriantha. Next base: position 335,297,353 of record OU342745.1, read on the forward strand.
TTACTCCCGTTGGATCATTTGTAAAGCCCTACAGATATAAAATTAGTTCAGTGTTTACTTGATGGATATTACGTTCGCTTTGGTTGATGTACACTGATAATGGGAAAAAATTAAGTCCATTTTCCTTATGCCATATGCGGGATTTCTGCACGCGCAAGTATTGGCGGTTCCTGCATGTTGTAACGCAGAGCACAAAGACATGTGTTTTTCTCTCATGACCTCCTTGCCTGGCCATGATTTAGAGCTGATGTTAAGTTTAGCGGTGAATTGTTTTGAAACATTTTGCCACGCTGATACTGAATCGCTGAGGAGGGGGTGGATGTGATGAGATGAGATGAGATGTCGTTGATATGGAGTTTACAACTAATCCACCAGAACCGAATCCGCTGGGCTCCAAGACTCCAGCAGCGTCTTTAAGGCGGTGGCAAGCCACCAACTACATGAAACGGGTTGGCTTTGGACAGGACAGGAGTCATAAACGTATTCAGTGTGTGGTGATACTGTTGAGTATCGTGGTTAGTGGTTAGCGATGAATTACAAAGTTATACACGGTACTCTTGACTCTCTGAGTAGTCCATGTCACTAGGAGCTCACGAAACATACAGAAACTAGACATGCACGATTTACTTCATGAGGCGGACCGGAGAATCATCTTTCACATGGCGAGAATTGATGGAACATATGCGCTCGACGGTCCTATAAGACGGGCAGTGCACAGGAGACGGCCACCATGCATCCTCACATACCATCCATGAAGCAATCTAGCGCTAAACTCGTTCCTAACACCAAGCACCCACCTTCCGCTGGGTCCGAACACTCGTCTCGCTCCGGCCACCTCGCCCTACCGTTCTACGGTCGTCGCTCACATCGGTCCCGCGATTTGAGGGCCCTGGCCGTCTCTGCCCATGGCGCCCGATCCCTTCAAGCCATCTCCGGCAAAAACATCAGCCACGATGCAAAACCAAGGTTCCTCCAAAATTTCAACCCCCTTTTTTTCTGAATCCTCACTTACTGTATTAGTTAGCCCAATATCATCTCCCTATTTCTGTCGATGCAATTCAATCAGGGCGGGCAAATTCTTCGAGCTGCAGATGAGCGTCCGCGAGAGCGATCTTGACCAGTACGGAGTCGTTAACCATGCCATCTATTGTGTCTACATGGAGAAAGGCGAGCCCTTGCATCTACATGTACTCCTTACATCCGGTCGATATCTGGAAACTTTTTACAACTCGGGTTATTTTGTCCTTTTGATTCATGTATCTTGGATTCGTCACCTCCTGCATGCAGCTCGAGAGAAGATAATTACGGATCTTGGCATCAGCACGGCCTCCGCCGAATGCACCGGCAACGCGATGGCGCTGTCGGTGCTGAACCTCAAGTACTTCACGCCTCTAAGGGTAATGCCCATCTACGAGAAGTCTCCAAAAGAAAACAGTCGTCTCACTACGTTCGCATATGCCTGCAGGGCGGTGACAGGTTTGCCGTCAGGGTGAGGGTTGTCCAAATCAAGGGAGCGAGGATACTCGTGGAGCATTTCATCGAGACGCTGCCGGATCGTGAGGTAGTACTACATGATTCATACTAGTACCTGTTAAAAAGATCTTAGCGTGAGTGCGCCGTTGCTTAGGCTTAGAGTATTGCCTGACACAGTGACACATCGTTCTCTCTTCTAATGGGCAATGGCAGCTCGTTCTGGAAGCGACGGCCACCGCCGTCTGCCTCAACAAGGACTACCGTCCGACTCGGGTCTTCCCGGAGATGTCGTCCAAGCTGCAGCACTTCTTCTCATCATCCCAGGATGGCTAGCATAAATGCCAAGAGTTTACAAGCTATAAGTACTCTACCGAACTTGTTAAGCATGCATTCGGTTTGGATATCTTAAACATGAACAATTACTTAGTGTCCTCACTTGGTATTACTACTAAACAAAATTATCCGGAAGCCACCTGAAATGTAACGATTGTTTCCGACCCAACAAAAACAGGACCAAAGTGATGACTCAAAGGATTCGTCACTAGATCTAGTTGATAACTTGTTGGACAAAGGTATTGTCATCTTGCAATATGCAGATGACACATTATGTTCATTAAAGAAGATGTGGAAGGGGATAGAAATTTAAAACTTCTGTTGTATATTTTTGAATCTATAACAGGCTTGCAAATAAACTTTGAAAAAAGTAAGATCATGATGGTTGTGGAGATGATTCTAAGTTCTCTGAGTATACCGATTTATTTAACTGTCAGAGAGGAAACTAGCCCAGCCATTATCTTGGGGTTCCAGTCTGTCATAGAAAATATGCAGTTTCTGAGATGTCTTTTCTGGAAGAGAAATTGAAGTAGAAGATGGATGGGTGGATAGGGCATGCCCTTTCTAGCAGATTGATCAGGTTTCAGCTTGCATTTCTAGTGTGGCTTTCTACCCCATGTCTCTGATGCTCTTGCACAAATCCAATGTGGAGGAGTTAGATAAATCAACGAGAGCCTTTTTCTGGTATGGAGGGGCTAATAAGAAAAGGTATCATTTGGTCTTTTTTTTGAAAATAGTATATATTAATATCACAGAGATACCAATTACACCTAGTCTCTGCAACAACGCATTGCCTAGCAGCCTTACGGATGCACACATCCTAGAAAAAAGAAAAAATTATAAAAAAGAAGAAAAGTCCCGCTACAGAGAACTATTCCTCAAAGAAACATCACTGACACCACCAGAACAATACCGGTAGTCCTCCACTCCAATAACAACGTCTTTAAGAAGGAAACAGTGCACAAGCGTCGTCGTTGCTCGATCAAAGATCATAGGTTTTTATCCTGGAGAAAGTCCTCGCTCGTAAAACAATGCCTTCAACAAGGCCATTGCCAGACACAACTAGTTAAGGCCAGACCTTGGATTTTCACCCTGCAAGGTAAGACTGGGAACTCCTCCTGTGTTGTCTCCCCTCACAAACAGTTGCTGCTGCAAGTCACAAATCACGCAGCTAGTTCACCATCGCCACAAAGACTCAAATCATCATTGATGCCCTCATATTTCCGCTTTCCTGACATTCTCCGCATCTGACGTCACCATGGCTCATTGAATGATACTTGGTGGGAACAAACAGCAGAGCTTCGCAACGCTCCCGCTGAAACCAAACGGCCAGAAAAACAAGGGTCATACGACCGAATACCTTCCGATCCAGCAATCTCCAGGCATAATGCACCCATGGGAGTTCGCCGGCGGAGCCTTCCGGAACCTGCCTCTCCAGGCTAGATCCACGAGAGCAAGCAACAAGAATATCTTTGTCTTCATGCTGAAGGAACCCTAGAACCGCCCGCCATTATTGGACAGAACAATAGGACCTCACGCCGCCGTCCACCGTCCGTCCCCTCTGGCGGAAGAGGAGACAAGCCTGCAATAACCATGTGCCCCTGTCGGTCTGTCGGCCCGAGCAAGAATCAACGTGCCGCCTCCCCACGCACCATCAGGCAACCAAAAGGCCGCGCCGATGGCGGATCTAGGCGGAAGCCTAGACCTACGACCACATCCGCCACACCTTTTGCTGATACCCGATGGGAAAGCCGTCGCCGCAACAGATCCGGGCGTTGGCCCAGCCGCCGCAAACAGACGATCTCCACGATCGGATCTCATGTCCGGGGGCAGCCACTGCCACCACACGACCAGGGGCGCCGCCCTGGTCGCCGCACGCAATCGAAGAACCAGCGCCGACCCCAGCCGCCACCGGCGAAACAACCACCGCGATTGACATGGGTATACCCTACAGGTACTCGAGCTTGGTATATACGGTCCAAATACGTACAGGCCCACGGTGTCGCCAAGGCCCAGATGAAAGGACTCGAGTAACTTGCGGACTCTCGATTGCTTGAAGGACAAGAAGAAGCTAGACATAGAAAGTTTGAAGGGGAAAACCCTAACTTGTAACCGACTCGACCTGCTACCCGAGACCTAGCCTATCTATATAAAGGCTAGGAGGGGGCGGCGAGGAGGACACACGCAACCCTAGTTTCCACAACCTTCGCCAGATTGCATCTGCGCACCATTGTAACTTTCGACTCCCTCAATAATTCCACGAGCAGACAAGCAGGAGTAGGGACCTCTACGAGGCCTGAATCTGGGTAAATCCTTTGTCCCCTGTGTGCTTGTTTGCTAGCCGATAGATTTCTCCAGCGCTCCCTCCTTCTCCAAAACCCAAGTCCATAACAATGGGCATTGATGAGTTAAACCCTCGTCAATTGGCGCCGTCTGTGGGAATTGGGAGTGCTGATGTTGCGGCTTCTTCGGCCCCATCAACTGCGATCTACAACTCCGCAACAGCGGAGATTCGCCAGCTCTTCGGCGCCTTCGACTTCACCGTCCACACGCCGGCCACCCGCCCGGCCTTTGAGTCCGTGGGCGATGGAATCAGCCTCGCGATTAGGAGCTTCCGCTTCCAAGTTGGTCAGATGGGCACGCTTCGCATGCCTGATCAGCCGACAGCACCAGCGATTGCCTCGACATCATGGTTCCCTCCATCGATCGGTACCCTCAGCGAGCTCAACGCTCCGGTGGCAGTCGAGAACACGGTCAGTGACAGCAGTCGCGACTCCGACCTGAGCGATCTGGCCACTGAAGATGGAACCTACAGTTCTGGATCTGAAAGTTGTGGAAGCAACAACTTCCCCAATCACTTCATGTGCGCCATCATCAACACAGGCGACACCTCCGCCAATCGCGGCAACGGTGGTAACACCGGCAATGGCACCGATCCGCCCAATGGTGGCAACGGTGGCAATGGTGGCAACGGCGGTAACGGCACCAACAGAGGAGCAGTCGAACCTCCCAGCATGATCAATGAGCAAACCGGCGAACACGTCATAATCAAGCTCAACGAGCAAGAGTGGGATCGCTGCCGTGAAGCCCTACGGGGTGCACCTCTACCCTTCGGGTCCCCGCAGGAACTGCTGATGGGCTACCACTGGCTCCTAAAAGAGGAATTCAAGCGCCAAAAACAAGCAATCGCGCAACTTGAGGCGCGTAAAAAGGCAGCGGACGGGTCAAGCCTTCGTCGCGCTGGGCTCTCCTCCTACGGAGGATCCTCCTCAAGAGGCAACGAGTACCTCGCCAAGAAGAGGCAGTCGCGAATGGCTCACCTCACCGAGCAAGAGCGCATAGAGGCCGCGAAAGTCCTCGACTTTGGATCTATGACAGTCGACACGAGAGGCAACATAGTTCCCAGAACACCACAAGCTGCGGTGACAGCAGTCACCATGTACCTCCTCAATAACCAGCTGCCAGCTGGAGATCCCCGAACTGCCATGCACCAATCTACGATCGCGGGTTTGGGGTTAATCGAGGCCGCCCTCGATAAGGAGCCGGTACAAGACCTAAAAAAGGGCAAAGCGCTACTCCTCGCCCTCATCCAGCGATGACAGTCACGACCTGTCTCGACGCCGCCTCTCACGGCGACACGATCGTGACTACGATGCGCGCGACGACTTCACGCAATGCAAGATCGACAAATCAAGGGCACGACGTGCTCGGTCGACTGACTCGGAAGAGGAAGATGGGGAGCTCTGCGGCGCCAGATGCTTCAGCAGATCCATCAGGCAAAAGCGAATGCCTAAAGGGTTTAAACTCCCATCGGAGAACCCGAAATTTGACGGTCTGCAGGACCCCAAGATCTGGCTGGAGGACCACATCTCCTCCGTCAGGCTACATGGAGGCAGTCGAAGTACTGCCATGCAATGCTTGCAGCTACAGCTGCAGGGTGCCGCTCGGGCATGGCTCAATAACCTCCCACGTGGATCCATTCGCAGTTGGGATGAGCTGGTCTACAGCTTTGTGCGCAACTTTAAGGGCACGTACAAACGGCCCGCCTCAATCGAAGAATTGAGATGCTGCCAGCAAAGATCTGGCGAATCACTGCGCTCCTACATCCAAAGGTGGTCCATCATCAAGAACTTCGTGGAGAACATCTCGGAAGACCATGTGATTGATGCATTCAACCGTGGCATCCGCCGCATGGAACTCAGGGAGGAGCTAGGCCGCTCAAAGCCCCAGACCATCGACCACCTGATGGAGATCGCGAATCGGTGGGCCGATGGAGAAGATTCAGTGAAGAATCGCGCTCACTCCGACGAGGAGGCAGAACTCGAACGCAGACGCGACCGCCGAGGCAAACGCCGCATGCGCATCTACGACGACCGTGACAACGTCAACATGGTCGCAACCGGCTACGCCGATAGACGCGACGATAACCGCAACAGTGGATACCGCGACTCCGGGAAAACCACGCAAGTGTGGCAACGCCGCACTCGCGATTAGGCACCCGCGACGTCCATCGAGGACAAACTGTCCGGGCCATGCACGATACACTTCTACATCGACAAGCTTGATGGCAAGAGAAAGTCCAGCCACCTGCTCAAGGACTGCCGCGAGTTCCTCAAGCTACACGAGGGATTGGTTCGGATGAACTGCAATATAGTCGAAAGAGGCTACGAAGCTGCTCCAGGCGCCGTGGCACATGGCGCACCACCACCACCACCTGGGCCACCCCCGAACGGAGCCGCACCGGACGAGCACAACGGGGGCGAACCTTACCCACGGGCCATGGGTACCATGATGATCCAAAAGGGGCGCCCCTCCAACAGAGTGCAGAAGGCCATCACTCGCCAAGTCAACTTGGCCACGCACTCACCACCATCCACCACTGAGTACCTCAGTGGCAGCGAGTCGTGTATCACCTTCGATAAACGCGACCACCCGCCTCAGATACCTCGCCCAGGTCATTGCCCCCTCGTACTCGAGGCACAAATTGGAGGTTTCGACATGAGTCGCGTCTTCATGGACGGCGGAAGCGGCATCAACCTAATATTCGCGAGTACCTTGCAGGCAATGAGGATCCCTCTAACCTGCTTGGAGGCATCGGACACAATGTTCCATGGCATCGTCCCAGGGAAAGGCGTATACTCCCGTGGCAAAATCAACCTCGACGTCATCTTTGGCACGCCGAAGAACTTCCGGCGCGAGCGCATCGACTTTGAGGTCGTCGACTGGCCCTCACAATACCATTGCATCCTTGGGCGCGTCGCGTTCGCTAGGTTCATGGCAGTACCCCACTACGCCTACCTGCAGGTGAAAATGCTAGGTCCTAACGGTGTCATAACGATCAACGGGAGCTTTGAGCGATCTGACGCTTGCGACAGGGAATTCAACAGAATCTCCCAGTCCTTCGGCATGCAGGAGGAACTCGCAAGACTAAAAGAGACGACGGACAACAGTCTGCCTCCCCTGAGTAGGCCAAGCTCACCTGATCTCTCCTTCGACTCATCCGTGCACACAAAGAAGGTGCAGGTCCATCCATCGGATCCCGCCAAGACGGCCCTCATCGCCAACAACTTGAGTCCCGCATAGGAACTCGCGCTCGTCGAATTCCTCCGTGAGCACTGGGAAATTTTTTCCTGGTGTCCTGCGGACATGCCAGGAGTTCCCAGGGAATTCGCCGAGCACGCACTCAATGTTAACCCTGACGCAAGGCCAGTCAAGGAAACAATCAGGCGACTGTCTGAGCCATGAGCGCAGGCAGTCGGAATGGAGATCAACAGACTCCTCGAGGCCAAATTCATACGCGAGATCAAGGAAAGCACTTGGCTCGCCAATACAGTGCTGGTGCCAAAAAAGGACACGGATATCCTACGGATGTGCGTGGACTTCACTTCTTTAAACAAGCACTGCCCAAAAGATCACTTCCCGCTGCCACGGATCGACCAGATCATCGACTCCACCGCTGGGTGTGAGCGTCTCTGCTTCCTCGACGCCTACTCAGGCTATAATCAAATTCGAATGAAGGAGGAAGACCAGGAGAAAACCGCGTTTACAACACCCTTCGGTGTGTTCTGCTACAACACAATGCCCTTCGGGCTAAAAAACGCGGGAGCCATCTACCAGTGGTGCATGCAGGCTTGCCTCAAGGAGCAACTGGGTCGCAACATCCAAGCCTATGTCGACGACATAGTAATCAAGACCAAAGAGGAAGCCTCTCTAATCGACGATTTGCGCGAAACCTTCGCCAATCTCGATCGCTACCGGATTAAGCTCAATCCGGACAAATGCGCCTTCGGCGTACCATCTAGGCAGCTACTCGGGTATCTCATCTCCGCAAGAGGGATCGAGGCAAACCCGAAAAATATAAAAGCCATACTAGCCATGGAGAAGCCAAAAAACATAAGAGGCGTCCAGCAACTAGCCGGACGAATCGCGGCACTCAGTCGATTTATCAGTCTGATGGGTGAAAAGGCGCTGCCCTTCTATCATCTCCTCCGCAAAGCTGACAAATTCGAGTGGACCAATGAAGCGCAAGAAGCATTCGAAGATATCAAGCGCCTGCTATCCACTTCGCCAGTACTGGTGACTCCACGAGAAAGGGAACCACTGTTGCTGTACATCTCCGCCACCAACCAGGTGGTTAGCACAGTGCTCGTTGTCGAGCGAGCTGAGGAAAACAAGGTCCATGGCATACAACGCCCGATATACTACCTCAGCGAGGTCCTCACGCCAACAAAACAGCGGTACCCGCACTACCAGAAGCTGGCGTACGGCATCTTCATGACCGCCTGGCGACTACGCCACTACTTCCAGGAACATCCAATCGTGGTGGTCAACGGCGCCCCGCTGGGACATATCCTCAATAACCCCGACGCCACGGGATGAGTCGCGCTATGGGGAATCGAATTGTCTCCACGAGACATTACATACGAAAAGCGCGACGCAATCAAGTCGCAAGTTCTTCCTGACTTCCTCGTGCACTGGATGGAAAACCAGCTCCCCGAAAAACCAGACATGTCCTACCTCTAGACAATGCACTTCGATGGGTCCAAGCGGAAAGACGGAGCAGGCGCAGGTGTCATACTGACATCACCTCAAGGGGACAAGCTGAAATATATCCTGTGAATGCAGTTCACAGCCTCAAACAACGAGGCTGAATACGAGGCCCTGTTACACGGGATGAGGATGGCAAAAGCTTGCGGCGCCAAGAGGCTCATCATATATGGCGACTCCAAGCTGGTCGTCAACCAAACAATGCACGAGTGCGACGCACTGAACGACAACATGATCGTGTACCGCGACCTCTACGATACACTCAAGGGAGACTTCGATGGTTGTGAGTTGCGACACATAGGTCGAGAAAGCAACGAGGAGGCGGACGCACTCGCCAACATAGGCTCTACCTGCGCCCCCATACCACCCGGGGTATTTCTCGAGCGCATCTGCGAACGCTCCATCAAGCCAAAGGCCACAGAGAAGAAAACAAGCGCAGCAACGGACTCGGGGGCTACGCCACCCAATGAGCCACGTGCACTCGATGACTTGGAGCTGGACACAGGACTCGAGGGGCCAATGAGCGTCATGATGATCGAGCAATCTTGGACACAGCCGTACATTACGTACCTCCTCAGCAAGCGCCTACCGGACGACCCAACAGACGCACGGCACATCGTGCGGCGCTCCAAGGCGTTTGCCGTCATCAACGGCGAACTGTATAAATGCAGCATCACAGGAGTGCTACAACGATGCGTCTCCACGGTCGATGGACGAGCAGTTCTCCTCGACATCCATGAAGGGACCTGCGGGCACCACGCCGGCAGTCGCGCCCTCGTCGCCAAACCTCTACGAGCTGGATTTTACTGACCCACGGCCATGGGCGACGCCAAGGACATAGTCCAAAAATGCAATGCTTGCCAGCGATACGCGGACAAGCCACACGCACCAGGCGCAGAGCTACGACCTATTCCATTGGCCTGGCCCTTCGCACAATGGGGGCTCGACATGGTTGGCAAGCTTCCAAGGTCCTCACGCGGAGGTTACTTCTACCTCTTGGTTGCAGTCGACAAATTCACCAAGTGGATCGAGGCTATGCCAATGACCAACCAATCAGGTCAAAGCACAGTCAAATTCTTCGAGTCCATCGTCTACCGCTTCGGCGTGCCGCACAACATCATCACCGACAACGGGACGAACTTCACATCCAAGGAGTTCCAGGAATTCTGCGAGAACCTGGGGATCAACATCAGCTACGCCTCAGTAGCGCATCCACAGACCAACGGCTAGGTGGAAAAAGCAAACGGGCTCGTCTGCAGTGGCATCAAGAAGCGACTCCTCCGACCACTCGAACAAGCCGCGGGCTGCTGATCAGATGAACTGCAATCTGTACTATGGAGCCTATGTACAACTCCAAACAGCGCCACGGGCTACACACCATTTTTTATGGTGCATGGAGCAGAGGCAGTGCTACCAGCTGAGGTACGGTACAAAGCGCCGCGCGTGGTCGCTTACAGCGAACAAGAGTCATCCCTCGCGCTCGAGGATTCCGTCGACCTCCTTGACGAAGCAAGGGAAATTGCCGCGGAAAGATCAACGATCTACCAGCAGAACCTACGAAACTACCACAGTAGAAGGGTTCGCCCCAGATCCTTCGTCGAAGGTGACTTGGTCTTGCGACTGAAGCAGCAGGGGCATCTCAAGCTCGAGTCCCCCTAGGAAGGACCGTACATGATTACAGAAGTAATCCCAGGTGGCGCCTATCGCCTTAAAGATCTAGGGACAGGAGTCGCATACTCCAACCCTTGGAACGTCGCACAACTGCGACGCTTCTACCCCTAGTAGTTTTTACTTTTACATTGCAAAATAAGGCTACTCAGCCAAGGCTACTTAGCCACACATTGTACCTCGCACTGTTCTTCGAATAAACAAAAGCTAAGTGCCCCAAAACTCTTTGTTCTCCTTTACCTTTTCAATTTATATACTCGGGGGCTACGCCACCCTATACACATCTGTTCTTCGAACCAAAATGCGATATCCTGAGTAGCTGGTACATCAATCGAAACCCTTAAAACACGACCTCAACTCAGCTGAAACGCACCTGACAGGTTGACAAGGGACCGAGATAAAAGATGGCCAGGCTAACAAAAAGGACTTGCATAGTGCAACGCACCTCACGCTTAAAAAGCTATTTGTACAGATTCGACAATAAATTATCTACAAATATATATATATGAACTTTACAAATACACTTATGTGCAGGGTACAAATTTGGCTACTATTGCAACAGAAGAACGTTGGTTTGTTCCTCGAAGAAGTCGATGATCTCCTCTGCTGGACGGTCCACCACCTGATAATGCGGTACCATATTCCAAACAGATCTTGCTGGCGGTCCAGAGGCAATGGCGGCGACATCCACGTCAGGCCTGTGCAATCGCACCATTGAGAGGGCAGCCTTGGCACCAGCCACCAACTGCTGCCTCACGCACTCGCGAACCGCGGACATATCTTGAAATTTGGCAAGGAGAGCCAGCAGGCTTGATGGAGTGTCATCCAACAGGAACATCGCCTGATAAATGTTCTTCAAGCACGACTGCGACTTCTTCAGGAAGAGCAGCACTAGCGAAGCGCGATCCTGCAGGGTCGCCAAACCAGTCGCACGATCATGATCTACCCAGAAGTATCCACTCTCTTGAAGTTGCTCCTGTGTGAGATCATGAAGGCGAATGGGAATTCTATCCTTCTCCTCCCGCGGATGGCGCGCGCTAACAACTACACGAAGCAGCATCAATAGCATGAGTACAACGTACCACTGCGACTAACTACAAAGGAAAAGATGAGAATGAGAAAACTAACACTTAAATTGGTCGCCTAGCTGCGTCACCTTGCCAAGCAGATATTGCTCGCGAGCGGCGGATTTTTCTGCCTTCGACTTCCACACGTCTGCGTTACCGTGGATCAGGGGCAACTCACGCTCCAGCTACTTCACGCGGCCACGAAGTCGCGACAGCAAGGACAGCTCCTCTACCCTGGAGCGCGGTGGTGCCACTGTCTCATCAAGAGATGGCGAGTCCTGGGTTCTCCCCACGGGATCACTCGGCGTACCCTACCACAAGTCAAGACAGAGGCAAATAAGGCGACCAAATTAACACAAAGGCAAGGGGAGCAGATGCATTCAAGATAAGCATAAGTATTCACAAACACACTCGCCAGCAGGCATGTTCTTAGACCAAAAGACTATTACAAAAAGCTAACTACGGAGCAGCTGGCTTCTTCGACTTCGACGGCTTCGGGGGCTTCATCAAGTCCGTGCCAGTATCAGACGCCACTGAATTTCCGCCGGCCCCTAAGGCCGAAGCTTTCGCCGCCTTCTTCGCATGTTGGAGGTCCTTCGAATACTTGGCAATGGTATTTATCAAGGAATGGCCATATTTGGCACAGGCAGTCGCGAAAGGAGCGAAGACTACCTGCTGACCGTCTGCGCCAACAGGCATCGCCTTCGACACCGTAGAGGGATCTACCTCGACTCCGTGGGCTTGCACCATGGCGAGTGACATGGTCGCGCCAGCCGCGCGGAGAGAGTTCTTGTAGGTAGCAGGCACACCCCCGACGAGTGACTCCACCAGCTCGTCCATATTATCGACCAGCTCCGCCTTCGGCATCAACTCCTCCCGGAGGTGACTGAGGGTGACCTTGGCCTTGGACAATGTACCTTGGATGGCGACGCTTCGGTCCTCGACCGCAGACACCGCGCCTGCCAGAGCGTCATCGTGACTAAGGGCCTGCAGGTCAAAGCTCAAGTCGCCAGCATCTGCACAGGAAACACACACATGGATCAAAACTTTAGCGCCACCAGCAAAACTCTAGATACAGAGGAAGACAACAATAAAATATCTACCAGCGAAGGTATCTGAGAGGGCCTTGGCGACTGAGAACAGTTGCTCTTCGAACAACTTTTCCCTGGTTGCAAAGGAGGCACGTAGATCCTCTTCGCGCCTCTGTGCCTCATCACGAGCCGCGATTGCCTCGTCACGCCCCTTCACAGCTGCGGCCATCGTCTTCTCCAAAGTGGCGACGTTGCGGAGTAAGGCATTATGTTCAGCTACAAGGCAATCAAAAGTTGACTATCAGTTAACTACACCAAAAAGGAGAAGATGAAAAAGAATAAGTGTAGAACACTCACTTTCGACCACGCAGTGACGCGTCTCCAGCATTGCATGCTGGCGGCCCATTGCCATCACCTGCTCCGCCACTTGCGCGGCTTCCTTTACAAGGAGCCGTCACACAAAACAAGGAGTCAGAGAGGGCAACAGAGAAACGTCGACTGCCACACTAAAAGAAGGAAAGATATACTTACATGGTCCTCTAGCGACTCCGAAGAAGTTTGTTGAACCGTCATCCGAGCAACCATTCGATGCTCCCCTACGTGAGGAGCGCTCGAAGAATTATGCCCGGAGTGGGCCGCCGCCGGAGGGGAAGGAGCGCGCTCGACCTCTACCTTGGCCCTTGAGGTCGCGACTCCCGATTCCTTCAAAAACTCGACGTCGCCAGAAGATGACGACGCCTCTTGACTACAAGACCAAATCCACATTGAGAAAGGGCAAACTCCAGAGCAAAGCCAACAAGAAGAAAATAGAAAAGAATGAATGAACTCACAAACTTACCAGTCAAACTTGTCAAGATCAAACGTGGCCTCCGCTGACTCCGACGAAGACTCCTTGGGCAATCGCATCTTCTTGCAAGAAGACGGTGCCACAGCCCTCACAGGAACGGCTGGAATTGGCGACTCCGCACTAACAGCCGTGCCTTCTGGAGTCGAAGGAGTTGACGCGACGGAATCCTCGCTGCGCGAACGCTTGCGAGTATCCGGGCTCTCGGACTCGGGGGATTCCTCTTCCACATCAGAAGGGATAGTCGATTCAGACTCGTCCTCTTCCAAAGCTTCGCCAGGAATAATCCCCTCGGGGAGAGGAGGTATACTGGGCGACACCGCCCAATCCTGCATACAAACAACAAAGATCAGTAAAAGGAGCAAGTAAGCAACAGAAAAGCAATCGCGAAAATAAGCTACTGCGTAGCACAACTGTACCTCAGGAGGGGGATTCGAAGCATCAAAAGGCGGAACGACTGGTTCACTCGGAAGCACATCCTTGACAGTGTACTTCGTGACCAATCGAATCTTCTTATCTACCTCACTCGCGGACATGCCATCAGTAGACACGCGAGTGGCATCATCAGCGCCACCCCATTGAAACATGGGATGGACTCTGGCTTGGAGAGGCTAGACACGACGCGGCACCCAAGTTCTGATAAGAGCGCAGCCTCCCTCTTTTGCGCCTATGTGACTTTCGAGGTCGCAGACGCGCTGATACAGCCCATCCGTCTCCGCGAGTTTGCCAAGCATAACTACGTTCTTCCAAGAACGCATCTTCTTGCAGGGAGTCGCCGGATCGAAGGGCGCGAGTCCAAAGTGCTCATCTTTGGCCTTCTGGTCGTGGACATAAAACCATTTGTCCCTCCATCCCTGGACGGACTTGGTAAGCTTGATATCGAAGTAGGTGGCGGATGGGTCGACGTGGATTCCGCAACCACCTACATCATAAACTAAAGAGCCAGATGCGGACTGACCCTTGAATTTAAACAAGCAGAGACCGTGAATGACGAATGCGAGAAACATCACTCGAAAACCAACGGGAGGAGCAGGAATGGTCTCACCGCTGGGGACGCGCGCATCGGCGACTGTCGCAGAGATAACTCCATCCTGGCGAAGAAGACGGAGATCCGACGCCTTGATGATGGAGGGGCGCCATGCACCATTGGTCACGCGGGTGCCCGCGACCTTCTTCTTCTCATCGGCGGCGGCGCTGGTGCCCGCAGTAGCGGAGCCACCTTTCTTCTTCCCCGCGGTGACGGTGGCCGCGGAATCAGCGGCAGCACCTCCTTTCTTCTTTCCCATTGCGCGGCGGCGATGAGAGCGCATAAAGTAGCTTGGAAACGAACGGAGGTGGTCCAGCTCTATGGAGGAGACGAGCACAGGGGAAAGCAGAAGAACAGTAGCAGTGGCAATGGCAGCGAGGACGAAAGAGCGCAGATGGAAAATTACCGCCGCAGCGCCGCTACTTAACCCCTGGGAGATGCAATCCAACGGCTGACAAAAACCCTATTGGACGCGTGGCACGCATCGCGTTGGACACGTGGAGAAGAGGAAGCGCGGACCGTCCCCCCACTTCTCCCATTACGCGCGGAAATCGAGGAGGCGTAGTTAAAAATAAGATTACGCACGCCCAGTCAAATCAAAGTCAGGAGGTGGGACCCACCGCTCGTCACGTCCCATCAAACTCGCTCACGCGGGCAACTGAGGTCATACAAGCGTCAGCACTGACGTCATCAAAGCTACGCAGCGGAAAACTTCGACTACTTTAGTCCTTGCTAGAGTCTTCGACTCCACCAAGCACTCGGGGGCTACTCCCATAGGGAGCGCTGGCCGCGCACCCTACGATTTTTCTTTTCTTATTGTAGGAATGTGGGCAATCACAATCAAACCCAACCACTCGAAACACGGTTCGATTATGGACATGGGTTACTCCCATAGGGAGCGCCGAAAACCATTTCGACTGAAACAAGCAAGCAAAAGACGACAGCAGTCGCAAAGGTGTTTTAGTCTTTGCCTGAGTCTTTGACTAAAACAAACAAGCAAAAGATGACAGCAGTCGCAAAAGTTCTTTAGTCCCTGCCTGAGTCTTTGACTCAACCAGGCACTCGGGGGCTACTCCCATAGGGAGCGCTGGTCGCGCACCCTATGATTATTTGCATAAAAACTGTGTGTTGATAACATCCGCACTCATAGATCATGGCGACACCGCCTCATAATTTTCCCTACAAAGATACTATGTCTCCTGGGTCGCTCGAATCGTCTCCGCGATGATAAAATTTGGATGTCGCGCTTACAACGTGAAGGTAAGACCCGAATAAGGCCTGGCAACGCATTTAACTGTGCACTACCAGAAATATATCCGTGCCTACAGGCACGATGAACATGTCTTGACGGACGCGTCGAGTGCTCACACCCATATAACTGGAATTCGACTCCTGTAAGACCTCCGCGGCCTGAGTCGAATTACGCCAACACTTTTCCGGATTCGAGTTCGGGGACTCGAGTTCGAGTAGATTGTGTTGTTTCACCCTAAGGTGGTTAACTGATACCGATACTTCGGCTATATCAGGCACGTATATCAACAATCCCTATGACATAAATAAAAGCAGTCGAAAATGTACTCATTCAGGCACTCGAAGACTTCAAAAAGTCCCCAGTCGAATCTGCGATTCTACTGGACAGTCGGGGGCTACTGACATGGGTATACCCTACAGGTACTCGAGCTTGGTATATACGGTCCAATTACGTACAGGCCCACGGTGTCGCCAAGGCCCAGATGAAAGGACTCGAGTAACTTGCGGACTCTCGATTGCTTGAAGGACAAGAAGAAGCTAAAGATAGAAAGTTTGAAGGGGAAAACCCTAACTTGTAACTGACTCGACCTGCTACCCGAGACCTAGCCTATCTATATAAAGGCTAGGAGGAGGCGGCGAGGAGGACACACGCAACCCTAGTTTCCACAACCTTCGCTAGATTGCATCTGCGCACCATTGTAACTTTCGACTCCCTCAATAATTCCACGAGCAGACAAGCAGGAGTAGGGACCTCTACGAGGCCTGAACCTGGGTAAATCCTTTGTCACCTGTGTGCTTGTTTGCTAGCCGATAGATGTCTCCAGCGCTCACTCCTTCTCCAAAACCCAAGTCCATAATAATAGGCATTGATGAGTTAAACCCTCGTCAGCGATCTACTCACCCCGGCCCCTTCGGCGTCGGGCCGGCCGCCACGACGGTCGATGTCGATGACAGCGGCAGAGGGGTGGAAGATCAAGGAGGGGGAGGGGGAGGCGACGGGAGGGGAGCCCCCTGGCGGCACCTTGGGGTGCGCCGCTGGAGGGGAGGGGGAGGGGGAGGGGTCAGTTCTCTTTTTTGTGCTTACCTCCTTTTTCTGTCCGTGGTACTACTATGTAACAATCCATCATTTGGTTAAATGGAGACATGTATGTAATCCTAGGGAAAAAAGGTGGTTTGGGAGTAAAGGATCTCTACAAATTTAATACAAGTCTTATGTGCAAGTGGTGGTGGGGGTTGGAGGAGGGCCATGACATGATTTCATGAGGAGGAAGTATTGGGTGGGAGAGGCATTTTCTTAGATAAAAAAGACCTAGAGATTTTTCCAGCTGGTGTGATACGCTGCTAGTAAAAGAAATTTACTTCAAAGGCAGATTTATGGTAGTTGGCAATGGAAGGAAAAGTAGTTTTTGGCGTGATGCTTGGTTTGGTCAGATGCCTCTGAAAGATATCCATCCTGAACTCTATGAGATTTGTAATAATCCAGATGCCTCTTTTGCAGAGGTACCAAATATTGGTTGGACTTTTCCTTTCAAAAGATGGCCTAATGTCAGATTGCAGATCCAAGTTAGAGAATTGTCTTTGCCGCTGAGAGCCTTGACATTGTCTGATGAAGAAGATAAACCAAGATGGAAGTGGAATAAGTCGGGAAAATTCACTGTTAAAAAAGCATCTTCCTAACAATGGTGTGGAAAGATCTTTCAAGCACTTGTGGAAATTGAAAATCCGTTTGAAAATCAAAATTTGGCTGTGTCTCATATGGCATGATTCCATAGCTACAAAATACAATATGATTAAGAGAAAATGGATTGGGAGCCCAAAATGTTCTTTTTGTCAAGAAGATGAAACCACTCACCGCCTGTTCTTTACCTGTATGGCAGCTAAGTATGTCTGGGGTGTGTTTGCCAAATCTGTTGGAGCACATAAGCAATATTTTTGGTTGATTCCACAATTCTTACATGTCAGCACGAACATTCAGATTACATCCCGGGCAGCGGTGCTGGGCTATCTAGAAGCTGAGGAATCATGCTTGTTTTGAAAATAAACTGATAAACTCTGATGTAGATCTCATTTGTTTTGCTCGTGTTTTCATAAATTACCGGGCAGGTCTCCCTTCTGATGCAGAGCAAGCGATACTAAGGAACATGTGCAAATACCTTTCGAAATAATGCCATGGAGGATGTTGTTGGGGCAAGGGATGGTAACAATCACACTCTCAGGCTTGAAGCGCCAGATCAAGGTATGCCATACGAAGAGAATAAGATACTGATATTGATATGACTTGAGGAAGTTCAAGGAGAACCCAAAGAGTTGAGGAGAAATTCGAAGAATAGGATGAGGAATTTCATCTTGCAGATCGGATTCTCCTATTCTTAGCCTTGTTAGCTATCATTCTCTCTCTCTTATCCTCTGGATCCTTCTTGATACACTAGCAGCAGCGGTGCCTGGAGGTTCTTTTCCCTATAGCACTGATAGAACCGACTGTTAGATCCCTTAAGATCATCTAGCTTAAGATTTGAGCCACGAAAAGAGGACCAGGGATATATGTACATTGATCTGGAGGTCCAGCCATGTCCTCCTCTTGATTCTTCTTCTCCTGATGTTCTTGATCTCCAGTAGTGAGTAGTTCTTCGTGGTGCTTTTAGTTCTAGCTTGATCAGTAAGCAGGGGAGAGAGAGAAAATCGTGTGTGTGCTCAACTCAAACCCTAGACCCCATTTTATAGGACCTTCATGAGGCGAGCCAACACTCTAAATGGATGGTCAGGATGCCCCTGATCAGGGCTGATGTCTACGCACTTCTATTCTTGTAGACAGTTGTTGGGCCTCCAAGTGGAGAGGTTTGTAGAATAGCAGCAAATTTTCCCTTAAGTGGATTACCCAAGGTTTATCGAACTCAGGGAGGAAGTGGTCAAAGGTATCCCCTCTCAAGCAACCCTGCAATCAAGATACAATAAGTCTCTTGTGTCCCCAATACACCCAATACACTTGTCAGGTGTATAGGTGCACTAGTTCGGCGAAGAGATAGTGAAATACAAGTGGTATAGATAATTATAAGTGGTAACGGTGCCAGAAAATAGCTTGCTGGCGTGTGGTTGACGTGGGAAAATACTAAAAGCGAACTGAAATAAAGATGGAAGCAAGCAAACATGTAACAGATCTAATTGCAAACGGTGTATCAATGCTTAGAAACAAGGCCTAGGGATCATACTTTCACTAGTGAACACTCTCATATAAATATCTTCTCTTTATGATACTACTCTTAACTACTCTCCGGTTGGACACTCTAATCCATGGTATGGTTATAACAGCACACCTCAAAGTAAGCCTTTCCCATCTAGAAAACCCCACACTGTCACCTTGAGCACTAGATGGTTCCAACAAACACCACAATTTCATAAAGACATCCAACTCCAAATATAACTCATAACAAGTATTTGTAATCTCTAGCCTAAGTGCCACCATGGTGTGCACGCTGTCACTTTCACACACATGGGGAGAGCAAAGATCTATTAAGGCACTTGAGTAGCAAGGTAGATCTATAGATTACAAGCTCACGATCACAATATGATCATGCATAGAGAGAGAGAGAGATGAACACATAGCTACCGATAGAACCCTTAGCCTCGAGAGAGATCTACTCCCTCATCATCATGGGAATCAGCAATAGTGATGGAGATGGTGGTGGAGATCGATGGAGATGGCTCTGGGGGCACTTCCCCGTCCCGGCAGGGTGCCGGAACAGAGACTTTCTATCCCCCGAATCTCCCCTTCGGTGGCGGCGGCGCAGCGGAACTTTTCGTGGATTTCTGATTGAGGATTTAGGGTTTCCACATCGGGGGAGATATATAGGCGAAAGAGGCAATGTCGGTGGCTGGCCAGGGGGCCCACACCATGCCCTGGCGCGGCCTAGGTGGACCCACGCCCAAGGGTGGTGTGGCCACCCTGTGGCCCCTCTCCGTCTCGTCTTCTGGCTCCGTGAGTCTTCCGGTAAAATATCAACTTCGACTTTTGTCCCATCCAATTCCGAGAATATTCATATTCTGACTTCCTAGAACCAAAAATAGCAGAAAATAGGCAGTTGGCACTGTGGCTCTTTGTTAATAGGTTAGTCCATGAAATCATATGAAAAGTACTGCAAAGTATGGACAAAACATAAGAAAGTAGATAAAACCAAGCATGGAACATCAAAATTATAGATACGTTAGCAATGTATCAACATCCCCAAGCTTAACTCCTGCTCGTCCTCGAGTAGGTAAGTGATAAAAAAGAATAATTTTTGAGGTGACATGCATCATCATAAACTTGATCAAAGTATTTGCAAAACATGGATAACTGGGATCAAAGTACTTCAACATAGCATGAAAGATATAGTTCTAACAATAAGACATAACAACTATGTTGTAATCATGAAAATGCACAAACAAAAGATTCATGAATAATAATGCTTTGCAAGACGTTTGATTGTTTCACATAAAGAAAACATAACATAGTGGCATTCAGCTTGTCCCTCATATAGTAGCAAACATAAATGCATAGGACACCTTCAAAGTTTATAAGAGTGACTAGATACAAGTAGTTTAAGAACAAGCAATATCAAGTTATGCATCAATCAAAAAGTCTTCGGACAATGCACATAGAACTAAGAATGGCCACTATGCTCTCAAACTAGGTGCATAAAGATAGAATGTGGAGACTCAACATAAAAGTAAAAGAAAGGCCTTCATAGAAGGAAGCAGAGATTTAAGTTTCATAAAGAGCTTCCAAAAATTATGGTACTTATTAGCTTTCAGCTCTCATTGCCCCTATCATAAGCATCTTTAAGTGATGAAGGTTAAAGTGAACAAACTATGAAGTATATGCTTGACGAAGTATAAGTTGGAAATCTCATGTCCCTTGAATACGAGGGCCGCACCTCATGCTACTCAACTTTAGTCACGAGTAACTCTTGTCATTGTAAGAACTGCCAACGGGGTACCCCTTACACATGATACAGGAGCTATCCCATAATCAAAATGACAAGGCAAGCAGACAATGAGCATCTCAGCGATCTTTTTATTTGCTACTTGCATAGGTTTTTATTGAGGATGCTTCATAGAGTGCTCATTATGGTGATGCTGCAAGTTTCCACCATGTTTAGGCATGGCTTAGGCTAGCGGCCCAGGCGTTTCTCTAACACACATGCAAACTCCATGATCTTACAAGTTCCACTTTTATTTCACACCGTCGGGATCCATAAGCAAAAGAACATGATATCAACGGGGTACAAAGTACAAGTGCAATGTTGAAAGTGTTCCCCATGGTACATGGTTCTGCTAATTTCAACTTATAAAGCGCAAGCATATACACAACAAAGAAGGACCCAAATGGTTCAAGTTTATTAGATGCAAAAAAAAGTAAAGTGTGCCATCAAGTTCGTGAGAGCTTTAATCACTAGTTTTCTCATAACAAGTTTAATTTCGAAAGTAAACAAAAGAATGAATATACTTGGAATAGCATAATCTAGTAGGTAGGTATGGTGGACTCTTTGGAATAACTTGGTTTGGGGAGTTGGATGCATGAGTGGAACTCATACTTGGTTGTGGAGGCTAGCAAAAGACTGGGAGCGACAAACTAAGAGAGCAGTAATGGCCATAATCATGCAGAGCGACAAAACATCATTGATCAAAGCATAAAGTGATACTACAAGTTGAAACTAATGGATCATAAGGGCTATGGTGACTTGAGATAGTCATAACATGGTGTGAGCATGCGCCAAGTCAACCCAAATAAAGCATCAAAGGAGAATACCACTATACTATGCTTTAATATGCTAAAACAACGCATGATTCATCCAAGGCACATTAAGAAATCTCAATTGTTTATAACAAGTCATGGTACAGCAAAGAATACTAAGCATAAAGCCAAAACAATATCAAGCATGTCATGATAGAGGATAGGCCACAGTCAAAAACGAGCTCTTTTTACCACATAAGCATGAACTTTCCTACTCTTTTCCAAACCAAACCAAACTATTTGCAAACCATTGTATGAAAGAGGGGGTCCAACCAATTTATTCAGAAAACTAAGAAAACGAAGCAAACGAAAAACCAAAACGAAAACAAAAAAGAAGACGCTCCAAGAACAACACAACTATGCATGAAACAATAAAAATGAAGCGTTTGGAAGAAACCTGGGATTTTTATTGATGAAGAAGGGGATGCCTTGGTCATCCCCAATCTTTGAAGCTTGTACTTATTAGATATTTCTTGGGGTGACACACGTGGCATCCCCAAGCTTGAGCTTTAGTCCATTCTTCATCTCATTACTCATTCCTTCCATACACCTGAAATTTTTCCTTCATACAAAACTTTACGCAATCTTTATTAGCAACATTAGTGCACTCAAGATAATAAGTCTTTAGGTTAAGTTCTAACACCAATAAAACTTCTATTAAAACACAAGCTACTGTAGCACTTCCCTCAAAAATCTCAATTCCCCAAAAGAACTTAAAAAGGAACTAACAAGAAGCAAATACAGAAAATGGCAGAAATCTGTCAAAACAGACCAGCAGGTAAAGACGATTTTTTTCGAAGACCTTCTATTGCTCAAATCAAAAAGTGTTGAACTAACGAAATTTAGATAACAACCCAGGACAGAATCACAAAAATTCACGCCTAACAAAAACGTACAGAGATTTTACACGAATTTTTACGGTGAAGTACATAAATCTGTTTCGGGACAGTAACTTTCCCAATCATTACTTCTCTCTTATTAGAGGTTACTCTTGGCACAAAAAGCAAATAAAAAGGATAAGGAGCGCTTAGTAATAACTTCCAAGCCTCGTCTAAAACTTTTGGGTTATCTCCCAATAAATACTTTTCTTTAACGCCTTTAAGTTAGGCATGATAGTTTGAGAAGATGCTCACATAAGAAATATGAATTGAAGTAAAAGAGAGCATCAAGAAGCAAATTCAAAATACATTTAAGTCTAACCCACTTCCTATGCATAGGAATCTTGTAAAGAAACAAGTCATGAAAGCACAAAGCAACAAGCATAGGAAAGCAAAATAAGTGCAACTTCAAGAATTTCAACATAAAGAGGGGAAACTTAATATTATTGAGATGCATAAAACCATGTTTTCCTCTCTCATAATAACTTTCAGTAGCATCATGAATAAAATTAACAATATAACTATCACATAAAACATTCTTATCAAAAGACACATGCATAAAAGAATTAATACTCTCCACATAAACATAGTCATTCTTATTAATTGTAGTGGGAGAAAATTCAACAAAATAGTTATCATTATTATTCTCATCACCATAATCATCAAATATAGGAGGCATATTGTAGTCATAATTAATTTCCTCCTCAATAGTAGGTGGACTGAAAATATCATATTCATCATTGTAATCATCATATATTGGAGGCATAGTATCATCAAAGTAAATTTTCTCCTCCGTGCTTGGGGACTAAAAAGATCCTTCTCCTCAAAACCAGCTTCCCCAAGCTTAGACTTTTCCATAGCATTAGCAATAATGGTGTCCAAAGAATTCATACTAACAACATTGCTATTAGCATGCAAATAAAGTTTCATAGGTTTTTTAATTTTCTCTTCAAACACTTCATGTCCTAACTCAAGATAAATACTATAAAGCTCTCTAATTTTTTTTTGTTTTCCATTAAGCCTAACTAGTGAAAACAAGAAACAAAAAGACAAAATTGCAGAATCTAAAGGAAATAACTTCGAGCACTCACACCGGAGGATGTGAGTACCTTTTACCTTACCTCCCCAGCAACGGCGCCAGAAAATAGCTTGATGTCTACGCACTTCTATTCTTGTAGACAGTTGTTGGGCCTCCAAGTTCAAAGGTTTGTAGAATAGTAGCAAGTTTTCCCTTAAGTGGATTACACAAGGTTTATCGAACTCAGGGAGGAAGTGGTCAAAGGTATCCCCTCAATCAAGATACAAGAAGTCTCTTGTGTCCCCAACACACCCAATACACTTGTCAGGTGTATCGGTGCACTAGTTCGGCGAAGAGATAGTGAAATACAAGTGGTATAGATAATTATAAGTGGTAACGGTGTCAGAAAATAGCTTGCTGGCGTGTGGTTGACGTGGGAAAAGACTAAATGCAAACTGAAATAAAGATGGAAGCAAGCAAACATGTAACAGATCTAATTGCAAACGGTGTATCAATGCTTAGAAACAAGGCCTAGGGATCATACTTGTACTAGTGAACACTCTCATATAAATATCTTCTCTTTATGATACTACTCTTAACTACTCTCCGGTTGGACACTCTAATCCATGGTAGGGCTATAACAACACACCTCAAAGTAAGCCTTTCTCATCTAGAAAACCCCACACTGTCACCTTGAGCACTAGATGGTTCCAACAAACACCACAATTTCATAAATACATCCAACTCCAAATATAACTCATAACAAGTATTTGTAATCTCTAGCCTAAGTGCCACCATGGTGTGCACGCTGTCACTTTCACACACATGGGGAGAGCAGAGATCTATTAAAGCACTTGAGTAGCAAGGTAGATCTATAGATTACAAGCTCATGAGCACAATATGATCATGCATAGAGAGAGATGAACACATAGCTACCGATAGAACCCTTCGCCTCGAGAGAGATCTACTCCCTCATCATCATGGGAATCGGCAATGGTGATGGAGATGGTGGTGGAGATCGATGGAGATGGCTCCGGGGGCACTTCCCCGTCCCGGTAGGGTGCCGGAATAGAGACTTTCTGTCCCCCGAATCTCCCCTTCGGTGGCGGCAGTGCAGCGGAACTTTTCGTGGATTTCTGATTGACGATTTAGGGTTTCTGCATCGGGGGAGATATATAGGCGAAAGAGGCAAGGTCGGTGGCCGGCCAGGGGCCCACACCATGCGCCGGCGCGGCCTAGGTGGACTCGCGCCCAGGGGTGGTGTGGCCACCCTGTGGCCCCTCTCCGTCTCGTCTTCTGGCTCCGTGAGTCTTCCGGTAAAATATCAACTTCGGCTTTTGTCCCATCCAATTCCGAGAATATTCACGTTCTGACTTCCTGGAACCAAAAATAGCAGAAAGCAGGCAGCTGGCACTATGGCTCTTTGTTAATAGGTTAGTCCAATAAATCATATGAAAAGTACTCCAAAGTGTGGACAAAACATAAGAAAGTAGATAAAACCAAGCATGGAACATCAAAATTATAGATACGTTAGCAACGTATCAAGGGCATCCAATGGTTGTAAATAACAACCCCTTAAATGACCTTAATTTGCCTTAGATTAATCACAGCAACATGTAGATCACTATAGATCACTTATATCCAACATTCCCCCCTTGATCGTAAGGATAAACTTTATAAGCCCATTTCTCAACAAAACATCATATGAGACAATAGAATTACAACGATCATATAGTACCGCAGAACCCAATTACTACAATACACCACTTTATTTCAAAACAAAACTTCTTTAACTTAGGAGTTCCATAAACTTATATTTATTGTAAACTTATGAGCTCAGCTCTTTGTTGAAACTTATACAAAGACAATAAATTGCAATGGTTAGTTAAGTACCATTGTACTAATTAACTACAGTACATCATTCCATCGAAAAGAAGAACCCTTCTTAGACTTATGGGAAGATGGTGTCATAACGGTCCCAATTCGAGGATCAAAAGCTTTCTGCTAATCCCATGCTAGCAACATGTTCTTTGAACACATTGGGTGGCAGGCCTTTCATGAGTGGATCCACTAACATTGTGTTAGTCCTTATATGCTTAATACTTATTATCTGATCCTAGATTCTATCTTTCACAACATAATACTTGATGTCAATGTGTTTGACAGCACCACTTGACTTGTTGTTACTCGAGTAGATCGTTGTAGGTTGATTATCGCAGAAAAGAGTGAGTGGCTCAGATATACTGTCAATCACCCTTAAACCCGGAATGAAATTCTTCAGCCATACTACATGCCGGTTTCCTCATAACATGCCACAAACTCTGCCCGCATTGTTGTTGATACAGTAACACTTTGCTTGATGCTTTTCCAATAAATATCTCCTTCTGCTAGGGTGAAAATATAACCCGATGTGGATTTCTTAGTGTCACCACACCTCGCAAAATCAACATCTGAATGACCCACCACCTTGAAGTTATCAGTTCTCTTATATGTGAACATGAGGCCTTAGGTGCCTTGCAAATAATGCAAAGCTTTCCGAGCATCCTTCTAGTGATCCAACCCTTGATTAGAATGATATCTGCCAAGCATCCCGGTTATGAAGGCTAAGTCAGGGCGAGTGCACACTTGTGCATACATCACACTTCCAATAACTGAAGCATAAGGAACCGACATCATATGCGCACATTCATAATCATTACTTGGGCACTGGAAAGTCCCAAACTTATCGCCCTTGACAATAGGAGCAAGCGAGGCTGAGCACTTATGCATATTGAACTTTTTGAGTACCTTCTCAATATACGCTCTTTGTGATAGCCCCAAGATTCCTCTGGGTCTATCTTGGTGAATTTGAATGCCTAAGATATAAGTGGCTTCACCGAGATCTTTCGTATCAAACTTTGAAGAGAGAAACCTTTTAGTTCCCAGCAACATATTCTTATCGTTATTAGCTAAGAGTATGTCATCGACATACAATATCAAGAAGAAAAAATTGCTTCCCCTGAACTTCACATAAATTCAATCGTCCACTCCATTCTCTTTGAAACCAAAAACTTTATGACTTGATCAAACTTGAAGTACCGTTGCCTTGAGGCTTGCTTTAATCGATAAATGGATTTCTTAAGATGACATCCTAAGTGTTCCTCCCCTTCCATAATAAAACCTTCTGGTTGAGCCATGCAAACATCCTCATGTAAGTCACCATTCAGAAATGCCATTTTGACATCCATCTGATGCAACTCCAGATCATAATGAGCCACACGTGCCATAATAATTCTGAACAAGTCTTTAGAAGAGACAAGTGAAAAAGTCTCATTATAATCAATACCTTCTCTTTGAGTGAAGCCCTTAGCCACAAGCCTTGCTTTGAACCTTTCAATATCACCTTTGGAGTCACGTTTGGTCTTATAGACCCATATACTACCCACAATTTTGGCTCCTTCAGGGATTTCTACTAAGTCCCATACATCATTAATTCTCATGGACTTCATTTCATCTTTCATAGCATCAACCCATTCTGATAAATGATCACTTTGTATGGATTCCTTAAATGATGTAGGGTCATCATCCAACATCGATTCATTCATATCCTCACTCATATAAGTGACATAATCACCAGAAATAGCAGACTTTCTAGCCTGCTTTGACCTTCTAAGAAGTACATTATTTGGTACCTCAACCACAACTTCAGGTTGCTGAGCATCTTCCGTAAGTAGAAGTATCATTGGGTATGGACTCTGACAGAGTCACTAGTATCTCAGCAGGGGTAGGATTAGTTCTCCTTTCAACTAGAGGTGTAACCTCAACATGAACATGAAACACTGGCTCTTGGATCATAGGGATCGGAACATAATCCTGTTTCTCCTCCAAGGCTATTTCCCTGGGAGTCATGCTATCCCTTATCATATCACTTTCCAAGAACACAACGTGTCTTGTTTCGACGAACTTAGTGAATTGCTTTGGACAATAGAAACAATATGCCTTATATTTGTCAAGATAACCAATGAAGTGGCAGCTGACAGCCTTGGGGTCTAACTTTCCCATAATTGGATTGAAAACTCTTGCCTTAGCAGGACAACCCCACACATGCAAATAACTCAAGGTAGGTTTTCTCCTAGTCCATAATATATACGATTTTTTCGGCACCGATTTGCTTGGAACCTTATTAAGAATATGGGCAGATGTCTTTAGAGATTCTATCCATAAACCAAGCAGGAAAGTGGAGTGACTTAACATACCTCGTACCATGTCCATAAGAGTACGATTCTGCCTTTCAGCGACTCCATTTTGTTGAGGTTCGCCTAGTGCTGAAAACTGGGCAACAATACCATTTTCCTGTAGGAACTTAGTAAAAGGTCTAGGAATTTGGCCATAAGTAGTGTGTCTACCGTAGTACTCACCACCACGACAAGACCTTACAACTTTGATCTTTTGACCAGCCTGATTCTCAACTTCAGCTTTAAATATCTTGAGCTTTTCTAATGCATCAGATCTTTCTTTGATAGGATAGATGTATCCAAAATGGGAGAAGTCATCAGTGAATATTATGAAGGAATCAAAACCATCCACTGATTTCACATTAAATGGACCACAGATATCCGTGTGAACAATTTCTAAAACTCTCGTGCTTCGATTTGCACCTTTCTTGATTCTCTTAACATATTTCCCTTTGATGCAATCAATACAATGATCCAGATCCGCATTTGAGAAATCCAAAGGATGAAGAACTTGCTCCTTAATGAGACGCTCAATTCTCCCCCTTGACATATGGTCTAGACGATAGTGCCATAATTTCGAAGAAGTCACATCATCATCGGCGCTTATGCTTGGTACTAACATTCACATTAGAAGAGACATCAGCTTCATTTATGGAATCACTTAAGGAAAAAAGATACAGTTTTTCTTGTCGGAAGGCAAGACCAACATTATTATTGTTAAACATAATTATACATCTCTTGTTCCCAAAGTCACAGTGAAAACCATCATCATCTAAGCATGAGACAAACACAAGGTTTCGTCTCATAGAGGGTACATAAAGTATATTACGTAAATGAAGCATAAAGCCGCTATGGAACGTAAGTGAGAACTCTCCAATAGCCTCAGCCTCATCCTCAACACCATTAGCGACTCTAATGGTTCTTTCCCCTCTTCTTAGGGTCCCCTTCGTATCGAATCCCTGTAGAGAATTTGCAACATGAATTGTTACACCTGAGTCAACCCACCATGTATTGGTGGCATAATTAACATAAAGGGATTCATCAACAAAGGTTATAATGTTAGTACCTTTCTTATTGAGACATTTCATGAACCCAATACAATCCCTCTGAACGTGTCCGCTTTTTCCAAAAAAATGACATCCATTAGGATCTTTACCATCAGTATTATGGTGTGCATCTGCATTAGGAGCTCTGTTAGGATTATTTTGCTGAAAGAACTTAGAAGATTGCCCTTTATGCTTAAACCGAGTAGGCTTGGGATTCATAATTTTTTTATTTTTCTTCTTCTGAGAGTGCTTGAACTGTTTGACATGATCAACTCGTCCAGCTTTAATCCTTTCCTCCTCTTATACACATCTAGCCATCATTTCATCCATGCCCCATTTAGAATCCATCGCATTGTAATTGATGGTAAATGGAGAAAACTCCGTGGGCAGGGGTGACATAATAAAATGGACAAGGAAACCTTCAGATATTTCCATTATTGTCTTAAGTTTAGTGGCCATGTTAATTTTCCTCATGATATGCTCTCTTAGACTCCCAGCTGGATCATACCTTTCATCAATAAGCCTTCTAATGAGACTTGTTGCATAAATTTTGGATGATCCCTTAAACTGGTCCTCAATCTTTCCAAGGTAACCCTTGGTAGTCTGAGAGTCTGGAACAACTCCCCTCGTACTTTAAGTAATAGAGCCCTTAATAATCATGAGACACTTACGATTTGAATCCTCCTACTTAGTTTTCTCTTCATCATAAATCATTTTCAGGGCATCATAATTCTCATCACCTTCAGCAGGTGCTATAGGAGGATCCTTAAGGAGGACATAATCAATATTCGACAAAGCTAAAGTGATCTCAAGCTTATCCTTCTAAGTACCAAAATTGCTACTAGTCAACTGTTCTATGCCATTAATAATACCGGTAATTTGAGAGGCATTAGATGCTGCAAAAGAAAACAAATGCTTTAGGTAAGCATCAACATTTTATATTCCTTTCATCAATCTAGTCTATATTAGCTTTGGACAGAAATAGACATGATCAATAAAAAATTTTGTGATAAAAAATATCTGCTAATCAGCTTTGGCCGGAATGACAGATATAAGCCACACTTAATTAAATCTACCAACATATAGAATTCTTTCATCAGTCTAGAACACATCAGCTTTGGCCAGAAGTGAACCAGACCAATAAAATTTTATGGTCAAAATGTCCATCAATCGGCTTGGTCAGAAATGATAGACAAAAGCCATGCTTAATTTGAGGATTTTCAACTCTATTTTGTAGCTAAACATTATTATTACAATTTATTTGGAAAACAACACAAAAAACAACTAAGTATGATAAAACACATTAAAACTGCTTAGGTATAAAATACAATTGCATGACAAAAAATGTCACACAATCATATTATAATTGACATAATAAATATGCCCAAAATTTTAGCCCCAAAACTTATATATTATCCCTAGCTTAAAAAACATTAATTATTAAAATTTATATACATAAACTGGGCCCAAAAAAGAAATCTGGCCCAAAACCCAACCATCATTTTTTTATTTACTGAAAAAACTTTACACAAAACTTCTGGACTAGGCCGAAACTGGCCCAACCCGTTTCCCCTTCACCCTACTTAGTGGCCCGAGTAGCCCGTCAAGCAGCCGACGCTGCTGGTCGTCGGATAAAATCCAACGGTGGAGGGCGCGCCCGGTCGGAACGGACCAACCCCGCGACGCCGCCCCTGAACCCTAGCCCCCTCATTCGCCCCTCCCCCTCATCTTCCTCCCGACGCGACGCCGAGCGAGATGCAGGGGCGGCGTCGAGTGCCAGCGTTGCGGAGGAGAAGGCACGACATCGACCCGACCCCCTCGCTGGAGCTGCGTGCGGCTTTAGCCGGGGCATACCTCCGTCGAGCGGCTCTGGACAGTGCCCTATGCATGGAGACGACGCGTGTAGGTGTCCCTACATCTCGCGTCGACCGCCATCGCCAAATCTGGCACCACGGTGAGCCTCAACGGCGACGAGCGCATGAGGAAGCACCGCCACGGCCCGGTGCAGCAGACAGCAAGAACACTCGGATCTGAGCCCAAGCAGGCCTGCCACTTAAGTGGCGATCCTGACGCCGTCGTGGCCAACGATGATGGCAGGACCCTAAGGTAAGTGTCCGCTGCCTTTGATCTCATTAAAATTAGGGTTAGGGTTCCTCAATTAAGGAATTAGGGTTATGGTTCTAAGAAATTGGGGAATTTAGGGTTAGGGTTCATCAATTCGATGAACTAGGGTTAGGGTTGATTAGAGAATTGGGGATTTTCGATTACGGTTTACACAAAAACCTTAATCCCCACATTAGATAAATATAATCAAAACCCTAGGCCCACTAATTCATCTGTTAGAGCTTAAGTTTAGTGAAATTAGGGCTAAACCAACAACTTTATGCTGTTCTGAAGCAAGAACTTGAACAAGTACATAACTCCAGCAACAAAAACATGATCAAACCAGGAAAAACAGGCTTGCAGGAACATAATTCAATGCATAAAAGGGTTCAATCTTAGAGCTAGATGCCCTGATACCACTGTTAGATCCTTTAGGATCATCTAACTTAAGATTTGAGCCACAGAAAGAGGATCAAGGATATATGTACCTTGATCTGGAGGTCCAGCCATGGCCTCCTCTTAATTCTTCTTCTCCTGATGTTCTTGATCTCCAACAATGAGTAGTTCTTCCTGGTGTTTTCAGTTCTAGCTTGATCAGTAAGCAGGGGAGAGAGAGAGAGCAAACCGTGTGTATGTGTGCGCTCAACTCAAACCCTAGAGCCCCTTTTATAGGACCTGCACCAGGAAAACCAACACTCTAAATGGATGGTTAGGATGCCCCTGATGAGGACATCCAATGGCTGTAAATAGCAACCTCTTAAATAACATTAATTTGCCTTATATTAATCACAACAACATGTAGATCACTTATATCCAACACCGACTTCTACTCTGAACTTTGTTTTTGTTTCTATTCTATCACAACCCGGTTATCGAGGGTTGTAGGGGAAAAAAAGAAAGCCAGACAGTAAAAGATTGGATCAAAAGTTATCGGCCCATAAACAGAGCTCAAAGCAACGGTCCCACATCTTTGCCGCTTTGGCATCCACAGCAGTCGCGATCCTCTGGGCGGTGTGTACGGATCTTCCAATGGGTTTTCTCAATCTGAAACCAGTACGATCGATACAGCAGCGAGCAACGATGCACCGCCGAAAAAAGAATACAGTTTCATGGTCTGTTTCCCTGCGAAATCAATGCATGACATGGCAGGGAAAAGGTTGCAAAGCAGCAACAACTACACTACTATTTGCTCCCTCTGTTCAGAAATACTCCCTCCGTTTTAAAATATAAGATATTTTAGCTTTGTGAAGCTAATGAATTTATACTCCTAACCTCTCCGAACTATACACTAGAAGGGGTCTAGATTTATTATCTTTACAAAATTAAAACATCTTATATTTTAAAAACAAAGGGAGTATAAGACATTTTATCTATATACATTTAATTCACAAAACTAAAACAACTTATATTTCCGAACGGAGGGAGTACTGCGGATCATCAACAAAATAGTGCATATATGCGTGGCTCGTAGCCATAGGCACGGAGCATCTTCTTTATCGAAAGGAAAAATGGGCACGGAGCATGGAAAACGCATGGGACGGGCGGAAGCAAAACAAAACGCATCTGGAGAGATGTCACTGGGCATTTGTTTAGTTGGGCTGAAACGGACGCTTAATCGGCCCAGTGCTTCCAGACCAGAGAACCAGAGATCGTCTGTTGCAATACAGCGGTCACCGCAACGCTGATGCAGATCGTGTGTTGCTACAACAGTAACCGCCACGACTGATGCAGATCGTAGAGCATCTGTTTTCTTGGGTATAAAACGAGGGATTCGGCCCCACATTTATACAAACAGCATCCGGGCGGGCTCCACGGACCGGTCTAGCCGTAGGAAGCAAATAACGTGAACGAGCCCCTTCTCTCTGTCGGCCCTGTCCATGTCGTTCGTAGGCTTGTTCACAGCATACCAGCAGTGAAGGCAAAGCAAGCTAGGCATACATACGTAGTACTCCGAATCCTTTCGCATCGCAGCTTTTACGCCGGTCACAAGAAACCGGACCATTCGAGATTCGGAGCGTGCCGATCAAAAATGACACGTACGTTCGCCTTGTACGTACTGAAACTTGCAGCCCGTGCGAGACAATACACGAAACGATGCCAGGTACAGACGCGGTACTATTATATGTATACGTATATCCATCGTAAGAAAGTAGTACTGTGGTATACTACGTACAGTGGCTGACAGCGTCACAAAAGCGGCTTTCCGTGCTCGCCAGTGCAAGCTAGCTTGACGCGGAAGAGAGGCGCCACCGCGCTGGCTGTAGAGGGCCGTCTAATTCGGGACAGAATACTTCCGTTTCTCCTCACCGGCACCTATCTTCCTAGTACTAGTAAGATGCTTCCTGCCTCAGGTTGTGTTCCCGCGCTCTAGCAGTAGCTGGCTAGCAACGCCTATTTGTATCTGTTCCAGCGCCAAGGGCAACTCCAACCACACTCCGCAAACGGAAGAGACGGGTCCGAATCTGTCATTTCGGAACCGGATATGGAAGTACTTCCACGAGCATCGTCATTTCGGTGACAAACCGTTTGAGAGTGATCGGAATAAAAACTCTGTCACGAAATAG
This sequence comes from Avena eriantha, assembly GCA_910589775.1. NCBI lineage: Eukaryota > Viridiplantae > Streptophyta > Magnoliopsida > Poales > Poaceae > Avena > Avena eriantha. Next base: position 335,330,687 of record OU342745.1, read on the forward strand.
TGGGCAACAATGAACGAACAATGCTTCAAGTTTTGTGCTTCCTATGAGCATGTCAAGTCAAGGCACGTGAGTGGCGTTGGAGTCCAAGACTTGGTACGCTCATTCACGCTTTTTTGTTTTTTGTTCATATATGAATGCACATTTCCATCCGGTCAATATATTATTTTGTAGGTTTTTCAAGATTTGGAACACTTCAAGACCGTCCGAGACAAGAAGTCCTTCACATTGCCCATTGTTGGACAAAGCTCAAAGATTGCGAGAAATGGAAGGAGCTCTATTGTGGTAGGGGGGGGGGGGGAAGGAAGCTCCGTAGTCACCGACGTTGATGGGCCAACCCCAAGTGGATGTAGACCGAAAAGGCCGAGAGGAAGGACCAACATAAAGCTCGATGCCAAGCGTGAGGCTTCATCACTTTCCATCCAAGAGACATTGAAGGAGATGATGACCGAGAAGGAGGTATCTTTGGAGAAGAGGGAAGAAAGGAAGCGCAAAGAGAGGGAGGATGCCGCCAGGAGCTACTATGAGATTCAATCCAAAACAGCTAGAGCTAGAAGAGATGAATGCCCGCTCAAAAGCTAGAAAATTGGATCTCAAGAAAAAGGAAGTGAAGCTCTGCATACTCGCCGAGGAAAATAGGATCATGATCGCCGACCTCGAAGCCATGGATCCAACACGACGGGCTTTGTTCGAAAGGAATAAGAAGTTGATCCTTGATCGAGATGCATGATCTTCGATCTTTTATCTTCGTTTTCGTGCATGTATGAACTATGTATGTCATCCTTTTAGGTTTGCGGAACAGAGGACAAAGACTGGTAATAGGTGGTCCTTAATTCAAGTGGGTATTATTGCGCCCTGGCATTTTCAGACATGTTAAGAAGAAGAAATTACCAACAGGCCGGACCGATGCAGGTCACAGTTGGGGGTAGCGACATGGCCAGCGCGGACCTGGGCCGGTCTCCTTCCTCTCCGCTCCGCAAACGGACCGAAACGGTCAAAAGGACTGTCCGATTTGTCGGGGTGGTTGGAGTTGCCCTAACCTCCAGTTTGAACAGACAAAAGGGTGCAATGATACCAGCGGTACTTGCCCTTACCATCCATCTCTGCATGCGAAGAGAGACCAGGATCATGGCGCACGCTTGCACATCTCGATCGCTCTCCTTTTCCTAGGTGGTACACCACACCTTGCGGCATTTTCCATTCCTGCAGCTAGCTTGTTGAGAGAACGCTTGCTCGTACTGCATCAGTACCTAGTAGCAACTGACATACGCTACACGACTCATCAACAACCCATAATATACACTATTTTGTATCTCTCCCATAACGCCTAATCTTTTCTTTGCATATACCGTCTGCTAGCCAGCAGTAAAATTAGGTAGGGGATTAGGACGGGAAAAGGGAGAGGGGGCGCGATCTTGCTAAAAGGTAACTGTCGTGGATCGGTGGTCGCTTGTGGACCTGCATGCATGCCGCGCGCGGCGTGCCGTTTCCAGTGGCGAGACACAGCGTAAAGCAGCGTGACGAGGTACAGTGTGCGCTGCGCCTCCCTGGCCTTGGCCTTCACGGCTTGCTTGTTTGCGAGCGAGGCCACCTACCATGTGAGCGAGCAACGAGACTGCTCCGTGCGATCTCTCGTCGTCCAGGGAACGAACGACGTCTTATTAATGGCCACATCGGTCGATCTCCATCACATCTGCCCTGATCATAAGCAGACACGCTGCGCCGCTGTCATCTGTTGATCAAACCATATGCGTACATACCATACATAGCCCAGAATAATGATCCCGCGCTTTTCCTTTAGCTCGTCTTTTTCCCCTCCTCACCGAGGGCAAATTACCAGCTAAATTAAGAAGCTTGGCAAACGTGTTTGATTTGTATGTTTTAGAATTGGGATCGGATGGCAGTTTGCTGGCTGTGCTAGCTAATGCTACTACTATAAGCTAACTATGCCAGCACAGCTGGAGCCTGGACGCATCGACCGATCCATCCATCCATCCATCCATCGGCCGTGGATCCATGCGAGTCGTGTGACCAACTTTACTGAACCAAGCTACAGAATCATGACTCATGCGTGCGTGCGTGCCTGCCTGCTCGGTACCTACATTTGTTGGGGACTACCATGGAAAAACGAGCAAAGGTTGGTACTAAGTTGGTTGCTGGATAGATAGCTAGCTAGCCAGCTCCGCTAGCTACTCAAGCAACAAGTTCACTTTCAGTGCCACCTTATACTAGTCCGGACGATATATAGGAGAATTCTCAAGCTTCCGCTAGGGGGCAGGCAGGAATAGGACAGCAAGCAAAACTATAGCATGGCGTGCGCCGCGGTGTAGGCATATGCATCTCTTCCACTCGCAAGGCAACTCTCGCAGGAAAAGAAAAGTTTTTGGCGTAAAGCTAGCAAAGTAGAGTAGTACTGTACGTCTTTCAGCGTCCAATGCACCATCATCAGCAGCGAATTTGACCGTGTACTGGAAATGCAGTAGTACCTAGCAGCTAGCAGCTAGCAGCTAGCGGCATGAGCAAATTAAGCAAGCATCCGAAATTTCCATAGCAAAGTTGATCATGATTTTGTACGTGCAATTTGCTTGGCCACCAGGGAAGCGACTAGGTGATGATGGCCTCGATCGGACACAGGCCGACCGGCAAGCGTCCAACCTTGATCGGACGGCCGCCGCGGCAGCGCTGCCAACGTCACCCCCAACCCCCTAGTACCCCACGGCCATGCCCTGGCCCACCTCCCCGCGCACCCGTCCCGCACGGGTACGACTACGAGTACGACCACCAACAGTAGTATCCAGCTGCCCCCCCGGATGCGGTCCCCACGCGTCATCCTGATACTCCCCACTGCCTCTCGGGTGCAGCAGGCATTTTGGCTTCGAGATCCGCTTCGGGCTCCGAGCCCACCGGCTTCTCTTCCCGATATGGCAGGCCAGAGGGGGATGGGGATCGGCGTCAAAATGCTACGCGCAACAATTAAACGCCGCGTTAACTCCCCGTGTTAATGTTAATTCCTGATGACCCCGGATTCACCGGGCGCTGAATGACCGGCCGAAACTCGCAGCACCACCCACCGCCGCCGGGTACGGCGTTGCGCCACGTGGACGCCACCCGTGGAGGCAGAGATGCGAACCGCCCGCCTGCCTCCAAACGTGGAGCCCAGAGTCCTACAAAAACGATCGCCGTTTCTCTCCATAAACAAAGACAAAGAATGGCTGCCGTTTTCATCCGTATACTACCATCGCAATGGCCATGACATCCCCGGTTCTGCACTCTACCATACGACGATTATTATACTACTCTATGTATGGACTCGGCTGGGACCCACCTGCAGGGAGAGATGGGGATCATGCAATGGAATACTAGTACTCCGTTCTCAGGGAACAAACACAAGGGACACACGCAGGGTACGTACGTACGAGCAGGCAGGCACTGTTCATATCCCAGCGACAGCAATCGATGAAGGGAATGCAGAACAGAACAGAATTGCAGGTGGGTGTGTGTACACTCTGCACCCGGCAGTGGCCTGGCAGCAGCAGCAGCAGGAGCAAAAGAAAGGAAGCAACAGAGGGCACAGAGCAAAGCTACAAGAGTTGTACACTGAACGTTGCCATTGTGGCTTTGGTGGACACTAGGCAAAAGCTAGCTATCTAGTCTACTCTACTCTACTCCACTGCCATCCTTTTGTGCTTTTGTCTCTACTAGTATTGCCACCAGTTTCTGAACTACTAATGCGTGCAGTCTGGACTACTCTGCACTGCACACATGGGGAATGGTTCAGCTAAAAAACGTTCCTTTGTAGCACAAAATTTCTTCCATTGCGATGATGCTAGCTAGTTTCAGTCATCGGATTAGTAACAAACCAGAGCTACATCAATTCCATAGCTTGAAACGATTGGTAACTAAAAGAACATATTAAGCAATTCAACTGCTGAAAATTCTAAACACGGATCAATGAAATCGAATGTACGACCAGCAAATTGTCTGACTAACAACGGGACGAACTATCAAACATGCTTCTTTCTTATCTCTGTTTCTGTTTCTTTGTTTTTTTTTACCTTTATAGTTTCTTGGATTTATCTCCCTAATGATGCTCACCTCGGATCGCCTCCTCGATTTGGAACTAACCGCAATGGCGGTTGTCCGCTTGCTTCAGGAGCCTGGATTGGAAGCGAAGCGGGGATCTGACACGGCAGAGAGCTCGACCTCCTCGAACGGCAGCGCGATGTTCAGATCGATCATGCCGAGGTCTTTGATCGGGTCCGCGGGGGCGGCGGCGGCGGCGTGCGCCTGTGCTGCGGCTGCGGCTGCGGCGGCGGCGCACACGTGGGACCTCTTGTGGCCGCCGAGAGCTTGGCCGGAGGGGAACACGCGGTAGCAGTAGGGGCACTCGCGCGGCTGCCCCTTCCCGTCCGTGTCTTCGCTCCCGTCGCGTTCCATCGTTGGCGGCTGCGGCCGCGGCTTCGGTGTGGGAGGAGGGGGAGCGACGGGGGGCGCGCAGCAGCCGCCCCTGCCGCCTCGCACATGGCTGGCGCGGTGGCCGCCGAGGGCCTGGTAGGAGCGGAACACCTTCTTGCACGCGCCGCACTGGAAACGCGTGCGCTTCTCCACCACCGGCGCCGGATCGGGAGTGGGGAGCGTGTAGTAGCCGTCGCTCTCGTCGTCCGAGTAGTCGCCGTACCCGGACCCGAGCCCCACCGATGGCCACGAGTCGCGGGAGAGCATCATCAGGGACATCGCCACGTCCTCCTCCGGCGTGGCCGCGTCGGACAACGAGCTCACCGGCTCGCCCTCGCCCCAGCCAGCGGCCGCCTGCGCACGCTTGGCCCGCGGCGGGGTGGACTCGGCCTCACTCTCGTGATCTGAGAAGCCCACGTCGGAGACTCGCAGGCTGCGCTTGGGATTCTCGCGGAGCGCGTAGATTGGGAGGGGCTTCTTGAAGCCGACGTCCTCGTTGGCGTTGGCGTCGGCGTCGGCGTTGGCGTTGGCGGCGGCGGCCGTGAACGAGGTGGACGCTGAGGACGCCGAGGAGATCTGTTGCTTCGCGGCGGCGGCGGCCATGGAGTGGGAGCGCATGTGCCCGGCGAGGGCGCGGGGGCTAGCGAAGCGGCGGAAGCAGAGCTTGCATGTGGTCTTTGCCATGGCGACAGCTTGGGGAGCTCGGGGAAAAGCGTGGCAGGAGCTACGATGGCGAGGGGAGAGGACGGGAAGCAAACGAGAGAGCTGCGGGGGGAGTTAGAATATAGCGGAACAGCCAGGTTTTCTCTTTCCTATTTATTTTCCATCTGTATTTACTTTTCTCTCTGTTTTTATCTTTATTGATATTTTGCGTTGACACTTTCCATAGCTGGGGGCCTCTGCTTCCTGGCTTTTGCAGAGCATATCAAATCACGGATGTGCTGCTTGATATTTCTCAGCCTTAACTGCTTGGGTGCAAAACTGCAAATCGCTTTCTATTTTTGTGGGATACACATGTGTAGTTTTATGATATGAAGTTATAACCGCGATAAACTGTCATTAGTATATCATGCTAATATTTTCGTGGTGACAAGTTTTCAAGATTTGATCAATGGACCTCCCTCGCAACAAATTGTAAAGCACCACCCGGAACCGCCAACCACCAAGGGTGGTGGACATTCTTATGACTACACTATGCACAAGAAAACCGCTCACTCCATTGGCAAACTCTTCGCGATACAAAAGGTGAGCTTGAGCCACTTTTCTCGACTTGACGGTGAGCCTACCATGGGATGATTATGGTCCTATCCATCGACTTTGTGGTGTTCATCCCACGTGAGTATGTCCGCATTCCCCCTCAGTCCCCCAACTCTAGTCCCCCGCCACGTTCTAATGTGACTCTCCTTTCCCTAACCTTTTCACGATATGGTTGACATGGGATGAGCATAATCCTTCACCCACCCATCCACATGTATGCAACGTTGTTTCAGTTTGTCCTGACGTTTATTATTTATTATACTTGAAAGTTGCTCATAACACCCCCTCCACCTCCAACCTCCCTTCCCCTAGGGCCTGACACACAGAAAGCTCATTTCATAGCGTAAGAATTTCATTAGCGAAACAACTTGTTGACTCAATTTTGTTTACCTTTAGATGTAGATTGGCTTGGGTGATCACCATGTCTGTGGGAAAATCTAGGGAAAACACACTTGGCATATTTTTGTCTCCTGCTTTTACAAAATTACTAAAACATAGGAGATTGATCATTTTTTGAAGTTTAGATCGGTCATTTGTTTAGTGGCACTTCATTCAGAGTGTACAAATTCTTGATTGATTTTTTTGCATCCGTTGTAATTTCATTTTCTCTTGCAAATGTTACCAGTGAAACTGTAGTCCATATTTCTTGCAGTTGTACCTTTTGGTAATTGCGACTCTTTCATTAATTTCACTGACAACCGTTATATTATTTTTCTTCTTACTATTCTTATTATCGTTGTTATTAATATTATTTATTGTAGCTGCACTCAATCGTGGAGTACAAAAGTAACGTCGTCATGGAACATGAATCCGTTGGCACCACCACCACCGACGACCTGACAACCCACATGAAGCACACAAGAACCGCAAATAAGAAAGACCATCGTCGGGGTTGCCATGAAGCGTCATCGTCATCACTCCTCCTCAAACCAGCGGATCCGACTTCACCTCCTACAACCCAAAGGGAGTGTTGCTGCAAACAACACTAGAACTCATGACGGCCCATGCCAACAATCGGCCACACACTCCAAGGAAAGACAACTCCATCTTTGACGACGAATGTCACAAGAGAAGTATGCTAGGCCTGCGTTGACCGAGTCCTCTACATAGACCATTGGTTGTCGGTCACCGTCACCTCCTGTACATGCTCCAAAGCAGCTTCGACTCCACATCTACACGGTGAAGCACAAAAGAACCCATTGCACACATCGGGAAAACTGACTACCGAATCCCGAGACGTAACCGAAACTTTGCTCCATGCATTATCGCTGCGGACAACATCCTCAAATTAACCATCCTTCACAGGTCCAAGACTCAACTCGGCTATGAGACGATGTCCACAAGGATGAGAAAGACGCAAATGACGCCTTCATCGCCTGATCCCAAGAATCTGAGGTTTCCCTCCAGAGCCAAAACCTCAGAAGCAAGAGAAGCACAAATCCATGGTGATGCCTCCAACAAGGTTCGTGGCGCCCATTGGTGCCACCGTCGACCAGATCCGGTAGAGGCCAGAGCAATAATTTCTTTTGGAGATGGGACCTCAAGCCAAACCAAACCGTCCAACCAAAAGCCTCAGCCAAAACCTCCACCCCCCCCCACAAACCACCTCAGCGAGGCACAACCTCCACCTGCCGCCTTCTGGCCAAACTCACTTTGGTGAGGAAGAGGCTGCAAGCAGATCTTGTAGAGCCAGACCTATATCCACAACAGCGAAGACGGCCATCATCCCCCAACTTCATCGTGGCCCTTACATCTGAAGAAGCCGACGACCGCTTTTAGACGACGATCAAACAATAGCTACGGCGCCCTCGCGAGGACCAGCCATTGTCGCCTACCGCTGGCCCAGGGCATCGGACCGGCATCCATCCTCCTATGTGTGCGTTGCGGCAGCCTGAGGGTCCGCGCTGCCCTTATGGGAGCAGGGTCTGTTGTCACTACAGTCGACACCAGTGGCAACAACGGTGGCACTCGAGGGGAATCCTATTAACATGAGCATTTTAACCACTTAGATGTCCTACCTGAACATTTTGCACACGTCTCTTCTTTAACTTGAATCCATAATGCATTCCAATATTCAAAATTAACTAGTCCAAACTGTCAAGCTTCATGTACTAACTAACTATTCCAAAAGACCGATTTATAGAAAGTGGTAGGTAATCCACTTATACACTTCAACACCCCTCCTCACCTGTGATGGGAAGACAAGTCAACACGTGTAAACTCATAGGTATGCCTCAAGAGGCCGATACGTGGTTGGAGGGGGCACTAGCAATTTTAAGTCAAAATTGCGCCACACGGGACTCAAACTCAAGACCTTAGCTCTGATACCATGTCAAGTTTCATGCACTAACCAAATATTCTAAAAGACCGATCTAATGAAAAGTGGTAGTCGATCCATGTATACCTATTATTTTTGTCCATTGTTCTCAATATTCTTGTTATACTGTATTATTTTTGCCTAAATTCAGATTACGGTAACAAATATCACGAGAACTTTTCTAGTGGAGGAACAACTATGGTCATGTTAAAAGGTCAAATTTGTTCGTACTAGAGTTTTGGATTAAAAATTATCATTAGGAAATGTAGTGTGACCAAAATATCATAATAAAAATGAGCATGTGGAATATAATATCACCATAGGAATAAAAAACAAATGATTAAACTAAATAAATATGTGTAAATCCAATATTAGATTGTTAGCATAACGCTTAAAAAGGTAATAATTTGAATTAAAATAGCATTAATTACAATTATTATGGTTTCCTTATTTACCCTTGCTTTAATGATACTATTATTTACTTCCATTCTTAAATCCAAAAGTGCAAATTCCACATTAATCTTATACCATCATTTTTAGTACCACTTAACAGCTGCCGATGAATATTAGCCATTGGATAACACATAATCGACATGGTAATCCAATACTTACTTAAACTATTAGAGAAACAGGGAGAAGAGACAGATGTTTATGCCTGTTGGCTCTTGTGTTGTGGCTGGCAACATAGTGGGTGTTCACTGATGACTATAACAGCACATGCTCAATATAGCTAGTTTTGGAAGTAAGAGTATCAAAACACAGAGAGCTATTTGGTTAGAGTATTTATGCCACTCATCACTATCTATCAAGGATTACTAGTAAGTTATGGCAACAAATGTAGCAACTTTTTGTTGGGACTTCAAGTGTAGAGTGTTGTAGCAAGCTTCTTTTTCCCACAAGGGTGACTCGAGGGTTTATATCAAACTCTTGCGGAATTGGTTATGGAAGGATGTTTGTCTTCTCCTCTTCAAGCAACCTGTAAAGTAAAATAATTTGTCTTATGTCCCCAACTCCACTAAGTGGTTGTCAAGAACAAGGTCTCGTATTAATAATATGAAATAAAATAAAATAAAAACTAAAGTGAATAAAGTAAAGTAATGCACTAGATGATATGGAAGATAGTAGAGTTGCTTTTGGGTTTTTATAAGTGATTGCAAGTAGAGAGAGTATTTTTTGTATTTTCGAAATAATAATGCATAAATTGTAAAGGATGGTAGATGCAAAGGAAAGGTGTTTCTTATGATAAAGTCAGACCGGGGTTCATGGGTTCACTTGTCTACTTTATTTTTAGGTTGTAGTGATCATAAAACAATTCATCAATGATAAAGATTCATGAAAATTCTATAAGTGCTTGATAAAAGAAATTAATATGGGCATCACATTCTGATATTGAGATGGAATACATCTCTCTCTTATACTCCTCAAGAAGGGAAATCTCCATGCAATCTTGATTAAGAATAGATTAGAGTATAGCTTTAAGCAATATTATATGATGTTTGAAATACAAAATATGCTACCTTGATCTAGTCAAGGTCATCACACCGTCACCTGATAACTATAGCACACGATTTCACTTTACCCCTAGTGAGGCAGCAAAATAAAGGTAAAAACCAAAGTAGATCTTGAATAATATGTGTCATAATTCAATCTCTACCCCATGCTACTCCATCTAACACACACTTCTCCTCATACAAGTTCTTGCATAAAAGTTGGATCAAAACAAGCAATGAAGAATGGGGTGCATGATATGCATCTATTAAAACATCTTACACAAAATAGATTCCAATCTCAAATATCAAATCATAGAACAAACATCCACCATATAGGAATTACAAATATGACCATAATCATGTTGGGCAGCTCATATGGTACTAGATCTATGAAGAACAAGAGAGAAATAGATCAAGCTACTACCAAAAACCCATAGCACGGAGGTGGACTACTCCCTCTTCATTATGATGATGAAGTTGGAGATGTTGGAGAGGGTGGAGATCTCCCCGGAGGTGGCTCCAGCAGAGTTTTCCCCTCCAATCTTTGCTAGATCTAACTCTGTTTGGTGGTGTTTTTGTCTCTAGTGGCTCTTTCTCCGAGGACGCCTCGTGGGTCCTTATATAGGGATTTTTAGGTCAAGAGAACTTCGTGGGCAAAAGAATCAAGGTGATCGGACGGTCGAGGAGGGAAAGAGCATGGGTGGTGCGCCAATTAGGCTCTTTTGGCCCTCTTGGTCCTCCTGGTGAGATTCTAGTGCTCCATATGCTTCTCGTGGATAAATATTGGCATTCCAAAAAGTATAGGTCCATTTGACTTCGTTTAGGTCTTGAAACATCAAAAACATGGTTTTTCTTCCCTACACGGTTATAACCAAAATAAAGGTGATCATTGGTAAATCCCTAAAAATCAATATAAAACAGGAATATAACATTATATATGATGCAAATATGTGGGAAAACATATTAACAAACTATAAAGTTCATGTATGCATTTTACATGCATCAACATCCCCAAGCTTAACCTATGCTCGTTCTCGAGCATGAAGGTGATAAAACTAAACATGGACTTTAGTTTGTTACCTTTGTGTCCTTCATTATCATGTAAAGTTCATAGGATCAATTCCTTTCAATGAAACATAATATGTAAGTGTACTATCAAGTTGTATCTTTTACACATCCATAAATATGCTAAACAATAAGTGATGGTGTGATAAAACAAATGATGAACAAAATAAACTTTCAAGCACACTTTGATGAACCTATAAAATAAGAGATTTGTTTCATGATTGGCATTGGTATTTTCATGCCTTTATTTTTGGGCTACTTCTTAGTTTCATGCCCTTGACTGGAAGACTCACTTATTAGTTTTATGTCTTCCCTTAAGATGTTTTGCATCCCGTACCAAAAGTAAGCATTGAATACATATGTTAATCCTCCATAAACAATAAAAAATAGAATTTCGAGGTATGTAATTCATGTCAACAATACTAATAAGGATGGGGTTCCAAGCAGCTTTTTATTTTCACTTTGTTTTAAAGCATTTTATGGTTTATGTGCTAAACATCTTACAAGTTGATTGTTTCATGCACCTAGTCTATGATCTTGCACTCCTCATGCTACTCAACTTAGTCCTGTCATTGTATACTCACATTGGTTTTGTGAAACCGCATCACTGAAGTACCTCTCGCCCCTTGTGTAGCTATATGCCCCCCTTTTTGGCATTTATTTATTTGCTTATTTATCATAAAAGATAATATAATTCCTTGATTGTGTTCAAGGTGGGAGAGGGGGAAGTATCTCTACTTCAGAAGACAAGAAAAATAGACATATGAATATATCAACAAGAATCATCATGCTGTAAGTTTCCACCATATCAAGCATGGCTTTGGTTAGCGGTTCAAGAGCGTTTTCTACCAACATGCCTACTCTAGTGTGCACACTTCATTTCACATCGATGCAATCCATAGGTAGAATTTTAAACATGATTGGTTATCAACATTCAACATTGAAAGCCTGTGCCATGCTAGCATGGTTTAGCCAACAACAATTAATAAGATGTAAAGCACAAAAATTTCCATAGTGGTATCACCCCAAACCTTACTTTCTTATGAGCTTTAAAATACATGAAAAGGGGTGTTTTTAAGAATGTTGGGAGGAATAACATACATAGTATACTTTAAAGTAGCTTTTTCCACAAGTAGGTGGATATTCCTAGTCTAGTTTTAAGGGGCTTGTAACAAGTCTTAGCTTGTGCAAAAAATGGCTTAGCAAAAAGAGATCTAAAGAGTGTGCCATCTAGCTCATAATGCCAACATTTATTTTCTCACCTTGCTTCTTAATGTTGAACATAAATATGCACAAGCAAAGTATACAAATCAATAGGCATAAAAACAGATCATCTTTCATATAAAGTACTTGAGCTTAAGAACTAGACACAACATGAATTTTAGCTTTTGTTTTTATCTCCCCTTTTTCTTTTATTCCGTGGCATTATTTTTCTGTTTTTATCTAATTAAGGTAGAGTTTCTTTTCAGTAGCTGATCATAAGAATTCATAATAATGGTGGTGGTGATCTTTCTAATGCAAAACAAAAAAGTAAAATTACAAAATAGACGCTCCAAGTTTCTACTATAGTTCTATGTTGCTCAAAAATTAAAGTTTAGAGGTTTGCAAACCGAGAGTTGAGTTGGTCCAGTGGGGTGCTAGGGCATCCCTAAGCTTATGGTTTTGACCATCCTTGGATTTCTCTTGGTGTGGTGTTCCTCTATTTCCTATCAAAAAACTTTAACACAATTTTTTTTCTCCCATCTCTTTTCTGTGAGGTGACATTAGTGGCACAAGAATATAAAAGTTGCTGCATATATATCAAAGACAAAATTCTTTCTAAATTTCCAGAAATCATATAATGTTCCTAAATATCCCTAGCATATAATATGACTCATATAAGTCATCTTAGGACACTTGGGAATGGTTAAAACAAAACATGGCAGAATTTGTCCAGATTTTCAACAATAGCGAAAAGAATTTTTTAGTCCACTTAGACATGTCAGAAATTTTAACTAATTTTTGTGCATACAGAGGATGAAAAGTTATAAATTCTGTATGAATCTGAATGCAATCGGAGCTACATAAAAATCAGAAAATTCACACACTAAAACCTATTATGCAGAAATTTGCTACTCCATGTGTTTAGCAAGTTTTAAAACATCCAAAATCGGTTCCACTTGGTACTTTATTAAAAACTACAGAAAGAAAACAAAAACAAAACTCTCTTGCTACAGCAAGAGTTCAAAACAAAAATCCAAAATAAAAAATAACCGGGTTGCCTCCCGCAAAGCGTTTTCTTTATAGCCATATAGCTAGGCTTTACTTGGTTTAGGTGATGTGTAACTCATGGGATAGCTTGTGCTTAGCTACCTACTTCTTCCATGGAAAGTGTTCCATGCACTATACCAGGGTCCCATGGTGTGCTCATGCCAATCAAATAAATAATAAAATAGGAACATAGTATAGAGCAACACAAAGCATAAAAGTGATAATATCGAAGTCTAACTTTCTCCCTATGCATAGGGATTTTATATTTGAATAAGGTATAGCAAACAAGAGCATATATATGCATATTATCAGTAGGTGAATGAGTTTTGTAATTATTATTATCATAAGGAGGGAATTAGCAACCTGCTCTTTCATAATAGTTGCAAGTACTAGAAGTAAATTTAGCAATATGACCATTGGAAGCATGCAAGTTTGTAAAGTTTGTTATATGATTAGCATCATAATAATTATCATGGTATTCATTAGCATGCTTTCCTCTTTCAAAATAGTTGCTAATAATATTCTCATTATTAAGATTATGGTTGCAATGATGATTTTCAATATAAGGTAACTTGAAACCATATATATAGTTTCTAGCAAGTGCAATTTTCTCTTGTATGGTTAACATAGGAGAGTGCCAGAATGATATATGACTCTTAGTCATAAGGGTATCATCATATGCAGCAAGTTCATCATTTATATCTTCATTTGTTTTACATGGATGGTTATCAAGAAGCATAGGACCATCATATAAAGCATTTTCATATAGCATATCCAAACAAAATTCCTCATTATCATCACTAATTTTAGTAGTAGCATTATTAGAAGACAAAGGTGCATAATTAATCCATCATAATAGGAAGGGTTCTCATAAATAACCATTTGAGTTTCAATTCCCTCACAAGAAATGCATGGATCTTTAGTTGGACAATTATCATAGCATGGGTTATCATAGATGAAAAATGAGTTTGGAGTTTGAGTGTTACTATCATTTGTTGATTGTGAAGGTGGAAGATCCCAATCTTCCCCAAGCTTAGGTTAGAATATCTCTACTTCATTTTCTTCTTCACACACTTGTTTTTCCAAGCTTATGTTTTCATCATCTTTTTCTTGCAATATATTAGTACTTTTCATGGCAGCAAGAGTTCTTTCTTTATATTTAATAACATAAGAATTATCACTAAATTCTTCATTGCAAATTTGTAGGATAATATCTATGTGTCCTTTCATTACACGAGCATCATGACTAGTTTCAAATTTTTGATTTATAATAGAGTCTAGCTCATGGTCTCCCACATAGGCAATATATTTCTCAACTTGTTCTATATCATGGCATAAAAAATTACACTCTTGGTAAGAAGCAATAATAGGATCACTATTATGCTTACATTGATAGTGAGAGTGTTTGTAGTCTTTTTTAGTGCAACAAGTTATATCATGTGATTCACAAAAGTCAATAGCAAATTTATTGCGATATATAAGCAATTCATACATTCCATTTCCTTCTTTGGTTGATCTATATTCATAGTAGGCTTTCAACATTTTGACATGACCTATAGGTATGTGGATTCCAAGTTTCTCCATATTTTAGCATGCATATTTAGAGGTTATACTAATTTTTATGTGTTTTTGTGTTTTAAGGAAAAACTTAAAAAGACTAAAAACAAGACAAAATAAAATACTTTAAAAATCTAAAAGGAGAAGAAAAAGCTCACAGTGGTGCAACCTCCCCAAGCTTGGGTTGTTGCACAAGTTGATGAAGATGACGATGCTAGAAAATAGGCAGTTGTCGTGGGAGTTACCTTGCTCTTCAAACTTGATGAGGATGCAGTTGTGATGTACATTCGCTAATTCCCCAGCAATGATGCCAGAAAATAGTTTTGTAGTTGCAGTGGGAGTTAGCTTGTGCTTCACCATGCAACAACCACTATGATGTATCCTTCTTCCAATTCCCCGGCAACGGCACTAGAAAATAGTCTTGATGGTAACAAATTTAGCCACTTTTCGTTGGGACTCCAAGTGCAGAGTGTTGTTGCAAGCTTCTTTTCCCCACACGGGTGACTTGAGGGTTTATATCGAACTCTCGGGGAATTGGTTATGGAAGGATGTTTGTCTTCTCCTCTTCAAGCAACCTGTAAAGTAAAATAATTTGTCTTGTGTCCCCAACTCCACCAAGTGGCTATCAAGCACAAGGTTTCTTATTAGTAATATTAAATAAAATAAAAACAAACTAAAGTAAATAAAGTAAAGTAATGCAAACTAGATGATATGGAAGATATTAGAGTTGTTTTTGGGGTTTTATGAGTGATTAAAAGTAGATAAAGTATTTTTGTATTTTCGAAATAATAAATTGCATAAATTGTAAAGGATATTAGATGCAAGGGAAAGGTGTTTCTTATGATAAAAATCGGACCGGGGTTCATGGGTTCACTTGTCTACTTTCTTTCTAGGTTGTAGTGATCAGAAAAAAATTCATCAATGATAAATATTCATGGAAATTATATAAGTGCTTGATAAAAGGAATTAATATGGGCATCACATGAGATGGAATACATCTCTCTCTTATACTCCTCAAGAAGGGAAATCTCCATGCAATCTTGATTTAAGAATAGATCAGACTATCGATTTAAGCAATATTATATGATGTTTGAAATACAAAATATGCTACCTTAATCTAGTCAAGGTCATCATGCCGTCACGTGATAACTATAGCACACGATTTCACTTTACCCCTAGTGAGGAAGCAAAAGAAAGATAAAAACCAAAGTAGATCTTGAATAATATGTGTCACAATTCAATCTATACCCCCATGCTACTCCATCTAACACACACTTCTCCCCATACAAGTTCTTGCATACAAGTTGGATCAAAACAAGCAATGAAGAACGGGGTGCATGATATGCATCTATTAAAACATCTTACACAAAATAGATTTCAATCTCAAATATCAAATAATATAAAAAACATCCACCACGTAGGAATTACAAATATGACCATAATCATGTTGGGAAGCTCATATGGTACTAGATCTATGAAGAGCAAGAGAGAAATATATCAAGCTACTGTCACTAACCCATAGCCTAGAGGTGGACTACTCCCTCTTCATCATGGTCATGAAGATGGAGATGTTGGAGAGGGTGGAGATCTCCCTAGAGGTGGCTCAGGCGAAGTTTTCCCCTCCAATCTTCGCTAGATCTGACTCTGTTTGGTGGTGTTTTTGTCTCTAGTGGCTCTTTCTCTGAGGATGCCCCAGCGGGTCCTTATATAGGGGTTTTTAGGTCAAGAGAACTCCCTGGACGAAAGAATCAAGGCGATCGGACAGTCAAGGAGGGAAATAGCATGGGTGGCGCACCCACCTGGCCTGGGCGCATCACCTAGGCACTTCTGGCGCTCCTGGTCCTCCTGGAGATTCTAGTGCTCGAAATGCTTCCCGTTGATAAATACTGGCATTCCCAAAAGTACATGTCCATTTGACTTCGTTTAGGGTTGTGATGACCCACAAGTATAGGGGGTGTATCGTAGTATTTTTGATAAGTAAGAGTGTCGAACCAACCGAGGAGCAGAAGGTGCTGGCTAGTGGTATGGATCAGGAATTCTCTGCAAATACTTAGCAAATGGATTTTTAGGGGTTTTCGATAAAGCAAGTAAACATAGTACGAGTAAACAAAAGACAGTAGGAATAAATGCAGCAAGTGGCCCAATCCTTTATGCAGCAAAGGACAAGCCGGTTGTATTTCTATAGATGACCAGACGTTCTCGAGGACACATGGGAAGACTGTCAAGTGCTTTCGCTTCATATAGTCGATTAATCTTCTTTAGCTTGCTAAGTGTTGTGTGGGTGAACCTGTGCTAATGTACCGCCCCATCCAAGACTAATACATACTTGTGATTATACCCCTTGCAAACATCCGTAAGTACAAGAAATTAATTAAGGTAAAACCTAACCACAGCTTTAAACTCTAAGACCCTTACGTCCCTTGTGCAATGGTTTCCTAACGGGGGTTCAGGTTTCTGTCACTCCGGGAATCCCTACGATTAGTAGCCAAATACACAATGCATTCCCCTAGGCCCATATAGGTGAAGTGTCATGTAGTCGACGTTCACATGACACCACTAGAAGAAGTACACCACAACTTAAATAACAATCTATTAAATCTTTCTCAACACAACTCCACTACTAACAACAAGACTTCTCCCATGTCCTCAAGAACAAAACAATCTACTCACAAGACATCATATGGATCATGATCAGAGATGGAATAATGATGTATAACAATCTGAACATAAACAATAATTCAATGGTTCACTCAATAGCATCAACTACAAAGAGTAATCAACACCGGGAAAGTTTCCCCTATGAACTATAGCAAGATTCAACCAATTGTTACAGCAATATGGAGATGGTGATGAGGGTGCTGATGGTGATGATGATCCCGATGAAGTTCAGCTTGATGGTGGTGTTGATGGCGATGATCTTCCCTCTCCGGGAAGGAATTTCCCTGGCAGAAATCTGTCTGCCGGAGAGATCTTTCTCTCTCGGTGTTTTTCGCCCCGCAGAGGCAGGGAATCTTTCTGTGGTCCCTCCCCGAGTCTTAGGGTTTCGTGGGGATGATATACGCCAGAGGGGAGAAGCTGGAGTGGGCCAGGGCGGCCAGACCACCTCCAGGCGTGGCCTAGGCTTCCCCGCGTCATGGGGTGGTGTGGGCCCCTGTGGCCCACCTCCACTCCATCTTCTGGCATCCTTAGTCTTCTGGAAAAATAGGATTTTCCGTATATTTTCCTGGATTTTCTGATCTTCCGAATTTTGCCTCCAAACAGCACCTTTTCCATCAGAATCCTGACTGCAGCGGTCCATGCTCCAAAAGTCATCAACCATGCAAAAACAGATGAAATAACATAAGTATCACCTCTCAATACGAAATATATCAATGAATAATAGTGAATTAAGACATAGAATAGTGATGCAAAATGGACGTATCAACTCCCCCCAAGCTTAGACTTCGCTTGTCCCCAAGCGAAACTGAGCTCAATAATCATGACATCAAGTTTATGGAGTGAATAGTCGATAAAAGAATACAGACAAGAAGCATCACATTCATCAAAATCATAGATCATAATAGAAGACAACTCACTATTATATAACTCAACTTGCAATGAGTAAAGGAAACACAATAAAGATACATAGAGTAAATCATAATTGGTAATGGCAAACTTAGCTCTTGGTCGAAGAATAGTTGATAATTTGCTGGAGTTCACAAATAGCTGGTTTTTCAATGATAGCTTTCAAAGTAGTAAACATCAAGATAAGAGCAATGTGCAAAACAAGGAACATAAGAGACATGATTGAATAAATCATCATATGAATGAATGAAACACATCAACTCAAAATACTTGCTGAGACAGAAGGGAATAGGTTACTGACTCAACTACAAAGTAAAAGAAAGGCCCTTCACAGAGGGAAGCAGGGATTGCAAGTCTCATAAAGAGCTCCCAAAAATTATGATACCTACTAGCTTTCAGCTCTCATTGCCCCTATCATAGGCATCTTTTGGTGATTAAGGTTAAAGTGACACAACTAAGAGGATATGCTTGACAAGTTATAAGTTGAAATCTCATGCCCCTTACTTATGAGTACCGATCCTCATGCTACTCAACTTCAGTCACGAGCAAGCTCTTGTCATTGTAAATATATGCGTATCATTGAGAACCGCCAACGGGGTACCCCTTGCACATGACACAGGAGTTATCCCATAATCAAAATGACAAGGCAAGTAAACAGTGAGCATCTCAACGATCTTTTTATTTGCTATTTGCATAGGTTTTTATTGAGGATGCTTCATAGAATGCTCACTATAGTTATGCTGCAAGTTTCCACCATGATTAGGCATGGCTTAGGCTAGCGGCCCAGGCGTTTCTCTAACACACATATAAACTCCATGATCTTACAAGTTCCACTTTTATTTCACACCGCCGGGATCCATAAGCAAAAGAACATGATATCAACTAGGTACAAGTACCAATGAAGTGTTGAAAGCGGTCCCCATGATACATGGTTCGGCTAACTTCAACTCATAAAGCGCAAGCATATACGCAACAAAGAAGGACCCAATGGTTCAAGTTTATTAAATGCAAGAAAGTAAAGTGTGCCATCAAGTTCGTGAGAGCTTTAATCACTAATTTTCACATAAAAAGTTTAATCTGGGAGGTAGATAAAACAAGAATTTAATTGGAATAGCAATAATGCTACTAGGTAGGTATGGTGGACACAAATGGCAAAGGTTTTGGTTTTAAAGGAGATGGATGCACGAGAAGAATACCCTCTCAGTACAGGTTTTTGGCTAGCAAGGCTGGGTAGCAAGTATAAGAGTTGAAGGAAACAAACAAACATACAAGTGATAAAGACAAACATGCAATCTTCCTTGGAGGTACAAAAGATCTTAACTAGAGAATACTAGACTTATGAGCAAATCAAGAAATAAAGATGATGAAATTATTTTTCTCTAGAGTACTTCTATCTTTTTCTTTTCAACTCTCAAAAAGGTGTTGCTACTGACCGAGCCAGGTTTGCCAAAAGCAACTAAATTAACTCAATGATCCCAGAGTGATACCAATACTAACAACAAGATCAATCATATAACCACGAATTGAAAACTAAAATAAGCTACGCACAAGAGTGAATGATAGAACTTCTCATTAATCTTCCATAACGGAAACTCACACCAAGGGATACATATCTAACGAGAGAGGGGCCACTTCCATAATGCAAACCATACTACATAAAGACTCCTCTATTCATGATATGACTCTACTAATAAGGTAAAAAGATAGAAGATAGTGATATGATACCGCGGCACTCCCCCAAGCTTGGAACAAACCAAGGGGATGCCAAACCTGATGATGAATTACTACTTTGGTGGTGGTGGTGTCTTCTCATCTTCGTCCATCTTCCAGGGTAAAGTCTTCCCATCAACAAAGGACATCGTGGTTTCCAGCATCCTGAAACTTGCAGCAACACTTATGCGTTTAAATCTAGCCTCATACTCACAGTTTTGATTTTGAACGTCATAGAACTGTGCTTGCAGTTCGTTGGTTGTTTGGCGGAGTGAGAGGACGTTGTCTTTGAGTTCAGCAGTCTCCTTTTGGTGCTTGGTGATGAGTTTGGAGCAAATCTTATGGATGATATCCACTTCGCGCTCCGCCATCTTCCTGTACCTAAAGACTTCTTGCTCCAGTGCTTCCATCCTGTCCTTCAGACTTCCTTCACCTTTAGGGCCTTGAACCTCTTTAATCCGGACCTCCCCACCTTCGAGCAACAACTCCTTGGGATGAATCTTCAATTCTCTCATGTATGGGTTGATGATATCATCCAAGGAATCTCCCTTAACTGATCCAGTGGAAGACATTGAGCCTACAAATCTGAGATTTACCTGGCAGAAACAGATCGAAACAAAAACACGACGAAAACACGATATACGGACCTCAGGGGATCCGGGAGGTTATATATTACGAAGTTTCGTATCAAAAGGAAGGTACTAGGAGAAAACGAGTCGGAGGCGGAGTCCTGGGTGGCCTCACCACTTGGTGGCGCGGCCAGGGGTGGGCCTGCGCCACAGGGTGGTGTGGGCTACCTCGGCTCCGGTTCCGTCCCTTTTTCTCTTTGTAGCTTTCCTTATTGACTGAAAACTGCAAAAATATAGTTGGATAGTATTTCCGCGGAACTTTTCTTACTAGAACTGTTACCTAGTTGAAAACAGACTCTGCAGGTCTCTGAATTTGGTAATTAGTGGATTCTTCTGGGGTCATCACTTGAATCATCAATATCTTCATCTTCATACACTTATTATTTGAGTCATAAAACCTTTCTCTTCCTTATTACACCATTATCTCCACTTCCTGGAAATTTCTTTCACACAAAACTTCACACAGTTCTCATTAGCAACATTAGTATAAGTGAAGTGATAAAACCTTTTGAGTCCAACTTCAATTGAAAACCATCAAAACAAAATCTACCGTAGCAAATCCTTCCGAAGACCCAAAAAGAATTCAAGAAGGAAATCGAATAAAGAAGCAGATGCAAGATTGGCAAAATCTGTCAAAACAGACCAGCAGGCAAAGATCAATTTTTTCGAAAATCTTCTGTTGCTCAAATCAAAAAGTGCAAAACTAACGAAAGTTAAATAACAACCTGGGGCAGAAGCACAAAACATTACAGCTCAAACAGACATACAGATATCGCTCACGAATTTTTACGGTCAAGCACAAAAATCTGTTTTGGGACATCAACTTCCCCAAATCTTACTTCTCTCTCATTAGAGGTTGATCTTGACACAAAAACCAAACAAAACAGATAAGGAGCGGTTATTACCGAAGTAATAACTTCCAAGACTCAAAGAAACAAAAACAAACTAAAAGCAAAAACAAATTGGGTTGTCTCCCATAAAGCTCTTTCTTTATAGCCATTAAGATGGGCTGGTAATTTGAAGAAGCTCTCATAGGGATATGTGTTAAAGTGAAAGAGAGCATTAAGAAGAAAAAAGACACACACATTTAAGTCTAACCCACTTCCTATGCAAGGGAATTTTGTAAACAAACAAGTTGTTGAAACCAAAGGCTATTTGCATAAGAAGGCAAAACAAGTGCAACATAAAAACCTTCAGCATAAAACGAGGAAACTTGATATTATTGAGATACATAAGAACACTTTTCCCTCTTTCATAATAACTTTCAGTATCATGCATTAGCTTGAAAATATAGCTATCACAAGTACCATAATAGCACTGATCACTTATTCTAACAGGAAACACAGGAATACTAGCTCTCATAGCACTACTATGTGAAACAATATTAGAGGTATCCTTACAAAGGATAGTGTGTCCCTCTTCCTCATACTTAGTGACAAAGTCTTCCACATTTGCTATTATAGGTTCGTAAACCATTTGTTTATCAGGTTCAACAGCTTTATTCATACTTTCATCTACCATACTAGCCATCATAGAATGTTCCTTTACCTTAACTAGGAAAGGCATTTTCTCAATATAAGGTTCAGGTAAAACATGAGTAGCAGTATAAACTTCAGTATTTCTTGCAGGAACACTCTTAGCAATATCTTTATAAGGTTCATGATACTTATTCCACTTCTTTTTAGGCACTTCAATGTAGGAAGCAAAAGCCTTAAAATAAGAAGCAATAGCTTGAGAGTCTAGACCATAAGAATTTTTAATATTTTGAAAGTCATCAGTTCCCATAAAAGATCAATGCATTCATAATCATAATTTATACCTGACTTTCTACCTTTGTCATTCTCCCAAGCTTCAACATTGTCTTGAATACGATCTAGAAGGTCCCATTTAGCTTCTTCTTCCATACGAGTGAATGATCCCGCACAAGAAGCATCAAATAAATCTTTATCATGTAGAGGGAGCCTTGCATAAAAGTTGTTGATAATAATATTGTTGGGGAGCTCATGAATGGGACATTTGAGCATTAGTAACTTCAATCTCCCCCAAGCTTGAGCTGTACTCTCTCCATCAAGAGGCCAAAAGTTGTATATTTGATTCCGATCTTTATGAATCTCACTAGGAGGATAAAACTTTGAATAAAAGAGAGGCACTATTTCCTCCATTCCAGAGCTTGACCATTCTTCAGCAGCTTATACCATTCCTCAGCTCTTCCTTTCAGTGATAATGAGAATAACTTCTTATTAACTTGATCTGTAGTAATACCTGCACACTTGAACAACCCGCATAATTCGTGAATAAAGAGTAAATGATCACCGGGATGGACAGTTCCATCCCCAACATAGTAGTTATCCATAACACGATCAATAATTCTTGTAGGTATTTTGAAAACATCTTTCTCAGCAGGTGGTGGCTTATCTACTACCTTAGCAGTGGTAGTAGCATTACCAAATAAGAAACTCAGCGAATTATCCATAACAAAAATAAAGCAACTAGTAGAAGTAAACAATACCCACAGTAGAAGTTTCCTTTACCAGTTCCACTCTCCAATAGCGCTTCACTCACCGGCAACGGCGCCAGAAAATAGTCTTGATGACCCACAAGTATAGGGGGTGTATCGCAGTATTTTCGATAAGTAAGAGTGTCGAACCCAACAAGGAGCAGAAGGTGCTGGCTAGTGGTATGGATCAGGAATTCTCTGCAAATACTTAGCAAACGGATTTTTAGGGGTTTTCGATAAAGCAAGTAAAAAAGTACGAGTAAACAAAAGACAGTAGGAATAAATGCAGCAAGTGTCCCAATCCTTTATACAGCAAAGGACAAGCCGGTTGTATTTCTATAGATGACCAAACGTTCTCGAGGACACATGGGAAGACTGTCAAGTGCTTTCGCTTCATATAGTCGATTAATCTTCTTTAGCTTGCTAAGTGTTGTGTGGGTGAACCTGTGCTAATGTACCGCCCCATCCAAGACTAATACATACTTGTGATTATACCCCTTGCAAACATCCGTAAGTACAAGAAAGTAATTAAGGTAAAACCTAACCACAGCTTTAAACTCTAAGACCCTTACGTCCCTTGTGCAATGGTTTCCTAACGGGGGTTCAGGTTTCTGTCACTCTGACAACCCCTACGATTAGTAGCCAAATACACAATGCATTCCCCTAGGCCCATATAGGCGAAGTGTCATGTAGTCGACGTTCACATGACACCACTAGAAGAAGTACACCACAACTTAAATAACAATCTATTGAATCTTTCTCAACACAACTCCACTACTAACAACAAGACTTCTCCCATGTCCTCAAGAACAAAACAAACTACTCACAAGAAATCATATGGATCATGATCAGAGATGGAATAATGATGTATAACAATCTGAACATAAACAATAATTCAATGGTTCACTCGAGTAATCAACACCGGGAAAGTTTCCCCTATGAACTATAGCAAGATTCAACCAATTGTTACAGCAATATGGAGATGGTGATGAGGGTGCTGATTGTGATGATGGTGATGATGATGATCTCGATGAAGTTCAGCTTGATGGTGGTGTTGATGGCGACGATCTTCCCTCTCCGGGAAGGAATTCCCCCAGCAGAAATCTGTCTGTCGGAGAGATCTTTCTCTCTCGGTGTTTTCCGCCCCGCAGAGGCGGCGAAATCTTTTTGTGGTCCCTCCCTGAGTCTTATGGTTTCGTGGGGATGATATACGCCAGAGGGGAGAAGCTGGAGTGGGCCAGGGCGGCCACACCACCTCCAGGCGCGACCTAAGCCTGCCCGCGCCATGGGGTGGTGTGGCCCACCTCCACTCCATCTTCTGGCATCCTTAGTCTTCTAGAAAAATAGGATTTTCCATATATTTTCCCGGATTTTCTGATCTTCGCGAATTTTGCCTCCAAACAGCACCTTTTCCATCAGAATCCTGACTGCAGCGGTCCATGCTCCAAAAGTCATCAACCATGCAAAAACAGATGAAATAACATAAGTATCACCTCTCAATACGAAATATATCAATGAATAATAGTGAATTAAGACATAGAATAGTGATGCAAAATGGACGTATCAGGTTGAAACATCAAAAACATTGAAAACATGGTTTTTTTGCCCTGCAGGATGATGACTGCAAGTGCACAGATCGTTTGTAGCTAGTTTCGACATAAAGATATCGATCCCACTGGAAACAGTAGGTGAAAGACTAAAATGCTTTTAACTAAAACTTAAACTAAGTACTTAAGGAATAATTTTGAGATGCAAGAAAAGTAGAATTATATTTGGGTTTTTGATTGAATGAAGCAATTAAAAGAAAGTAAAACTTAATGCAGAAAGTAAGAATCGCGTATGTAAAAGAGCTTGGAACTACAATAGGTAAAAGGCATTCTCAGGGAGTGGTGGATACACCGCTAGCAATTTAGACGAAGAAATCAAGATTATTATAACAAATATTCTCATGATATGTATGTATGTGGGAGGAGCTCCATATATGGACAAATAGGCAGCGACCACTTCTCACATTATCCTTCATAACCACAACTGACAGATAAACGACATCAATCATATTATCCCGATATTAAGGGATTTCTCCCGTGGCATGGACATGGCTCTATGAGTTCTCCTTGTTTGCCCAAGTTAGTACGTAAAGAATGACAACAACTTTATAGTCACAGTAAGTGCCATCATCCCTCCGTCTACCGACAAGTAATCCCCTTCATCGTGTCCACATAAGAGGCAAATATTAAGGAGGTTCACAACTCCCAACATCAATATGAAGACAATTAAAACATACACATAATGATGTATAACATAATAATCTCTATCTTATCTCAATCATATGCTAGGGTTTATCCATCTCCCCAAGAACTAATGATCTACCCAGTCATGGAGGAAATCAACGTCATGGCAATGGTAATGGAAACAATTGTAAATGAATAGTTCTGTACAAATCCACAGCGAGTACGGAAATTACAACAAGATATAGATGGTGTGATGATGGGATGGATGGAGATGATGGTGGTGCAGCGGTTGATGAAGATGAAGATCGATGCTTTGGCCTCCTAGATCTGCGTAGGGCGGAGATGGATCCCTTGGGCAAGTTCCCCTCCAGATTCTTTCAGGAGGTGAGGTTTTTAGTGATTTCTGGGTGTTCTGTATGTCGTCTCTCCGATCTAGTTGCACGGGGTGAAACTATTTGAGGAGGTGATGGCGGCGCCAACTATACGGCCGAAAAATTATTCCCGCCGTATAGGTGGTCGTTGATGGCCCAAAATATATCGAGCTCATTGGGGAACCCCAAGAGGAAGGTATGATGAGCACAACAGCAAGTTTTCCCTCAGTACAAAACCAAGGTTATCAATCCAGTAGGAGTAAGGAAACACCCCAAAGGTGTTGCTAGCTGAGCCTTGGCAGGGCACACTACTGGTGCTGGTAGCAACGTGGAGACCTGCACAACACACCAACAGAACTTTGTCCCCAACTTGCGATGAGGTTGTCAATCTCACCGGTTTTGCTGAAAACAAAGGATTAAACGTATCGAATAGAAGGAAGTAATAGCTTGCAGAAAGTAAACACAAAGATTAACAGTTTGATTATAGATTGAATGTAAAAGAAAGGACCGGGGTCCATAGTTCACTAGAGGTGGCTCTCCTTAAGATAGATAACATTCTAGGTGAACAAATTACAGCGGGGCAATTGACAAACATCGAGAAAGCATACAAGCATATACTACTCATCTTGACTCCTTTGAGATTCGATTGGGCATTACAACATTATACATAGACCACCATCCAACTGCATCTATGACTAATAATCCACCTTCAGGTTATCATCCGAACCCCCTCCAGTATTAAGTTGCAAGCAAGAGATTATTGCATTACGAATTTCTTGTAAAGTAAACAATACGATTGTTCTATGAACAAATGATTGTTGTTTTGTCCCTAGTAGCAACATCACATCTAGTACCTTAGAGATTTCTGTCACTTCCCCAGATTACCAGAGGCATGAACCCACTATCGAGCATAAATACTAACTCTTGGAGTTGCTAGCATCTACTTGGCCAAGATAGCTACTAACAACGGAAAGCATGCAAGATCACAAATAACAAAGACATGATAGAATCAATAATCAATCTGAAATAGCATCTCAATATCCATCGGATCCCCGCAAACACAACATGCAGAATTACAAATAGATGATCTTGATCATGAACGGAGCTCACAAGATCTAGACATGAAAGCACAACGGAGAAGAACCAGCCATCTAGCTACTACATGGACCCATAGTCCAGAGATGAACTACTAACGCATCAGACCGGAGGCTTGCATGATGATGAAGCAGGCCTCCAGGGTGAATTCCCCTCTCCGGCAGGGTGCCGGGAAGAGCTTCAGATCCCTCCCGATCTAGGGACAGAGACGACGGCGGCTACAGACTCTTTCGTGGAAGTTTGATCGGGTCCTCAGGGTTTCTTTATCAGAGGCAATATATAGGCGGAAGGAGAGGCCGAGGGTTGCTGGAGGCGGCCACACCACCCCCTGGCGCGGGCTAGGCCTCGCCGCACGGCCAGGTGGTGTAGCGCCCCCTGGCCCCTCTCCGTCTCGTATTCTGGCTCCGTGTGTCCCCCGGTAAAATACTGACTTTGGCTTTTGTCCCGTCCAATTCCGAGAATATTCATTTTCCGACTTCCTGGAACCAAAAACAGCAGAAAACAGGCAGCTGGCACAGTGGCTCTTGTTAATAGGTTAGTCAAGAAATCATATGAAAAGTACTCAAAGTGTGGACAAAACATAAGAAAGTAGATAAAACCAAGCATGGAACATAAAAAATTATAGATACATTTGCAATGTATCAACATCCCCAAGCTTAACTCCTGCTCGTCCTCGAGTAGGTAAGTGATAAAAAGAAAGAATAATTTTTGATGTGACATGCACCATCATAAACTGGATCAAAGTATTTGTAAAACATTCAAAGGTGGGATCATAGTACTTCAATCATAACATGAAAGACAAAGTTCTAGCAATAAGACAAAGAAACTATGTTGCAGCATGAAAAGGAACAAACAAAAGATTCATGAATAACAATGCTTTGCAAGACGTTTGTTTGTTTCACATAAAGAAAACATAGCATAGTAGCATTCAGCTTGTCCCTCATAGAGTAGCAAATATAAATGCATAGGACACCTTCAAAGTTCATAAGAGTGACTAGATAGAAATAGTTTAAAACAAGCAATATCAAGGTATGCATCAATCAACTAGTCTTGGGACAATGCACATAGAACTAAGAATGGCCACTATGTTCTCAAAGTAGGTGCATAAAGGTAGAAGGTGGAGACTCAACATAAAAGTAAAAGAAAGGCCTTCATAGAAAGAAGTAGACATTCAAGTTTCATAAAGAGCTTCCAAAAATTATGGTACTTGTAAGCTTTCAGCTCTCATTGCCCCTATCATAAGCATCTTGAAGTGATTAAGGTTAAAGTGAACAAACTATGGTGTACATGCTTGACGAAGTATAAGTTAGAAATCTCATGTCCCTTGAATACGAGGGCCGCTCCTCATGCTACTCAAGTTTAGTCACCAATAAGTTCTTTTCATCGTAAATACATGTGTATCATAGAGAATCGCCAACGGGGTACCCCTTGCCCGATGATACGAAAGAATACCCATATCAAAATGACAAGGCAAGCAGAGAACGAGCATCTCAGCAATCTTCTTATTTACCATGGGAATATGGTGCTTTTTTCTCTCTTTCCTATTTTCATAATCTCTTTTTTTCTCAATATAGGACTCTTTTTTTATAAGAAGAATGCGTCATAGACAGCTCATTATGGTTACGCTACTGGTTTCCACCATGTCAGCATGGATTAGACCAGGGGCCCAGGCGTTTCTCTAACACATATACATAACTACATGGACTTACAAGCTCCCCTTTCATTTCACACCGATGACATCCATAGACAAAAGAGCATGATATCAACTAGGTACAAAGTACTAGTGCAATGTTGAAAGCGTTCCCAATGACAGCATGGTTCTGCTAATCCCCAACAAATAAGTGCAAGCATATACAACATAGACGACACAATGGTTCAAGTTTATTAAGGGCAAGAAAAGTAAAATGTGCCATCAAGTTCGTGAGAGCTTTAATCACTAGTTTTCTCATAACAAGTTTAATTTGGAAGGTAAACAAAAGCATGAATATACTTGGAATAGCATATGCTAGTAGGTAGGTATGGTGGACTCTTTGGAATAACTTGATTTAGGGAGTTGGATGCATGAGTGGAACTCATACTTGGTTGTGGAGGCTAGCAAAAGACTGGGAGCGAGAAACTAAGAGAGCAATAATGGCCATAATCATGCAGAGCGACAAAACATCATTGATCAAAGCATAAAGTGATACGACAAGTTGAAAACTAAAGGATCATAAAGGCTTATGGTGACTTGGGATAGTCATAACATGGTGTGAGCATGTGCCAAGTCAACCCAAATAAAGCATCAAAGGAGAATACCACAATACTATGCTTTAATATGCTAAAACAACACATGATTCATGCAAGGCACATTAAGCAATCTCAATTGTTTATAACAAATCATGCTACAACAAAGAATACTAAGCTTAAATCCAAAACAATATCAAGCATGGCATGACAAAGCATAGTCCATAGTCAAAAATAAGATCTTTTTAACACTTAAGCATGAACTTTCCTACTCTTTTCCAAACCAAACCAAACTATTTTAAAACCAATGTATGAAAGAGGGGGTCCAACCGATTTATTCAGCAAACTAAGCAAACGAAGCAAATGAAAAACCAAAAAGAAAACGAAAAAGAATACGCTCCAAGAAAAACACAACTGTGCATAAAACAATAAAAATGAAGCGTTTGGAAGAAACCTGGGATTTTTATTGATGAAGAGGGGGGATGCCTTGGGCATCCCCAAGCTTTGACGCTTTTACTTCTTGGATATTTCTTGGGGTGACACGCGTGGCATCCCCAAGCTTGAGCTTTAGTCCATCCTTCATCTCATTACTCATTCCTTCCATACACCTGAAATTTTTCCTTCATACAAAACTTCACACAATCTTTATTAGCAATATTAGTGCACTCAAGATAATAAGTCTTTAGGTTTAGTTCTAACACCAATAAAACTTCCATTAAAACACAAGCTACTGTATCTCTTCCCTCAAAAAGCTCAATTCCCGAAAAGAACTCAAAAAGGAACCAACAAGAAGCAAATGCAGAAAATGGCAGAAATCTGTCAAAACAGACCAGCAGGTAAAGACGAATTTTTTCGAAGACCTTCTATTGTTAAAATCAAAAAGTGTTGAACTAACGAAAGTTAGATAACAACCTGGGGCAGAAGCACAAAAATTTACGCCTCAAAATTACATACAGAGATTTTACATGAAATTTTACGGTGAAGCATAGAAATCTGTTTCGGGACAGCAACTTTCCCAATCATTACTTCTCTCTCATTAGAGGTTACTCTTGGCACAAAAAGCAAATAAAAAGGATAAGGAGCGGTTATTACTGAAGTAATAACTTCCTATACTCATCTAAAACTTTTGGATTATCTCCCAATAAGTACTTTTCTTTAACGCCTTTAAGTTAGGCACAAGAAGCAAGAAAAAGGATCAAGTGTTCTCAAATAAAGAAGCATTAAGATTAATACCAGAAATATCTTCAACAAGGCAATGTATCTCATCCAAATAAGTTCTAGAGGCTCCTCTCTCAATACTCTTGGGTTAACTATTTTCATCAAATGGGTTTTCAGGAACAATCCAATCAAGATTCTTTTCTATGGCTTCATGCATTGCCACTAGTTTAAAGGGTGTTGGTATCTTAATCTCCTCCCCATTAGGTTCAGTTTTGTTCATATTTTCTCGTGTACCAACAACATCTACACATGAGCCTAGCATATTGAAACATTCAAAGACTTTTCTAGCTTCCTTGGCAACATCATAGAATTCCTTAAGCAAAGTTTCTAGAATAAAATCCCTCTTTTCAGGGTCCTCAATTTCTTTAAGTTTAAGAAACATTACTTGCATTAAGGGGTTGAGGTTAACAAACCTAGCTTCCAACATGTGAAATAAAGAAGCTGCAGCAATCTCATAGTTTAGCGCAAGTTCTGCAAGGGATCTATCCTCAATATCCTCATGTTTACTAACATGATTAAAGAATTCTTCAATATTATCTTTTCCAATTATTGAACCACTACCTATTGAAAGGTCTTTCAGGGTGAATTTAGGGATCAACATGGTGTGCTAAGGAAGGGGTAACAACTAAAGGAGACTTAATTTTTGTGTGTTTTTAATAAAGAAAGCAAACTTGTAAAACTATTTTTTGTGTGTTTTTGATAAAGAAACAAGCAAACAAAGCAAACTAAGAAAAACAAAAATAAAAAAATAAAGAGATTGGTTATGAGGGACTCCCCTTGTGAAGATGTCCTTGACTCCTCGGCAACGACGCCAGAAAATATGCTTGATGACCCAAAATATATCGAGCTCGTTGGGGAACCCCAAAGGTGTTGCTTGCTGAGCCTTGGCAGGGCGCACTACCGGTGCTAGTAGCAACGTGGAGACCTGCACAACACAACCACATAACTCTGTCCCCAACTTGCGATGAGGTTGTCAATCTCACCAATTTTGCTGAAACAAAGGATTTAAACGTATCGAATGGAAGGAAGTAATAGTTTGTAGAAAGTAAACACAAAGCAGTAAACAGTTTGATTGTAGATTGAATGTAAAAGAAAGGACCGGGGTCCATAGTTCACTAGAGGTGGCTCTCCTTAAGATAGATAACATGCTAGGTGAACAAATTACAGCGGGGCAATTAACAAACATCGAGAAAGCATACAAGCATATACTACTCATCTTGACTCCTTTGAGATTCGATTGGGCATTACAACATTATACATAGACCGCCATCCAACTGCATCTATGACTAATAATCCACCTTCAAGTTATCATCCGAACCCCCTCCAGTTGCAAGCAACAGATTATTGCATTACGAATTGCGTGTAAAGTAAACAATATGATTGCTCTATGAACAAAGGATTGTTGTTTTCTCCCTAGTAGCGACAACACATCTAGTACCTTAGAGATTTCTGTCACTTCCCCAGATTACTAGAGGCATGAACCCACTATCGAGCATAAATACTAACTCTTGGAGTTGCTAGCATCTACTTGGCCAAGATAGCTACTAACAACGGAAAGCATGCAAGATCACAAATAACAAAGACATGATAGAATCAATAATCAATCTGAAATAGCATCTCAATATCCATCAGACCCCCGCAAACACAACATGCAGAATTACAAATAGATGATCTTGATCATGAACGGAGCTCACAAGATCTAGACATGAAAGCACAACGGAGGAGAACCAGCCATCTAACTACTACATGGACCCATAGTCCAGAGATGAACTACTCACACATCACACCGGAGGCTTGCATGATGATGAAGAAGGCCTCCAGGGTGAATTCCCCTCTTCGGCAGGGTGCCGGGAAGAGCTTCAGATCCCTCCCGATCTAGGGACAGAGACGATAGAGGCTATAGACTCTTTCGTAGAAGTTTGATCGGGTCCTTAGGGTTTCTGTATCAGAGGCAATATATAGGCGGAAGGAGAGGCCGAGGGGTGCTGGAGGCGGCCACACCACCCCCTGGCGCGGGCCAGGCCTAGCTGCATGGCCAGGTGGTGTAGCGCCCCCTGGACCCTCCCCGTCTCGTATTCTGGCTCCGTGTGTCCCCCGGTAAAATACTGACTTTGGCTTTTGTCCCGTCCAATTTTGAGAATATTCATTTTCTGACTTCCTAGAACCAAAAACAGCAGAATACGGGCAGTTGGCACAGTGGCTCTTGTTAATAGGTTAGTCCAAGAAATCATATGAAAAGTACTAAAAAGTGTGGACAAAACACAAGAAAGTAGATAAAACCAAGCATGGAACATCAAAAATTATAGATACATTTGCAATGTATCACGCCCTAGGGCTGGCCGCGCCACCACTAGGTGTGGTTGCCCTGGTGCGCCACTTTGTCTCCCCTTAGGACTCCGTGTTGCTTCGGGTAAAACTTTAAGATAGATTATAAGGTCTTAAAGATCTCCTAGGGCGGCGCGGAGTCTGAAGGGGAGACAAAGTGGCGCACCAGGGCAACCACACCTAGTGGCGGCACGGCCAGCCCTAGGGCATGATACATTACAAATGTATCTATAATTTTTGATGTTCCATGCTTGGTTTTATCTACTTTCTTATGTTTTGTCCACACTTTGGAGTACTTTTCATATGATTTCTTGGACTAACCTATTAACAAGAGCCACAATGCCAGCTGCCTGTTTTCTGCTGTTTTTGGTTCCACGAAAGTCAGGAAATGAATATTCTTGGAATTGGACGGGACAAAAGCCAAAGTCATTATTTTACCGGGGGACACTTGGAGCCAAAATACAAGACGGAGAAGGGCCATAGGGCGGCCACACCACCTGGCCGCGCGGCTAGGCTTGGCCCGCGCCAGGGGGTGGTGTGGCCAACCCAGGCATCCCCTCGGCCTCTCCTTCCACCTATATATTGCTTCTAATACGGAAACCCTAAGTCCCCGATGAAACTTCCATGAAAGATTCTGTAGCCGCTGCCGTCTCCATCCCTAGATCGGGAGGGATCTGAAGCTCTTCCCGGCACCCTGCCGGAGAGGGGAATTCACCCTGGAGGCCTTCTTAATCATCATGCAAGCCTCCGGTGTGATGCGTGAGTAGTTCATCTCTGGACTATGGGTACATGTAGTAGCTAGATGGCTGGTTCTCCTTTGTGCTTTCATGTCTAGATCTTGTGAGCTCCGTTCATGATCAAGATCATCTATTTGTAATTCTACATGTTGTGTTTGCGTGGATCCGATGGATATTGAGATGCTATTTCAGATTGATTATTGATTCTATCATGTCTTTGTTATTTGTGATCTTGCATTCTTTCCGTTGTTAGTAGCTATCCTGGCCAAATAGATCCTAGCAACTCAAGAGTTAGTCTTTATGCTCGATAGTGGGTTCATGCCTCTGGTAATCTGGGGAAGTGACAGAAATCTCTAACGTACTAGATGTGTGATACATTGCAAATGTATCTATAATTTTTGATGCTCCATGCTTGGTTTTATCTACTTTCTTATGTTTTGTCCACACTTTGGAGTACTTTTCATATGATTTCTTGGACTAACCTATTAACAAGATGCCACAGTGCCAGTTGCCTGTTTTCTGTTCCAGAAAGTCAGAAAATGAATATTCTCGGAATTGGACGAGACAAAAGCCAGTCAATATTTCACCGAGGGGGACACAGAGCTAGAATACGAGACATAGGAGGGCCAGGGCCTAGCCACACCATATGGTGGCGCGGGTGACCCCTGGCCGCACCACCAGGTGGTGTGGGCCCCTCGGCCGCCCACTGACCTTGCCTCTTCGCCTATAAGAAGCCTCTCGAAACAAAAACCCTAAATAGTCAATCAGAAATCCATGAAAAGTTCCGCAGCGCCGCTGCCACCGAAGGGGAGATTCGGGAGACAGAAATTTTCGGTTTCGGCACCCTGCCGGGACGGGGAAGTGCCCCCGGAGCCATCTCCATCGATCTCCACCGCCATCTCCATCACCATTGCTGATTCCCATGATGAGGAGGGAGTAGTTCTTCCTTGAGGCTAAGGGTTCTCCCGGTAGCTATGTGTTCATCTCTCTCTCTATGCATGATCTTATGGAGATCATGAGCTTGTAATCTATAGATCTACCTTGCTACTCAAGTGCTTTAATAGATCTCTGCTCTCCCCATGTGTGTGAAGTTGGCAGTGTGCACACCATGGTGGCACTTAGGCTAGAGATTACAAATACTTGGTATGAGTTATATTTGGAGTTGGATGTCTTTATGAAATTGTGGTGTTTGTTGGAACCATCTAGTGCTCAAGGTGATAGTGTGGGGTTATGTAGATGGGAAAGGCTTACTTTGAGGTGTGCTGTTATAGCCCTACCATGGATTAGAGTGTCCAACCGGAGAGTAGTTAAGCGTAGTATCATGAAGATGATATATTTATATGAGAGTGTTCACTAGTGAAAGTATGATCCCTAGGCCTTGTTTCTAACATTGAAACACCGTTTGCAATTAGATCTGTTACATCTTTGCTTGCTTCCGTCTTTATTTTAGTTTGCCTTTAGTCTCTTCCACGGCATCAGGCTATTTTCTATCGCCGTTACCACTTATAATTATCCATACCACTTGTATTTCACTATCTCTTCGCCGAACTAGTGCACCTATACACCTGACAAGTGTATTGGGTGTATTGGGGACACAAGAGACTTCTTGTATCTTGACTCCTACTATTGAGGAGAAAATTAATTATGATTACAATATGCCTCCTATATTTGATGATTATGGTGATGAGAATAATAATGATAGCTATTTTGTTGAATTCGCTCCAACTACAGTATTCTTTGCTATAGCATGACTTGTTATAAACAATTTAGATTGCTTAATGTGCCTTGGATGAATCATGCGTTGTTTTAGCATATTAAAGCATAGTATAGTGGTATTCTCCTTTGATGCTTTATTTGGGTTGACTTGGCGCATGCTCACACCATGTTATGACTATCTCAAGTCACCATAGCCCTCATGATCCATTAGTTTCAACTTGTAGTATCACTTTATGCTTTGATCAATGATGTTTTGTCGCTCTGCATGATTATGGCCATTACTGCTCTCTTAGTTTGTCGCTCCCAGTCTTTTGCTAGCCTCCACAACCAAGTATGAGTTCCACTCATGCATCCAACTCCCTAAACGAAGTTATTCCAAAGAGTCCACCATACCTACCTACTAGCTTATGCTATTCCAAGTATATTCATGCTTTTTTTTATCTTCCAAATTGAACTTATTATGAGAAAACTACCGATTAAAGCTCTCACGAACTTGATGGCACACCTTACTTTTCTTTCATCTAATAAACTTGAACCATTGGGTCCTTCTTTGTTGCGCATATGCTTGCGCTTTATAAGTTGAAGTTAGCAGAACCATGTATCATGGGGAACGCTTTCAACATTGCACTTGTACTTTGTACCCCGTTGATATCATGTTCTTTTGCTAATGGATCCCGGCGGTGTGAAATAAAAGTGGAACTTGTAAGATCATGGAGTTTGTATGTGTGTTAGAGAAACGCCTGGGCCGCTAGCCTAAGCCATGCTTAATCATGGTGGAAACTTGCAGCATCACCATAATGAGCACTCTATGAAGCATCCTCAATAAAAACCTATGCAAATAGCAAATAAAAAGATCGCTGAGATGCTCATTGTTTGCTTGCCTTGTCATTTTGATTATGGGATAGCTCCTGTATCATGTGCAAGGGGTACCCCGTTGGCGGTTCTCTATGATACATATGTACTTACAATGACAAGATCTTACTTGTGACTAAAGTTGAGTAGCATGAGGTTCGGTCTTCGTAAGTAAGGGGCATGAAATTTCGGCTTATAACTTGTCAAGCATATCCTCTTAGTTGTGTCACTTTAACCTTAATCACTTCAAGATGCTTATGATAGGGGCAATGAGAGCTAAAAGCTAATAAGTACCATAAGTTTTGGAAGCTCTTTATGAAACTTGAATCTCTGCTTCCTTCTATGAAGGCCTTTCTTCCACTTATATATTGAGTCTCCACCTGCTATCTTTATGCACCTACTTTGAGAGCATAGTGGCCATTCTTAGTTCTATGTGCATTGTCCCAAGACTAGTTGATTGACGCATACCTTGATATTGCTTGTTTTAAACTATTTGTATCTAGTCACTCTTATGAACTTGGAAGGTGTCCTATGCATTTATATTTGCTACTCTATGAGGGACAAGCTGAATGCCACTATGCTATTTTTTCTTTATGTGAAACAAACAAACGTCTTGCAAAGCATTGTTATTCATGAATCTTTTGTTTGTGCCTTTTCATGTTGCAACATAGTTGCTATGTCTTATTGTTAGAACTTTATCTTTCATGCTATCTTGAAGTACTCTGATCCCAGCTATCATTTTTTTACAAATACTTTGATCAAGTTTATGATGGTGCATGTCACTTCAAAAATTATTCTTTCTTTTTATCACTTACCTACTCAAGGACGAGCAGGAGTTAAGCTTGGGGATGTTGATACATTGCAAATGTATCTATAAGTTTTGATGTTCCATGCTTGGTTTTATCTACTTTCTTATGTTTTGTCCAAACTTTGGAGTACTTTTCATATGATTTCTTGGACTAACCTATTAATAAGATGCCACAGTGCCAGTTGCCTATTTTCTGCTATTTTAGGTTCCAGAAAGTCAGAAAATGAATATTCTCGGAATTGGACGGGACAAAAGCCAAAGTCAATATTTCACCGAGGGGAACACAGAGCCAGAATACGAGACGAAGGAGGGCCAGAGCCTAGCCACACCATATGGTGGCGCGGGTGACCCCTGGCCGCACCACCAGGTGGTGTGGGCCCCTCGGCCGCCCACCGACCTTGCCTCTTCGCCTATAAGAAGCCCCCCGAGGCAAAAACCCTAAATAGTCAATCAGAAATCCATGAAAAGTTCCGCACCGCCACCGCCACCAAGGGGAGATTCGAGGGACAGAAAGTCTCTGTTTCGGCACCCTGCCGGGACGGGGAAGTGCCCCCGGAGCCATCTCCATCGATCTCCACCGCCATCTCCATCACCATTGCTGATTCCCATGATGAGGAGGGAGTAGTTCTTCCTTGAGGCTAAGGGTTCTACCGGTAGCTATGTGTTCATCTCTCTCTCTATGCATGATCTTATGGAGATCATGAGCTTGTAATCTATAGATCTACCTTGCTACTCAAGTGCTTTAATAGATCTCTGCTCTCCCCATGTGTGTGAAGTTGAAAGTGTGCACACCATGGTGGCACTTAGGCTAGAGATTACAAATACTTGTTATGAGTTATATTTGGAGTTGGATGTCTTTATGAAATTGTGGTGTTTGTTGGAACCATCTAGTGCTCAAGGTGATAGTGTGGGGTTATGTAGATGGGAAAGGCTTACTTTGAGGTGTGCTGTTATAGCCCTACCATGGATTAGAGTGTCCAACCGGAGAGTAGTTAAGCGTAGTATCATGAAGATGATATATTTATATGAGAGTGTTCACTAGTGAAAGTATGATCCCTAGGCCTTGTTTCTAAGCATTGAAACACCGTTTGCAATTAGATCTATTACATGTTTGCTTGCTTCCGTCTTTATTTCAGTTTTCCGTTAGTATCTTCCACGCCATCAAGCTATTTTCTATCGCCGTTACCACTTATAATTATCCATACCACTTGTATTTCACTATCTCTTCGCCGAACTAGCACCTATACACCTGACAAGTGTATTGGGTGTGTTGGGGACACAAGCGACTTCTTGTATCTTGATTGCAGGGTTGCTTGAGAAGGAATACCTTTGACCACTTCCTCCCTGAGTTCGATAAACCTTGGGTGATCCACTTAAGGGAAAACTTGCTGCTGTTCTATAAACCTCTGCACTTGGAGGCCCAACAGCTGTCTACAAGAATAGAAGTGCGTAGACATCAATGTGCTGTTGCTACTAGGGAGAAAACAACAATCCTTTGTTCATAGAACAATCGTATTGTTTACTTTACACGCAATTCGTAATGCAATAATCTCTTGCTTGCAACTTAATACTGGAGGGTTCGGATGATAACCTGAAGGTGGATTATTAGTCATAGATGCAGTTGGATGGCAGTCTATGTATAATGTTGTAATGCCCAATCGAATCTCAAAGGAGTCAAGATGATTAGTATATACTTGTATGCTTTCTCGATGTTTGTCAATTGCCCCGCTGTAATTTGTTCACCCAGCATGTTATCTATCTTAAGGAGAGCCACCTCTAGTGAACTATGGACCCCGATCCTTTCTTTTACATTCAATCTACAATCAAATTGTTTACTGCTTTGTTTTTACTTTCTGCAAACTATTACTTCCTTCCATTCGATACGTTTAATCCTTTGTTTTCAGCAAAACCGGTGAGATTGCCAACCTCATCGTAAGTTGGGGATAAAGTTCTGTGGTTGTGTTGTGCAGGTCTCCACATTGCTACTAGCACCGGTGGTGCGCCTACCAAGGCTCAGCTAGCAACACCTTTGGGGTGTTTCCTTGCTCCTACTGGATTGATAACCTTGGTTTCGTACTAAGGGAAAACTTGCTGCTGTGCTCATCATACCTTCCTCTTGGGGTTCCCCAACGAGCTCGATATATTTTGGGCCATCAAGCATATTTTCTAGCGCCGTTGCCGGGGAGTGAAGGACATCTTCACAAGGGGAGTCCCTCATAACCAATCTCTTTACTTTGTTATTTTTTTCTTAGTTTATTTTTGCTTTGTTTGCTTGTTTCTTTATCAAAAACACAAAAAATTAGTTTTACAAGTTTTCTTTCTTTATTGAAAACACAAAAAATTAGTTTCTATCTTAAGTTGCCATTATGTCTAGCCTTGCTCCAATCACTATGTCACCTGAGGAAATGATTTTCACTTGTAAACAAGGAATTGAGGAGAGCTTCAAGGAAGCTTGGTCTAGAATCTCTGATCTACGTGAAAAAAACTGAGCCTAAAATGACCCAAAGCTTGTTCCTTAGCAGTTTTTACCTTGGAATTGCTCTTTGCTATAGATATGCTTTAGATGTTGTTGTGGGAGGAGATTTCCTCCAATGCAATGATGATGATGTTGTTAATGCTATAAAGAAATTGGTCTTTACTTACAACTTGCCTAGCAAAACTGATATTTCTTTCACAAACATATTTGCTAGACTGCACACTCTTGAGACCAGCACTGCTAGTTTGAAATATTGCTATAATATGCTTAGAGAGCATCATAATTATGTTCCAATAAATTCTGAACCATCAAAGTGGCTCCCCATAGTAAAGATTGATATAAATAATAAAACTTTTCAAGCTCGCTGTGATATCATGTCTGAATTTTTTCTTATGCCTAAAGATATTTATGAATCTTTGAATCTTTGGGGGCTTTCTAAAGGAGGAAAAGAAACATCTCTTGCTAATAATGCTACAATATTACCTATTGGAATAGCTGAAGGAGTGTTTACAAAGATCCTTAGGAAAATGATTTCTACTGATTATCTTGTTATTGAATGTGCAGGGAAAGGACAAATTACGCTTGGAAGGTCCCTATTAGAACTCCTTGGAGCAATAATAGATGTGGGAAAGGGGACCATGAACCTTGCTTCTACACCAAAAAATCATATTTTCCCCAAGGTTAAGAAAAAAGTAAGAGAGGTAAGGGCAAGAAATTTGATTTTAATGCTTCTTCATTTGAGAACACTTGATTCTTTTTGTTGCTTCTTATGCCTAACTTAAAGGCGTTAAAGAAAAGTACTTATTTAGAGATAACCCAAAAGTTTTAGATGAGTCTTCGAAGTTATTACTTCAGTAATAACCGCTCTTTATCCTTTTTATTTGCTTTTTGTGCCAAAAGTAACCTCTAATGAGAGAGAAGTAATGATTGGGAAGTTGCTGTCCCGAAACAGATTTCTGTGCTTCACCATAAAAAATCATGTAAAATCTATGTATGTCCTTTTGAGGTGTGAATTTTTGTGCTTCTGCCCCGGTTTGTATCTAACATTTGTTAGTTCAACACTTTTTTATTTGAGCAACATAAGGTCTTCGAAAAAATTCTTCTTTACCTGCTGGTCTGTTTTGACAGATTTCTGCCATTTTCTGCATTTGCTTCTTGTTGGTTCCTTTTTGAGTTCTTTTGGGGAATTGAGATTTTTGAGGGAAGTGCTACAGTAGTTAGTGTTTTAATGGAAGTTTTATTGGTGTTAGCACTGAACCTAAATACTTATTATCTTGAGTGCACTAATGTTGCTAATAAAGATTGTGTGAAGTTTTGTATGAAGGAAAAATTTCAGGTGTATGGAAGGAATGAGTAATGAGATGAATGATGGACTAAAGCTCAAGCTTGGGGATGCCACGAGTGTCACCCCAAGAAATATCCAAGAAGTACAAGCGTTAAAGCTTAGGGATGCCCAAGGCCTCCCCCTCTTCATCAATAAAAATCCCAGGTTTCTTCCAAACGCTTCATTTTTATTGTTTCATGCACAGTTGTGTTGTTCTTGGAGGGTCTTCTTTTCCGTTTCCGTTTTGGTTTTTCGTTTGCTTAGTTTTCTGAATAAATTGGTTGGACCCCCTATTTCATACATTGGTTTTCAAATAGTTTGGTTTGGTTTGGAAAAGAGTAGGAAAGTTCATGCTTAAGTGTTAAAGAGAGTTTGTTTTTGACAGTGGCCTATGCTTTGTCATGCCATGCTTGATAGTGTTTTGGCTTTTTGCTTAGTATTCTTTGCTGTAGCATGACTTGTTATAAACAATTGAGATTGCTTAATGTGCCTTGGATGAATCATGCGTTGTTTTAGCATATTAAAGCATAGTATAGTGGTATTCTCCTTTGATGCTTTATTTGGGTTGACTTGGCGCATGCTCACACCATGTGTTGGGGGGATACCCCCGGATAGGGTCACGCCATGGTATAAAGGCCGAGTTAGCCGAGGTTCGGCAAGGCCAAAGCGGATGCTGGCCGGGTGTGGCACCCCGCAAAAACCACTACTAGAAAATCGCGTTGTTTTTGTGCATTGCATCATCATGACCGCATGCTCATATCATCATGCCACATTGCATTTGAGCATCGTCATGTCATCTTGCATTTGTTTGCATAAAACTATTTTCAAAAAGACTATTTTTGTTTTCGAAACGCCCCGTCTTTATTTTTTTTAAATCAAAACCCGGGTCTCTGGATTTCTTGTTTCGTCTGCCAACGGTTTTCAAAAGCCCCATTTTAAATAATAAGATATTTCTTTTATTTTTAGGAGGCAGCCCGCCAGGCCCGAAAGCCCGGCCGGCCACCTCCAAACCCTAAACTAAAACCTAGTCTATTCCTAAATCTACCCAATCCTAGTCTACCCAGCCCCCTCCACCTCACTCCATCCAGTCACATCGCGCCACCTCACCCCACTCACCAATCCCAGCCCGCCACCTTAGCCTCCCCAGCCACCCATCGCACTCCCAAGCGCG
The DNA here is from genome assembly GCA_910589775.1 of Avena eriantha. Classification (NCBI taxonomy): domain Eukaryota; kingdom Viridiplantae; phylum Streptophyta; class Magnoliopsida; order Poales; family Poaceae; genus Avena; species Avena eriantha. The sequence continues at coordinate 335,372,022 of OU342745.1, forward strand.
GAAAAGAAAACCACCCCGCCGCCAATTTTTCCCGCCTGGGCACGTCTCCCCACGCGGACACAGCGCCGCGCCAGCTCCCGCCACCACCTGCCGCTCCCAGACCCACCCATCGCCACCGCCCCCATCACCTGGCCCCACCACTCCCCCGCATTCCTCCCACCGACGCTCCCCTCTTCCCTCACATCTCCCCTCCCCAGTGCTCGCCACCAACCGTCGCCTCTGTCGGCGCGGATGCCGCTGCCCTCCGCCCTCCAGCGCCGGCCCCGGCCGCGCGACCCGCCGTTGTCCCTGCCGCCAGCAACCGCCGCCACCGAGCCCTCCGCCTGCTCGTCGACCGGCCCGACCTCAGCTCCTTTGCCGCCTGCTCCTCTGCACCTCGCCTTCCCTCTCTCTCGCTGCAGCGCCGCCGCCGCAGGCCGCCTTCCGCCGGCCCTGCCGCCTCGCTCCGACGGCGCCTCCTCCTCATCCGCCACAGCCACCTCGCCTCCTCGCAGTCGCGCTCTGTTGCCGCGGCCAGGAGAGCGCGCCTCTCCATCCTCCACCGCCTGGCCGGGCAGAGTCTCGCCGCTCTCGCCCCGAGCCCTAGGGTGTCGTCGCTGTCGTCCTGCGAGTCAGCCCCGCGTCGCTGTCCTCCGTCACCAGGCATACGCCCCGTGGCCTCTCTGCATCACGACAACCGCCAAGCCCTTGACGCCCTTCGGCTTCGGCTTCGTCCGCGGCCGTGTCCTCTCTACATCCTCCTTGTGGCCGCGTCTAGTCACCGATGTCCAGGCTGCCGCCAGACTTCCTCCGCGTCGCTCGTTCCGCGAGGTCCATCGTCGTGTGTTCCTCTTACAGTGACCTGTGAGTCACAGCTATGTTTAGATTTTCAGATGTTGTTGCTCTCTGTCAGGCACCACATTCCAAGGACTCCTGTGTTCAAGTTGGTCTCGCGGCTGCGTTTCCGTCATCTTCTTTGTACAAGGATGTTGTCATCTAGTATCTCAAGATCTTCGTACAAGGAGGGCACCGAGAAGATCGAAGCAATGTCAATGTTTAAAAGGATGTGCATAGTGCCACTCCAAGACCTCCGATACCAACTCCACCAAACGAACATCGACGCAAGTCCATGACCGATGATCAAGATGGGACCTGAAGACCGAACCCCTCGGCGCGCCAAGTTCTCCTTCCCGGAAGCGTTGACGGCCGTGCGACAAGATCTACCTCCCGTGTTCGAGACTGATCCCTCTGTCCCCGTCGAACCCCGAAGACCGATCCCCCCGAACCTTCCAAGCACCAAGATCGCCAAACGCCAATGTGTGACCCCGATCCGAGCCCCATTTTATAAATGCCATCTATATAAAACCTGTCGCATATTAAATGGTTCATGCTTGCATCTCATCATGTGGGTTTCGGGCAGTTAGTCAATTCATCTAATAATTAAATATGGAGTCTATATGAGGGCTTTTCTAGTCTTATATCGGCTCCATTTAAATTGGTGTAGCGAACCGATGTCATGTTTCGCCCTGTTAATACAACATTTAAATTGCGGTGGTTTTAAATAACTTGAACCTATTAATTAATTGTCGGGACCCCGGGTCCGCTTAATACCGCTTAATTGCACCGCATCTGCATCATCTCATGATCATGTCGGATCTTCTGCCGTAATATTAAATAGTGCATCCAGTGTTTCTTCTAGTGTTTGCTTCTTCGCGGAGTAGTCCGATGAGACGTTGTGAGATTTGACAAGTTCTCCGGATATGATCCCTCGGCAGTGTTTCCCAGGCGAGCATCTCTCCCCCTTCTACCTATTTTGCATTTATAGTCTTTACTTCCTCCTGTTGATCTATTGCTATCCGTGTCGCGATGCTTTAGTTTCCGTACCCCAGTTATATCCCGTGTAGCCTCCATATTGCCTTGGACACCTCCTATTACCTGTGTTTGGTAGATAGCTGGTCTTGCGAGTCGTAGATGCTTGCTCAGGTGCGATCTCGTGTTGTCGAATACCACAGTTGTTGGATTGCTGGCAGATGTTTATGGTGGAGATGTTCAGTGGTGGAGTTGATCATGACTTTAAATACAACTATTAAAATGCTAGATATAACTAATGCAGAGGCATCGGTGGGCAATAGATGTTATTTGGTTCTTCCACGCTCACTTGTGTCCCGTAGGACCCCGAGTACTTGATACCTGTTCCTTGATTTTTCGCACTATCCACATCCGGGAGGCCTTATGGACCCCCCCTGAGCCAGAGCTTGATTCATTTCTATTTCTTGGGGCCACAAAGTAGTTTGGGGCTTTATTACTATCCTGTACCTATGCCATGTTACCGCTTTATTTAAGATTGTGCGTGGAGCACCTGTACTGTTTTGGATCGTGCCACGTTTTCGCGGTATCGACAAGCCCAATCACACTTTCGGGTTCCCAGTCGTTTACCGCCGTCGTCGCAAACCCTGGGTCTGTTCCGGAGCCGGCCAACTTCGTTGCGGGTAGCTTAGTGGGGTGGCCCCCTGAAATATTTTATGAATCCTGTGATTGCTTTGTCGTGAAAGCCTGGTTGGGTTTTGAGTTGGTTTTTCCGAGGTTGATCGAGTGTGTGTTGCTATTTGTGCACCCCTGCAGGGTAAAACTTTCTGAAAGCCGTGTCCGCGGTTATGGACGACTTGGAGCACAGTATCTCGATCATAGACAAGCATAACTAAAGTAGTGCTATAAATTTGACTTCATATGTGACTAGTAAACAAATGCAACTATAACGGAATGGATATTAAAAATGCCAACAACTGGTGGAGCTGGGTTGTTTCGTGACATGCTGTACCTGCCTAGTAAGTATTACAACTCCAATGGAATGTGATAAAAGTGCCAACAATCGCTGGGTTTGGGATTCCTTAGGACACTTATATCTGACTAGTAAATGTTCCAACTACCACGGAATGGTTAACTAAATCTGCCCACTACTTATGATTCAGGATGACTCATGCTATCTATATCTGATTAGTAATTGCTGCAACTATAACAAAATGAGTAAAATTGCCAACTGTGTGAGTTCCTTGGTCCGACTTCCTCGTTTGGTCTCGAGGGGGGAAATACCAGGATAGGTTTGTTTGGAGTTAGCTTAAGGTTGGATCCGAATAGGTCTTTCTTATCCCTCTCTGATAACAGCCAGTTGTATCGACTCTCTATAGGTTGTTTAGTGCCGCTGCGCTGCCGCTTCAGCCCACCATACCTATGTAGGCGAGAGCCGCCGAATTCTAGCCTCGCCGTGTACTGGCCTCAGTACTGACGCTCCTCTTTTTCCTTTGCCCTTTGTCGGCACCCCTTTTGTTTTAGCAGGTTTGAGATCGACGTCGTTAGCAGGGTTACCCTTCCGGCTTGGCCTGGGCAGGGTTATGGACGCCATTGGTTATTCTTCAGGGCTCTTAGCCCCATTTGCATCTTGTCCGTAGTCAGACGCTCTATCGTTTTCAAGGTGATTTGAATCTTTGTATTGTATATCTGTATTCTTGACTCCCTAAGTCGTTCTTGTATATATATCTGTTCTGTGGGTCCCATCGAGGACTGTTGCGTAATGGTATCACTTCGTTTTCCACCCGCACGAAAGTGCCTGGTGGGCGTCCTTGAATCGTTTCTATGCGGGTTTGGCGGAAAGGGCTAAAACTTGCATAGGGCTGATTAGAGGGTGTTACACCGGGTCACCTAAAGGCAGGCCGAATCACGGGGTAACCCGGACCAGGGGCATTCGCCTGACTAAGTCTCAATCGACTTAAGGAGTAAGTCGGAAATGCCTGTTTTACTTGTATGCAGGAACGGGCGTGGCCGGATCAACTATGATCCGGGTCATGTCTAGCTTCTAGGAGAAGGAAGGAATCTCGCTGGTCAAAATAAGCCCCGGTACACACTACCTGAGCGAAGCGAGCGAGGGCAGGACCACCGGGGCGTGGCCGACAAGGGTGACGATGCCCATGTCGGCAGACGCGGGCGACGTAGAGGCTCACGTAGCCTCTGCATGTGTGACGCGGGGGAAAAGCACCCCGGTCGGCTTACTACTTTGGGAGGTAGCATATTCTTAGGAATATGCTTCCACGTATGCCCTAGGCAGAGACCGAGCTCCCTCTATAAAAGGGGGGCTAGGGTTTCAGTAGAAGGGGTTGGTTCTGCTGTCCTGGTTTTGCTAGGGTTTTAGGTGCGATCTGTCGGTGAGATTAAGAGAGCTCCTTCTTCCTCCTCTTGCCAATACAGCTCTTGGAGCACTTGCAATCTTGGAATCAAAGCAAATACAAACTTCTGTGTGGAGATTCACTTCACTATCCCTCCCTGGATTCCCCTAGCGTGTATTAGTCCCCACCTTTAGCCTATCCATGGCATCTGCCGTGACACCACCACGACAGTTGCGCCCACCGTGGGGCTAGCAGCGCTAGCAGGGGTCAAGATCCGGACAGGAAACCTCATCGGCACCGGCGAACGCATCGTATCCGGGCTCGTTCAGCGCTGGACTTCGTCAGCGATAGCGCTGGCTGCTTCGGCATGCGCCCTCTTCCGTGCAATGGCCTCTTCGTCAAGCTCGGCGCGCACAAGGTCTACATTGCTGTTGACGTGTCGTGTGTTCATCCGCGTCACGTCGTTGAGGCGGGGGAGCCGCCCCTCATCGTGGCTCGCGGGGCGCATATCGCTCGTTCCCCGGACCACGTAGAGGTGATGATGACCGCGCCTGGTGCGGGCGCGAGCAAGGATCCGGTGCCAGATCCGGAGGTAACGCCTAAGGCACCTAGGAAAGGTAGAGGTCCTCCACTAGAGAGGCCAGAGAATGTGTTGAGGGAAGCGATGGATAGCTTGGCAAACCCTGTGGTAGCAGCAGTAGATCCGGCTCGAGCATAGGCCGAGCTAGAGGAAACTAGGCAAAAGATACTAGAGGGGGCAAAAAAGATAGCCGCGGCTCAGCAATCGTTGAATATGACGCTGCGTGAGTACGCAAAGGCGAACAAAGTTGATACTGTAAAAGTGAAGGGAAGAAATCTCATGAGCGAGATGAATAGAGAGGGTGATACTAGAATTGAGGAATCAGAAAACTGTTTGTCCGTGGGGCTGCCGAGGTATAGTACCCCAGCAAAGAACCTCAGAGCAGCGGATGCAGCTGCATCCGAGTTAGAGGGTCTGACAGGTGAAGCCCGTCAGAGACAACAAGATAGGGTTAACGAGCTGGTTCGGATTGCGAACATGCAAAATGAGGAACTACTCAGAGCTAACCCAGAGAGAGTTGGAGCCTCCAAGATCGTCCATTCGGCGGCGGGTAACCCGGAGAAATCCGCTGGAGCCGCATCGTCTCCTCATGGCGGTCCAAGGAGAGAAGAGATAGTAACCTCGGCCAGACGGAACAAACAGATCGTCCCGTATGACCCAACGCGGGCAGGGAAAGGAAAAGAAGCTCAGAAAAATGATGATCGATGGAGTGTGATCCGAGGTGAAGCTGGCTGAGGTAACCGCGACCAAGGCAATGCCGGTCAAGGGAACATTGTGAACGGCAATGCCGGACAGCGAAACTCGGCTGGAGCAGGACAACCGCAGCAACGGAATATGCCAAGGCAAGAGCAAAGTGCCGACCGAGGTATGCAACAGAAAGGTGCTCCGGGAGAGCAAGACAGGTATAATGATGGAGACTCGGAAATGGCAAACGTGGGATACCCAAGGCCGGACTACCATGTGATAGGGTCAAGATTGGGAAGCAGGGATTTGATGCCGGATGATGCCAGGTTGAAACTGGATCGACTGTATAGGTCGGAACAAATTGAATGTCAAGGTCCACCGGGTCCAGCATGTTTTGGACTCCGGATCATGAAGGAGCCACCGGTACCCAACTTCCAGCTACCCAGGGGCACGAAGACGTATGACAGCAGTACAAAGACGGAGGATTGGCTGATAAATTATGCTACAACTGTGAAAATTGCCACTGACAACCTGAGATGGGCTGTACGATATGTACCCCAGATGTTGGAAGGACCGGCAAGGGTATGGCTGAACAATTTGTCGCCAGGAAGCATCAACTGCTGGATAGATTTCGAGGAAATGTCATCAGCAATTTTTCGAGTACGTATCAGAGGCCAAATAGGCCGCAAACACTAGCTATGTGCAAGCAAAGGCCAAATGAGACAAACCGGGAGTTTCTAACCCGGTGGTGTACTGTGAGAAACTCGTGTGAGGGCGTGATAGAATCACAGGCCATATCATGGTTTGCACAAGGGTGCAGATATGCAAGCGAGCTGTGGCAGAAGTTGCAAAGGAAAATGCCAACTACGTTGGCAGAGATGATCCGGATTGCATATTCGTATGCTTTAGGTGATCCGACTCAACCTAGGCTCGTATCAAACGAGTCAAACGATGAGTACTATTAGAGAGATGGGGCCGGATCATCCCGGAGGAATGAGTACAGAGGAAAAAGGAGAGATGATAGACCAGATCATCGATACGGTTCACACCAAGTTACAGCTGTGAATCAAGATCAGCCTGAAGCAGGGGGCAGTCAACGCCAAAAAATTGGAGGGCAGTGGAATCCGAGAAACGATGGCAAGAAGACTTGGACACCAGAGCAAAAGAAGCAGTGGCAAGAAAGGAAAGACCGTCCGAGGTATACTTATGAGTCAATGTTGGACCAGCCTTGTAAGTTTCACACGCCAAATCCGAATAACCCAGAAGGTCATACGACGAGGCAATGTGAGTGGATGCACAAAATTGAACAAGGAGGTTCGGGGAATGCTCAGGCACCCCGGAATGATCAGCCTCGGCAGGAGTTACCCTGGCAGCAATTGCTCTCCGGAGCAAACACGCAACAACTAATGTTGCCTCCCCCTCCGCCGAGGTATGATAACAATGAGAGAAGGGATGCAGTGCATCAAGTGGAAAATCAGCATCAGCCAGATTAGAGATACCCCGAAAATGAGGGGAGAAATGAGTACATAGAGCATCATCAGAGCTATTGTGTGTTCACCACTGAGGAAACAGATAGAAAGAGCTTGCAGCGTAGGCATATGGAGGTGAATGCAGTAATGCCTGCAGTGACGAGGTACATGCCTTGGTCTGATCAGGAAATCACCTGGAGCATCAGGGATCATCCCAAGCTTATGCCAAACCCTGGTTCGTATGCGTTGGTGCTGGATCCGACATTCATTAGACCTAGCATTAACGTAAGGTTCTCGAAGGTACTGATTTACAATGGCAGCAGCATTAACATCATGTATGCGGACACAATGCGCAAGTTGGGTATCTCGGAGAACATGCTGCAGGCCACGAGGTCAACTTTCCATGGTATTGTGCCTGACATTTCTTGTGAGCCCATAGGCAAGGTCCAGGTTGACGTCTTGTTCGGCACGAGGGATAACTGCCGAACCAAAAATTTGGAGTTTGAGGCGGTGAACTTAGAAAGTGCGTACCACACGTTACTCGGAAGGCCAGCCCTGAACAAGTTCATGGCAAGCTGTCATGTTAGCTACTTGAAGATGAAGTTGCCCGGACCAAACGGGGTGATTACCATTGCTGGGGATTTCCGACGTTCCATGGAGTGTGCGTCGGCCGGGTCAAACTTAGCCGAGTCACTTGTGATTGCGTAGGAAAAAAGGAAAATTTAAGAGGTGGCGACATTGGCTCAGTCCGCGCAGCAGTATATGCCGGCGCTGAGTAACCCGCACAGGAGTGTCTCTTTCCAGGCCACAAAGGATACCAAGAAGGTTCCTGTTGATGACATGTTTCCAGAGCGCACCGTAACAATTGGTGCTGGGTTAAATGATAAATAGGAAAGCGAGCTCGTCAGCTTCCTCCATGAGAATCGGGACATTTTTGCTTGGTCCACACATGACTTGCAAGGTGTACCGAGGGAGTTGGCCGAGCACTCTTTGAATGTGAGACCCGGAGCTAAGCCGGTGAAGCAACCACTCCGCCATTTCGCCGAAGATAGGAGGAAAGTCATTGGGGATGAGATAGCTCGGTTGCTAGCTGCAGGATTTATCATGGATGTTCTTTACCCGAATTGGCTATCTAATCCGGTGCCAGTGGAGAAGAAGAAGGATGACCCGAACGTGGCAGTGGTTTGGCGCATGTGTATCGATTACACGAACCTGAACAAGGCGTGTATAAAAGATCCATTTCCGCTGCCAAGAATAGATCAGGTCATAGACTCAACTGCTGGATGTGAATTGTTGTCATTCATTGATGCATATTCTGGTTTCCACCAGATACCTCTGAATCCGGATGATCAAATAAAGACTGCGTTTATTACCCCGTATGGGGCTTATTGCTATCGCACCATAGCAATAAGGTGTACGTGGATGATGTGGTTATCAAGACTAAGGAAAGCAAGACGCTCCTTGACGATATCAGGCAAATGTTTGCGAACCTAAGGAGGTTCCGGATGAAACTTAACCCGGAAAAATGCACCTTCGGTGTCCCGGCTGGAAAATTGCTTGGGTTTCTTGTTTCCATCCGAGGTATCGAGGTAAATCCAACCAAAATCCGGGCCATCGAACGAATGGAACTGCCGAAGTGTCTTAACGATGTCCAGCAGTTCACAAGTTGCCTGGCCTCATTAAGTCGGTTTGTATGTCGGTTGGGACAGAAGGCATTGCCTCTTTACCAACTCATGAAAAAGTCGGATAAGTTCGTTTGGACTCCGCAGGCCGATGAAGCCTTTACCCACCTGAAGAAGATGTTAGCCACGGCACCAATGCTAGCCTCACCACTATCAAAGGAGCCAATGTTGCTCTATATAGCCGCAACCAACCGAGTTGTAAGTGCAGTGATAGTGGTGGAGCGCGACGAGGAGGGTAAGTCGATGCAAAGGCCAGTGTATTACTTGAGCGAGGTGTTGTCAGCCTCAAAGCAGAACTATCCACACTATTAAAAGGTGGCATATGGCGTGTACATGGCCGCTAAGAAGCTGAAGCACTACTTTGAGGAGCATCCCATTCGGGTCATATGTGAGGCCCCCATATCCGAGATAATGAGTAACAAGGATGCGAGTGGCAGAATTGCAAAATGGGCAATTGAGCTAGCTCCTTATGCGCCGCAATATGACAGAAGAGAGGCCATCAAATCTCAGGCTGTGGCGGAATTTTTCGTGGATTGGGCCGAGGTGCAATACGAACCGCCACTCCTAGATCCGAACTATTGGCGAATGCACTTTGACGGATCAAAAACCAAAACCGGGCTAGGTGCCAGAGTGGTACTCACGTCGCCAAAGAAGGACCAGTTGAAATATGTGCTGCAGATCCATTTCGCGGCATCAAACAATGTCGCTGAGTATGAAGCACTTGTGCACGGGCTCAAGGTGGCAAAAGAGATTGGGATACGTCAGATCGTATGCTTTGGCGACTCGGATTTGGTGGTGCAGCAAGTGTCGGGACTATGGGACGCCCTTGATCCAAACATGGCGCTGTACAGATTTCATGTGCAGAAGATATCTGGTTACTTTGAGGGATGTGAATTTCACCATGTACCCCGGGTGGAAAATGAGGCTGCCGACATGCTGTCGAAGCTCGGGTCAACCCGACAAGCAATTCCACCGGGTGTAGCATTAGAGTACCTCAGGAAACCATCCATCAGGCCCTCCCTAGAAACCGACTCAATCTATGTCCCGGAGGACACAGAATCCGGAGCTGTACCAATGGACAATGACATGGGAAGTGGTCCGCAAAACCCGGGGACTGCCTCGGCAAACCCGGGGGCTGCTTCACTGAACCCGGGGACTGCTTTGCAAAACCTGGGGACTGCTCAGCGTGATCCGGTTGAAGTTATGCCGGTGGATCAGATGGAGATTGATGAGGATGTGTTCCCTGTGCGAGCAATACCAGCTTGGGCACTATCTATATTTCAATTCCTGAAAGATGGAACGCTACCCGCTGAGGAAGTGCTGCCCAGGCAAACACAGAGGAGGGCAAAGGCCTACACGATCATCAATTCTGAACTATACAAAAGGATTGTGACCAATGTCCTTCAGCGATGTGTTGACCCAGAAGAAGGGCTTGAAATCATCCGAGATATACATCAGGGGGAATGCGGGCATCATGCCTCATCCCGAGCCTTGGTAGCAAAAGCTTTCCGACACGGATTCTACTGGCCAAGTGCCTTAGAGCAAGCAGAAGATCTGGTGAGAAAATGTAATGGTTGTCAGAGGTATGCTACCAAGACACATATGCCGATGTCGGAACTCAAGACCATACCAATCACTTGGCCATTTGCCGTATGGTGCTTGGATATGGTTGGCCCGTTCAAACCAGCAAGGGGAAATATGACTCACATTCTGGTAATGGTGGACAAGTTTATGAAGTGGATTGAGGTAAAGCCTATAAGAAAATGTGATGGAGCTACGGTCGTAACATTTCTCAAAGATATCATCTTGAGATACGGTTATCCTCACAGTATCATAACTGATAATGGCACAAACTTTGCGGAAGGAGCATTTGCACGTTTTTGCCGGGATAAGAAGATCCGGCTGGACGTAGCCTCGGTAGCCCACCCCGCATCGAACGGACAAGTGGAAAGATCCAATGGATTAGTATTATCCGGGATAAAACCCCGGCTCATTGAGCCACTGCAAAGATCAGCAGGGTGCTGGATAGAAGAACTACCAGCGGTACTGTGGAGTTTAAGAACAACTCCGAATCGATCAACAGGCTATACGCCGTTCTTTCTGGTATATGGGGCAGAAGCTGTATTACCAGCTGACACAGAGCATGATTCTCCTAGGGTCACCCAATACACAGAAACCGAAGTGCAAGAAGCCTGGCAAAATGATGTTGATCTGCTGGAAGAAGCGAGAGAACTGGCATTGTCCAGATCCGCCATATATCAGCAAAATCTCCGACGCTATCATAGCCAGAAAGTATGCCCCCGAGTCTTTCGAGAAGGCGATCTGGTGCTTCGGTTGGTACAACGTACTGCTGGCATGCATAAATTATCCCCCCCATGGGAAGGGCCGTTCATCGTGAGCAAGGCATTGCACAATGATTCTTATTATCTTATAGATGCAAAGCCACAGGAAAAGAACAAGGCGGACAGGTACGGAGAGGAATCCAAGCGACCATGGAATATAGCTCTACTCCGTCCTTTCTACACTTAGCTAAGAAGTGTATGTATCTGAGTCATCTCATATGTCGGTATGTATGTCGACAATGAGCTTAGCAATGAAATGTTGGCACCTCGAGCAGTAACTCGAGGACTGCCTCAATAATGTTTGTTGTTTTTTGTGCATCAGCTGGAATAAATTATTCTAGTTAACTCGGATTAGTAATGTGTGAGCACCAAGAACCCAACTCTTTGACTTGCTGCTGTCCAACAAGAATTGGCTTCATGGCAAGCAAGAGAACAAGTTTGGAATTGCGTAGCACATGAAAAACGACTAAGGAAAAGAATTTATTCAAGCCGACGTTTGTTTTTCAGACTAACCCTGTATTTATTTTCAAGTTATTATGCAGTTTTATTTTTGAGCTAAGTCTAAAAGTTTCCTAGTACTGTTAAGACAATTTTTGAAGCTCGGATTCGTAAGTCGGAAAACCGAATCAAGGTAGACACGAACCGAGCCAAGAGATTAAACGAACAAGAAAAAGAAACTCGGGGACTACGCCCAAGTTAATTCGGCATAAGAACTTAGTAGCAAAATATCACATGTATATGGGATACAACTCCACCCGGCATACCGGGGATCTGATAAATTTTTAAGTGTTTCCGCTCAAGGAGCTGCAGGAGGAGGAAGTTCGGCATCGTCTTTGCTGCCTTCAATGTCCGAGGCGTCATCTTCTCCTTCATCGTCCAAGCCATTTTCATCGTGCTCAACCTCTTCGTCCCTAGCGGCTTCCAGGAAGCTCGGCCCCTCGACCCATTCATGAATGGGAGCATATTCGATGAGGCTATGGGCGCAAGCTTGGCGCCGAGCTACCCACTCCGGGTCATTGGTCCATCTGGATCCTGTGCACAGACGTGTCAGGAGGTTGAGATCGATCTTCTCATACCACGTGAGTATGTGGTGAAGAATGGTATCAACTGCGGCACGTCCGGCGGATTCTCTCCAGAGGTCGAGCCGAGTCTCGGTTTCCATTAGCTTCTCAATGAGAAGTGCGGTGGTCTCTGGGGCATCTTTGCCGGGCCAGAACATGTTGAAGATGCGAGCTGCAGCACCGAGGATGTCCTTGCCGTAATTTTTGATGAGCTCCACGCGAGATGACAAGCTGACCAACAGGTCCTCCAGGGCATAAGGAATCCCTTCACCATCAGGAGCGGCCGGAGTACCCCTTTCTCGGTGGAAGTTGGCAACTGCTGCGCTCGCAATAGCAGTGCCCTCTGGAAATTTGCCTGGAAACGAGGCAACGGAGGACGGTCAAGAAAAGACATATGAAGTAACCCGGAGAAGTAGGTCGGAAAAGGGAAAGGAACTTACGTGATATATGGCTGAGGATCCGGGTCAGCTCCTTGGTGCAGTCATCACGTCTCTTCCGAAGCTGCTCAAGCTCAGCGTTCGCCGACCCAAGATGGATGCCGGACTCCTTGAGAAGATCCTGGTCCTTGGCGATCTGGAGATTGAGGCGCTCGCGCTCTTCTGTGTAATTCTGACCAACCTTTTGAAGTTCGGATTGGTGCTGGGCCTTCATATTCTCCATCTCAGCCTTGAGCCTGGCAATCTCATCGTCCTTGGTCAGGAGGAGGGCGAGCTCGTCATCTTTCTTCTTAAGCTCGGCTTGGTGCTGCCCTGCTTGTTCGAGAAAATGCAGCATCATATCAGGCACGGGCACACTATCTTCAAGCGATGCTGAAATAGTGTGTTGGCCCGGCAGAGCCAAGGTATGAATGTTTGCCGAGCCAATTAGAAAAGGAAGTGGAAAGCACTGCAAGGTCGGATAGAAATGACTTACCCTTGATCTGCTCCAGATTTTTCCGCATAATAATGTTCTCAGCCTCCACCCTAGCTGCGGAATCCTAATGATGAGATTAGTTCGGCAAAGGAAGATGAAGAAAAATGAAGAAGCGCTAAGGAAGAAATTTACCCCTTTTCTCGTATTCCGCGATAAGTGCAGCCTGCTTTGCGCGTAGCATCTTGTGGGTATCCAGCAAGCGTTGGAATTCAGTACTTCGGCGATTGGTGGTTACCTGAAAGGGATATAGAAACATAAGTTAGCTTGGTGCATATTCGAAGTGTACTAAAATCCGGGCCAAGTGGAACTTAACCCGGCTCTAGGTGTGTGCATATTCGAAGTGTACTAAAATCCGGGCCAAGTGGAACTTAACCCGGCTCTAGGTGTGTGCATATTCGAAGTGTACTAAGATCTGAGCCAAGTGGAACTTAACCCGGCTCTAGGTGTGTGCATATTCGAAGTGTACTAAGATCCGAGCCAAGTGGAACTTAACCCGGCTCTAGGTGTGTGCATATTCGATGTGTACTAAGATCCGAGCCAAGTGGAACTTAACCCGGCTCTAGGTGTGTGCATATTTGAAGTGTACTAAGATCCGAGCCAAGTGGAACTTAACCCGGCTCTAGGTGTGTGCATATTCGAAGTTCTCATGGAGCTACGCTAGTTTTCTAAAGAGCATCCGGCCGAGTAACAAGTTACTCCCCCGGAGGCTCGGGGACTAATGGCTATTATCTATAGCATGTAAAGGGGAAGCAACATACCTCCATCATCCGCCCGGTGAGGTTAATTGCCTTTGTGACTGTGTTCATTTGGGCGGAAAACTCGGCGGGGCCGAACTTCTCCGGGAGATCAGTGTCTTGAACTACCTCTGCCTTATTCCAATTCATGACAAATTCAATCAAGCTCGGAGGGTACCGCTTACCGGTGGGCATATGGGGCACCACCAAGCCCTTCGCGTGCGCTTCTTTCCTTTCAATCAAGGCAAGGGCTAGGCTGGTGTGCAGAACCATCTGCTGTGCATCAGTTGGCTCGACAGGGGCGTCCTTCGCTGCTGGAGCTTTCTTGGGAAGCATTGATGCGAGGGTACGCTGCCCAGGCTCGACGAATGTTGGCTTGGTAGCGTCCGGAGCCTTCTTGCCCTTGGCTTGCTGGGAAGAGGAAGTCGTCGCAGTGGATTTCCCCTTAGGAGCTGCCAGGGTAGTTCCTTGCCGAGGTTGAGAAGACTCGGACGAGGCAGAGGAGCCAGGCGCTGGTGCTCTTGTGGCTAGACTTGGTGCCGCTGCTGATGTTTTTGCAGCCGGAGTTAGTGCTGATGCCGGAGTTGGTATTGGTGTTGGTCTGGTTGCTGGTGCTGGTGCTGGAGTTGGTGCTGGTGCCGAGGTAGCTTCGGTGGCTGCTGGTTGCGGCAAAGCCGAAGTGGTGGATGCCGTCGCCTCGGCTGGGCCGGTATCCCCCGCTCCAAGGTTACCCTCCTCTTGACGAGGTGGAGCAGAACCCGGAGCAGCCGCAGAACCCTCTAGAATAGGGCTCAGCAAACGTGACTCGTCGTCACGACAGGGAGAAGGGCTAGGTCGGAGCGGTGAAGAGATGCTAGATCCACTTTGAGGGACCTCCAACGGAGCCCTACAAAAGAGAATAATGTCAGAAGAGAAATCACAACGATGCAAGGAAGAGAAAGTTACAGAAGGAAAAGTGGCTTAAGCATCCGAGGTTTGGGCCTCCTTGGGTTTCCGAGCCCTTCGTGCTGGGGCCTTGCCTACTGGCTTGGAGGCAGTCTTGTCCCCCGACTTCTTTCGCCTTTTAGCGGGCTGAGGAGGTCCGGAGGAAGAACTTGGAGCAGCCCCGCGCTTCTTCTTCGGTGCCACCGGAACAGGTTCGCCCGTAGCGAGGGGAGGATCCTTGCGGATATGACCACCGGGGTGAGTTGATGCCGGAAAAGCAAAAGAAAGGGGGACAGCCTCAACAGGTTCAATCACCTCGACATCCGAGTCATCTTCATCATCGGGCCAATCTCTAATAGAAGATGATTTACCCGTGGGTCGTTTCGTGGCGTCGGTCATCGGGAGGAACATCTCCTGGTCCGGCTCTTCCTCATCCGGAGTCTCTCGGTCTGGCACCCACTTAAGGGTCGGATCGGTGCCGTCCTCGAGTGTCTGCTGAAGAAATTGCTGAGGAAAAGAATGAACAAAAGAGTAAAAAATGCAACAATAACCGACATGTAATTGTTATGGGGTAAGTTTGCAACATGAAGCTTACCGCGGGAGGAAGCCTATCGCGGCAATAATGCTCAATTCCCCAAGTCCACTCAGAGGAGAAGTCCTTGTGGGTGGTGAAGAGAGCCTTAACCCGGCGATATATCTCCATGTTGCTCAGCTCGAAGGATGAGGTTTGGTTGGGGTCGCGACCGAAGCTCATGTGGCACACCTTGTGGGTGCGCTTCTGGAGGGGGGAAATTCGGTTGCGCACGGAAGTGATCATAGCATCCTCGTTGCGCAGCCCGAGCTTCTTCAGCTCCGCGAACCTTTTGTTGACTTGGTTGGCCAAGGCCGTGGGCTTCTTGGGAACGACATCCCATAGTTCCGGGTTAGGTGGACCCGGAGTATAGGGGAGCAGCCGGATTAAGTCTTCAGTGCCGGTATTCCGGACGTAAAAGAAAGTCCGGGCCCACCCTTTGCAGGACTCTAACCCGGTGACCCGGGGGAATACGGAAAACCTCCGGGGTGAGATGGAAGCAACTTCGAATTGAGTGAGCTGCTTGTCCTCCGGATCAATGTGGATGTTTGGGATGACGTTGCGACGAAGGCCGAAGAACCGGATCCATAGCTCCTTCATGGGCCACAGTCCGGCATAGCCTTCGATCGTGGAAGCAAAGGCAGAAAGAGAAGTGATGGCGTTGACAGGAAGATGGTGCGGCTAGAGTTGGTAGGTACTAAGCCAGTCCAGGAAAAATTCGCTCACCGGCAAACCGAAGCCCCGTTGGAAGTGGGACAAGAACACGACGTATTCACCCGGATTGGGTGAGGGGGCCAATTCGGAGGAGGCAAGACGAGCCGCAACGCTGGCGGGGATGCGCCTGGTGTGGTAGAGCCAATCTAGGTCGTCTTCGCAGACCCAAGATCCGGCCCATGCACCGCGGTCCGCCGCTGCGGCGTCCTCCTCCATTTCTTGCTCAGCCACGATGAGCTCCTCCTCCGTCATCTGGTCTTCGCTGCCCTTGCTGGCACTAGCGGCGGCGGGGGGCAGAGGCCTGGATTGGTGAGGACCCATGGCGAGGGAGTTGCGTAGCGGTGGCTGGGATGCAGAAGTGTGAGGGAAAAGCGCGGCGGCGACGCTTCTATTGGGGAGCACAGGCGGCGGCGCGGTCGCGAGGAAGCCGAAGGAGAAGAGCAACGGGCAGAGGGGCACGGAAGGGGAAAAATCCTAAGGGGTGCACCCCTCCGCTATTTAACCACTCCCTCAAGGGTGAGTGGGATCTCATCCTGCGGATCAGCCACACGCAGTGGCCGTGTATGACCTGCCTCGGCCAATCAGTGGGGAGCCACACGGAGGGCCACAGAGCGGAGATGATCCCATGACGTGACACTGTGATGCGATAAACGAGGAGGCAGGCATGACGTGACCCACGCACAGTGATAACTGACAATTACTGCGGCGGTTACTATGGAGGCCCTTAAAATAAGACAACATAATGATTACCCTTCACATGGGTTGGCGTATGAGAGAAGGAAACAAGACCCGGATGAAACTGTGGTAACCCGGCCAGCAAGTGAAAACTTGGAATGTGCAGAGGGAAAGTAAAACCATGAAGTCCGAGTTAAAGTGGTAACCCGGCCGGCAAGTGAAAACTTGGGATGTGCGAAGGGAACGTAAATCCATATAATCCGAGGTAAAGAGGTAACTCAGAAATAACGACCGGAGCTCGAAATTGAACCTGACGTGGCCTTAGCGGCCAAGGCAGCTAAGACCGCACCAGCTTCGGGGACTAATGTTTGGGGGATACCCCCGGGTAGGGTCACTCCGTGGTATAAAGGCCGAGTTAGCCGAGGTTCGGCAAGGCCAAAGCGGATGCTGCCCGGGTCACCTAAAGGCAGGCCGAATCACGGGGTAACCCGGACCGGGGGCGTTCGCCTGACTAAGTCTCAACCGACTTAAGGAGTAAGTCGGAAATGCCTGTTTTACTTGTATGCAGGAACGGGAGTGGCCGGATCAACTATGATCCGGGTCATGTCTAGCTTCTAGGAGAAGGAAGGAATCTCGCTGGTCAAAAGAAGCCCCGGTACGCACTACCTGAGCGAAGCGAGCGAGGGCAGGACCACCGGGGCGTGGCTGACAAGGTTGACGACGCCCATGTCGGCTGACGCGGGCGACGCAGAGGCTCACGTAGCCTCTGCATGTGTGACGCGAGGGAAAAGCACCCCGGTCGGCTTACTACTTTGGGAGGTAGCATATTCTTAGGAATATGCTTCCACGTATGCCCTAGGCAGAGACCGAGCTCCCTCTATAAAAGGGGGGCTAGGGTTTCAGTAGAAGGGGTTGGTTTTGCTATCCTGGTTTTGCTAGGGTTTTAGGTGCGATCTATCAGTGAGAGTAAGAGAGCTCCTTCTTCCTCCTCTTGCCAATACAGCTCTTGGAGCACTTGCAATCTTGGAATCGAAGCAAATACAAACTTCTGTGTGGAGATTCACTTCACTATCCCTCCCTGGATTCCCCTAGCGTGTATTAGTCCCCACCTTTAGCCTATCCATGGCATCTGCCGTGACACCACCACGACACCATGTTATGACTATCCCAAGTCACCATAAGCCTTGATGATCCTTTAGTTTTCAACTTGTAGTATCGCTTTATGCTTTGATCAATGATGTTTTGTCGCTCTGCATGATTATGGCCGTTATTGCTCTCTTAGTTTGTCGCTCCCAATATTTTGCTAGCCTGCACAACCAAGTATGAGTTCCACTCATGCATCCAACTCCCTAAACCAAGTTATTCCAAAGAGTCCACCATACCTACCTACTAGCATATGCTATTCCAAGTATATTCATGCTTTTGTTTACCTTACAAATTAAACTTGTTATGAGAAAACTAGTGATTAAAGCTCTCACGAACTTGATGGCACACTTTACTTTCCTTGCCCTTAATAAACTTGAACCATTGTGTCGTCTATGTTGTATATGCTTGCACTTATTTGTTGGGGATTAGCAGAACCATGCTGTCATGGGGAACGCTTTCAACATTGCACTGGTACTTTGTACCTAGTTGATATCACGCTCTTTTGTCTATGGATGTCGTCGGTGTGAAATGAAAGGGGAGCTTGTAAGTCCATGGAGTTATGTATATGTGTTAGAGAAACGCCTGTGCCGCTGGTCTAATCCATGCTGACATGGTGGAAACCAGCAGCGTAACCATAATGGGATGTCTATGGCGCATTCTTCTTATAAAAAAGAGTCCTATATTGAGAAAAAAAGAGAAAAAGAAAAAAAAGATTATGAAAAGAGGAAAGAGAGAAAACAGCACCATATTCCCATGGTAAATAAGAAGATTGCTGAGATGCTCGTTGTTTGCTTGCCTTGTCATTTTGATATGGGGATTCTTCCGTATCATTAGGCAAGGGGTACCCCGTTGGTGGTTCTCTATGATACACATGTACTTACGATGACAAGAACTTACCGGTGACTAAACTTGAGTAGCATGAGGAGCGACCCTCGTATTCAAGGGACATGAGATTTCTACCTTATACTTCGTCAAGCATGTACATCATAGTTTGTTCACTTTAAACTTAATCACTTCAAGATGCTTATGGTAGGGGCAATGAGAGCTGAAAGCTAATAAGTACCATAATTTTTGGAAGCTCTTTATGAAACTTGAATCTCTGCTTCCTTCTATGAAGGCCTTTCTTCCACTTATATATTGAGTCTCCACCTGCTATCTTTATGCACCTACTTTGAGAGCATAGTGGCCATTCTTAGTTCTATGTGCATTGTCCCAAGACTAGTTGATTGATGCATACCTTGATATTGCTTGTTTTAAACTATTTGTATCTAGTTACTCTGATGAACTTTGAAGGTTTCCTATGCATTTATATTTGCTACTCTATGAGGGACAAGCTGAATGCTACTATGCTATGTTTTCTTTATGTGAAACAAACAAACATCTTGCAAAGCATTGTTATTCATGAATCTTTTGTTTGTGCCTTTTCATGTTGCAACATAGTTTCTTTGTCTTATTTCTAGGACTTTGTCTTTCATGTTATGATTGAAGTACTATGATCCCAGCTTTGAATGTTTTACAAATACTTTGATCAAGTTTATGATGGTGCATGTCACCTTAAAAATTATTCTTTCTTTTTATCACTTAACTACTCGAGGACGAGCAAGAGTTAAGCTTAGGGATGTTGATAAATTACAAATGTATCTATTATTTTTTTATGTTCCATGCTTGGTTTTATCTACTTTTTTATGTTTTGTCCACACTTTGGAGTACTTTTCATATGATTTCTTGGACTAACCTATTAACAAGAGCCACAGTGTTAGCTGCCTGTTTTCTAGTGTTTTTGGTTCCAGGAAAGTCAGAAAATGAATATTGTCGGAATTGGATGCGACGAAATCCAAAGTGAGTATTTTACCGGGGGACACTTGGAGCCAGAATACGAGACGGAGAAGGGCCAGAGGGCGGCCACACCACCTGGCCAAGCGGCCAGGCTTGGCCCACGCCAGGGGGTGGTGTGGCCAGCCCAGGCACCCCCTCAGCCTCTCCTTCCGCCTATATATTCCCTATGATACAGAAACCGTAAGTCCCTGATCAAAATTCCACAAAAGAGTCTGTAGCCGCCGTCGTCTCCATCCCTAGATCGGGAGGGATTTGAAGCTCTTCCCGGCACCTTGCCGGAGAGGGGAATTCACCCTGGAGGTCTTCTTCATCATCATGCAAGCCTCCGGTGTGATGCGTGAGTAGTTCTTCTCTGGACTATGGGTCCATGTAGTAGCTAGATGGCTGGTTCTCCTCCTTTGTGCTATCATGTTTAGATCTTGTGAGCTCCGTTCATGATCAAGATCATCTATTTGTAATTCTGCATGTTGTGTATGCGGGGATCCGATGGATATTGAGATGCTATTTCAGATTGATTATTGATTCTATCATGTCTTTGTTATTTGTGATCTTGCATGCTTTCCGTTGTTAGTAGCTATCTTGGCCAAGTAGATGCTAGCAACTCCAAGAGTTAGTATTTATGCTCGATAGTGGGTTCATGCCTCTGGTAATCTGGGGAAGTGACAGAAATCTCTAAGGTACTAGATGTGTTGTTGCTACTAGGGAGAAAACAACAATCCTTTGTTCATAGAACAATCGTATTGTTTACTTTACACGCAATTCGTAATGCAATAATCTGTTGCTTGCAACTTAATACTGGAGGGGGTTCGGATGATAACCTGAAGGTGGATTATTAGTCATAGATGGAGTTGGATGGCGGTCTATGTATAATGTTGTAATGCCCAATCGAATCTCAAAGGAGTCAAGATGATTAGTATATGCTTGTATGCTTTCTCGATGTTTGTCAATTGCCCCACTGTAATTTGTTCACCCATCATGTTATCTATCTTAACGAGAGCCACCTCTAGTGAACTATGGACCCCGGTCCTTTCTTTTACATTCAATCTACAATCAAACTGTTTACTGCTTTGTGTTTACTTTCTGCAAACTATTACTTCCTTCCATTCGATACGTTTAATCCTTTGTTTTCAGCAAAACCGGTGAGATTGACAACCTCATCGTAAGTTGGGGACAAAGTTCTGTGGTTGTGTTGTGTAGGTCTCCACGTTGTTACTAGCACCGGTAGTGCGCCCTGCCAAGGCTCAGCTAGCAACACCTTTGGGGTGTTTCCTTGCTCCTACTAGATTGATAACCTTTGTTTCGTACTAAGGGAAAACTTGCTGATGTGCTCATCATACCTTCCTCTTGGGGTTCCCCAACGAGCTCGATATATTTTGGGCCATCAGGGCATACCACCAGGGGGTGTGGACCCCCTGGTACTCCACGAACCTTGCCCCTTCGCCTATAAAATCCTCCGGGGATGAAAACCCTAAGGACCAGGTCAGAATTCCATGAAAAGTTCCACAGCGCCACCGCCACCAAAGAGGATATTTGGGGGAAAGAAGTCTCTATCCCGACACCCTGCTCTCGTTAGTTTTGCACTTTTTGATTTGAGCAACAGTAGATTTTCGAAAAAATCAGTCTTTACCTGCTGGTCTATTTTGACAGATTTCTGTCATTATTTGCATTTGCCTCTTAATCGGTTTGTTTTTGAGTTCTCTTTGATCACTTGAGCTTTTAGAAGGAATTGCTACAGTAGCTTGTGTTTTAATGGAAGTTTTACTTGTGTTGAAACTAAACCCAAATACTTATTATCTTGAATACACTAATGTTGCTAATGAGGATTGTGTGAAGTTTTGTATGAAGCATAGTGAGCATTCTGTGAAGCATCCTCAATAAAAACCTATGCAAATAGCAAATAAAAAGATCGCTGAGATGCTCATTGTTTGTTGCCTTCTCATTTTGATATGGGATAGCTCCTGTATCATGGGGAAAGGGGTACCCCGTTGGAGGTTCTCTATGATACACATGTACTTACAATGACAAGAACTTACTCGTGACTAATGTTGAGTAGCATGAGGTTTGGTACTCGTAAGCAAGGGGCACGAGATTTTCAACTTATAACTTGTCAAGCATATCCTCATATTTGTGTCACTTTAACCTTAATCACCTAAAGATGCTTATGATAGGGGCAATGAGAGCTGAAAGCTAATAAGTACCATAATTTTTGGAAGCTCTTTATGAGACTTGAATCCCTGCTTCCTTCTATGAAGGGCCTTTCTTTTTTACTTTTATGTTGAGTCTCCATCTTCTATCTTTATGCACCTATTTAGAGAGCATAGTGGTCATTCCTAGTTTAATGTGCATTGTCCCAAAACTTGTTGATTGATTCATAATTTTGGTATTGCTTGCTCTTAAATTATTTGTATCTAGTCACCCTTATGAACTTTGAAGGTGTCCTATATATTTATGTTTTGCTATACCATGAGGGACAAGTTGAATACCGTTCTTATTATGGTTTATATATGTGAAACAAACAAACGTCTTTTAATGCATTATTATTACTGAATCTTTTGTATGTACCTTTTTCATGTTGCAACATAGTTCTATGTCTTATTGTTAGAACTCTATCTTTCATGTTCATGTTAGAGTACTTTGATCCCAGCTATAAATGTTTTACAAATACCTTGATCAAGATTATGATGGTGCATTTCACCTCAAAAATTATTCTTTTTATCACTTACCTACTCGAGGACGATCAGGAGTTAAGGTTGGGGATGCTTGAAACGTCGTAAACGTATCTATAATTTTTGATGTTCCATGCTTGTTTTATATCTACTTTCTTATGTTTTGTTCACACTTTGAGGTATTTTTATACATTTTCTGGAACTAACCTATTAACAAGATGCCATAGTGCTAGTTGCCTGTTTTCTGCTGTTTTTGGTTTCAGAAAAGCTAGTAAGGAAATATTCTTAGAATTGGACGAGACAAAAGCCAAAGTCAATATTTTACCTGAAGCAACACAGAGTCTAGAGGGGAGACGAAGTGGCGCACCAGGGCGGACACACCTGGTGGCGGCGGGGCCAGCCCTAGGGCGCGCCACCAGGGGGTGTGGACCCCTGGTACTCAACCAACCTTGCTCCTTCGCCTATAAGAGCCTCCCGGGATGAAAACCCTAAGGACCAGATCAGAATTCCACGAAAAGTTCTGTAGCGCCGCCGCCACCGAAGAGGATATTCGAGGGACGGAAGTCTCTATCCCAGCACCCTGCCAGGACGTGGAAGTGCCCCCAGAGCCATCTCCATAGACTCCACTGCCATCTCCATCGCCGTTGCTGACTCCCATGATGAGGAGGGAGTAGTTCTCTCTCGATGCTAAGGGCTCTACCAGTAGCTATGTGTTCATCTCTATCTCTATGCGTGATCTTATTGAGATAATGAGCTTTGTAATCTATAGATCTATTCTGCTACTCAAGTGCTTTAATTAATCTCTGCTTATCCCCACGTGTGTGAAGTTGATAGTGTGCACACCATGTGGCACTTAGGCTAAGGTTATTGAAATACTTATCATGAGTATAATTTGAGTTGGATGTCTCTATGAGATTGTGGTGTTTGTTGGTACCATCTAGCGCTCAAGGTGACAGTGAGGGGTTATCTATATAGGGAATGCGAACTTTAAGGTGTGCTGTTATAGCCCTACATCGTCCAACCGGAGAGTAGTTCAGGGTAGCATAATGAAGATAATATATTTATATGAGAGTGTCCACTAGTGAAAGTATGATCCCTAGGCCTTGTTTCTAATCATTGAAACACCATTTACAACCAGTCATGTTACATGTTTGCTTGCTGCCACTCTTATTTCAGATTGCAATTACCACTACTTGTATTTCACTATCTCTTCGCCGAACTAGTGCACCTATACACCTGACAAGTGTATTGGGTGTGTTCGGGATACAAGAGATTTCTTCTATCTTGATTGCAGGGTTGCTTGAGAGGGATACCTTTGACCACTTCCTCCCCGAGTTCGATAAACCTTGGGTGACCCACTTAAGGGAAACTTTCTGCGATTCTACAAACCTCTGCACTTGGAGGCCCAACACTGTCTACAAGAATAGAAGCGTGCATAGACATATTTGTCATTGACCTTTTTCTCAAGGTCTTTGATCATCATCCAGTAGGAGTCAATCCCTTCTCCAATTGTTTCAACACATGCTTTTGAAGCTTTTTCCAACTGATAGATCTTATCATGAATCTCATCTTGCCGCACCTTCTTAGGCTTAAGAGGCAACGAAACGAGAGGAGGTTTATAATAGGATCCTATGTTGTGATGATAGGGATTAGGGAGATACTCATCCTTGCTCTTTCCCTGCTCTGCTTGCCTCATCATCTCCATCCTTTGCGGGAACATGTCCTCCCAGTTTGGGAGAGGCTTGATCTCCGGACTGGACGATGATGATGATCCTATAGGTTCTACTTCTTTGATCCTCTTCACGGGTTTCTCTTCTTTCTTCCTCCAAATCTTGTTGACATGGAAGGGCTGCATGGCTTTGCTGCACGAATATTGTTAGAAGGGGCTTGTATTAGGATGGCGAGGATTTTTTGAGGCTGGAGGCTATAGCTGTGCGAAAACTTAATGAAAAAGGTTAGATGCGATCAACTTTAAAAGGGGAGGTCGAAAACCCTAGCCGCCATTCGTAACGAGCAACTATACGGGAGCGGCCCGTAGAGGCCCCATCGTATAGTTATGAACCGACTATAAATTTCCTTCTATGGTGAAACCAACTATACGGGTGGGAATTTTTACTCCCGCCATATAGTTGGTTGTTAAACCTTCTGTACCCCGAATAAATTTTATGAAGACGGGTTGATATCTATACGACGGCAACTATACATGCAAAATTTTTATTCTCGCTGTATAGTTGGTCGTTAAACTATTAATACCCTAGAAAATAATTCTAACGAAAGCATTGATATCTATACGAAGGCAACTATATATCCAAATTTTTTATTCTCGCCATATAGTTGGTCGTTAAACTCCCAATATATATGAAAATAAATTGTACAGAGGCATTGATATCTATACGACCAGAACTATATGGCTGGAATTTTTATTTCCGCCGTATAGTTGCTCGTTAAACTATCTGTACACATTGCAGAAAAAAATTTGATGGTAAAGATAATTATACGATCGGAACTATACGACCGAAATTTTTATTCCCGCCATATAGTTGGTCGGTAAACCATCTGTGTGTATCAAAAAATTTATGTTTCTTCGTAAACTATTTCTTTTCCTGTAACTTAGCGATATACCTTGTTTTTGATAGAAAATTTACAGTAAATATTGTCGACCAACAATAGCATGAATAATGAAGAATTTAAAGTACTACCAAATTACTTCTCCTCAAATGGAGTTTCTAGCACTCTTTATTGAACATGAACTTAAACTAAAACTAAAAAATTAATGGAAACCTTAATTTAACATGGGTTGCCTCCCATTGAGCGCTCTTTTATGGTCAATAGCTTGACCTTGATGATACTCACTTGGGCGAGATGAGTGGAACACCCACTCCAAAGTAATTGGCCTTCAAAGTGAGGGCCTCCTTCTCGTCATGTTTGGCTTTCTTCTTCCTGGGGAAATGAATAACAAAAGGATCCCACGAAGGTAATTGCAACTTCACGTTCCCTTAATGAAGGTTAATTAAAGCCTTTATAGTTCTCAAGAAAGAACGACCTAGTATTATAGGAGCAATAGTGTCTTCAGGCATGCCAACAATAACGAAATCAATGAGAGCAGGACAACCTTTGATGTAAACTAAAGTATTCTCCTTAATCCCTATAGCTTGTTTGTAGGTAGAATCTGTTAGATGCAATTTTAATTCAGTAATTTCAAAGGAGCCAAGATTTAACTTGTTAAAAAGACTCTTTGGAATTCTTGAGATGCTTGCACCTAGATCACAAAGTGCAACTATCTCATTGGTTCCAATCTTTATCTTAATAGTAGGCTCAAATATGTCATCTAATTTAATAGGTAACTTTTCAGCGATTTTCTTGTATTCCTCTTCAAGCTCGCGTACCTTAATTGCTACTTGATCAACAAAGTGTTAATACATGGCTTCATTGTTACCTTACTTACCTGAATTTTGGCGTTGATCCTTTTTACGAGATCTTTGATGGTGTAACTTGGTGTAGGGGCATTATTATAATCAAGTTCTTTAGGCTCCTCCCTTTGGATCCTCATCATTTTGAGTTCTTCAACAGAATTGGGCTTAGCTTCACCTGCAAATTTAGCTAGAATGAGAGTTTGACTCTCGGTTATCTTACCTAGTTGTGCCTCGACGATCCTTGTTCTTCCTTGAAGGGCCTACAAATCATTTCTCAAACTAACAGCTTGGTTAGATAATTTACCAAGCATAGCATCATGGTTCTCTGTAAATTTGACTAGAATATTATTTTGTTCATTTTGTGAGTCTATAAAAGACTTTAGAGTTTCTTGGAGACTACCATTACTAGTTCCCATATTATTAATAGAGTTATTTGTAGGACTAGCATAATGTTTCTGAAAGTTAGGATTGTAACTCTTCTTCCAAGCAGGATTGTAATCATTACGAGCTACTAAGTCTATTTCTTCTATATTTGTTTCAGGGGTGGCTCTTACCTGAGTTTCCTTACCTTTTACGGCTAGTATGAGCTCATCCAACTTAGCATTAAGATCTTTGTTCTCTTGTGGTGAGATAGAGTTCACCTTCTTCGTGTTTGATCTTTCCACATGTCATTGGGCATGGTTTTCTTGCATATTGTGTTGCAGCTGCTTTGCTTCAGTAATATGTTTACCCATAAATGTTCCTCCAGCTGCAGTATCAAGCATAGACTTAGACACAGGATTAAGAGCATTATAAAATAAATGGAGGATTAACCAATCTTCCATCCCATGACAAGGATAGTTTCTTAGGCATACTTTCATCATTTCCCATGCAAGCGCTAGTGGCTCACGCTCTTCCTGTCTAAATCCAGTAATATTAGATCAAAGTTGCATAGTCTTTGCAGGTGGGAAAAATTTAGTCATAAATAAAGAAGTACATCCCACCCATGATGTAATAGTATTTTTAGGCAAAGATATCAACCATTATTTAGCTCTCCCTCTTAGAGATAAAGGAAATAGACATAATTTTACCGCATCAGGGTCAACATCCGCATCATATCACATATTTCAGTGAAAGTATTGAAGTGCATACCTGCGTCTTCAATACTAGAGCCTCCAAATTGATTCTGTTGAACCAAACTTAAATAATGGGTCTTAATTTCATAGTCATCAGCAGCGATTGCTGGCTGAGTAATAGGAGTACGCAAATAATCATTATTGGGAGTAGCAAACTCACCAAAGCTTCTTTTCAGCCATACTTCCTATGTTTTTGGGTTTTCTTAGATTAAAAATTATAACAGTAAAAACAAGAATTTAAAGACTAACTAATTTTGTTGGTTTATCAAATAAAGACTGAAAGCAAACTAACAAAATTAAAAATAAGAATTAAAACTAGCAAGGTTCCTAATAACCTCACTAGGGTAGCTATTGCTTCCCCAGAAACGGCGCCAGAAAAAGGGTTGATACCTTCGATCCGGATTAGGGATGTAGTATAGGTCTTTTTCCCTAGTAGACCTAGGTTATCGAATCCACGGGAAGCGAATGCATAGTGAAGTTACTTTAACAGACCTTCGGGAGTTTTCGAATTCCTTTTGTGTTTTTACCGCACCAGTAGCTTGTGTCTTTTTGTTGTTGTCGATGATGGAGAGAGGGGGCCTAGGGCGTTCGGTTTCACCTGTAGCTATGCAAAAACATCTGATGGAAATAAAAGATATAAATAAAGTATGTGTGTACTTATTAGAGCAAGATAAATTATATGTGGGCAGTGCATTCATAATTGCTATTGCCACCGCAACCGCTTAAAGCAATAACCTACTGATGTCTACGCACTTCTATTCTTGTAGATAGTTGTTGGGCCTCCAAGTGCAGAGGTTTGTAGAACACCATCAAGTTTTCCCTTAAGTGGATCACCCAAGGTTTATCGAACTCAGGGAGGAAGTGGTCAAAGGTATCCCCTCTCAAGCAACCCTGCAATCAAGTTACAAGAAGTCTCTTGTGTCCCCAACACACCCAATACACTTGTCAGGTGTATAGGTGCACTAGTTCGGTGAAGAGATAGGAAAATACAAGTGGTATAGATATAAGACAACGGTGCTAGAAAATATCTTGATGGCGTGGAAAAGACTAAACACAAACTGAAATAAAGATTGAAGCAAGCAAACATGTAACAGATCTAATTGCAAACGGTGTTTCAATGTTTAGAAACAAGGCCTAGGGATCATACTTTCGCTAGTGAACACTCTCATATAAATATATTATCTTTATGATACTACTCTGAACTACTCTCCGGTTGGACACTTTAATCGTTGGTAGGGCTATAACAGCACACCTCAAAGTTCATCTTTCCCATCTAGATAACCCCACACTGTCACCTTGAGCACTAGATGGTTCCAACAAACACCACAATTTCATAAAGACATCCAACTCCAAATATAACTCATAACAAGTATTTGTAATCTCTAGCCTAAGTGCCACCATGGTGTGCACGCTGTCACTTTCACACACATGGGGAGAGCAGAGATCTATTAAAGCACTTGAGTAGCAAGGTAGATATACTTGATTACAAAGCTGATGATCACAATATGATCACGCATAGAGAGAGATGAACACATAGCTACCGGTAGAACCCTTAGCCTCGAGAGAGACCTACTCCCTCCTCATCATGGGAATCAGCAACAGTGATGGAGATGGCGGTGGAGATCGATGGAGATGGCTCTGGGGGCACTTCCCCGTCTCGGCAAGGTGCCGGAATAGAGACTTTATGTCCCCCGAATATCCCCTTCGGTGGCGGCGCCTCAGCGGAACTTTTCGTGGATTTCTGATTGACTACTTAGGGTTTTTGCATCGGGGGGCATCTTATAGGCGAAGAGGCAAGGTCGGTGGGCGGCCAGGGGTCCCACACCACCTGGTGGCGTGGCCAGGGCTAGCCCGCGCCACCACATGGTGTGGCCGCCCTGTGGCCCCTCTCCATCTTGTCTTCTGGCTCCGTGAGTCTTCCGGTAAAATATCAACTTTGGCTTTTGCGGTCCAATTCCGAGAATATTCATTTTCTAACTTTCATGGAACCAAAAACAGCAGAAAATAGGCAACTGGCACTATGGCATCTTGTCAATAGGTTAGTCCAAGAAAGTGTATAAAAAGTACTCCAAAGTTGGAACAAAACATAAGAAAGTAGATAAAACCAAGCATGGAACATCAAAATTATAGATATGTTAGCAACATATCACCTACTAGTCTCATCCATAGACGAAAGAGAACTAATGATATGCATAGTGATGTCACTGTTAATCCCAAGAAAATCCCTCACATACAGTCGTACTACCCCTTCTGTCACTGGGGTTCCCAACCTGCAGATCAGTCATCACTCATACTCCCTATACTTGGCTCAACCCTCGGGGTCTTGGGTACCTGACAAGTCCTTGGATTGAGGCAAGAGAGGATACAATAATCATCATGTCATGCAAACTAATACACGATCCCATCTATGATAAATCACATGCACAATTTCTACATGGCTAGGCCGAAGCCCTTAGCCCAAGGAGAATTACTCACACATAAAGATGAGATCAACAATCACAAACATTGTAGTGAAAATCATGAGATCGATAGCAAATAGTCTTACAATGTCACCAATCAAAGAAGAGATTTACTATTACAAGTGGTGGAGTATGGCTATGGAGATGGAGAAGGGTTTGGAGGTAGGTATGGCTTCTTCGGGGGTTTTGGGGTCTC
This sequence comes from Avena eriantha, assembly GCA_910589775.1. Classification (NCBI taxonomy): domain Eukaryota; kingdom Viridiplantae; phylum Streptophyta; class Magnoliopsida; order Poales; family Poaceae; genus Avena; species Avena eriantha. Next base: position 335,401,337 of record OU342745.1, read on the forward strand.
TCCTCTACCATTTCTCATCGCCCGAGGTTTCTTTATATAGGGGTCCCTTCACGAAAGTTGTTCTGTTTGACCTAATGGTGGCGACGCCAACTATACGACCGGAGCTATATGGTCGGAATTTTGCTCCAGACTGTCGTTACAGCATCTGCCTCCGCGGGACGGCTCCTGGTTTCTTCTGGTTGAAGGAAATCTCGTATCTTTTAACTTTAATATAGTGATTCCCACCTTTAAACGACATTATCTTTGCAGGAAAAATACAAGAACAAAGGATTGCATACCCCTCTGAATATTAGCATTAGTGGCAGGGTTTAGAGAGATATTTCATCAAAAATATGATTAATATCTAGTTTAAATGTGGACGTAGATGGCTATATTTCAGAGACATTGCCTCTTCTGGGGTGATCACTTGTATGGTGACTGCACTTAAATCTTTTTTTGCTCGATAATGCTTAAAGCATTGTCCATTTATCACCCATGAAAGAGAGGGTGTTTTTCCCTGGAGCTTCACTACTCCTGATGAATAAGCTTCTTCAACTATATAGGGGGCTTCCCACTTTGATCTGAGCTTTCCTGAAAACAACTTAAGACGAGAATTATAGGGCAACACTTTGTCTCCACTTTTAAAGGCCTTATTTTCTATTTTTATATCATGCCATCTTTTCACTTTTTCTTTAAACAGTCTATCATTCTCATAAACCTCACTTCTAAACTCATCTAAAGCATGAATATCTAATAAACGTTTTTCTTCTGTTGCTTTAAGATCATAGTTTAAGTTCTTGATCGCCCAAAAGGCTTTGTGTTCCAATTCTAAAGGTAAATGACATGCCTTATCGTATACCATCTTATAAGGTGTCATACCAATTGGATTTTTAAACGCAGTATGGTATGCCCATAGAGTGTCATTTAATTTGTATGACCAATCTTTTCTTCATTTGTCCACCGTCTTCTCGAGTATGGTCATTAATTCTCTATTCGAGAGTTCCACTTGACCACTCGTTTGAGGATGATATGGTGAAGCAACGCGGTGAGTTACTCCTTATTTTCTGAGGATTTTCCTGAAAGTTCCTTTCATAAAATGAGAACCACCATCAGTAATTAAAAATCTAGGAACTCCAAACCCGGGGAATATAACATCCTTGATCATCTTCACTGAGGCAACTGCATTTGCATGGCTTGTTGGACTAGCTTCAACCCATTTAGTAACATAATCAATAGCAACAAGAATATGAGTGTAACCATTTGATTCTATAAAAGGTCCCATCTAATCCATTCCCCATACATCAAAGGGTTCGATTATAAGACTATAATTCATTGCCATCTCTTGTCTCCTACCTATATTACCTCTTCTTTGGCAAGCATCATAGTGTTCTACATACCTGTGTGCATCCTTGAGCAAGGTGGGCCAATAAAATCCAGATTGAAGTACCTTTGTTGCAGTTCGCTTGCCTGCATGATGTCCTCCATACGGGCTGTCATGACAAGCTTGCAAATTTGCATTCATTTCATGGTTAGGAACACATTTCTGAATCATTCCTTCAAGTCCATGATGATATAGATACGGATCATCCAAAAAATAATATTTAAGATCATTAAAGAATTTCATTCTTTGATTTCTTATCATACCAGGAGGTACAAATTTTACTGCGAGATAGTTAGCATAATCCGCAAACCAAGGATCAGCAATTTCAAAGTTTGCTAAATATTCTCCTAGAAATGACTCATTTATAGGTACATGGTTAGTAATTATTCCCTCCATCCTAGAGAGCTGATCTGCTACCGGATTATCCTTACCCCTCCTATCTAGTATTTGCAAATCATATTATTGTAGTAATAAAACCCACCTAATCAACCTGGGCTTCACATACTTTTTCACAAGGAGGTGGCACAAAGCTTGGTGATCCGTATGAACTATTACCTTAGAATTAATGATGTAAGATCTAAATTTGTCACAAGCAAAAATTATAGCTAGGAACTCTTTTTCTATAGTAGCATAATTTTTCTGAATCTTATTAAAAGTTATACTAGCGAAATAAATAACATTTAAATTCTTTCCGTCTCACTATTCTAACACAGCCCTAAAAGCATAGTCACCTGCATCAGACATGATTTCGAAAGGTTCATCCCATTTAGGCGATTGCATGATGGGTGCTGAAACTAATTTGTTCTTAAAGTTCTCAAAAGATGCAATGTAGTCATGATCTAAGTAGAATGGAGTATCTTTCTCAAGAAGGTTGGTGAGAGGCTGTAACATCCCAAAACTTAATCCAAAGTTAATCAAGATCAAATCTACCCAATTTAGGGTTAGCAAAAACTTTTCCATTTAAAATAATTAAGCATTCATATGTGTGTGCATTTAAGTTAGGAGTTGATTTTAATTGCCATGTTTGAGTGATCCATTGGTTGTAAAATGATTCTAAGGTGAATTAAACATCATCTAGATCATTCCCAAACAAATCCCAAAGAAAAAGAAATCAAAAAGAATAAAATAAAGAAATGGTCATTTGTGCCAATTTAACTAACTAGGACACTTTGGGTGTTCCTAGGACTCAAAATCCAATAGAGACAATTGTGGTTCATTGCACCCCTTGCTAGTACACGTAGTAATGTGCCAAGGCCCACTTTGTGATCTCCCAAAATCATTCAAACTCTAATTTTAAATGACATTTGAAAATTGAATCTAGTGTATGTATCAAGATCACACTAATTCAAAAACCACTCAAATAAACTCCATTTCCAAATCCCAAGAAAACCTAGATGCTTAAGCATAAGATGAATCACTCCACCAAAAATCTCCCAAAAATTCAAATATTTTCTTCATGCGGCCATTTGATAGAACAAGTGGCAGGCAAGGTTTTTCTGCCTAACTTATACTGTTTTGTGATCAAAGCCTTGTCGACTTTTTAGCCTCCATTTGGTTCCCCTGTCCCTCCCAGCTATAACCAAACTCTCACCGGCCTACCCCTAAGCCTAGAGCAGCAGTGGAGCGCCGCCACAATATGGTCGTCGCTGGCTAGACGCGAGCAACGCGCTAGAGACCAAGCCGCGCCATTCTAGCATGCCCGCTAGCACCGCCTAACCCTACCGCCTCTCCTAGTCTACCCCTCGATCAACCCTAGCCACTATACCACCCCACAACATCGCCACCCTTTCTCTCTGCGTCGTGCGCAGCGCACGCTAGAGCGCGATCACCGCCAGCACGCAGCAGACCGCACCTCGACACCGAATGGCACACGCCGCTCTGCCTCGACACCCACACCCCACTAGACACGGCCGTGCACCACTACACGACCCACAGTCACCATGATCGCCGTCGAGCACCGCCTCTGTCTCCCAGAGCGCGGGAAGTCCCTGACCAAATGCCACTGCCCCTAGCGTCGCCATTACACTGTAGAGAACTGCCAGCAGACCGCCCATCATCCGCCTACCTCGCCCATGCCGGTAGCCCTCTGTACCGCCCTCGCCGGAGACGCTAGCCCACACCCGTCGGTCCCCTCGTCGAGCCTATATAACGAGGCCACCCCAGCACCATCTCTTCACACCATTCCACTCCCCTCTCTCCACTGACCATTTCCCCTCTCTCTGCTCGAGCCGTCGTTCACCGGAATTCCACCAGAGGTAGCCGCTGAAGAGGAGGAGAAGTCCCCGTCGATTTCGTCCACCTCAGCCCCTGCCGTGACTTCGCCTGAGGTCGCCATCACCGTCCAGTTCTACCGCCCACCTCGACGCACTAGCTGGAGCCCTGGTACGTCCCCAGTAGACCCCCACCGGCCGTTTAGGGTTCGGTCTCGCCGGCGACCAGTCCGTCGTCAACGACGACCGTGAACCCTCAATTTGTGTTCTAATCATGTGGCCCAGATCGCCCCATACCACTTCAGGTTTTATGTGCCGCTGACATGCGGGACCAGCCTGTCAGTCGCCCTCAGTGCCGCTGAGTGTTACTAGGCTGGCCCATTTAGTTTCCCGCACTGATCCGTTTAATTCAAATTAGGTTTTTCTATTTAGACTGAAAATCAATTATGTCCCTTAGTTCAAAAATCAATTCAATGAGTTTTACAAATCTAAATGGAATGATTCCAATTTTGTTAGAAAGGAAATGAAAATCTATATCCAAGCCCGTTGGATTTAAATCTTTTAGAGTTAGAGCTCTCTCGTAGTAAAAATAATAAGACAGAAGCTTTTGCACATTCAAACATTTTTTTAAAATCAACCATAATAGCTTTTGAGTTGATTCCAACTCTCAAAAATCACATTTAACCATACCTATCTGAATATGTAATAATATTAAGGTTTGCATGCAGTGACTTTGGACTAGTACCAAATTAATGCTATATAGGCATTTCTAGTCACTTTAAATCATTCAATATTAAACTTAAACTTTTTGAAATGTGATCCAACCTTTAAATCACATTCCCATATGTTAGAATATGTGGTGATGACATGTGTCCACATGATCCCATATTTTAATTGGAGAATATTAAATCTTAGTTAATTTCAATAAGTAGAAATTACTTTTCTCAAATAAAAAAGAATGAAGCTAGTTAATTAAACCTTGTGATGCTTGTGATGATAATAGATCATCAAATGTGTGCCTTAGTGTGCTAAGTAGAATAGTTAAGTATTGTTTGGTGATTTTGTATCCCGTATGTATTTATAGACGATAGTACCGACCAAGCTTTCGTGGAGGAGGAGTTCTACCAAGAGGCGGAGGAAGAAAACTTCAACCACTACACTAACCAAGGCAAGCCTAGCACTTCAAGTAAACTGAGCAAGCTAGAATTAAGCTAGATAACCTAAGCAAGATGCATTAGGCATGCTTTGGTTATACTCTTTGACTTATACCTACTCCAAATGTTATTTGTAATCTTTACTTTCTTTACCTTACCAAAATCCTTTACTTGTTTGAAGGTAGCATAAAAAGTATAAAACTTGACCTATCAAAGTGAGATTTAGATGTCATTCTATGGCATGAGATTGATCTTAGCATCCCCTATAAGTGAACACTCTTAACTTAGTAGTTTAGAGCTAAACTAGAATTTGAGTCATTTTAGATGGGAATACTTGGTGAAAATGAATTGTGAAAACCTTGGAATGATGAGTCATTATATTGAGATGTTTTGACATGTGTTGAGAAACACAAATGGTTTAGGATGATGAAAATGGTTAGGCATGAGCCTTAACCCTTTTACAAAACTGATGGTTTGGTTCGGATGCGATACCATTCCAATTTTACTGTACAACCACAATACCTGAATTGGGTAAGGCTTAGCCAGAAGTTTATATGCATTAGTATTAGTTCCCTCACGGGAGAGGTTTGAGATGAGGCTACCTCTCGATGTTGTCCACCTATGAAGTGCCCAAGATGATAGATGGTCATGGTTGGGAGGCCATGCTCATAGGAGAGGTGCTTATACTAGGGTGTGTAAAGGAAAGGTTATGTTTGATTATCTGCATACTAAGTATGATGATTCAGGGTTATCCCTGACAGATGTATCGAATCTTGTTGTGAAAGTGTACCACCTCTGTAGAGTGTCAAACTATTCGAATAGCCGCGTCCGCGGTTATGGACAGTTGGAGTGGCCATACTATTCCATTGTCAGATGTTTTCAAAATGACTTATGATATGAATGATGAATCTTGACACTAGCTTCCCAACTTAAGTGATCTAGAACTTTATGTTATCTTTCTTTGTTTCTGAACTCAGCTTAGGTTTCAAACTTAACTTTACAAATAAACCTAGAGTTAGCATTTCCCACTAGCACTACCTTACTTGTTAGTGATAGTTTGCGAGTACTTAAAGAGTACTCATGGATTTTGTCCCTGGCTATTCCTATGGCCAGACTATGAAGGAGACTACCAAGATGAAGGACAACTAGACGGCTATGATGATTAGGACTATCTTCCATCGTTAGCATTGCTGTGCCCCTGAAGATGGACCCCATCGCTACGCTTATTATTTATTCCACTGCTTGTTGTATTAAGACTGGATCATGAGATCCTTTATTCATGTAAGACCTTATTATGGTTTATAATGGATGATGTACTGTGATATCCAATCTATTATGTCTCACAAAAATGGTAATCCTGGGATTGCGATGTATGTCATAATAGGCATCTGGGATTAAAAATCCGGGTGTTGACAAGTTGGTATCAGAGCCATCCTGACCATAGGAGACCCTAGTTAGAATGGACGTCTGAACAAAAACTTAGTTTCAAAACCAAAGTGAGTATTTATGAAAACTATTTCATCTCTTACCCTTGGTAATTCTTTCTCTCAAAAAAATTCATGTTCCTCCAATTCTTCCATTACTACATAAAAAATTGACACACTTGATCACTTCACTAATTCCCTCATACTTAATTCTTATAGATGGAGACTCAGTTCAGGAAGTTCTACCAGTTGGGCAACGGAGGCCAGCTGATCTTCGAGAGGGAGCTTGACACACTATCGGAGTACTTGGGACGCCCACATCCGGAATTCCTTGGAGCTCAACTTCCTGGACCCCCAGGAGGAGATTTACAATGGCTAGTCACCGCTTATCTTCGAGGAAGTATAGAAGCACCAACGTCCTGGAGAATCTAGTTCTCCGTAAGAGAGAACAACTGGCTAGATGGATTAGCCAGGGCAATGCATGAAGCTCTCGCACGTCTGTGTGCCCTAAGTGTCAACCAAATCCAAAGAACCCGCTTTGTTCACTATGCAAGGCGTGACTTCATGGGAATGCCACTGGAGATGCCAAGTCACTCGGAGTTGAAGCGTCAAGTGGAGAACCTTGGCTTCCTACTGTACGACCAGCAGAAGGAATTGGACAATGCTAGGGAGTTCGCCAACCACAACCTCGCCCTCGCCGCCCAGAAGGCCTAGACTTTCTCACTGCTCGTCAAGGATCATCAGTCTCTTCGCCATCAACACGCAAAGAAGGATCACACCATCGACCGTCTTCGAAGGGAGGTGGCCGACCTCGAGAAGACCATCAAGGAGCAAGAAGCTCAGCTTGCAGCAAAGGAAGAAGAAGAGGAAGGTGAAGATATCCAGGGAGATATGGACTCTTACCTCAGCAATGATGATGACTTTCTAGAGGAGGATGCCATGGACTTCCACATCGACAATGATGACTCTGACTTCATCGATGATGAGTAGGTGCACTAGAGCACTATCGTAGCATGAGGAGTATCGGTCCCATTGTATCGTAGCCAGCAGAATGGTTTTTAAAACCATCTGTTTCCCTTTGATGTTGTGGTGTGTGTGTGTTTGTATTGTGTGCTTGTTTGAATGAATGAAAAGAATTTAGTTGCAAAACCTGAGTCAAACTCAAAGTTTTAGCTTTGAAACCAAAACCATGAGCCTTAGAACTTTCCCTCTTACCCCTTTATCTATCTCAATCTTCAGATGACTCGTGGAAACCCCAGAGGGAGAAGCTCATCGCAGGACCCAATACTGCAAATTATGCAAATGCTGGTTGCAGACCGTGAAGCAAGCAGGGCAGAGCGCCAGGCCAACTTAGCAACACTGCAGTAGATAGCCCAGATGGCCCAAAACAACCAAGGGCATGGAAATCAGGATCATCAAGGATCCAAGCTGAAAAACTTCCAGAATACCAATCCCCCAATCTTTAGCACTTCGGAGAACCCACTAGATGCTGATGACTGGTTGCAGACAATGGAGAACAATTTGGAACTAGCCAGAGTTGATGACAACGAGAAAGTTCTCTTTGCCACCCACTACTTGGCAGGAGATGCAAGATCCTAGTGGAACAGCATCCGCATGATGAACCATGGTCAAGTGATGACATGGGAAGCCTTCAAAATCAAGTTCAGCCGCACCCACGTGCCACAGGGCCTAGTCACCAGAATGAGGGATGAATTCAGAGAGTTAAAGCAAGGCATAATGACTGTAGTTGAGTACCATGACAGATTCCTGTCGCTTGCTAGGTATGCAGCTTGTGAGATCAACACGGAGGCCAAGAAGAAGGAGAGATTCCTGAACGCACTGCATGATGAGATGCAGACTGTCCTTGTCAACATCCGCTTCGAGGATCTTGAAGAGCTAGTCGACTCTGCCATTCAGATGGAAGGGAAGATCAACCAGGCAAACGACAACCGCAAACGTCGTATGATGCACCAAGATGGATCCAACAACCACCAGAAGTACCATCCCAACCCGTCTGCAGGATATGCACCAAGGAACAACCGACCCCCAACGTCTCGCCCAAGCTACACCAACCGTAGCAGAGGCAATGTGAAGTCCGGAGGAAACAACAATAACCCCGGCAACACCAGCAATTTCAACCGTGCACCTCCCAAGAGCAACAACAACAACAACACTGCACCCAGAACTGGAAGCAATGTTGTGCCCGTCGCAGCTAAAGACAAGTCTCAGATCACTTGTTTCGAGTGTGGAGTGAAGGGTCACTATTCCAATGAGTTCCCCAAGACGAGTACCGCCATTGCCAATGTGAATGCCCCAGCTTAACACTAGCGTCGTGTTCAACTAGGAAGAAGATTTTCCCTAGGGAACCCTCACAACCACAACGGCCGTCTCTTCCACATGAACGCCGAAGAAGCCCAAAAAGCGCCAGATGCAGTGCTGGGTATGTTTTCTGTCAACTCAGTTTTAGCAAGAGTGTTGTTTGATTCTGGAGCATCGCACTCATTTGTCACCGAAGAATTTGCATGCACTAGTAAGATTCACCCAACCAATTTGAAGCATGTCATGATAGTTCAAATTCCCGGTTCAACTACAAAAGCTAGAAAAAATTGCAAAGCTGTGCCTATCAGAATACATGGGATAGATTTTTATGCTAATCTAATAGTACTTGGAACCAAAGGATTGGAAGTAGTACTAGGAATGGATTGGATTTCAAAGCATAAAGGATTGATAGACTGTGCTAAGAAAGCCATCACCATGACCAGTAGCTCTAGAGTAACAGTAGAGCATATATTTGAAACCTTACCCCGTCAATGCAAGTGCAACAAGAGCCTAGCCCTACCCACCATAGACCAAGTCAGAGTAGTCTGTGAATACCCTGACGTATTCCTAGATGGATTGCCAGGCATGCCCCCGGATAGGGTTATTGAGTTCATTATCAAACTATTCCTCGGAACCGGACCAATAGCCTAGAGACCCGATAGCATGAACCCCTCAGAGTTAGTAGAGTTGAAGAAGTAGTTGGATGCTATGTTAGCAATAGGCTTGATTCAACCAAGCGCATCACCATGGAGATCACCAGTGTTATTCGTCGACAAGAAATATGGAGGCAACCATTTGTGCACCGATTACAGAAAGCTGAATGACGTCACCATCAAAAACAAATACCCTTTTCCAAAGATAGAGGATCTATTTGATCAGTTGACTGGTGCCCAAGTGTTCTCAAAGATTGATCTTAGGACTGGTTATCACCAACTTAAGATTCGTGCAACGGATATTCCAAAGACCGCCTTTACTACTCGTTATGGTTTATACGAGTATACGGTCATGTCTTTTGGATTAACCAATGCTCCTACTTATTTCATGAATCTCATGAATGAGATCTTTATGAATTTCCTAGATAAGTTTGTCGTTGTGTTTATCGATGATACCCTTATCTACTCCAAGTCAAAGAAGAGCATGAGCAACATCTGAGAATCATCCTAGAAACCCTGAGAGAGCATCGGTTATATGCCAAGTTCAACAAATGTGAGTTTTGGCTGAAAGGAGTAGGATGCCTAGGACATATTGTGTCTGCCGGAGGAGTCTCTGTTGATCCCGCCAAAATTAAAGATGTCGAAGAATGGGAAGCCCCAACCACTGAAACCAAGTCCGTGCATTTCTTGGATTAGCGAGATATTACCGCAAGTTCGTAGAAGGATTTTCGAGCATCGCCAGACCCATGAACCAATTGTTGAAGAAGGACAAGAAGTTTGAATAGACTAAAAAATGTGAAGCCAGTTTCCAGGAGCTGAAGAAGAGATTGATTTCAGCCCCAATATTGATCATGCCAGATATCAAGAAGCCATTTGATGTATATTGTGATGCATCCAAGATTTGCCTCGGATGTGTATTGATGCAAGAAGGCAAAGTCTTCGCTTATCTGTCTTGACAACTGAAGCAGCATGAGCAGAACTATCCGACCCATGATCTTGAATTAGCAGTCGTAGTCTTGGCATTGAAGACATGGCGTCATTATCTTATGGGTAATCGCTGTGAGATTTACTCAGATCACAAGAGCTGGAAGTATATTTTCACTCAGAAGGAGCTGAATACGAGGCAAAGGAGATGGATAGAGTTAATCAAGGATTATGACCTTGACATTCATTATCACCCCGACAAAGCCAATGTGGTAGCGGATGCTCTTAGCAGATTGCCGTGTAGGCTAAACACCATGATCAAGGAGAAGCAACCCAGTTTGTATGAGGAGTTGGAGCAGTTTAGGACTGAGCTAGTTAGCAAAGGATTTCTAGCTAGCATTGAACTTCAACCCACTTTGATTAGCCAAATCAAGGAAGCCCAGAAGGGAAATGAAAGTATCGACGGAATCAAACGTCGTATTAATATAGGAAAGGTACCTGGATTCACCGAAGACGAAGAAGGAGTTCTATGGTACAAAGGCCGTATCTGTGTGCCAGCAGATTCGGAGCCGAAGCAAGTTATCATGCAGGAAGCTCATGATATCTTTATTCTATCCAACCCGGAGGAACAAAGATGTATCAGGATTTGAAAGAGCAATTTTGGTGGCACAAGATGAAGAGAGAAATCAGAAGCTACATCGCCAAGTGTGACATCTGTCAAAGAGTCAAAGCAGAGCATCATAGACCCGCAGGACTGTTGCAACCATTGCAGATTCCGGAATGGAAATGGGATTATGTCGGAATGGACTTTATCACCGGTTTGCCTACTTCTAGTAGGGGAAATGACTCAATCTGGGTCATCGTTGATAGACTGTCCATGGTAGCTCATTTTATACCTGTCAAGACAACTTACCAAAGTTCAAAGCTAGCAGAGTTGTACATTGCTAGAATTGTTAGTCTGCATGGAACCCCTAAGGCCATAGTATCAGATCGAGGAACCTAATTTACCTCGAGATTTTGGTAGAAAGTCCAAGAAGGACTAGGAACCAAGTTGAACTTTAGCACCGCTTATCACCCACAAACTGATGGACAGACTGAGAGAGTCAACCAGATCTTAGAAGATAATTTGAGAGCTTGTGTTTTGGAGTATGGATCAAACTGGGAAGACTGTCTGCCTTTCACAGAATTCTCATACAACAACAGTTACCAAGCTAGTTTGCAGATGGCACCATTTGAGTTCCTATATGGAAGAAAGTGTCGTACCCTTTTGAATTGGTCGCAAGTAGGAGAGAGTCAGATTTTGGACCCGACATTCTCCGAGAAGCCGAAGAAAAGGTTCACAAAGTCCGTGAGCACCTTAAGACTGCCTAATCCAGACAAAAGAGTTATGCTGACAAGAGAAGGAGAGACCTGACTTTCAATGTCGGAGATTTTGTATATCTCAAGGTTTCGTCATTGAAGGGAACCCAACGTTTTAGTCTGAAAGGAAAGTTAGCCCCAGATATATCGGACCCTTTAAGATTATGAATCACCGAGGAGAAGTATCGTATCAACTGGAACTTGCAGAAGAGATGCCAGCCATCCACAATGTGTTCCATATCTCGTTACTTCGCAAATGCCTAGAAGTGCCGAAGAAGACTGAAGTTTTCAAGAACATCGATCACCGAGGTGTGGATATCAACAAGGATCTGACGTATCGTGAAGTGCCCATGCGTATCTTGGGGGAAGCTTACAGAACCACTAGGACCCGAAGTATCAAATTTCTCAAGATTCAATGGAGCAACCATACTGAAGAAGAAGCCACTTGGGAGCAGGAAGATTACATTAGGACAGAGTTTCCAGATCTCTTTAGTTCCTAGTTTTCTTTCTCAAATCTCAGGACGAGATTTTGTTTAAAGGGGGGAAGGTTTGTAACATCCCAAAACTTAATCCAAAGTTAATCAAGATCAAATCTACCCAATTTAGGGTTAACAAAAACTTATCCATTTAAAATAATTAAGCATTCATATGTGTGTGCATTTAAATTAGGAGTTGATTTGAATTGCCATGTTTGAGTGATCCATTGGTTGTAAAATGATTCTAAGGTGAATTAAATATCATCTAGATCATTCCCAATCAAATCCCAAAGAAAAAGAAATAAAAAAGAATAAAATAAAGAAATGGTCATTTGTGCCAATTTAACTAACTAGGACACTTTGGGTGTTCCTAGGACTCAAATGCCAACAGAGACAATTGTGGTTCTTTGCACCCCTTGCTAGTACAAGTAGTGATGTGCCAAGGCCCACTTTGTGATCTCCCAAAATTATTCAAATTCTAATTTTAAATGACATTTGAAAATTGAATCTAGTGTATCTATCAAGATCACACTAATTCGAAAACCACTCAAATGAACTCCATTTCCAAATCCCAAGCAAACCTAGATGCTTAAGCATAAGATGAATCACTCTACCAAAAATCTCCCAAAAATTCAAATATTTTTTTCATGCGGCCATTTGATCGAACAGGTGGCAGGCAAGGTTTTTCTGCCTAACTTATACTGTTTTGTGATCAAAGCCTTGTCGAGTTTTTAGCCTCCATTTGGTTCCCCTGTCCCTCCCAGCTCTAACCAAACTCTCACCGGCCTATCCCTAAGCCTGGAGCAGCAGTGGAGCGCCGCCACAATATGGTCGTCGCTGGCTAGACGTGAGCAACGCGCTAGAGACCAAGCCGCGCCATTCTAGCATGCCCGCTAGCACCGCCTAACCCTACCGCCTCTCCTAGTCCACCCCTCGATCAACCCTAGCCACTAGACCACCCCACAGCATCCCCGCCCTTTCTCTCTGCGTCGTGCGCAGCGCACGCCAGAGCGCGATCACCGCCAGCATGCAGCAGACCGCACCTCGACACCAAATCACACATGCCGCTCTGCCTCGACACCCACACCCCACTAGACACGGCCGTGCACCGCTGCACGACCCACAGCACCATGATCGCTGTCGAGCACCGCCTCTCTCTCCTAGAGCGCGGGAAGTCCCCGACCAAATGCCACCGCCCCTAGCGTCGCCATTACACTGTAGAGAACCGGCAGCAGACCGCCCACCGTCCGCCTACCTCGCCTATGCCGGTAGCCCTCTGTACCGCCCTCGCCGGAGACACCAGCCCATACCCGTCGGTCCCCTTGTCGAGCCTATATAAGGAGGCCACCCCAGCACCATATCTTCACACCATTCCACTCCCCTCTCTCCACTGACCATTTCCCCTCTCTCGCCGGAGCCGCTCGAGCCACCGTTCGCTGGAATTCCACCGGAGGTAGCCGCTGTAGAGGAGGAGAAGTCCCTGTCGATTTCCTCCACCTCAACCGCTGTCGCGACTTCGCCTGAGCTCACTGTTGCCGTCTAGTTCGATCGCCCGCCTTTCCGCACTAGCTGGAGCCCTGGTACGTCCCCAGTAGGCCCCCACCGGTCATTTAGGGTTCGATCTGACCGGCGACCAGTCCGTCGTCGATGACGACCGTGAACCGTCGATCTGCGTTCTAATCATGTGGCCTAGATCGCCCCATACCGCTTTGGGTTTTATGTGCCGCTGACATGCAGGACCAGCCTGTCAGTCGCCCTCTGCGCCGCTGAGCATACTAGCCCGGCCCATTTAGTTTCCCACGCTGACCTGTTTAATTCAAATTAGGTTTTTCTGTTTAGACTGAAAATCAATTTTGTCCCTTAGTTCAAAAATCAATTCAATGCGTTTTACAAATCCAAATGGAGTGATTCCAATTTTGTTAGGAAGGAAATGAAAATCTCTATCCAAGACCATTGGAATTAAATATTTTAGAGTTAGAGCTCTTTCCTAGTAAAAATAACAAGACAGAAGCTTTTGCACATTCAAACATTTTTCTAAAATCTACCATAATAGCTTTTGAGTTGATTCCAACTCTCAAAAATCACATTTAACCATGCCTATCTGAATATGTAATAATATTAAGGATTGCATGCCGTGACTTTGGACTAGTACCAAATTAATGCTATATAGGCATTTCTAGTCACTTTAAATCATTCAATATTAAACTTAAACTTATTAAAATGTGATCCAACCTTTAAATCACATTCCCATATGTTAGAATATGTGGTGATGACATGTGTCCACATGATCCCATATTTTAGTTGGATAATATTAAATCTTAGTTAATTTCAATAAGTAGAAATTACTTTTCTCAACTAAAAAGAATGAAGCTAGTTAATTAAACCTTGCGATGCTTGTGATGATAATATATCATCAAATGTGTGCCTTAGTGTGCTAAGTAGAATAGTTAAGTATTATTTGGTGATTGTGTATCCCGTATGTATTTATAGACGATAGTACCGACCAAGCTTTCGAGGAGGAGGAGTTCTACCAAGAGGAGGAAGAAAACTTCAACCACTACACCAACCAAGGCAAGCCTAGCACTTCAAGTAAACTGAGCAAGCTATTGTTAGCAAGCTATAATTAAGCTAGATAACCTAAGCAAGATGCATTAGGCATGCTTTGGTTATACCCTTGGACTTATACCTACCCCAAATGTTATTTGCAAGCTTTACTTTCTTTACCTTACCAAAATCCTTTACTTGTTCGAAGGTAGCATAAAAAGTATAAAACTTGACCTATCAAAGTGAGATTTAGATGTCATTCTATGGCATGAGATTGATCTTAGCATCCCCTATTAGTGAACACTTTTAACTTAGTAGTTTAGAGCTAAACTAGAACTTGAGTCACTTTAGATGGGAATACTTGGTGAAAATGAATTGTGAAAACCTTGGAATGATGAGTCATTCTATTGAGATGTTTTGACATGTGTTGAGAAACACAAATGGTTTAGGATGATGAAAATGTTGAGTCAAGAGCCTTAACCCTTTTACAAAACTGATGGTTGGGTTCGGATGCGATACCATTCCAATTTTACCGTACAACCACAATACCTAAATTGGGTAAGGCTTAGCTGGAAGTTTATATGCATTAGTATTAGTTCCCTCGCGTGAGAGGTTTGAGCTGAGGCTACCTCTCGATGTTTTCCACCTATGCAGTGCCCAAGATGACAGATGGTCATGGTTGGGAGGCCATGCTCATAGGAGAGGTGCTTATACTAGGGTGTGTAAAGGAAAGGTTATGTTTGATTATCTGCATACTAAGTATGATGATTCAGGGTTATCCCTGACAGATGTATCGAATCTTGTGGTGAAAGTGTACCACCTCTGCAGAGTGTCAAAGTATTTGAATAGCCGCGTCCGCGGTTATGGAGGGTTGGAGTGGCCATACTGTTTCGTTGTCAGATGTTTTCAAAATGACTTATGATATGAATGATGAATCTTGACTTGACCACAACAGGGTTTTGACTATGACACTAGCTTCCCAACTTAAGTGATTCTAGAACTTTATTTTACCTTTGTTTTTTTTTGAACTCATCTTAGGTTTCAAACTTAAGTTTACAAATAAACCTAGAGTTAGCATTTCCCACTAGCACTACCTTACTTGTTAGTGATAGTTTGCGACTACTTAAAGAGTACTCATGGCTTTTGTCCCTGGCTATTCCTATGGCCAGACTATGTAGGAGACTACCAAGATGAAGGACAGCAGGACGACTATTATGACTAGGACTATCTTCCATCGTCAGCATTGCCTGTGCCCCTGAAGATGGACCCCACCGCTACGCTTATTATTTATTCCGCTGCTTGTTGTATTAAGACTGGATCATGAGATCCTTTATTCGTGTAAGACCTTATTATGGTTTGTAATGGATGATGTACTGTGATATCCAATATGCTATGTCTCGCAAAAATGGTAATCCTGGATTGCGATGTATGACATAACAGGCATCTAGGATTAGAAATCCGGGTGTTGATAGAGGCATAGCTATTTTAGCAAAATCTTCTATAAAACGTTTATAAAAACCTGCATGTCCCAGAAACATTTTTATGTTTTAATGTCCTGAGGTATTGGAAGATTTTTTATAGCATTTATATTAGTTTTATCTATCTCTATACCCTTGTCTGAAACCTTATGCCCAAAAACTTTACCTTCTCTTTCCATGAAATGGCATTGTTCCCAATTCAAAACCAAATTTGATTGCCTGCACCTCTGCAAAACTTTGGTTAAATTGTAGAGGCAATTATCGAATGTTGTTCCACAAATAACGAAATCATTTGTTAGAACTTCCATGGTCTTCTCAACAAAATCATCAAAGATTTTTGAAACACATTCTTGAAAAGTCGCAGCTGTATTACATAAGCCAAATATAATTAATCTATAAGCATATGTGCCATAAGGGTAAGTGAAACTTGTTTTCTCTCGATCTTACAGTTGTATAGCAATTTGATAATATCCAGAATAATCGTTATGAAAACAGAAATAAGAATTATTACTAAGTCTTTCTAAAATTTTATCCATGAATGGTACATGTTTATGAATTTTTCGTGTCTCACAGTTTAGTTTCCTAAAATCAACGCACATGCGATATCCAACAATAGGTTTTACAGGAACTGCCTCACCATCCTCATTCATAGCAGCATCAACACCCCCTTGCCTTGGTATGCAATGAGATGGGCTAACCCACTTACTGTCAGAAAGAGGATATATTATGCCAACATCTAATAAGCGTATAACCTCTTTTCTTACTACTTCCTTCATTTTCAGATTAAGCCTTCTTTGTGTATCAACTATAGGTTCAACATCATCAAGCATGGTAATCTTATGTGTTACAATAGATCGATCTATTCCTTTAATATCACTTAGAGTATATCCAAAGGCTTCACGATGCTTAATCAAGGCCAAAATGACTTTATTTGTTTCATTTTCTAATATATTTTTACTAATAATAACATGACATTTATTTTCATTATCTAAAAACTCATACCTCATATCATTTGGAAGTTGTTTCAATTCAACTGGCGAAGGTTCTTCATCTCCTTTTCTTACTAGTTCTTCATAGTCATGTGGATTTTGTGCTTCCGGAACTGAATCAAGGTAATCATCCA
Organism: Avena eriantha; assembly: GCA_910589775.1. NCBI lineage: Eukaryota > Viridiplantae > Streptophyta > Magnoliopsida > Poales > Poaceae > Avena > Avena eriantha. The sequence continues at coordinate 335,418,361 of OU342745.1, forward strand.
TGTCTTCTCTCTCCTCATCATTTGGTGCTTCCCCCAATTAATTATGCTCCTCTCTAATTCATATTGTGGAGTACTGAAATGAATTGCAGCTAGCTCGGCAATCGTTTTCTCTTGATATCTTCCACTTCATATGGCCTCTTCTTTAGTTTGGCGAATTGGAATGTCATTTCATCTTCTCCAAACATCAATGAAATAGTCTCCTTATTATCAATTTGAGCTTTGGTTATGGAAACAAAAGGCCTGCCTAAAAGAATAGGACAAAAAGAATCTTGAGGCATATCAACAATATGAAAATCAAGGGGGTACATGAGTGATCCAATAAAGACATAGATATTTCTGATAACACCTTCCGGTTTTATATTAGTTCTATTAGACAATTTAATAGTAGTGTCTACCAGTTCCACATCTAGATTATTTAAATTGTAGCGAAGTTCCTCATAAAGTGATGAAGGCATAATGTTTATAGTGGAAATCAGCTCACAAATTCCGTATAAGAATGTTTCTCCACAATATATAGGAGTTATAGGTTTAGAAGTTTTGTTACCTTGTACCTTACCTTCGATGAATTCTGAGGTTTCAAAGTCTAGCATAACCACTTCATTATCCACTGTTCGTGCTTCCATAAGATCCTTCAATATAACATTATTTATATTGGTAGATTCGGGGTTCTTTTTTGGTTTATTTAATCTTCTATTTATTTGTTCTTCCTATTTTTGCTTTTTCTTGATATTCTCTTGAACAGGTGCAGAGGAGAACTCTTCCATTAGCGCACTTTCTCTTACACGCTTCTTTTCTTCGAGGGGTTTATGGGGTTCCCATTATGTAGGTACCTGTAAATGCCCTGCATAATTCTCAATAATTTTCTTTACTGAGTAAGAATCAATACCAAGGGTTTTAATCATTGCACTAGTCCTTTCATCTGCAAGGAAATCGTTAACACAAGCATCTTCAGAAAAACTATTTGTAATGTTCTCCTCATTTTTAAGATTTTCCGTTGCCTCCCTCATTTTCATTATTAATTTCCAGGCTTCATCATAGGTATAAGATAGAACACTACCATTAGAAGCGGTGTCTAGGTTCGTTCTATTTTCATTATTAAGCCCTCCATAAAAAGTGTGAGTGATTAACCAATCAGGCGAATGGTGATGGGAGAAATTATCTAAATAGCTCTTGTACCTTAGATACCCTTCATACAAACCCTCATCAGGACTATTTTTGAAACTGATAATAATACCTCTCATCCTGTGAGATTTGCTTTCTAAGTAATATTTTGATAGGAAATTGGTTGTCAATTCCATCCAAGTCCTTGGTGCTTCTGCACAAAAATATCTATACCAGTCGCAAACATTATTAGAGAGAGTTTGTCTAAACAATTGGGTTTTAACCATATCAAGATTACAGTCGTCGAATATAAAGGAACCAAGGACATCTTCAACAAATTGTAAGTGTCCATATGGACTCTCTTCATCGGTTCCTGCAAATTTCTTAGAGTGTAGTAGTTCAAATAATAAAGGGTGCATCTCAATTCCATCCGGATTTATGCTTTTACTGACAGTAATAAAAGTGTCCATGGGCAAACCCATTTTCCTTACTGCCTCAAGCTGGATTAAATGCTGAGTGTTATCCATTGTTGCGGTCCTGCAACTTAAATGAAAAATTAGTACAATGAAAGTAAATAACTAAAAGTAAAGTGACTTATAGCGCTAAGCTCCTCGGCAACAGTGCCAGAAAATATCTTGATGACTACAAGTGCACAAATTGTTTGTAGCTAGTTTCAAAATAAACATATCGATCCCACAGAGAGCAGTAGGCAAAAGACTAAAATGCTTTTAACTAAAACTTAAACGAAGTACTTAAGAAATAATTTTGACATGCAGGAAAAGTAGAACTATTTTTGGGTTTTTGATTGAATGAAGCAATTAAAGTAAACTAAAACTTAATGCAGAAACTAAGAACCGCAATTGTAAAAGAGCTTGGAACTGCAATAGGGAAAAAGGAGTTCTCAGGGAGTGGTGGATACACCGCTAGGAATTTAGACTAAGCAATCAAGATTATTATAACAAATATTCTCATGATATGCATCTATGTGGGAGGAGCTCCATATATGGACAAATAGGCAGCAACCACTGCTCACATCACCCTTCATAACCACAGCTAGCAGATAAATGACATCAATCATATTATCCTGCTATTAAGGGATTTCTCTCGTGGCATGGCCCTGGCTTTATGAGTTCTCCTTGTTTCCCCCAGTTAGTACGTAAAGAATGACAACAACTTTATAGTCACAGTAAGTGCTATCATCCCTTCGTCTACCAACAAGTAATCCCCTTCATCATGTCCCCATAAGAGGAAAATATTAAGGAGGTGCACAACTCCCAACATCAAGATGAAGATAATTAACACATACACATAATGATGTATAACATAATAATCTCTATCTTATCTCAATCATATGCTAGGGTTTCTCCGTCTCCCCAAGAACTAATGATCTACTCAGACATGGATGCAATCAACATCATGGCAGTGGTAATGGAAACAATTGTAAATGAATAGTTCTTGTATAAATCCACAACGAGTACGGAAATCACAACAAGATGTAGATGGGGTGAAGATGGGGTGGATGGAGATGATGGTGGTGCAGCGGTTGATGAAGATGAAGATCGATGCCTTGGCCTCCCAGATCTGCGTAGGGCGGAGATGTATCCATTGAGCAAGTTCCCCCTCTAGATTCCTTCCGGAGGTGACGTTTTCGGCGATTTCTGGGTGTTCTGTATGTCATCTCTCTGATCCAGTTGCACGGGGTGAAACTATTTGAGGAGGTGGTGGTGGCGCCAACTATACGGCTGGAAAATTATTCTCGCCGTATAGTTGGTCGTCAAACCTTCTAGATGCCTCGATCGCTTTGGGTTTTCTTCTGGTGTTATTGATATTTCCCAAATAAGCGATTTACGTTGTTTTTGACTCCTTTTCTCCCCAATACAACTGCTCCAAGAATTGTATCCATTGTATCCATCATCTGTCCTGATCCTGTTGAAAATAGACATAAAATGTGCGCATGAACACCGTAAAATACCAAGATCCTACCACTATAATGCAAAGCAATAATATAAAACATGATGCAAATATGCACTCATCACAGGGTTATATCCAAAACAAAGGGGATCATTGTTAAATCCCCAAAAATAATATAAAATAGGAATATAACATTATATATGATGCAAATATGTGGAAAAACATGTTAACAAACTAAAAAGTTCATGTATGCATTTTACATGCATCAATAAGCTGCCCTTGATCTCAAGTATGAGTGATTAAAGAATATTGTTTTGTGCATATAAACTAAAGACTAAAGAGTGAAGCAACAAGGAGACAAATGCGATGTAAATGGCAATAAAACTACAGTAAGGCGAAATGTTCTTGAGGATTGTAGGATCCACCTCTAACATTTGTATTAAATATGATTAGGATAAATCTATCTCTTTGTTCATGACATGTGTGTTGAGAGCTCCATAAATGAGTGATCACAAAAAGCCATCTGTTATTTCATCCCTAATAACCACTGCAATGATCGTAAACAAGCCACTCCGATCTCTCACAATTAAGGGTTTCCCGATGGATATTGATACGAGATTAGTAGCATATTAACAGCACACCGACACGTTATGTCACTTAGCACCTTACATACTACCATACACCCAACGGTGATTCCCTCTCTAATCTTGAAGGAAAATATTACATGGTCGGCTTCACATAATATATATAGAGAAAACAAACACATAATCATAAACCAAAGTTGTAGATCATCTTTATTCACACAATAATATTTCTAGAGTTATTTCATCCATGTAATTAGATGCACATAATCGCTGTGATGCTATTTCCCAACCCGCAGCCCGTGAGGACTACTCACACATAATAAGATCTGAAGGAGATATTCCCTAGAGGCAAATAATAAATGGGTTGATTATCATATATCAAACTAGTTCATAACAATTTCATACTGTGCTATAACTCTATCAGGAGGAAACATTGACACATGTGTGGCATGCAAACAAACCTAGTCCCTAGTAGCCTTTATTCAACTAGTTCGTTGGGTGACTGATGCTCAAGGTTTTCTGATAATGGAGCATTTATGCCAGTTGACAACAAAGTCATGTCATTGGGGAATGATATGTTGGACATTACCCATATAAGTATTACAACATTATCTAGTCACATGGTTCATCGTTGTGATAGTCAGAAAGGAAGTGACCTTCTCCTTAGACTGTGAGATCATATTAATCACCATCTCCGGAGGATGCTTTGATCACATCAACCATCATGTCCATAACTGGGTGACTATAAAAGTGTGTATTGGGTATTCTGAAGGAACAATTGAGGCCTATGCATCAAGATTGGGACTTGTGCACCTGCGTTATTGGAAGATACACTAGGCCCACTCGGTGAGATTTTATAAAATAAAGCTACAACGTATGACTAGGTCATGGGGCTAAAATATCGCGATGACGAATTAAGTAGACTTGTCGGTAACGAGATTAGTATGTTGATGCTAAAGATCAAATCTCGGACAAGTCATGTATCAAAGAGACAAAGGGAATATGATATAGAGTATATGGTTCGAACACGACAGAGTTTTGTGGAATGCATGGGGGTCATTATGGATATCCTAGTCCCGCTATTGATCATTGATTGGAGAGTGATCTCAATCATGATTGTGTCATTCCCGAACCATAGGGTAACACACTTAAGGGTATGATGATGTTCAGAGATCGCTATGAAAGTGAAGGGATCACCGATGGGAAAGAAAGATTGGAATTTTTCTGAGAAAGGAGTGTCAGAATAGTTCTGAAGAGGATCCAAAGATGTTCGGTAGAAGGAAAAGACCGAAAGGTGTTTCAGATAAATAGAAATTTTTAATATGCATTTGTATATGTTAATTATGAATTAATATATGTTAAATAAATATTTATGGGGCAACTATATCTATAGGGCAAGATCCCCGGAGGGAATTGGCTAGAGGAAAGCCACCCTAAAACGGGCAGCACACATCCACAGTAGCAGGCCCACGCGGGGGCCCACGTGAGCAGGCAGGCGCTCACAAGCACGCGGGCGAGATCTAGTTGCCGCTAGTGGGACCTGGCCTCAGCCCACATGGGCGCGGGCGAGCACTGCTTGGTGCACTGGTAGGCCGCTAGTGGCCCACCCGGCAAACGCCACCACCCACCTGGCCACCGCCTTGCTTAGGGATGGACCAGCTCGCGCGGGAAGCAACCCACCCGGGCCACCACCTCTCCTCGCCAGGCTTTGGGCTGGCATGTGCCGGGGCCTAACCGACCACCGCTGGCCATAGCCAGCTGCTTTTCCTTTAGTCCCACATGGGGACTTGAGGGGGGAGTACCCCTTTTCCCCTATATAAAGAGGTGTATATTGAGGGAAAAAGAGACACCAAAATAAAAGAGGATTTCCTAAGGCTATTTTCCATAGGGAAATTTCCTCTCTTTCTTAGTTGATTCTCACGAGTGCAGTTCTGAGAAGAAGTGCATACGAGAGAGTCAGCCACCAGCACATTGTCACGCTACTGGATTCTGGTTCCAGAGGGTCTACTTCTGCATCCTGGCTAGATCAGGGAGAAAGGGAGTCATCATCGGACATTGTACATGTGCGATACCTCAAGGGCGCTGCCACTTGTGGTGCTAGGCTATCGTGCAAGGACCAGGAGGAGACGAGCGTGTAGCTTCATGACCTTGAGGTCGAGAGAGTATGACTACTTCATCCACGTTCCCGCAGGACGTTAACCGTGTTTCCATCTACAAGGGTATGTAATTGAAACGTCATCCCGTTACTGCATTAACTCATAAATAGATTCTAGCTTCAAGAGTTGTGCTAGCTAGTAATTCTTTGTTTTCTGCTGTGAACCCCTTTAGTGGTATCAGAGTTGATCTATGTGTAGTTATGCCAATACGGGTAGACCACATGTTGAATGTGGGAATTGATCACTTAGTTGTTACCCTCCCACGTGTACTTGTTCATATCGCGACATTGTGAGATGAAGAGGCGCGGACTGACTTAATGTGTAATCTTACACGAGACTGGTTCCACGATTGACATATGGCTTGTACCGTATAAGTGGCTGATGAGTTTCTGTCTCTCTCACAGTAGTTGATATGACATTTACAACAGAGGACCCCGACAGGGGTGATGAGTCCAAAATTTAAGTATATTTACCTCCTGTTTTTGCATAAGTAGAGTAGGATTTTGGTTTTTACTGTGCACACACGTACTGTTTTGTCCTTGTTTCAACAACATCCTGAATTACTAAGTATTATGTGAACATATCAATTGGAACTGACATATTATGTAATAATATAATATTACTAAGTGATAATTGTCATTTATTTGATTTATCATCGCACCTAGGAGAATAGCAAATGTGGTGGAAGCCTACAAAGGCCTTAACGAGAATAGGTACAGGCGGAGCTTGCCCGTATCGTTCGCCCATACCATGTGTTAGGGCGTCTGCCTCGTCAAATATTTTCACCTCATAAAGACGGATCTGAGATCCGACATTCACAGAAACCACCAGCCTCGAAATACCACGCCAGAGAGGGATTTGGAGGACGAACTAAGAGAAGGGAAAATCATTGCTGCTCCACCGATCATCAGAGGACATCACATCATCCCCTTCATTATCAACCACTATATCTCCATCACCATTACAATTCCCATCTTCCATACTTTAGATCTTGTTGTAATTCTAGATTCAATTGTGGTTCACACTAGATTTATCACCATACTTTTATCCATGCATTTGAATATGATGATGTTGTTGACTGCTTCCATATGTGAGTAGTTCCCTTTGTTCTTGGCGAGATGGAGAAACCCTAGCATTATTATGAAATGAAATAAATATGATCTATTACTTTGGTCCATTGTAACTTTCCAAAACTTTAATCAAGGTTATTAAGATCCAAATCACCCAATTTAGGGTTAACCAAAACTTTTTATTATTTAAAACATTTAAGCATGCATATGTGTGTTGCATTAATATGGAATTGATTTGAATTGCCATGTTTGTTTGTTCTAATGGTTGTAAAATGATTCTAAGATGAATTCCACATCATCTAGATCATTCCCAAGCAAAATACAAAGAAAAAGAAATCAAACAGAATTATGAAATGGAAATGGTCATTTTGGCCATTTTAATCAACTAGGTCACTTTAGGTGTTCCTAGCACTCAATTTCAAACAGAAACAATTATGGATCTTTGCACCCCTTGCTAGTACAAGTAAAGATTTGCCAAGGCCTACCTTGTGATCTTCCAAAAACATTCAAACTCTAAATTTAAATGACATTTGAAAATGGAATCAAGTGTATGTATCTAGATCCCACTTTTTCAAAAACCACTCAAATGTGTTCAACTTGACAAATCCCAGCAACCAGAAATGCTCAAGCATAAGACCAACAACTCCACCTAAAATTTGTTCAAAATTCAAATCTTTGTTTCATGCGGCCATTGTGTCGAACAGGTGGCATGCACAAAAATTCTGTCTAACTAACACTATTTGTTGATCAATGCATTGTCGAGTATTTGGGCTCATTTTGGTCCCCTTGTCTCCCCTAGCTCCAACCATACGATCAAAGAGCTACCCTTTGGCCTAGAGCAGCAGTGCCGCGCCACCCTGATGCCATGCCCACCGGTCGAGCACGGGAAGCTCGCAGGAGACATCCCCGCCCTCTTCCGTCGCTCCAGGGAGGTCAGCGTGGTAGCACCGCCACCCACGGTCCCTTCCCCAAGCACAGCCAGCCCCTGGACCACCACAGATAGCCCGTGCACTAAGCCTCTGCGTCATGCCAGAGAGCCATCCCCGACAAGCCCACACAAGCCGCGCCTTGTGCCCAGCTCGCCTGCGCTGCTCCGCCATAACCCCAGCACCCCGCCAGACACGCCCTTCTCCCGCCGCGTGACCAGTAGCCACCACACGCCACGTCGAGCACCGCCTCTGCCATGCAGAGTGCCACCCTTTCCCGACCACCTGCCACCGCCCCTAGTGTCGCCATCAAGCCATAGCTGACCGCCAGGAGGCAAGCCACCATCCGCCTACCCAGCCCACGCCTCTAGCACCATGTGCCATCGTCACCGACGAGCTCACCGTCTCCCGCACGGTCCCCTCGTTGAGCCTACATAAGGAGCCATCCCCAACACCATTTCTTCACACCACTCAGCTCCCCTCTCACCTCTGATCATTCCCCACCTCTCGCCGGAGTTGCTCAAGCAGCCAGTTGCCAGAATTGCGCCGGAGTTAGCCGTAGTAGAGGAGGGGAAGCCCCCGTCGATTTCGTCCACCCCAGGAGCTACCACAACCTCGCCTGAGTCTGCTGTCGTCTCCTCGTTCGATCGCCCCCATCGCTGCACTAGCTAGAGCCCTGGTATGCCCCCACTGCACCCCCACCTAGCCACTAGGGTTCTACCTTGCCGGCGACCTGTCCGTCATCTATGACGAGCCACAGCCGTAGATCCTAGTTCTAATCGTGCGGTCCACATTTCCCCGTACCGCTTCACGTTTAAAGAGCCACTGTCATGCGGGACCCCTCTGTCAGCTATCCTCTGTGCCACGGAGTGAAACTGGGCCGGCCCGTTAGTATTCCCGCGCTAGCCCTGTAATTCGAATTTAGGTTTTTCTATTTAAACTAAATCTAGTTTCTACCCATTAGTTTGAAAATCATTTCAGAAAGATTTACTTTACCAAGTTGAATAATTCCAATTTTGTTGGAAAGATAATTTAAATCTCTATCTAAGCGCGTTGGATTTAAATCAATTAGAGTTAGAGATCTCTCCTACTAAACATAACAAGAAACAGGCTTTTCACATTCAAACATTTTTCTAAAATCAACCATAATAGCTTTTGAGTTGATTCCAACTCTCAAAAATCACATTTGACCACACCTATCTGAGTATGTAAAAATATTGAGGTTTGCATGCAGTGAATTTGGACTAGTACCAAAATAATGCTATATAGGCATTTCTAGTCACTTTAAATCATTAAATGTTAAACTTAAACTTATTAAAATGTGATCCAACATTTAAATCACATTCCCATGTATTAGAATATGTGGTGATGACATGTGTCCATATGTTCCCATATTTTAATTGGAGAATATTAAATCTTAGTTATTTTCAATGAGTAGAAATTACTTTTCTCAAATAAAATAAATGAAACTAGTTCATTAAACCTTGTGATGAATGTGATGATGCTAGATCATCAAATGTGTGCCTTAGTGTGCTAAATAGACTAGTTAAGTATTGTTTGGTGATTGTGTATCCCGTATGTATTTATAGACGATAATACCGACCAAGTCTTCGAGGAGGAGGACTTCTACCAAGAAGAGGGGGAAGAGAATTTCAACCACTCCACCAACCAAGGCAAGCTAACACTTAGCAAGCCATCCCAAGATGCAAGTTAACCCAAGAAAGATGCTCTAGGCATGCTTGGTTATACATTTTGACTTATACCTACCCCAAGGTTTATTTACAAGCTTTTGTTTATTTTACTTTACCGAAGTTCTTTACTTTGTTTATAGATAGCATAAAGAGTATAAAACTTGGCTTATCTAGTTAGACTTAGATGTCATTCTATGGCATGAGATTGAGTTTAGCATCCCACCTTAGTGAACACTCTTAACTTAGTGTTCAGAGCTAAACCAAAAACTTGATCACTTTAGATGGGAATACTTGGTGAAAATGATTATGAAAACCTTGGAATGATGAGTCATTCTATTGAGATGTTTTGACATGTGTTGAGAAACACAACTGGTTTATGATGATGAAAATGTTGAGGCATGATCCTTAGCCCTTTATAAAAACTTATGGTTGGGTTCGGATGCGATACCATTCCAAATTTACTACAACCACAATACCTGAATTGGGTAAGGCTTAGCTGGAAGTTTATATGCATTAGTATTAGTTCCCTCGCAGGAGAGGTCTGAGCCGAGGCTACCTCTCAATGTTGTCCACCTATGCAGTGCCCAGGAAGGCAGATGGCCATGGCTGGGAGGCCAAGCTCATAGGAGAGGTGCTTATACTAGAGTGTGTAAAGGAAAGGTTATGTTTGATTATCTGCATACTAAGTATGATGATTCAGGGTTATCCATGACAGATGTATCGAATTTTGTGGTGAAAGTGTACCACCTCTGCAGAGTGTCAACTATTCGAATAGCCGCGTCTGCAGTTATGGACAGTTGGAGTGGCCATACTGTTCCGTTGTCAGATGTTTTCAAAATGACTTATGAAATGAATTGTGACATGACTTGACCACAACATAGTTGTGACTATGACAAATAAGTTCCCACTTAGGTGATTTCAAACTTTATTTTATCTTTCTTTATTTCTGAACTCAACTTAGGTTTCAAACTTAAGTTTACAAATTTACTTAGAGTTTAGCATTCCTACTAGAAGTACCTTACTTGTTAGTGATAGTTTGCGGGTACTTAAAGAGTACTCATGGCTTTTGTCCATGGCTATTCCCGTGGCTAGACTATGAAGAGGACTACCAAGAGGAAGGATAGCAGGACGGCTACGACAACTAGGACTATCTCGCATCGTCAGCATTGCCTGTGACACTGAAGATGGATCCTACCGCTACGCTATTTATTCCGCTACTTGTTTGTATTCAGACTGGATCATGAGATCCTTTATTTGTGTAAGACCTTATTATGGTTTGTAATGGATGATGTACTATGATATCCAATCTGTTATGTCTCGCAAAAATGGTAATCCTGGGATTGCGATGTATGGCATAACAGGCATCTGGGATTAAAAATCTGGGTGTTGACATCCATGATCCGTTGATCTATGATATTGTGTTTGATCTCTCTCTCTATATATGGTATGTGTAGTCGGCCACATATCATTTGCCTATGGGACTAAAGAGAGGGTTATACCCTTTGGACATGTATGGGAGTATGTCCTGTGCTAAGAAGTGATAGTAAACATTGGCTTATAACCTACACGGTCAAAGGGGGAATTAAGAGAGACTCACTAAGCTTATTACGATATACATGGGGAAACCCTTAATTGTGGTGGTGTGTATGAGTGATTGCTCTCAGGCATCGCAGTGGTTATTTAGAGATAACCTCATTACCTGACTCAAGAAAGCAACTGCCCATGAATCTTGTAGTGAACATCTTATTATTGAGCTCTCTCCACACACGTCATGACAAAATAAATAGATTATCCTAATTATGATTAATTATCCCATGCTAGTGGTGTATCCTGAATCCCTGAGAATGCTTTCACCTTATTGAGTTCCAACACCATTTTTGACGCATTTGTTACTTGCTTTTGTTTACTTGTTTTATTTAATTTCTTGCACACAAACATAAAACCTTCCAAACACCCTTACTTGAAATCAAAGGCAGCTTACAAGTATCCTTTGGTATATAGTGACGAGGGGCATCAAGACCTTAACCAAATAGCTCTTTGTGGGTTCGATACTCTTATTTCGAAACTAGCTACAATTGATCTATGTACTTGTAGTCATCAAGCTATTTTCTGGTGTACTTGCTAGGGAGCTACGCACATTTGGTCTTTGTTCTTAGTTGCTAAATCTATTAATTGTTTTACTAAGTTGTTACTAGTTTCAGGTGAGCACCATGACTGCATTCAATCTGATAAATCAGCTTGATGCAACTAAATACCTCATGAAGTTCAATAGAGGACTTGTTAAGGAATTCTTGAGTGGGAGTGAACCAGAATTCGAGGTTAACTGTAACACCCCAGCATTAGATCTTAGAACTAAGCTGAACACAGGTGTATGCATTGCATTCATGCATAGAAAATCCGAATAATTTTCGCGTTTTAAAATAAAACTTGTCAAAATGATTGAAGCTTCTCTTAACTTGGTGGAACTGAAGTAGATCATCAAGTTGACTGCGATAAGTTTCGATATGACCTTTCTTAAAAACCTTATCTTTGGGTAATATAATTTGATCTAAGGGTAGATCAAATGTAATAAAACTAAGTCACAACACACTACTTAACAAGGAGTACTAGATCTCCTAGAGATCATTATATGGTATTCCATACAACAACTCAAGGATGAATACTTAATATTCTAAAGATGATATCAAGGTATTATCTACCACAAACCCTGAATACCAAGTTAAGAATATAACTTAAGTAAAGAAACCCTATAACTAAATCTAGAAACACTTGTTTGCCATAGTTACTCCTACCAAGGGTATCATGGTAGTTCATAAACATTGAGTCTTATTACAAATAGAGTAGGAATGGAAGTCAAGCCGAGACCATCAATTACATACTCTTAGTGTCATGATAATCGGTGATATTCCTGTTTAACCAAGTCCTAGTATCAATTGATCATCAATATTGAGTGATTGAGCTAGAACTTATTGACTCATAGCCTTTGACCTATTGTGTTGACCTTCTAAATACCTTAAGTAAAATAATATGAAGGAAGAACTATATATGGTTGAGTGTACCATAATCAATATAATGTGATCCTTAGTGGAGATCAAACCATTTGATGTTGGAGGTGTTAACTCACTCATGACTTAACTAGAATCAGTACCTAAACCCAAGGGTTGAGCTAGTAATTGAGGAGCTATGAGAACGCCAGTAGTATTAGTACATTAGATAACAGTCTTGTTAGGACAAGTGGATATAGACTTAGAATAAGCTTGTTTAACAAGATAAGTCTATAGAGAGACTAATACAAGTTTACTACTTAGTGGAGTATAGGTTTTGATCAAACAATTTGAATCCTAAGCTTTGTATAATCAAATGTTGGTTGTCATTATTCTCAAGTCACTTGAGAATAGATGATTAGGTGTTGAAGAAAGGTTATGAATATACCAAGTTAGGCAGGTCCTAGGAAGCTAAATCATCTAGCTTGATCATTAGAAGTCAATCTAGAGTATGATGAAGTGTTTGATGAGTTGTATGGAGTAGTCAGAGGCATAGTACTTTAACCAAGTTAATATAAGGACAACAGGTATTATGGGAGTAGTACTATACCTATTTCCAAGGATTGATATCCTTTGTATGTATAGTAAGGAGTCTTGCAAACCTTGGAAGTAGTTGTAAGATGAAGTTAAGGAAGTTAATAGATGGAGTTAGCAGTAGCTACATTGATAGGTGCATCAATGGTAGTTAATTAAGAGGAGTTATATATACTAGGAGTAAGAATGGAGTAATGTTGAAGTGGCATGACCATGTCATCATATGATGATGACATATGGTGGAGTCAGATGATTGTCTTATTCAGGAAGATGTGATCTTTGTGAATAAGATAAGAAAGATATATGGAGTATATTTAGTAGAGGAATTCCTTATCTAAAGATAACCTTGGTGAGGTATTAAGGTAAAGATTCTTTAGAAGCCTTAACCAAGAATATATCAAGCCATGACAAGACCCATGTCTATTGTAATATTCAAGACCCTAGAATCAAATGGATAGTATCTCTCAGTCAAATGAAATGTCTAAAAGATAAGTAGAATGCATGGTGAGTGTTTGAGAAGCCATGACCAGCTGATTGTCTTAAACTCTAATAGGAACCTAGAATGATAGAATTATCATGATTACATTACTAAGTAATTCCAATATCTCACTCTATGTGGAGATACCAAACCCACTCATAGAATTAGAAGTAGTATCCCTTAACCTTGATCCTTGTCCATATCTACAATGGAATATGAGTTATTAAATCCTCTCAAAACCTATGTACCTATATTTGAATAAACCTTAGTATTTCTCTACCAATGATTAATGTTGGTTCATTACTTCCTAACCAAAAGTGTTCTGTGGTAATTCTATTTAAAAAAACAAGTAGAATTGGATTTGGCAAATAACCAAATATGGAGGACCATGAAAACCAAATCATCATATTATGAACCACAAAGATTAATCCTTTATGAAGATAAAAAAGGAACAAGATTTTATAAACATGGATACACATCTTAAACCAGTACCATTAAGATTGTCATGTGAAATCAGAATCATCTTTGTGAAATCTTACTAAAAGGAACAAACCCTAAAACCCTAAATTATATTTATTTTATTTAATAATAGAATCCTTCATATAGTTATGAATATTTCTTGTACAATAAGAAATGATGAGAAGA